>JARQOD010000002.1:453261410-453310275 GCA_033576555.1 Oophaga sylvatica | reverse complement strand
GTGCAAATTCAAATTTTAACAAATGTGCTCATCTCTGATATAAGTAATTTGAAATGTTTTTGAGCAGAGAATAACATAAATGATGTGTCTGTCAGCTCTCATTCAAACAGTTTTTTGTAGATGAGTAAAAGGACTGATTTTTATTAGTGTGCTGCATCAGTTTTTCTGCAGTGTTTCATCACTGTGTCCATTTTTACCATCAGTGAGTTTTTTGTATCCCCTTCTGCCCCCTAAAAAAAATTGCAAAGCTTCTTCCTCCCATTGCAAAGTTAAAAACAGCCAGCACACAGACTACATAGAGATATACTTGTCCTGTTCTTGATTTTCATGGGTGATTTTGATCCGTGACTCGGATAAAAAACAGACATGTCTTCGTGATTTTTGCAGACACTCGGTCATCAAAAATGATGGACATGTGAACAGGACCATAGTCTACAGTTGCATGTAATAGTTTGGGCACTCCTGGTCAAAATTATTCTTATTGTGAACAGTTAAGCAAGTTGAAGATGAAATTATCTCTAAAAGGCCTAAAGTTAAAGATGACAGCTTTCCTTTGTATTTTAGGCAAAAAAAATATATGCTCATTTTTTACATTTTAAAAATTACTAAAAGGAAAATGCAAAAGTTTGGGCCCCTTTGGAAATTTGAGTGCAGGTTCGGACTTTAATTAGCCTTTTAGGGTTATGGCTTGTGCACTATCATTGTTAGAACAGGCCAGGTGATGCAAATGTACCAGCTTTATAAAAACACAGCCTCCTCTAACCTTGTGCCATAAAACAGCATGTATGGGTTCTTCTTTGCAGCTGCCCAGTACTCTGAAAATGAAAATGGTAGAGGCTCACAAAGCAGGAGAATGCTATAAGAAGATGGCAAAGCATTTTCAAGTTCTCCTTTCCTCAGTTCGAAATGTAATTAAGAAATGTCAGTTAACAGGAACAGTGGAGGTCAAGAAAAGGTCAGAAGACCAAGCAAAATTACAGTGAGAGCTGCTACTAGGATTACTAGAAAGGCAAACCAGAACCCCCACTTGACTGAAAAGACCTTCAGAAAGATTCAACAGACTCTTGAGTTGTAGTACATTCTTTTACTGTTAAGAGACACCTGCACAAATATGGCCTTCATGGAACAGTCATCAGAAGAAAACCTCTCCTGGGTCCTTATCCTAAAATTCAGCTTAAGAAATATGAAAAAGAACATCTAAACAAGCCTGATGCATTTTGGAAACAAGTCCTGTGAACCGATGAAGTTAAAATACAACACTTTAGCCACAATGATCAAAGGTATGTGTGGAGAAAAAAGGGTGCAAAATTTTGGGAAAAGAACATCTCTCCAACCATTAAGCATGGGGGTGAATCAATCATGCTTTGAGGCTGTGTTGCAGTCAATGGCATAGGGAATATTTCATGGGTAGAAAGAAGAATGGATTCAATGAAATTCCAATGATTTTTTGATGCAAACATAACACCATCTGTAGCTTCTACAAATGGATAATTATTGTAAACACACATCAAATTCCACAATATACTACTTCAAAAGGCACAAGCTGAAGGTTTTCCAATGGCCCTCACAGTCCCCTGATCTGAACATCATTGAAAATCTGTGGCTAGGGGCTCATACGATTCTCATAGAAATACATGCAGCCGCACGCTCCGGTCCGAGTGCTGGCGGCAGTGCCAGGCCTTCATGCGAGAGACTTGCATGTGAATCGTGCGAGTCTATCGCAAGTGAGTATGAGCCCTATACCACAAAATAGCACTGCATGCAAGACGACCTAGGAATCTCACAGAACTTGAAGACTTTTCCAAGGTAGAATGGATAAAAATCCCTCAAACAAGAACTGAAAGACTATTGTCTGGCTAAAAAAATGGCTTTACAAGCTGTGATACTTTCAAAAGGGGTGCTACTAGGTACTAACCAAACTTTTGCATTGTCCCATTTTCCATTTTGTAACTTTTAAAACGTAAAAAATGACATTTTTTTTGTTCCTAAAATACAAAGTAAATGTGTTATCTTTAACTTTAGGCCTTTTAGAGATCATTTCATCTCCAACTTGCTGAACTGTTTACACTAACGGTAATTTTGACCAGGGGTGCCCAAACTTTTACATGCCACTGTATTTTGGTTTGGTATTCTATAGTGTGATTATCAGATCACAGATTGTTGTTTGCCACTTTGCGCAAGCACATTTTGTTCTGTTTTTGATACATAATGATCTGCAGCTCAGTCTGGCATGTTGCTTGTCAATTCATTGGTAGGAAAAGTTGTTTGATTGATTAGTTACATGATAAGTGATCTAATGTGTATGGCCAAGTGGTCAGTAACTTCAAAATAATCCCAACTACCTTATGAGAAACTGATCGTATTTACCTTCTTGTTCCTTCATCAATTACTGCTATCAGAGAAAATGTTTCTACAGCAGATAGAAACTGGCTGTGTGTGACTACTCCTGCCAAGTTCTTCAGTAGCACAATAATCTTCGTCTCTACAGGAGAAGCAGATTTTTAGCTGACAGCTGCCTCTTGTCTGCGCATTGCTCTGGTCCTATTTGACTTCTTCAAACTGTTATCTGCCGCCTGCTATTACTGGTTACCAGGTATTCTTTGAAAACCTTGTTATGTTTATCAAATATACTATTCTTCTTTTGTCTTGTGGTATTCAGTGTCGTATGTTTGCGCCAAGTTCTTCACATTTTATTTTTGTCATTAACCCACTTTAGGATCAAAACACACAAAAAATCCTTTAAAGACTCTTATTGTCTTAAAATGTGCCAATTTATAACTCCTCTAGAAACCTTACTTCTGCCATGGACTGGAGTGAGTGGTCTAGTATAGATTATTATTTTTACATGTATTGTAACATGGGTCTAAGCAATGACTATGATACTTTAGATCTGTTATCTGTATCATCTTCAAAAGCATTTATGCCATTGTGTAGGATTTCTGGGGTGGATTCCGATAGCGAACCGTGGCAGAGAGAGAGCCCAAGGTTAAGGTCAGATAACTAACCCTAGGAAGAGCATGGTGCTCAGAGCTCATATATCTGTGTGATATTACCATGCTGTGAATGCTATTGAATAGTGCTGAGACTGAGCGATAAGGGTATGCCACACTAAACAATATCGCTAACGGGATCGCTAAAAAACGTCACTATTTAGCGATCCCGTTAGCGATGTTGTTCAGTGCGGCAGCTTCCAGCGACGAGCTTCCTGCTGTGATCTCGCTCGTCGCTGGAATCGTTCCGGACCCTATTTCATCGCTGGCGCTCCCGCTGGGTAAGTATTTAATCGCTGTGTGGCACCTTTTCTTAGCGATTTAGCGGTACTTTTGTACCGCTAAAGTCGTTAAGAAGATCGCTAACGGCGATAGCGTCGTTAACTATATCGCTAAATGTGGCCGCATTTAGCGATATAGAAACAATCCCGCTAGCGATCGCATTAGTATGCGTCGTTATTGTGATCGCTAGCGGGATTGTTTAGTGTGGCAGTACCTATAGCCATTGACTTTTACAATCTCTTAACAATTCAATCCGCTTCTCGGTGAAACAAGTCAGCTCTATATCTTGTACAAATGATCAGTCATGTTATGTAGATAGGCAAATTCTAGTATTGTAATTTCTAAAAAGATCTTCCACAAATGGAAAGGGGAAAAAACAGCCATTGAGTGCATTTCCTGCTGATGTGTGAATACTGTACTTTAATTCTCTGAACAGCAAGTAAGTACAACCAACTGTAAGCTGTTTGTTTTGGGTTCAATGGCATCTCATTTACACGTGTTAATTGCAGTTAATTGGCACTAATTAGATGAACAGGAAACCCTCTGGGAGCACTCATACCTTTAATTTGTAGTAAATATCATTAATTAACATATGCTAATTAAAGCCAATTAACATTGATTAAGGGTTGCCAGCTACTTGGAAAGTACAAATATGCATATTGTATTAAGTCAGCACCAAATGTAATGCATCCTTTATATGTTGCAAAAATATGCTGTTGCAGTTTCACGCCTTGTATAAACACTGGCTGGCAATGTGCCTGCGTACTAAACTCTGAACAGTCACATATGGGGCTGCAAGGTGCTCCGAAGATCCATTGTTACTTATATATCTGTATTAGCTTTATCATTTTATTATTATATCTTTATTATTAATTGCACAATGCATGTTCATAAATGAAGAGTCCATTATATTTGGAATAGATGCTTCATATTTGTCCTAGAAAGGTAATAGCTGGGGCTATATTTATATAACAACATGTAATAAAACTTATAGTAACCTGACCTTGTGTTATCTCATGTCAGATACCCTCATGGTCATTATGTTAGGCTATCCTATTGACTGGATTCCTATGCTAATTCTTGATTTTTTAACAATAATTCTATCACCCATGAGTGCTAGGAATGTCCTGAAAAAAGGACTTGTCAGGGCACTTGGAGATGGGAGCTAAGACACATTGACTTACATGATCCAGATATTTCAGGCGCCAAGCATAAGCATGCATTCATTTTTATCCAAAACTTCTTTCAGCCAACAATTATAGCAGCCAATGCCCTTACTAGATTTGGCTAGAAAAATCGAAATGATGAGCTGAAAAGAGACACTGTTCATTGTTTTCGCTGTACAATTTGTTTTAACCTCATTCCATTCCAATTCAGGGCAAGTACGAGTTATTATGGTGTTCTCGGCCGATAATTGTGGTTACATCCGCAAGAAGATGCCTTCTAGTCAGCTGACAATCTAAGAGAAAGTCAGCATTGGAATATAGTTCCTTATTATAAATATTTAATTTCAGTGTAAATGAATAATTTTCATTACAAAATTAAATACTAAGATCTATCACCAGATTTAACAACACAAACTAAATACATTCCAAGGCCGGGGTCAAACTTGTGAGAAGCTTGCAGGAGTCTCGCACCTCAATACCCGGTACTGCCGCCGGCACTCGGGACCGGAGCGTGCGGCTGCATATATTTCTATGCAGCTAAACGCTCCAGTCCCGAGTACCGGTGGCAGTGCCAGGTATTGTTGGTGCCAGACTCGTGCGAGTTTCTCAAAAGTGTGACCCAGGCCTTAAAACGATCCCTTAGACCTGATAAAGATGATATACTTACTTTGCAAATCCATTTTAGAATGCCTGAATAATCCTTTTAGAAATTAGTCCTGCTTGGATATTAGGCAGGAAGAAAGAATGATCTTAAAGAGTTCATCTTAAAATCAATATAGCTTTCAAAAAGTATTACACAGCCATTCTGCGCTTTTTTAAAGTACCCCATCATCACCAGGTCCATAGCTCTCATTTATCATAGGAGCTCCAGAAAATAAAAAATAGCAACCTACAGTCATGGACAAAACTTTTGAGAATGACACAAATATTAATTTTTACAAAGTCTACTGCTTCACTTTTTCTAATGGCAATTTGCATATACTCCAGAATGTTATAAAGAGTGATCAGCTTAACAGCAATTACTTGCAAAGTCAATATTTGGCTAGAAAATGAACTTTATCCCCCAAAACACATTTCAACATCATTGCAGCCCTGCCTTAAAAGGACCAGCTAACCTCTTTTCAGTGATTGCTCCATTAACATAGGTGTGGGTGTTGATGAGGACATGGTTGGAGATCAATCTGTCATGATTAAGTAAGAATGACACCACTGGACACTTTAAAAGGAGGCTGGTGCTTGGCATCATTGTTTCTCTTCTGCTAACCATGGTTATCTCTAAAGAAACACGTGCAGTCATCATTGCAATGCACAAAAATGGCCTAACAGGGAAGAGTATCGCAGCTAGAAAGATTGCACCTCAGTCAACAATCTATCGCATCATCAAGAACTTCAAGGAGAGGTTCCATTGTTGCCAAAAAGGCTCCAGGGCGCCCAAGAAAGACCAGCAAGCGCCAGGACCGTCTCTTAAAAGTGTTTCAGCTGTGGGATCGGGCTACCAGCAGTGCAGAGCTTGCTCAGGAATGGCAGCAGGCAGGTGTGAGTGCATCTGCACGCACTGTGAGGCGGAGACTCTTGGAGCAAGGCCTGGTCTCAAGGAGGGCAGCAAAGAAGCCACTTCTCTCCAGAAATAACATCATGGACAGACTGATATTCTGCAAAAGGTGCAGGCAGTGCTGAGGACTGGGGTAAAGTTATTTTCTCTGATGAATCCCCTTTTCGATTGTTTGGGACATCAAGAAAACGCCTCATTCGGAGAAGACAAGGTGAGCGCTACCACCAGTCTTGTCTCATACCAACTCTTAAGCATCCTGAAACCATTCATTTGTGGGGTTGCTTCTCAGCCAAGGGAATCGGCTCTCTCACAGTCTTGCCTAAAAACACAGCCATGAATAAAGAATGGTACCAGAATGTCCTCCAAGAGCAACTTCTCCCAACCCTCCAAGAGCAGTTTGGCGATCAACAATGCCTTTTCCAGCATGATGGAGCACCTTGCCATAAAGCAAAGGTGATAACTAAATGGCTCAGGGAACAAAACATAGAGATTTTGGGTCCATGGCTGGCCTGGAAACTCCCCAGATCTTAATCCCATTGAGAACTTGTGGTCAATCATCAAGAGACGGGTGGACAAACAAAAACCTAAAAATTCTGACAAAATGAAAGCATTGATTGTGCAAGAATGGACTGCTATCAGTCAGGATTTGGTCCAGAAGTTGATTGAGAGCATGCCAGGGAGAATTGCAGAGGTCCTGAAGAAGAAGGGTCAACACTGCAAATATTGACTTGCTGCATTAACTCATTCTAACTGTCAATATAAGCTTTTGTTACTCATATGTTTGCAATTATATTTCTGTCTGTGATAAAAACATCTGTCAAACACACATAAAAACCAGAGGGCAGCAGATCATGTGAAAATATAATATTTGTGTCATTCTCAAAACTTTTGGCCATGACTGTAGTTGTTGCATAAAAAAGAAGTCACGTTGGCATTATCTTTCCTAAATAATGCTATAAGTTGGAAGGAACTGGCTAGTGATGAGCGCGCGTGCTCGGATATCGTGTTATCCAAGCATGCTCTGGTGTTATCCGGGTATCTCATATATTATGTTCAAGTCCTCGCGGCTGCATGACTCGTGGCTGTTAGCAGCAACACATGCGGGATTGCTTGTTTGTTAGGGAATCCCCACGTGTGCTGTGGCTGTCTAGCAGCCACGAGTCATGCAGATGCGGGGACTCAAATGTATTACTCAAGATTGCCCAAGATACCCAGATAACACCAGAGCATGCTTGGATAACTATGACGTTATGCACCTGTCCATTGTTTATATTGTAATAAAGATTTATCTAACCTTTTTAGCACTCTGGGATCTGTGGTCGTCTTTTCTGGTCTTTATGACCACCCTTTTCTATTGAATTTTTGTGATAGATCCAACTATATCCAAGCAAGCAACATACTGTAGATGTACTGCTATATAAAAGATCATGTTGATATTTTCTTTGTTGTTGCTATGTTACATAAGTTATGTTGAAGCTACAGCTTTAGTAGTATCCCAGCAAAAGGGCATGGATTACTCCCACCAGTTACTATACAGTATGACACACATAATCCTAGCAGATATTATAACGATTTGCATATCTGCTGCAGGATGAAGACAATCATTTCTGCATCTGTCCTATGAAAGTCTTAGGGCCTCGTCACACATAGCGACACACCAGCGATATGCACTTGTCAGGATTGCTGGTGTGTCGCTTTATGATCGCTGCTGAGCTGACAAACAGGCAGCTCTCAGCAGCGATCAGACAGCGAGCGACACTGCGGGTAACGTCGCTTAGTTACCCGCAGTATATGTTGGATACCAGCCCGCTGGTGCAGGGAGCTGGTAACCAAGGTACACATCGAGTTTCCTGGCGCTGCTGCGCGACATCTGGAAACCCGATGTGTACCTTGGTTACCAGCTCCCCTGCACCAGCGCGCTGGTATCCAACGTACACATCGGGTTTCTAGGCACCGCCCGGCACCTGGAAACCCGATGTGTACTTTGGTTACCAGCTGATCGCTGGTCTCCTGTCTGCCACATGCAGCGATGCGTGCCTGCCAGCAGGAGACCAACGAGCAAAAAAATGTCCAGGACATTCAGCGACGATCAGCGATACCCAGCAGGGGGGCTAATCGTCGCTGAATGTCACACACAGCGATATCGCTGGGGAGATCGCTGCTGCGTCACAAAACTAGTGACTCAGCAGCGATCTCGCTGGCGAGATCGTTGTGTGTGACGGGGCTTTAGGGTCTGTTATCACGGCACTTAAATCAGTAAACCTTTACCAATCTGCAGTCGTTTAATAGCCTGCTTATACAAGCAGACCAAAGTAATCAATGCCTACTGAGCGATCTGTAATAGTGTAATAAAGCAGACAGGGGTGGTAGTCCAGACCGACTTCACCCACAAAACACAGTCCGTAGACACCCTCTTTTCATTTCACTTTTTCACTTTGCATTAATTCCTGTGCAGCACCTGAAAGATTAAAAAAAATTCCTGATAGCAGTTTTGAAGTATTTGAGGAGTGCAGTTTTTAAAATGGTATCATTTTGGGAGAGTTTCCAGTAGTCCAAAGTGCATTTAAATCTGAATAGGTCCCTAAAGAAACAGGTATTGTAAATTCCTTGAAAAAATAAAAAAGTGCTGATAATCTTTCAACCCTTCTAACATCCTAACAAAATAAAATAACGTTCAAAAAATTAATGTTGAGGAGACAAAAAGAAAATGAAAGCTGGCACCATTCAACCTGTGTTTTAACTTGTACTTAATCCCTTAACGACCAAGCCATTTTGTAGGTTAAAGACCAGGCCAATTTTTACAATTCTGACCACTGTCACTTTATGTGCTTATAACTCTGGAATGCTTCAACGGATCTTGACGATTCTGAGAATGCTTTCTCATGACATATTGTACTTCATGATAGTGGTAAAATTTCTTCAATATAACTTGCATTTATTTATGAAAAAATGGAAATATGGCAAAAATTTTGAAAATTTTGCAATTTTCAAACTTTAATTTTTATGCCATTAAATCAGAGAGATATGTCACAAAAATTAGTTAATAAATAACATTTCCTACATGTCTACTTTACATCAGCACAATTTTGGAACCAACATTTTTTTTTGTTAGGAAGTTATAAGTGTTAAAAGTTGACCAGCAATTTCTCATTTTTCCAACAAAATTTACAAAACCATTTTTTTAGGGACCACCTCACATTTGAAATGAATTTGAGGGGTCAATATGACAGAAAATACCCAAAAGTGACACCATTCTAAAAACTGCACCCCTCAAGGTGTTCAAAGCCACATTCAAGAAGTTTATTAACCCTTTAGGTACTTCACAAGAATTGAAGCAATGTGGAAGGAAAAAATGAACATTTAACTTTTTTTCCCAAAATTTTTCTTTCGACACAATTTTTTAAATTTTGTCAAGGGTATCAGGAGAAAATGAACCACAATATTTGTTGTACAATTTCTCCTGAGTACACCGATACCCCATGTGTGGGGAAAAAACAATTTTTAGGCACTCGGCAGTGCTCAGAAGGGAAGGAGCATCATTTGAGATTTTGAATGTCAAATTGGCTGGAATCGAGAGCGGACACCATGTCTCGTTTGGAGAGTACTTGATGTACCTAAACAGTGGAAACCCCCCATAAGTGACCCCATTTTGGAAACTAGACCCCCCAAGGAACTTATCTAGATCTGTGGTGAGCACTTTGAACCCCCAAGAAGGTTATAACGTAGAGCCGTAAAATTTAAAGATCATATTTTTTCCACAAAAATGATCTTTTCACCCCCAATTTTTATTTTTTAAAGGATAAAAGGATCCCAAAAGTTATTGTGTAATTAGTCCTGAGTACGCTGATACCCCATATGTGGGGGTAAACCACTATTTGGGCGCATGGCAGAGCTCGGAAGGGAAGCAGTGCCATTTGACTTTTTTGGCTGGAATTGAGATTGGACGCCATGTCGCATTTGGAGAGTCCCTGATGTGCCTAAACAGTGGAAACCCCCCACAAGTGACCCAATTTTGGAAACTAGACCCCCCAAGGAACTTATCTAAATGTGTTATGAGTGCTTTGAACCCCCAAGGGCTTCACAGAAGGTTATAATGTAGAGCCGTAAAATTAAAAAATCATATCTTTTCCACAAAAATGATCTTTCCAACCCCAATTTTTATTTTCCAAAGGGTAACAGGACCCCAAAAGTTATTATGCAATTTGTCCTGAGTACGCTGATACCCCATATGTGGCCGTGAAAATAAAAAATCATATTTTTTTCCACAAAAATGACCTTTTCGCCACCAAATTTTTATTTTTATAAGGGTAACAGGAGAAATAGGACCCCAAAAGTTGATGTGCATTTTGTCCTGAGTACGCTGATATCCCATATGTGGGGGGGAACCACTGTGATCGCCTTACTGCGATCTTTGGGAGGCAGAATGAAAAAATCCACAAAAGGTGAAGAATTGGTTTTCTTTTTTACGCCGTTCCTCATGCGGTATTAGTGATTAGGCGACTTTATTCCTCGGATCGGTGCGATTACAGCGATACCAGATTTATAACCTTTTTTCATGTTTAGCTTCTGTCACACTCTAAAAGACGCTTTTTTTTGGAAGAATTTTTTGTAAGAAATTTTTGCATCGCCGTATTTTGAGAGCTATAATTTTTCCATATTTCGTCCGACAGAGTCATGTAAGGTCTTGTTTTTGCGGGACGAGGTGATGTTTTTATTGGTACCATATTCGGGCACATAACGTTTTTTGATCGCTTCCTATTCCGATTTTTTTGGAAGCAGAATGACCAAAAACCAGCAATTCAGGAATTGTTTTTTTTTTTTTTTTCTCCGTTCCGCGTGTGGTAAAATTGAGAAAGCAGCTTTATTCTTTGGGTCACTGCAATTACAGCGATACCTCATTTATATATTTTTTTATGTTTTGGCATTTTTTACACAATAAAAAATGTTATAGAAAAAATAATTATTTTTGCATCAGTTTATTCCGCGAGCTATAACTTTTTTATTTTTTCGCTGATGATGCTGTATAGCAGCTTGTTTTTTGTGGGACAAGATGACGTTTTCAGCGGTACTATGATTATTTATATCCGACTTTTTGATCGCGTGTTATTGCACTTTTTCCAAGCGGTATGATGATACAGCTTGGAAAAAGTATAATTTACTACTTTTTTGTTTTTTTTTTATGGCTTTCACTGAAGGGGTTAACTAGGGTTACGCTTTTATAGATGGGATTTTTATGGACGCGGCGATATCAAACATGTGTATTTTTTTTGTTTTTTTATTACATAAAAAAGTGTATTTTTTAGGGGAATTTTTTTAAATTATTTTTTAATATTTTTTTTACAATTTTTTTAAAAAATGCTTTTTTTTAACTTGTCCCTTTATGGGACTTTCATTTTTTTACTTTTTATTGCCGTTACAATGCATTGCAATGCTCCAGCATTGCAATGCATTGTAACTATAGTGAAAGCTGCTGTGACCATGATCACAGCAGCTTTCCGTAGCTAGATGACCCGGAGGTTGTCATGACAACCCCCGGGTCATCAAGGCAGAGATCGGGCCCTGCAAATACATTGCAGTGCGCCGATCTGAGGCAGAGGGCGCTCCCGACCCTCTGCCTCCCCCCTGAGCGCTGCGATCGCGCTCGATCTCAGCAGTCAGGGGGTTAAGAGCCAGGGGCGGCGGGAGCGCCGCTCCTGACTGTCAGTGCAGGAAGCTCGGCCACTTCAGCGCTGAGCTCCTGCATTGATCGGGCAGAAGAGGCTGAAATTTCAGCCTTTTCTGCTCGATCGCTGCTGTGTTTGGTCAGTCACATTGACTGACCAATCACAGCGCTGTAGGTGCGGGGATCGACTGCAAAGGTCCCGGCACCGCTTGCCGTGCCTGTCAGCTGTCTGTGATGTGCAAAGGCATGACGTGCACAGTCCGTCAAGGTGCCAAAACTGACACCTTGCCATGATGGACTGTGCACGTCATTGGACATTAAGGGGTTAAACTGAACTTTGGACTGAGCAATCAAGCCTGCAGGTACTGGGTACTCACATAATAAGATGCAAACATGGACATGAGAAAAAAATAGTGGCACTCACCAGTCCAGTAAAATCCAATGTCTTTATTCAGATATACATGTTTAAAACTGGCTGCAGTGAGGAAAGGAGCACATGTGCAGGATGACGATCGTTTTGCGCTCTCCTGCGCTTCCATTGCTCCTGGAAACCGGGTCTGATCCAGGAACGGTGGTGATGTATTCAATATGCAAACTCCCGGGCAGAAGCTGTCTAGTGGTCATGGCCATGCAGTGGCACAGCCTTGCTCCATACACTTGTATGGAGTGAGACCGCACCCACTAGACGTCTTCTACCCAGTAGTATGCATATCATATAATAATAATAACCTTTATTTGTATAGCGCCAACATATTCCGCAGCGCTTTATAATTCAACAGTTTATACCAAGTCATAAGTAACAACTTTTAAAATAATACAATAATTAAAGCAAAATAAGACGACCCTGCTCGTAAGAGCTTACAATCTACAATGAGGTGGGGAGACACAAAGTACAGGTGCCTATTTACAATGATGGTCCAGCCATCTTGAGGGAGTGGGGGATAGATAAAAGCTGCATGAGTTGATGACCAGCCAGTATTTGTGGTGCTGTTGACTGCAGTGGAGTTTGATGGAGGGTTATTCTTAGATAGATGGTGAATGGACTACACACACAAACACACACACACACACACACACACACACACATACATAAAAGGACTTTGATTAGGGAACATGATAGGCCGCTCTCAACAGATGCATTTTGAGGGAGTGCCTAAAACTGTGTAAGTTGTGGATAGTCCTAATTTCTTGGGGTAGAGTATTCCAGAGAATTGGCACAACGCGGGAGAAGTCTTGGACATCACTGTCTTTCCAGGCTCAGAAAGCGCTGAATCCTCGCAGCTCTCACTGCAAGTGCTGGAAAAGTCTATAGTCATTCAGAGTGACTGCAGACTTTTCATTTTAGACCGGGCAACCCCTATAACTTTGCATTCCAATACTTTCATTTTATTCTTCACCAACCATTCTTTTGTAAAACAACTTGTTTGTTTTAGGTATAAGCAACATTCTCTTGAGATTCAGGTCATTGATAGATATTCTGACATTTTCCTTAAGAATCTGCTGGTGTTATTCAGAATTTATTGTTTCATCAATGAAGGTAAGACACCCTAACCCAGTTGCAACTAAACAGACCTAATCCATGATACTACCACCACCTTGTTTCACAAATGGAATGAGATTTTTTTTTTTCTGTAGTGCAGTTATTTTTCTTTCTACAAATATAATACTTCTCATTTAAATAAAAAGCTGAATCTAGGGTCTCATACATCTAAAAAACGTTGTTGCAATAGCCTTCTAGCTTTTCCAGGAGATCTATAGCAAACTGCAGATAGGCAGCAATGATCTTTTTGGAGAGCACTTACTTTCTCTTTGCAAATCCATTATTGTTTAGTGTCCTCTGGATGGTTGACTCAAGAATTTTAGCATTTGATAATGTTAGAGAGACCTTTAGTTGCTTAGGATTAATCTTGGCTTCCTTTTTCACCTCACTGACTATTACAGGCCTTGCTCTTGGAGTGATCTTTGTTGTTTGATAACTCATGGGAGGGTCTTGAATTTTCTCCACCTGTACACAATCTGTCTGACTGAAATTTGGTGAATAAACATAAATAATTCCTAGCAGCTAGAATCATTGCCACCAGGGCCAGATTAACGTAGGGGCTGATGGAGCTGCAGCTCCAGGCCCCTTGTTAGAGATAGGCCCAGTAGCGTAGCTACCGGGGGGGCAGAGGGGGCGGTGTTACTTTCTGCGGCATGGCAGGGAGAATCAATCTCCCTGCTCTGCCGCCCGGCCGCTATGGGGCCTCTGAGCAGGCGGTGGGGGGCCCGGTGCCAGCAGTGGGCCCCCCGCCCGTCATCGCAGGGTCAGCTGTATCGGCATCCAGCCAATACAGCTGACCGCATTGAAAGAGAAGGAGCGAGTGCTCCTTCTCTCCCATAATCCCCCTCTCAGCGTCTGACAGCGGGCGCGATGACGTCACTGCCCGGCGCCGGCAGTCAGACGCTGAGAGGGAGAGCAGTGAGCAGCGCAGGAGCCTGGAGCAAGAGAAGTGAGTACAGAATTTATTATTTTTGTAAAGGGGGTACATTATAGTACAGAGGCTGCCTATGGGGTGCATTATAAGTACGGCTGCATATGGGGTGAATTATAAGTACGGCTGGATATGGGGGTGCATTATAAGTAAGGCTGCCTATGGGGTGCATTATAAGTACGGCTGGATATGGGGGTGCATTATAAGTACGGCTGGATATGGGGGTGCATTATAAATACGGCTGGATATGGGGTGCATTATAAGTACGGCTGGATATGGGGTGCATTATAAGTATGGCTGCATATGGGGGAGTGCATTATAAGTACGTAAGTACAGCTGTAAGGTTCTGTGTACATGTTCCTGAAACTCAGTTTGTTCGTCAGCCATTTTACTTTCTGTCTTGCTGCAGCTATCTTGCCCTCAGTCAAAATGGAGTTTCCAGCTTGCATGTTCCCACCCTGATTCTCTCCTTTTGCTTCTTAAGCAGCCACAGCTGAGCAATCAGTGCTTCAGAATCTAGCCTGCAGTGAACCTGTGACCTGACTCCTGAAGCCTTGGACCTTGTACTCCAGCTATTCCTACTGAGGAACTCTGAAGCACTTGTGGACTCTGAACCCTGCTCTTTGAAAGACCCACGTTTGCATGGACTTACGGTAACAGAGAAGAAGATCCTGAACCTGTTGTGGAGAGTGATTGCTGAGCTTAGATTACTCTGGCCTGCTGTGTCTCCTGCTTCTGTGTCTGCAAACTGTGTGACTATTTTTGCCAACTTGTATGAAGTAATACAAGACTTTCTATATCAAACCTGTGACTCCTGTGTTTTCATCGCACCCAAGCACAAGACGCTATATGAACTGTACTACATACATTACAAGATTCTGAAGCCAAACGTTAGTGTCTGCTGGGTCTGGAAAGGCTGTGTCTGCTGTAACTGTGGATATCGATGTCCGTTGTACTTTCTGTGATGACAGTGGTTGTGACTTCTCACAACCATTCCAGTGAGCAATTCCCTTAAGTGTTTTTTTTTCTGCAGTGTACCACAGGTAAACACTATTGTTTTTTTTTCTTTTCTCTTTTTGTCTGCTGTAACTGTGGATATCAGATGTCCGGTGAACTTTCTGTGATGATAGTGGTTGTGACTTCTCACAACCATTCCAGGTGAGCAGTTCCCTTAATTTTTTTTTCTCTCTGCAGTGTTACCACAGGTAAACACTATTGTTTTTTTTTTCTCCTCTCCTCTTCTTCCAGTACTCCTGTCTTAAAAGATCTGGAAAATGGAGGCCCGCATAAAGGAACTTTGCGGAGTGACTGATAATATCCTTGCAGATTTGCAGAATATAAAGACCCGTTTTGCAAGCCTACAGGACCTCACTAATCACAATTTGCAAGTGTTTGGACAGACTGCCCAGGATTTGCGAGCCAGGATTGAGGTTCTAGAGGAGCGAGTCCAGGCTCCTGCCGTAGCCCCGAGTTCTGGGATTCCCAAGTTGCCCCCTTTTCGTTTTGGCGGTGAACGTGAGAAATTCAGGGGATTTATTAATCAATGCAATCTTTTTTTTCTG
Source organism: Oophaga sylvatica (assembly GCA_033576555.1). NCBI lineage: Eukaryota > Metazoa > Chordata > Amphibia > Anura > Dendrobatidae > Oophaga > Oophaga sylvatica. Next base: position 453,294,590 of record JARQOD010000002.1, on the reverse strand, counting down.
CACATGCTTCACAATTTCCCACTGAACGATCTAAGGTGCTTACTATAATTATGTTGCTTACCAACAAGGCTTTGATGTGGGCAAACCCTCTGATTGAGACTGAGGATGATTGTTTGAATCACCTTGATGCTTTTATTTCAGCCATGGGGCAGGTGTTTGATGACCCCAATCGAGGTGCAACAGCTGAAGCAGCCATGTTAGCTTTGCGCCAAGGTAAGCACTCGGTAGCTGAATATGCCTTGGATTTCAGGAGATGGGCCCTTGATACCACCTGGGACAGTTCCGCCAAAAAATCTATTTTTCGAAAGGGGTTATCTCCACTGATTAAGGATGAACTAGCTCGTGCCGACCCTCCCACTGCGTTAGGTGACTTTATTAACTACTGCATCCGTATTGATACTCGTCTGACTGAACGCAGGCAAGACAGATGGTTCGAAAGCAATCGCACTAACCTTTTCCTACCTTCCTCTCCAGCTAAGGAACCTTTGAGTAGGATTACACGGGAACCTGAACCTGAACCCATGCAGGTAGACTCTTTACAACGACGGGTTAGTGATGCACGCAAGGAACATTGTTTTAAGGAGAATCTATGTTTCTATTGTGGTAAGTCAGGGCACTTCATTATAAACTGCCCCAGCCGTTCTCGTAAGACTACTGCAGCACTCATTCATTGTGAGTGTTGCGAGAGGGGATCTGTCAGGTCCGAGCCTCAGGCTCCAGAGAGATCTGCAGCAACAGATCTTGATTTCTCGGACTTAAACTCCGTTACCTCTGAGGACGTTGACTGTGTAAACGCTGCCATTTTTCAAGTTTCCTCAGCGGTGTCCCAGCTGAGTTGTAAGAAAAACAATTCTCATTGCTTTCTTTCCATCAAACTCTGGGTTGACTCAGCTTGGGTGTCTAGCTCTGCTATGATTGACTCAGGGGCACGTGGAAATTTTATGGATGTCTCCTTTGCTCTGAAACAGGGGATACGTTCAGTGAAGAAGGCTACTCCAGTACAGATGGAAACTGTGGATGGCTCCCTGCTGACCTCTGGACCAGTGGATCAGGAAACAGAGCCTTTGAGGGTTCTTATGGGTAAAGATCATCAAGAGAAACTGTCCTTTATGCTTATCTCTTCTCCCCACTTTCCCATTATTCTAGGGCTACCATGGCTGCAGGCTCAGAATCCTACCATTAACTGGGAGACCAAGGAATTACACTTTCCAGAGAAACAGATGAGTCCAAAAGTTTCAGCTTGCTCTGTTCCTAAAGGAACCATGTCAGTCCCTGAACTACCAGCTGTATACCAGGACTATGTGGATTTATGTGACAAGAAGAACGCTGACCAGCTTCCTCCTCACCGTCCATATGATTGTCCAATTGAATTATTGCCTGGAGCAGAGATACCTTTTGGTAAGATCTACCCCTGGCGGGCCCGAGCTAAAGGCTTTAAAGGATTACATAGACGAAAATCTAGCCAAGGGCTTCATACGCCCCTCTTCATCTCCTGCAGGTGCACCCATCTTCTTTGTAAAGAAGAAAGATGGATCTCTGAGACCCTGCGTAGACTATAGGGAACTCAATAAGGTTACTATTAGAAACCGTTATCCATTGCCTTTAATCCCTGAGTTATTGGAGAGAGTGCGACATGCCAAAATTTTCTCTAAACTAGATCTTCGTGGGGCCTATAACTTAGTCCGTATTAGACCTGGGGATGAATGGAAGACTGCATTCAGGTCACGCTATGGACACTTTGAATATCTAGTTATGCCTTTTGGTCTGAGTACCGCCCCAGCCACTTTCCAACACTTGGTGAATGACATCTTCAGGGATCTCCTAGATACATTCGTGGTAATTTATTTGGATGATATTCTAATTTTTTCTAACTCCACAGAGGAACATCATGGACATGTGAGAATGGTCTTGGAACGTCTAAGACAAAATCATCTTTACATCAAACTTGAAAAGTGTGAATTCCATAGGACCGAAATTCAATTTCTGGGGTATGTACTGTCTACACAAGGAATTAGTATGGATGGAAGCAAAACCCAAGCCATCAAGGATTGGCCAAGTCCTAGAAATGTGAAGGAGGTACAGCGCTTCATCGGGTTTGCCAACTTCTATAGACGTTTCATTAGGAATTTCTCTGAGGTAGTGTCACCTATCACCCAACTTACCCGGAAAGAGTCTAGGTTCTCCTGGACTCCCCAAGCCCAGGAAGCATTTTCCCGTCTAAAAGATAAATTTACCACTGCACCTATCCTAGTACATCCCAACCCCGAGCTTGCCTTCATAATAGAGGTGGATGCTTCAGACTGTGCCGTTGGAGCTATACTCTCTCAGAGAACAGGTGAGAAGAATGTCTTGCATCCCTGTGCCTTCTTTTCCCAGCAGTTGTCTTCGGCTGAGAGGAACTACGATGTGGGCAATAGAGAGTTGTTGGCCATTATTGCCGCCTTCAAAGAATGGAGACACCTTCTTCAGGGGCTGCACAGCAAATAGTCGTCCTGACAGACCATCGTAACCTTGAGTTTATCAGGTCGGCTAAGTGCCTGACTCCTCGCCAGGCTCGCTGGAATCTTTTCTTAAACCAATTTAATTTTATCATTTCTTATAGACCAGGATCGCGCAATGGAAAGGCTGATGCACTCTCTAGGATTTACTCAGCAGAGACACGTCCAATTACTCCTCCTAAGACTATTCTTACTCACTCTAGATTCCTAGGAGTAATTCATAATCAAGACCTACTTAAGGACATCAAGGAAGCATACCATGCGATTCCTTTTTGGCACAACCCCCAAGGGACGTAAGTCTTGTCTTTAAGAATGGTGTGTGGATTCAGGGACAACGCCTGTATATTCCTGAAACAGTCAGATTGAGAGTATTGCAACTCATTCACGATTCCAAGATAGCTGGGCATAGAGGAATTCTAAAGACACAGGAATTTCTTTCTCGTTTCTTTTGGTGGCCCACTTGCAGGAAGGATGTTTTAAACTATGTCACTTCATGTGAAGTCTGTGCAAGATGCAAAACACCTCGCTCCTCACCAACTGGTCTGTTACAGCCTCTTCCCACCCCGTCCCGCCCGTGGGGATCCATTTCTATGGACTTCATTGTGGAGTTACCAACCTCTCAAGGGAAGAACACCATTCTAGTGGTGGTTGACCCTCTAACAAAGGCAGCTCATTTTATCCCTTGTGTCGGCTTACCCACTGCAAAACAGACATCAGATTTGATGATTAAAGATGTGTTTCGCTTACATGGAGTACCGGATGAGGTTATTTCGGATCGAGGGGTGCAATTCACTTCTAGATTTTGGCAAAATTTCTGTGCATCATTGGACATTAAAGTAAACCTTTCTTCTGCTTTTCATCCCCAGACTAATGGACAGACCGAACGAACCAATCAAACCCTGGAGCAGTATCTCCGCTGCTTTATCTGCCACCTACAGGATGATTGGGTGGATCTACTTCCATTAGCTGAGTTCTCGTATAACAACTCTCAGAGTGCCTCCACTAAGCAGTCTCCTTTTTACTCTAATCTAGGTTATCATCCTAACATTCTACCACGATTTCCCATAGAAACGCCTTTACCAGCAGTGGCTGAAAGAATCACGTCTTTACAGAAGAATATGGATCTTCTAAAGGAGAATCTGGAATCGGCTCAGGAAAGGTACAAGAAAGCAGCAGATAAATTTCGTAAACCTGCACCAGCTTTCAAGGTAGGAGACTTGGTCTGGCTGTCAACCAGAAATCTTAAGTTAAGGATTCCATCGTCTAAGTTGGGACATAAGTACATTGGACCCTATAAAATCAGTAAAATTATAAGTGCCGTTGCTTGTCGTCTTCAACTGCCCAGAACTATGAGAATCCACCCTGTCTTTCATGTATCCCTACTAAAGGCTGCGACACCCAATACGTTTCCTGGACGTTCTTCTCCTTGCCCTGACCCAGTGCTAGTCGATGGTCAGGAAGAATTTGTGGTGGAAAGGATTTTAGATTCCAGGTTGTATAGAAATCAGTTACAATATCTGATTAAATGGCAGGGCTACCCAGTGGAGGACAACTCATGGGAACCAGTCAATAACGTTAATGCTCCTCGCTTGCTCCGTCAGTTTCATCAGAGGTACCCACACAAGCCTGGTCTGAGGTCATCCGGAGGTTGTCCCTAAGGGGGGAGTAATGTAAGGTTCTGTGTACATGTTCCTGAAACTCAGTTTGTTCGTCAGCCATTTTACTTTCTGTCTTGCTGCAGCTATCTTGCCCTTAGTCAAAATGGAGTTTCCAGCTTGCATGTTCCCGCCCTGATTCTCTCCTTTTGCTTCTTAAGCAGCCACAGCTGAGCAATCAGTGCTTCAGAATCTAGCCTGCAGTGAACCTGTGACCTGACTCCTGAAGCCTTGGACCTTGTACTCCAGCTATTCCTACTGAGGAACTCTGAAGCACTTGTGGACTCTGAACCCTGCTCTTTGAAAGACCCACGTTTGCATGGACTTACGGTAACAGAGAAGAAGATCCTGAACCTGTTGTGGAGAGTGATTGCTGAGCTTAGATTACTCTGGCCTGCTGTGTCTCCTGCTTCTGTGTCTGCAAACTGTGTGACTATTTTTGCCAACTTGTATGAAGTAATACAAGACTTTCTATATCAAACCTGTGACTCCTGTGTTTTCATCGCACCCAAGCACAAGACGCTATATGAACTGTACTACATACATTACAACAGCTGGATATGGGGGTGCATTATAAGTAAGGCTGCATATGGGGTGCATTATAAGTAAGGCTGCATATGGGGTGCATTATAAGTAAGGCTGCCTATGGGTGCATTTAATAAATAGATATACTGCCTATGGGGAGTGCATTACAATATAGAGGCTGCGCTATATTATGGGCCTCTGCCTCTCAATGCTGGCATGCTGCCCTATATACTATGGCCTCCATTCAATGCTACGCTACGGTATATACTATAATGGAGCCTCTGAGAGGCCGATTATAGTATATAGCGTAGCATTGAATGGCCCATAGTAATATAGGGCAGCATTGAGAGGCCCATTCTAGTATATAGCGCAGCATTGAATGGCCCATAGTATATATAGGGCAGCACTGAGAGGCCCTCTCAATGCTGCCCTATATATACTATGGGCCATTCAATGCTGCGCAACTATGGGCCATTCAATGCTGCGCTATATATACTATGGGCCATTCAATGCTGCGCTATATACTAGAATGGGCCTCTCAATGTTGCCCTATATTACTATGGGACATTCAATGCTGCACCATATACTAGAATGGGCCTCTCAATGTTGCCATATATCTGTGTATGGGGCCTCTCTGACGCAATATTACTAATATGGCTATGTATGGCAGTATTATTGAGATGGCTATGTGTGGCAGTATTAAGGGGGCTGTGTGTGGCACTATAAGGGGGCTATGTGTGGCAGTATTAAGGGCCGTTTAGACTGTCCAAATTCTTGTCTGATCGGCCGGACTTTAATTTTTTCCCAGGGTGCCCTGAGGCTGAGAAGGTTGAGAAAAACTGCTATAGGAGGACGTCAGACTGAGGTGTGAGTTGTGTGTTCCTGTGGAGCAGGTACTAATGTTATAATACATCTTGTGCTGCTGACATATATACAGACATGTTACTGCTATGTATAGCTGTGGTACTGGTATATAAACAGGTACTAATGTTATACATAGATGTGCTGCTGACATATATACACACACAGTACTGGTATATATGGCTGTGATACTGGTATATAGGCAGGTACGTACTAATGTTATAGATGGGCTGCTGACATACATACAGACACAGAACTTGCCATGCGCCTTGACTGACATGGTTTAATTGCTTCACTTATCTGGGTGTTTGCAGGGTCTGAAGTCCCTGTTATGCCCAGGTGCCCGCAAATCACTTCAGGATAGGCCAATGTTTTACTCTTATCCGTTCTTGGGTGTTTTGGCTGTGTGTTTTGAGTCATCCTGTTGGACCCTCATCTTGCGACTGAGACCAAGCTTCCCAACACTGGGCAGCATATTTTTCCCCTGAATGCCTTGCTAGTCTTGAGATTTCACAGTTTTGCGTTCAGTGAATAACCCTGTTTATTTGCCTCATAAGTTACTATCAGCGTGATAACCATAACATACTTTCTATATCCACTGTATTTATATTAGGCATGTATCATATATTTACTTTGTTTATATCTTTTACGTTACATTTTTGGCCTTTGTGAATTGCCGTGTTTGGCCCCACCCCTTGCCCCGCCCTTCATCTCCAGGCCCATCATGTTCTTAATCCGGCCCTGATTGCCACAAGAAACCAGAAGAGATTCCAGCTAAAATCAATAATAAACTTTATTAATGTAATAATTCACAAAAAAACAAAAATTATAAATCAGGGTGGGAACAACCTCCAAAGTGAGGAAGTGCACATGGAAAAGCTGAGTTGCCTGAGGTACCTTGATAAAACTTACTATGAGAAAGGTACTTGCTTGAAATGAAATACCTGTGGGCTGGGTGAGCACTTTAAGTCATTCAACCTAGCAAAAACTCCTGGAAGTAACCAACTAAGATTATGAATAAAGTGCTAAGTGCCTATATTGTAAGGTAACTTTAAACAGTATAGACACCTTTATGAATTCTTAAAGATTGTTCACCATAATGAAAAGTATAAAGACCCTTATAAGCAAGTATAAGTTGGATGTTATGCAATGAACCTAGGTAAATCCCAGTTAACATGGCTACATATGTGACTTCAACCTAAATGAAATAAATGTTAACAAAGCATTTCTAATTATTACATCATCTTGAATGGTTTCAATAGCCAGGAAACCCTGCAAAAAAAAACAGATGAAAGCCGCTCCCCCCAACCCCTACACCCTTTCGCTTATGCTTTAGTTAATACGTAATGTGCAGCTGCTTTCTTCTCCTCCTCCTTCCACAATGTGGAAGGTTTACATTAATGGGTATCTTCGGCTCATTTCTATTTACCTCTCTTGATACATTAGACCATTTCCATTGGACCAAACACACTATATAACACCGCCCCCCTGCACTAAGAGTGGACCGAGGGGCACATGCTTGCTGAGCGAGTCCCAAACAGCTGTTTAGGGACACCCAGCCATCTGATTCTTTAGCGGTTGAGGGCCAGCATTGTACCTTTTAATGTGTACATCTGCTGGCCCAGCCGGCTTCATCACAGTATAGTAGACACTGTACGTCACACTGCCCTTCTTCCTCCCGCAGGAGAAGAGATTCAGTCTGTGAGCAATATGGGAGCTCAGACACTGTTGGACCCTTGTAAGTATGGGCTTCGGATAGTGATGGTGGTAGGGGATTTGTGCTGTTTGTAAAGAGTTGAGTTGTCAGGGCGCTGCTTACTTCCTGCAAGTCCAGAGCAGGATCTTGAATTATATCTAAGACCACTGTGCTGATGACCAGTGGGATTTATTTCTGCAGTTTGAACCTTTATGCAGGTCAGGGTCGTGCTGTCAGTGCAAGGACATTGGCTGCTGATTTGTATGAATGTTCAAACTGCTGCCATAAATTACACTGTGCCCCAGATAGAGCAACTAAAGACCTGATTATGCAGACCCCTGCATAGGACTGAATCTGCTACAGGACTTCATAGATTGTATTTATATGCACAGCCATCTATTATAATATGTGATGTCCTGTAGAAAAGCTCCTGATCAATTCAGTGCATACATCTAATGTCAGTGCACACCGTATAGCACATATAGTGCTGTTATAAGATATACTGTTATTAGAGACATCAGATGTTATTCAGTATACACATTGTTGTATGTACATACATGTATACAGTTGTGCTCAATAGTTTACATACCCCGGCAGAATTTTTGCTTTCTTGGCCTTTTTTCAGAGAATATGAATGATAACACCAAAACTTTTTCTCCACTCATGGTTAGTGGTTGGGTGAAGCCATTTATTGTCAAAATACTGTGCTTTCTCTTTTTAAATCATAATCACAACCCAAAACATTCATTTTGACCCTGATCAAAACTTTACATACCCTGGTAATTTTGGCCTGATAACATGAACAGAAGTTGACACAAATGGGTTTGAATGGCTACTAAAGGTAACATCCTCACCTGTGACCTGTGACAAATGCCAGGAAAATTGTTCAGGATGCAAAGGAAAAACCCACAAATAACATCAGCTAAAATACAGGACTCTCTGAAAACTAGCGGTGTGGCTGTTTTAAGATGCAGAATAAGGAGGCACTTGCAGAAAAATGGGCTGCATGGTCGAGTCACCAAAAGAAAGCCATTACTGCGCAAATGCCACAAAGTATCTCGCCTACAATACGCAAAACAGCACAGAGACAAGTCTCAAAACTTCTCGAACAAGGTAATTTGGAGTGTTGAGACCAAAATTCAACTTTTTGGCCACAGCCATAAACATTACATTTGGAGAGAGGTCAACAAGGCCTTTGATGAAAGGAACACCATTCCTACTGTAAAGCACGGAGATGGATCGCTGATGTTTTGGTGATGAGTGAGTTGAAGGAAACATGAATGCAGCACATTATCAGCAAATACTGGAGGCAAATTTGCACTCATCAGCCCAGAAGCTGCGCATGGGACGTACTTGGACGTTCCAACATAGCAATGATCCAAAACACAAGGTCAAGACGACATGTCATTGGCTACAGCAGAACAAAGTGAAGGTTCTGGAGTGGCCCTTTCTGTCTCCTGACCTCAATATCATTGAGCCGCATTTCTCTCCTCCAAACATGGCGAGTTGAGTTAATGCCAAAGAGCTCAATTTTTGTCTTATCTGACCACAGCACCTTCTCCCAATCACTCACAGAATAATCCAGGTGTTCATTGGCAAACTTCAGAGGAGTCTGCACATGTGCCTTCTTGAGCAGGGGGACCTTGCGGGCTCTGCAGGATTTTAAACCTTTAAGGCGTAATGTGTTACCAATGGTTTTCTTGGTGACTGTGTTCCCAGCTGCCTTGAGATCATTAACAAGTTCCCCCCATGTAGCTTTAGGTTGATCTCTCACCTTCCTCATGATCAAAGATAGCCCACGAGGTGAGATTTTGCATGGTGCCGCAGATCGATGTCGATTGACAGTCATTTTGTATTTCTTCCATTTTCTTACTATTGCACTAACAGTTGTCTCCTTCTCACCCAGTGCCTTACAATATCGTTTTGTAGTCCATTCCAGCTTTGTGCATTTCTATGATCTTGTTCCTGACATCCTTATAAAGCTCTTTGGTCTTGCCAATGTTGTAGAGGTTAGAGTCTGACTGATTAATTGAGTCTGTGGACAGGAGTCTTTTATAAAGGTGACTATGTAAGACAGCTGTCTTTAATGCAGGTATCGAGTTGATTAGGAGCGTCTAATCGGTCTCACTGCGAAATGCAAATACATTTATATAATTTCTACAATGTGATTTTCTGGATTGTGTTTTTGATATTCTATCTCTCAATGTTTAAATTAACCTACCCTTAAAGTTTTAGACTGTTCATGTCTTTGTCAGTGGGCAAACTTACAAAATCAGCAAGGGATCAAATAATTATTTCCTTCACTGTATATATGTCCCCTATCCTTGTTTATATATCCCCCATCCTCGCATATATGCCCCTTATCCTGCCTGGGCCCCATCCTCGTATATGTCCCCCATTCGGTTCTGTAATGCACAGAAGAAAAATACACAATTATGACCTCCCCAATATGCTCTCCCACTGCACTGCATCCTCTTCTGAAGCTGGCAGCTGACTTCAGTGTGCAAGTGACAGGAGCACAGGATGCTCCCAGAATCGTGTGCATGCCAACATCAGTTGATTGGCCAGCAGTGTGTATTGCCGCGTACGGACCCGATGGGTCTATGTCCCCAATACAATTCAGCTGAACGAGCATCCAAGGACGCACATCCAGTCGATGTTTGTGCTGGTGTCGGCGGACTCCCATACAGGTTGTTACGTCACTGCATACCGGATAATATGTGACTGGTGCAATAGCTGAAGTCTGTACTCCTAGTATAATATATCAGTATATATATATATATATATATATATATATATATAATATATATATAGTATATTTAATTTTATTTAAATTTAATATTATATTTGATTCTTTTTTATTTTGCATAATTTATTTCATCTGGTGATCTTGTTTTTAATTGAAAAAAATCCAGAAATGTAGAAATTTTTGCAAATTTATTAAAAAAGAAAAATTGAAATATCACATGGTCATAAGTATTCAGACCCTTTGCTTAGTATTTAGTAGAAGCACCCGTTTGAGCTAGTACAGCCATGAGTCTTCTTGGGAATTATGCAACAAGTTATTCACACCTGTATTTGTGGATGCTCTGCCATTCTTCCTTGCAGATTCTCTCCAGTTCTGTCAGGTTAGATGGGGAACATTGGTGAACAGCCATTTTCAGGTCTCTCCAGAGATGCTCAATTGGGTTTAGGTCAGGGCTCTGGCTGGGCCAGTCAAGAATGGGCACAGAGTTGTTCTGATGTCACTCCTTTGTCATTTTAGCTGTGTGCTTGGGGTCATTGTATTTTTGAAAGGTGAACCTTCGGCCAAGTCGGAGGTGCATAGCACTCTGGAAGAGGTTTTCATCAAAGATATCTCTGTACTTGGCCGCATTCATGTTTCCTTCTATTGCAACCAGTCGTCCTGTCCCTGCAGCTGAAAAACACCCCCATAACATGATGCTGCCACCACCATGTTTCACTGCTGGGATTGTATTGGGCAGGTGATGAGCAGTGCCTGGTTTTCTCTACACATACCACTTAGAATTATCATCAAAAAGTTCTATCTTCATCTCATCAGACCAGAGAATCTAATTTCTCATAGTCTGGGAGTCCTTCATGTGTTTTTTTAGCAAACTCTTGCGGGCTTTCATATGTCTTGCACTGAGGAGAGTCTTCCATCGGACCACACTGCCATAAAGGCCCGACTGGTGGAGGGCTTCAGTGATCGTTGACTTTGTGGAACTTTCTCCCATCTCCCTACTGCATCTGTGGAGCTCAGCCACGGTGATCTTGGGGTTCTTCTTTACCTCTCTCAACAAGGCTCTTCTCCCACGATTGCTCAGATTGGCTGGACGTCCAGGTCTAGGGAAAACTTCTGGTGGTCCCAAACTTCTTCCATTTAAGGATTATGGAGGCCACTGTGCTCTTAGGAACCTTGAGTACTGCAGAAATTCTTTTATAACCTTGGCCAGATCTGTGCCTTGCCACAATTCTGTCTCTGAGCTCCTTGGCCAGTTCCTTTGACCTCATGATTCTCAATTGGTCTGACATGCACTGTGAGCTGTGAAGTCTTATATAGACAGGTGTGTGCCTTTCCAAATCAAGTCCTATCAGTTTAATTAAACACAGCTGGACTCCAATGAAGGAGTAGAACCATCTCAAGGAGGATCACGAGGAAATGGACAGCATATGACGTAAATATGAGTGTCTGAGCAAAGGGTCTGAATACTTATGAGTCTGACCATGTGATATTTCAGTTTTTCTTTTTTAATAAATTTGCAAAAATTTCTAGATTTCTAGAGTGAAAAATTTAAAGGGGTCTGAATACTTTCCGAACCCACTGTATATACAGTACAACATGTCTCCTATATATCCTATATTATGTGCACACGCATCAGATGTTATTTGCAGGATAATATGTGATATTTTAAGCTATGACTTTTCTTTCATGTTGTAGAGTTCAAGTGTACATTAAATCGTTTTGCAGCCATTATACAATGGTGAGATGCAGTAGAACTATGCTTATACAGTGTATTTGATCATTTTTACATAGCACCTTTTTTAAATTGTAGAAAAGTACAGTGTACTATGCTTTACTACAGTTAAAGCAAGCCTGAAGCCTATCTTTCACTCCCAAATCTCAATTTTATCTGCTTTTATAGTCCTATACAGACCTATAGGGGAATTAGCCCCTATAAAACCTGCAGTATAGATAACACTCCTTTAGTTTTTCACCTGCATTGACAGTGTGTGCACTAGCTGGGCTTCTGCGGTGTCAGTGCGGATATGCAGGGGTAGGGATCAACCTCAGGCAGCGCTCCCTATGGGCAAATGTGTGCTCTCAATCTGGCTAAGGGGAGGTGTGAGACATGCTGATTGAGGGGGTGGAACGGTGTGTGAGCCAACAGTACACTCATGAGTCCTAATGTGCATATAAAATAAAACATTAATTTATTTTTTAATTTATGTTATATAGTTCATTTACAGTGCCTGATTATTGTGAATGAGGGCTCATAGGAACATTTGTTTCTCAATAATCATAAAGCATGAACAAAATGCTCATTTCTTGGGTGAAATCATTGTTAAGGTTGCTGAAAGGGAACCTGATACCAGTTTTAAACCTTATAACCCTTGCCCATTACCTTTAAAAGCATGTAAATGGGGTTCCTACAATCACTTTATACCCTTATAGGTGCCCCTGCATACTTCCAAAAAAGTGTTTTATTTACTTTCCGTGCTGCATGCAGATCACGCGGTCTGATTCGAACCCAGGTCGACTACAGAGGCGTCTCTGTCACTTCTAACGCTGCCTCCTTTATATTGATGGAATTGGATGATGTCTCCTATGTCATTCACACAGTACTCCCTCTTTACATGTTTTTAACGATGATGAGCATAGTTAATAAAGTATAAAATTGGTGACAGGTTCCCTCATAAAAATCATCATTCTCGACAGCACATTGCTTTTGGCAGCACATCTCCTATGTACACAGAACAATCTATTACCATTCTGTGCATGGAAGTGCAGTCAGTAAACTAGCTCTTGGTTAGAATAACGCTCAATATTAACATGATGCAACTGTATGTCACAGCTCATGGGCCATTATTGTGTGCTTGCCCCCAAGCTAAAATTTGCCTGCAGGCTTCTGCCTCTGAGACCATTGATTGAGAACAAGAGGGAAACAAGGAACTTCTTGAATCACAGTGGTGCACAAGTAAGGTAAACAAATCCTTCAACTGTAATTTAGAAATGCTTGGCACTCATATAGGTGTAATTAAGAGAAATTTATGAAATGTAGAAAATCCAGAAAAAAAAAAGACGTTTTGGTCAAAACATGACCTTCATTAGTCATCTGGATAGAGTAGAACCATATGGAGTCGCGCTGTCACGCTATCTAAAAAGGTCTGCGGTGTCCACTGCCGAGACTGGACACCGCAGACCTTCACATAGCACGACTCCACATGGTTCTACTCTATCCAGATGAAGGTCATGTTTTGACCGAAACGTCTCTTATTTTTTTCTGGATTTTCTATATTCAATACATTTCTCTTAATTACACCTATATGAGTGCCAAGCATTTCTACATTACATTGATTGAGTACAGCAGACACGTGAGACATCATCACTGTAGTCAGGTAAACAGAAGAATGGTGGGAAGACTGGAGACGTGGTGCTAGAGGTGTGGGAGACTTAATGGATATGTAAAATTTATTTTGTTCTTTTTTGACTATTCTTGGTTTCAAGGGCATTTTTTTTAGAATTTGGTCCTTGAAACCCTCAATAGGATACATGTACTTCATGATTGTAGTGTATTTCTCTCATACCATACACATAGTTCATTATGAATTGCATACTAGCCATAACTGTGATTTTACATTGAGCTAGGTATGGTGAAAAAAGCTATTTAAATATTGTGGTTCAATAACTATAAATGGTTTGTATACAATAGTGTGACGCTTCGGTCATTGTAGACCTTTATCAAACATAGACACATATATATGGCCACGAGGCATAGAGTAAAGGAGGGGGGATGCGCCAGGAGAAGGTTCACTTCTAGCACATCCTTTACGCCATGCCCCTTGGTCATACATATGTGGGTATGTTTGATAAAAGGTCTATAATGACGGAAACTTCACACTATTGTATACATACCATTTATTGGTCCACAGAATAAAAATCTTTTTTTCAGACGGCTGGATTCCTTTTTTATTTTATGCTGATAGATTGGGTCCTATCCAAGCACCTCATTTTCCAAGGAGTGCCGTATTCTGCTATCTTTGTGATTTTACAATCATAAAAACTGTACATTTTAGTTGGAAAAATACTCAAAAGTAAAACTTCCCGAAAGGGCCAAAAATTTAAAAATATTTAAATAAATAAAATAAACATAAAAAATTAAACACAAAAGTAAATTTTTTTTTTTTAATGATTCACTTTTTTCAAATTAAAGGTAAAGTGAAGAAAATCTGTTAAAACATATTGTAGCTATCCCACAATCGTCTTGACCAGTTTAAAAAATGAAAAGAACTGATTTATTTTGGTGGAAAAAAATGTTTATATTACACAATAAATGTTTTGCACAAAAAAAATGCAAATTTCACATAGTAACATCAGGAAAAACACATATAAATTATGGTTCTCAGAATGCTTTGATGAAAAAAACCCAGCCATAATTAGCCACATTATTTAAGTTGTTAAAGAGAATTTCCACTGATAGTAAATATTGCCATATGGTCCATTTAGATGAGAAGATAATTGGCAAACTTACTCCTAATTACCTGTCAAGTGTAAACATGCCAGTGATCACCTGAAGTATGAGCAAACACGTGGTGATTGGGCAAAAAAATCATTGTTATTGGCAACACATTGCCCGCCAAGTGTAAACAGAGATTGTGCTGCTGATAGTATGATACTGTGTGGGGGCAGAATGACTGTATTATTAATTTTCTGTCCCTGTCTTTGCTCATCGGCCTGTGTAAACATACCAGTGACTGAGTGCCAAATAGCTTGTATATACTCAATCAGCACTTATCGGCCAGTTTGTAAATGCAGCGCTAAATTAGTAGGCTTTCTTTACTTAAAGGGAAAGTATCTTCAGACAATTACCTATTGTTGAAACCAGGCACTGTTATAATAACAGGTAACTCCTCTATACACAGCTGATAACACAGGATCCATCAGTCACAACAGCCAATGTCACAGCTGACCCTATGCTCCCTCCCTTTACAATGAACTTTGCACGGGCTCATTAGACACACTTCAATACAGCAGATAAAGTCGGGGTCTGATCACTGTGGCTATGTACATGTGTTGTTTCCTGACATAACAGGAAGTTAAAGTCAAAAAAAGCCCCAGTGGCCGGTGTGAAAATTGGAAGCTTTCTGATTTTTATTTTTCACACAGATTTTGATATGAAAAAGAGAAACAGAAGATATTTAAACACAATATTCTAGAAAAAAAGTATTTAAACAATTGGTCATTTAGTGATTATCAGTTCTTTAAATCGATATCGGTATTTTTCTGTTTTGCTTTTAGCCACAATTGATTTCACTTTTCAATCAGCTTCTTGGAAACCTATAATAAACTATCACTTTGTAATTAACAATGCTGACATGATGACACTTTATCGTCAGTTTCTGGAAAGTGAAATTCTAAACTAAACTTTCAACCAATATGGATGCAAACTTTTAAAATGCAATTGAATAGACAAATGCTAATACATCTGTAGGCACAATAAACAAGCTTAATATAAGTTATAACTTTTGACAAATAATATGACCATTTTTACATTTTGAGAAGAAATCCTTTAAATCCTCAAACCTGTATTGTTTGATCTTTATAGTGAAGGGCGGCCATCTTCAGTTAATTGAAATGAAAATAGATTACACATTAATGATGCAAAAAAGAGGAGCTTAAGGAAGCGAGGTAGCCATGATAGGAGCGTATTACAATAGAGGGCACTAGAAATAATATATCAAGGTTATATAAATTTATTATATTGATCTCTGATCTCTTGGGGTAATCTTGATGCCTTCTCCAGAGAGCTGATCCCCTGAAGCAACCAAAAATTATTATCATATTCGTTGCTGCTTCTTGATCTTCTTTAATAATGATGCACCTTGAAATGTTGCTGAGATGTGAACTTCATAGGATATTTTTCCAGCCTTACTTTTGTATGCTATCTTTAATATATAAAGAGATAATAAATATGCATAAATACATACAAAGATTTCTGCATCCTGAGATTCACAGTTACTTATCTTAAGGCTATATTAACATATGATGATTCTGTTCTCCAGTAACCATATGTAATGATCATAGTAAGTGACAATTATCCTGCTCTATCGGACCTAGCAGTCATAGGATCGCTGCATGTTCACAAACATGGCAGAAAACTGCGGCAGGGCTCGGAAGGTAAAGATCACCATTTGACTTTTGGAGTTCAATTTTTGCTGGCACACATTGTGGATGCCATGTCATATTTAGAGAGCAACTAAGGCGGCTAAATAGCAGAAACCAGCTATAAGTTACTGCTGTGAGCATTTGAAACTCACCGGCGATTTGCGAAATTTTAGACCATGGAGCTGTGAAAATGAAGAATTACATTTTTCCCACAAAGATATTGCTTTAGCCCAAAATACCTAATTTTTGCAAGGCTAGCAGGAGAAAATGCACAGCACAATTTGTTGTGCAATTTGTCCTGTGTACGCTGATACCCTATGTGTGGTCAGAACCTACTGTTTGGTTAAACAGTAAGTCTCAAAAGGACAGAGCACAATTTGACTCTTGCAGCTCAAAATTGACTGGAATAAATTGTGGACTTCATGTTGCATTTACTGATATGCCTAAACAGCGGAAATCCTCCAAAAGTGACCCCATTTTGGAAACTACACTCCTCAAGGAATTCATCTAGGGGTGTGATAATCAAAGAGTTATTATATTGTGCCTTGAAAATGAAATATTACGTTTTTGCCCATGAAAATGTTGCTTTAGCCCCAAATATTCCATTGTCACAAGGGCAAAAAGAGAAAATGTTTGTTGTGCAATTTCTGTTGAGTACACGGATATCCCATATGTTTTAGTAAACTACTTAGTGGGCAAACAGAATAGCTTGCAAGGTAATGAGTGCCATTTGACTTTTGGAGTGCAATTCTTACTATAATAGATTGCAGATACCATGTCACATTAGGAGAACCTATGTAAATATCCTATATGTAGCTGGAAATTTCTTTTCAGTCATAGTGCAAATCTCAGAAAAGAAGGAGAGCCATATGTAAGGAAAGGGACGCCGCCATCTTGTATAGGGCCTATACCAGCCTCCATTTTGTCGGTTCACAGAGCCACAGACTGCTAACTACACAGGGCCTGTTAGCATATCCAGTACGACCGGTTTTGATGTCCACTATGAATCAAAAGGGCTTTAGTATGCTAATTAGTTCATTAATTGCAGGCCGGTTAATATGCGTGCTTCAAAGCAAAGGGGAGGGACCTAGCAGGTTTAAGAACTGGGAGCTATGGGCAGACTGGATCCATTTCTTACACAGAAGCCAAGAAGATGGTCTAAGAAGGACCAAGGGACAGATTTGCCTTGCCAAGGGAGCAGCAGCACATGTTTTGGGGACTGTCCAGCAACTAAAGACTGTTACCTGGGGATTGCAGAGCTCCCTGCCTCCCCATGTCCCTACAACCCGGTAATATTGATCTATAGCTAATACCTTTAAGCCTTGTACATTATTGTGGTATTTTTACTCTGACTGCAAATCCATTGTAATTACGTTGTATAGCTTTACTGTATATTTCTGTAATTATCTAGTGCGCCCTTAAGGCAATTAAACCATAAAATTAATCTTGGGCTGATGCTTTTACTCTGATCACGAATCTTAGAATACCCAGTAGGTAGCAGGACGACCTCCCCGGCAGCCATTTGCTCTAGGTGCAGTTCCCTTACTGACCTGAGAGACAAAGGGGGCGCCGGAGAGCTGTACCTGTGGAGTTACGTCCCATTGGTGACGTAGGAGGAAAGGGGTCGTCCTTCACATTTGGTAGCGGCGGTGGGATCAGAAGCTGTGATACCCGGGCTACCGTGTGGCGGTCGGCTTAGTTCCTCACAATTGGTGGCAGCGGTGGGATCAGAGTATTAGTGTGCGTGGGACCCCTACTCCCAGACACTAGAGACTACCAGCGGTACTTTCACTGCTGGGGTCTTAAGGTCAGCCCAGCACTAGACGGTCAGAGTGTAAATATAATAAGTTGTGTGCAAGGTCAGGGTTGCAGCTGTGTCAGTAACCAAAGGTTCCTAAGATGGCAGAAGGCACCAGGAGTAAGGCAAAGGGGGAGGCCAATGCTATGGTCTATGTGGGGTTCGATACCGACAATGGTGAGGGGGAGCTCAGCCAGGGCTCCCCAAGGAGCCCGACCCCCGTGCTCAGTCCCGCAGTGGACTGTACACCCCCTGCCCGTCCCAGTCTGTCCAGATCAGAGGCCCTTTTCCAAGCGGCTATGGAACAGCTCGAGGCTGGTATTGACACCGCCTATGACAGACTCCTAGCGGCGGCAGAGAAAGCAGCGGAGTGTGAGCATACAGAACGCTGTGAAGCTGCAGAGCGCAGGCACTGACTGGAGATGGCTCAGCACGGGCCCCCGCTGGGCGATCCAGCCCCACCGGAGACAAGGGCTTCCAAGGTCCGGGCGGAGGACTTTCCTATGCTTGAAAAGGATGGAGACCTGGATTCCTTTCTGCTGGCCTTTGAGAGGACCTGCCTCCAACATCATCTGGCCCTGGATCAGTGGGCAAGGTACCTGACCCCCCGTTTGAGGGGTAAGTCCCTGGAAGTTTTGGGGGACTTACCTGCCGGGGAGGAGCAGGACTACAACAGCATCAAGTGGGCCCTGATCCAGCACTACAACCTCACCCCGGAGTCGTACCGCAGGAAGTTCAGGAGCCTGCATCGGGGTTCAAAGGACACCTGGACCGACCACATGCGGGCCCTGCTGAGAGCTGCGGAGCACTGGACCTCCGGTATAGAGCTCACTACCCGCCAGGAGGTCCAGGAACTGTTTGTCATGGAGCAATTCTTGTGGAACTGCCCAGAGGACCTCCAGAAGTTCCTCCGTGACCGGAAACCAAAGGGGGCTTCTGCTACAGCCGCCCTGGCAGACGAGTATGCCATCAACAGGGCGCCGGAGCCAAAGAAGCCTGCCAGCAGCACCTGGAGAGGGGGTAAGCCCAATCCTGCCCCAGCCCCATATCCAGCCCCCAGAGTGCAAGGGGTGTACCCCCCGGCTGCCCTCTCCAGGCCAGGAACAGAACCCAGACGTCATAATTGCAATCAGCCAGGACACTTTAAGGCTGAGTGTCCCCAGCGCCAGAAGGCCCCATCCCTGTCCCAGAAACCGACCACTGTTTGTGTGTGGGAGGGGGTGGTGGGAGGTCCCTGGACAATTACCAACCCATCACCATCGGCCGCTCAGCGGTCATGGGACTGCGGGACACAGGCGCTGAACGAACCCTGGTACGTCCTGAGGTGGTGTCCCCTCAAGACTTGGTACCTGGGAATACCCTTTCCGTCTCCGGAATTGGAGGCGTTGAACCGGCGCTGCCCGTTGCCAAGGTGTATTTGGACTGGGGCGCCAGGAGGGGGATGCGGGAGGTGGGAGTAATGCCAAATATTCCTGCAAATGTGTTGCTTGGGACCGATTTGGGGCGGCTAGTGTCCCAGTATGTGGCCACTGAACCCCCAAGTTCGGCTCCCCAAGAATGTCATGACTCTACTGTGAATGCTAATGTTACTGTATTGAATGTGCCTCCAACAGTGGAGGAGGGAGTGAAACCTGATGGTAAGCCATGCACTGACACTACACACACAGGGCTCACGGTGAGGATAGGTGAGGAGGCTGCACGGGAGAACTCAGAGGTGGTGGGAGGGGCTGCTATGGGCAGTGTAGGGCCCCTAAGTGAACCCAGCCTGCTGAGTCTAGGGCCCCTGCAGAAAGATGAACAGGCCATGGGGGGAGGGGGCGTCCCGGGAGAGGAGCCACCAGGTAAGACCCCAGGGCAGGAGTTCCCCACATTTGGGATGTCAGGAGGTCAGGGAAGTCTGCCTGACCCAGCGACTTGGTCAGGGGACGAGGGGAAGCAGGCACTACCCATGGTCTCAGCGGTCATGGCCGCTGTTACCAGGAGTGGGAGCGCCGGAGCCCAAGGGGCCTCACGGAGGTCCAACGGTTTCCCCCCTCTCCAACCAAGTGGCTGCCGAGTCAGACAGCGGCCAGGAGACAGATCCCGGGGAACTGACAGAGGACGTGGCAGTTTCATCAATTCTTGCCACATTAAGTCAGGGATTTCAGGCAGCGTTGGAAGCTGACGCTAGCCTGAAGACTCTCAAGGAGCAGGCGGCACAGCCTCCCCTGGAGTCCGACCGCGAGCGAGTGGTCTGGGACCAGGGACGGCTGTACCGGGTAACGGTCCAGCAGGGTTTGCCGGAGGCGTGGCCCAGGGACCGACAGTTAGTGGTACCCCATCCATTCAGGGCGGAATTGTTGCAGATCGCACATGAGATTCCAATGGCCGGACACCTAGGGATCGCTAAAACCAGGGCCAGGCTAGCTCAGCATTTCTACTGGCCTGGAATGAGGACCGAGGTGATAGCCTACTGCCGTTCGTGTGACACCTGTCAGAGGGTGGGGAAGGCGGGGCCGCGGCCCAAAGCCCCACTGGTAACTCTGCCCATCATCGAAGAGCCTTTCTCGAGGGTGGCTGTGGATCTCATTGGACCTCTGTCCACTCCCAGCCGCTCCGGGAAATGCTTCATACTAACGGTAGTGGACTATGCCACCCGGTACCCGGAGGCGGTATCTTTGTCGTCCCTTAGGGCTGACAAAGTGGCCACTGCCTTACTGGAGATTTTCTCCAGAGTGGGGTTTCCCAAGGAAATGCTCACCGACCGAGGGACCCAGTTCATGTCGCGGCTGATGGAGTCTCTCTGTAAGCAGGTACAGGTGCAACATCTGGTGGCCAGCCCGTATCACCCACAGACCAATGGCTTGTGTGAGCGGTTCAATGGCACCTTAAAGCAGATGCTGAAGATGTTGGTCGACTCCCACGGGAGAGACTGGGAGCGGTATCTCCCACACCTGCTGTTTGCCTACCGGGAGGTCCCACAGGCCTCAACGGGGTTCTCCCCCTTTGAGCTCCTGTACGGGCGACGTGTACGGTGCTCTGGTGAAGGAAGCATGGAAAGGGGACTTAGCCACCTCTGGAGTGTCAGTCATTGAGTATGTCGTGCGCTTCCGGGACCAAATGATGGCCTTGACACAGCTGGTGCATGACAATATGGCCCAAGCCCAGGCTGACCAGAGCGATGGTACGACCAGAATGCTTGTGAGCGGACCTACCAGGTGGGTCAAAAGGTGTGGGTACTGGTCCCCGTACCTCAAAACAAGCTTCAGGCGGCCTGGGAGGGTCCATACCTCGTGCACGAGCAGCTCAATGCCGTCACCTATCTGGTCACCCTGGACCACGCCCGTGGAAGGAGGAAGGCCTTCCATGTGAACATGATGAAGGCCCATCATGAGCGGGAGACTTATGCCCACCCAGTGTGCAACCTTCCAGAGGACGGAGAGGCAGAAGCCCTCCTGGATCTGCCACCCTAGCCAAGGAGAGGGTGCGGTAGGGCGCACGGGGGAACACAGGAATGTGATACCCCCTAGCGCCCTCAAAAGCAGGGAGGTGTAAGGAAAGGGATGCCGCCATCTTGTATAGGGCCTATACCAGCCTCCATTTTGTCGGTTCACAGAGCCACAGACTGCTAACTACACAGGGCCTGTTAGCATATCCAGTACAACCGGTTTTGATGTCCACTATGAATCAAAAGGACTTTAGTATGCTAATTAGTTCAGGCCCGTGTCTGAATAAGATGGTGATTAGTATGCTACATAACTCCGACTGAAGCCAGTATTTCCTGCTCCATATGAATTGCAGGCCGGTTAATATGCGTGCTTCAAAGCAAAGGGGAGGGACCTAGCAGGTTTAAGAACTGGGAGCTATGGGCAGACTGGATCCATTTCTTACACAGAAGCCAAGAAGATGGTCTAAGAAGGACCAAGGGACAGATTTGCCTTGCCAAGGGAGCAGCAGCACATGTTTTGGGAGACTGTCCAGCAACTAAAGACTGTTACCTGGGGATTGCAGAGCTCCCTGCCTCGCCATGTCCCTATAACCCGGTAATATTGATCTATAGCTAATACCTTTAAGCCTTGTACATTATTGTGGTATTTTTACTCTGACTGCAAATCCATTGTAATTACGTTGTATAGCTTTACTGTATATTTCTGTAATTATCTAGTGCGCCCTTAAGGCAATTAAACCATAAAATTAATCTTGGGCTGATGCTTTTACTCTGATCACGAATCTTAGAATACCCAGTAGGTAGCAGGACGACCTCCCCGGCAGCCATTTGCTCTAGGTGCAGTTCCCTTACTGACCTGAGAGACAAAGGGGGCACCGGAGAGCTGTACCTGTGGAGTTACGTCCCATTGGTGACGTAGGAGGAAAGGGGTCGTCCTTCACATTTGGTAGCGCGGTGGGATCAGAAGCTGTGATACCCGGGCTACCGTGTGGCGGTCGGCTTAGCTCCTCACACCATATTACAGTGCAGATTTTGTTGGAATGATTTGCGGGTATAATATCACATTAGCCCATTATGTACCAGAAGAGCAGAACTGACAACGTATTAGACAACACACCCCTTAATTAATTTGGGAGTGCATTGAGCATGTTGACACAAAAAGTGTTTTACACAATTTTATACGATTGGGCAGTGAAGAAAAAATAATTACCGTATTTTTCGGACTATAAGACGCACTGAACCATAAGACGCACCCAAGTTTTAGAGGAGGAAATTAGGAAAAAAAAATGACGCAAAAAATGTGGTCAATTCTATACTTAATACATCCCCATCCTGATACACATGGCCCTCTCATCCCTATCCTGGTATGCATGGCCCGCTCATCCCTATCCTGGTATGCATGGATCGATCATCCCTATCCTGGCAGGAATGATCGCCTTCATCCCTATACTAGTATACATGGCTCCATCCCTATCCTGGTATGCATGGCCCCATCCCAATCCTGGTATGCAGGGCCCCCATCTTGTCCTTGTATGCATGGCCCCATCCCTATCCTGGTGTGCATGGCCCCGTCCCTATTCTTGTATGCAGGGCTCCCATCTCGTCCTAATATGCATGGCCCCATCCTTATCCTGGTATGCAGGGCCCCCATATCATCCTAGTATGCATGGCCCCATCCCTATTCTGGTATGATTGGCCCCCATCCCGGTCCTGGTATGCATGGCCCCATTCTTATAATTAGTTCCCACCCCCATCCTGGTATGCATGGCCCCATCAGAAAACATTAAAAAAACAAACCATTACACTTACCTACCAGGCGCTCCCTCGCAGCGTCATGCTCCAGTGCCTGCAACCACTTCATGCTTGTAAGCAGCGCATGGTAGGGACGTCGTGCACTGCTCACAAGCAGAGTACAGCTGCCAGAATACTCGCCGGGACTGTGCGCTCATAGAGCAGTTACTATTCATTGCTCTTCAGTAGCGCGCAGTGTCAGCCACCAGCTTCCTGCTGCTGCCGACGGTCACGTGTGCCACTGCTTAAGAGAAATGCGCTGTTTACAAGCATAAAGCGATTTCTGGCACTGGAGCAGGATGCTGCGAAGAAGCGCCTAGTAGGTAAGTGTAATGGTTTGTTTTTTTAATGTTTTCTGATGGGGTCATGTATACCATGATGGGGTGGGGGCTAATTATAAGGATGGGGCCATGCATACCAGGACCGGGGTTGGGGGAAAATCATACCAAGATACTATTATTAAAGAGAAATGAATATTCATTGCCCTCCACACCCATGGGCGTGGAATGCAGTGACTGTTCATTTCTCTTTAGCAGCGGGAACAGGAGTCAACCTTCTGTGACCCGCTGCTCTGCCGATGCTTTTCCTCCACCACCCCACCATAGCCAGATCTGGTACATCCAGACTATAAGACTCACGCCCCATTTTCCTCCAAATTTTTGGAGGAAAAAAGTGCTTCTTATAGTCTGAAAAATACGGTAGATTTTTACTACTAAAATGTTGTTAGAGCCACATATTTTACATTTTTACAAGGGGAAATAGTTAAAAATGGCTCAAGAATGTGTTACACAATTTCTCCTGAGTGTAAGGCTAAGTTCACACGTTGCGGAATTGCCGCGGAAATTTCCGCGGCAATCCCGCACTTCTCCCGCAGGAAATACGCACGTTTTTTGTATGCTGATTCCCGCCAGAATAATAGCGTTTTGCAAGCGTAATTAGCTTGCAGAATGCTAGCGTTTTCCTAGCGATCTGTAGCATCGCTTGGAAAACTGATTGACAGGTTGGTCACACGAGTCAAACATAGTGTTTGACAAGTGTGACCAACTTTTTACTATTGATGCCGCCTATGTCGCATCAATAGTAAAAAGATCTAATGTAAAAATAATAAAAAAAATAATAAATAATGATATTCTCACCTTCCGGCGGCCCCCGCAGCCTTCCCGCGGCCCCCGCAGCCTTCCCGCCTTCAGCGACGCTCCCGGCAACTCCGGTCCCAAGGATGCTTTGCGACAAATCACACCGATGACGTAGCATCTCGCGAGACCGCTATGCCATCTGGGTGATTCTCGCAAAGGACTCTTGGGACCGGAAGTTGCCGGGAGCGTCGCTGAAGGCGGGAAGGCTGCGGGGCCGCGGGAAGGCTGCGGGGGCCGCCGGAAGGTGAGAATATCATTATTTTTTATTTTAATTATTGTTTTAACCAGGGATATGGTACCCAGGGCCTGGAGGAGAGTCTCCTCTCCTCCAGACCCTGGTACCACCGCACATGAACCGCTTACATTCCGCAAAATTAATGAACATGTTGCTATTTTTTCCGCAAAGCGTTTTTTTCGCGGAAAAAAAACGCAACATGTGGCCAAAACATGCGGAATCAATTAACATGTATAGGATGCTTAATGCTTGCGTTTTTATCGCGTTTTTACCGCGGAAAACCGCGGAAAAACCGCGAAAAAAACGCAATTATTCCTGATCGTGTGCACTTAGCCTAACAATACACCATTTTTGGCTGTACAGTGCTGTTTGGCCACACGGCAGCTTTTGGGAGGGAAAATGCCCTATTTGACTTCCAGAGAACCGATTTTCTTAGAATAATTTACAGATATCAATTGCAAAGACCCTAAATGCCAGAACAGGAATAACCCCCCTCAAGTGAGCATAATTTTGAAAATACACCCCTCTGGGAATTCATCTACAAGTGTAGTACGATTTTGCTTCTGCTAAACAAACATGGAGTCAAATGCAGAGAATGTCGCAGAGTGAAAACTGCAATACATTGTAGTTCCCTGTATATTATTCTACCCCATACATTGTGGAAAACTTGTAATTTTGGAGACATGGACCCAGGGCCGGCTCCAGGTTTTTATGGGCCCCGGGCGAAAGAGCCTCAGTGGGCCCCTTTAACACAGACCACAATTCATGATGCACAGATACGGCAGAGAAATATAGGTACAGTACAATGCCAAATACTTCACCATCATCAATGCCTGCCCATCATCATCATCGCCTCCCCATCATCATCATGGCCTCCCCATTATCATCAATGCCTGCCCATCATCATCATGCCTCCCCATCATCATCAATGCCTGCCCATTATCATCAATGCCTCCCCATCATCATCATGGCCTCCCCATTATCATCAATGCCTGCCCATCATCATCATCGCCTCCCCATCATCATCAATGCCTCCCCATCATCATGATCATCACTGCCCTACCCCACCACCATCACACAGACAGCACCGCAGCACACAAGCACTCTCTCACATACATACATACATACACACACATACACAAAGCACCGCACTACATACACACACACTGATACACACAGACACACACACACACACACACAGACACATACACATCACATCTCACCTGTCCGGCGTCCGCACGCTCTCTGCGACAGCCGGCCGCTGAATGATGACGTCATTCAGCGGCGCTGCTGTGAGAGGAAGCGCAGGCGCCCCCTGGAGCCCGGAGCTGCGGCAGCGGAGGCACGGGAGAGGTAAGTATTACGTCGGCTGCTGCCGGGGCCCTGAGCAAGCGGGGGGGGCCCAGTGGCGGCGCTGACACCGCTAACGGGCGCCGGGGTGCCCGACGGTGAGTGGGCCCCCCCGCCTGCTCAGGGCCCCGGCACTTGCCCGGGTGTGCCGGGTGCTGACGCCGGCCCTGCATGGACCCAGTAAATTAAGTGGGCTCTCCTTGCTACAGTAATGCTAAACATGTGAACGCTAAGTGAAGTTTAGCCGCATTGTCGGGCTTAGAAGGGAGGGGAACATTTGGATTTGAGAGCTCAGATTTTGCTGTATATCTTTTAGGGGGAGGCATGTCACATTTCCAGAGCCTTTGATGGACCTGAGTGGGGACTTGTTTTTTGTGGGGCAAGGTGACACTTTTATTGATAGAATTTTGGGGTACATAACATTTTGGATCACTTTTAAGACTCGGTTCTTATTTATCTTGCGCTATACACTTACATCTGTGTTTCTAAATCTCTAAAATTTGTGATTCAGACAGAACCCTGACAGATCCATTCACTATAATGAGGCAGGCATCTGTTGGGGCTGGAAAATGTCGACATGTACAGTAAGTCTGACTAGATGGAGAACAAACAACAGAAAATGACTCTAAACAGACGACACTTCAGCAGACACTTGATGGAAGCATTTATTCCATAGTTATACTGTTACAGCTTTAAAAGATGACCCAGCATCATCATGTGCGCATCATGGGAATGTAAGAAGAATCTTTTCTTTTCACTATGTTGAAGAAGAAAAGAACAGGGAAGATTGCTGTTGAAAAGGGCACAGGATGGGAACTTAATACCATGAGGGTACCCTGGGTGGGGGGCATTAAACTATGAAGGGGTCCAGAATGCGGGAAATTATGCCATGAATGGGCCCAGGTAGGGAGAAATTATACTATGGAGCCCAGAATGGGAAACATTATGCCAGAAAGGGGCACAAGATGGTGGAAATTATACCAAGAAAGAACCCACGATGTGGAACATTATGTGATGAAGGGGCCAAGAATCGGGAGCATTATAGCATGAAGGGACCCAGGAGACAAATATATACAGTACAGACCAAAAGTTTGGACACACCTTCTCATTTAAAGATTTTTCTGTATTTTCATGACTATGAAAATTGTAAATTCACACTGCAGGCATCAAAACTATGAATTAACACATGTGGAATTATATACTTAACAAAAAAGTGTGTAACAACTGAAATATTCTAGGTTCTTCAAGGTAGCCACCTTTTGCTCTGATGACTGCTTTGCACACTCTTGGCATTCTCTTGAAGAGCTTCAAGAGGTAGTCACCGGAAATGGTCTTCCAACAATCTTGAAGGATTGTTCCCAGAGATGCTTACACTTGTTGGCCCTTTTGCTCTCACTCTGTGGTCCAGCTCACCCCAAACCATCTCGATTGGGTTCAGGTCTGGTGACTGTGGAGGCCAGGTCATCTGGCGTAGCACCCCATCACTCTCCTTCTTGGTCAAATAGCCCTTACACAGCCTGGAGGTGTGTTTAGGGTCATTGTTCTGTTGAAAAATAAATGATGGTCCAAATAAACGCAAACCGGATGGAATAGCATGCCGCTGCAAGATGCTGTGGTAGCCAAGCTGGTTCAGTATGCCTTCAATTTTGAATAAATCCCCAACAGTGTCACCAACAAAGCACCCCCACACCATCACACCTCCTCTTCCATGCTTCACGGTGGGAACCAGGCATGTAGAGTCCATCCGTTCACCTTTTCTGCATCGCACAAAGACACGGTGGTTGGAACCAAAGATCTCAAATTTGGACTCATCAGACCAAAGCACAGATTTCCACTGGTCTAATGTCCATTCCTTGTGTTCTTTTAGCCCAAACAAGTCACTTCTGCTTGTTGCCTGTCCTTAGCAGTGGTTTCCTAGCAGCTATTTTACCATGAAGGCCTGCTGCACAAAGTCTCCTCTTAACAGTTGTAGAGATGTGTCTGCTGCTAGAACTCTGTGTGGCATTGACCTGGTCTCTAATCTGAGCTGCTGTAAACCTGCGATTTCTGAGGCTGGTGACTCGGATAAACTTATCCTCAGAAGCAGAGGTGACTCTTGGTCTTCCTTTCCTGGGGCGGTCCTCATATGAGCCAGTTTCTTTGTAGCGCTTGATGGTTTTTGCAACTGCACTTGGGGACACTTTCAAAGTTTTCCTAATTTTTCGGACTGACAGATCTTCATTTCGTAACCCCTTAATCCCATTGGACGTACTATTCCGTCCATGTGACCTGGTACTTAATTCCCAGGGGTGGAATAGTACGTCCAGGGCGATCAGCTGCGCTCCCGGGGGTAGCGCAGCTGATCGCCGCCGGGTGTCAGCTGATTATCACAGCTGACATCCGGCACTATGTGTCAGGAGCGGTCACGGACCGCTCCCGGAACATTAACCCCTGGCACACCGCGATCAAACATGATCGCTGTGTACCGGGGGCACAGGGAAGCATCGCGCAGGGAGGGGGCTCCATGCGCGCTCCCCTGATACCCTCAGAACAGCGCGATGTGTCGCGCTGTTCCGAGGGACTCTCATCACTGCAGGACCCTGGATCCAAGATGGCCGCCGGGTCCTGCAGGGAGGCGGCTTCCTCAGTGCCTGCTGAGAGCAGGCACTGAGAAGCCTGCAGCAGTGCCTGTGCAATCGCTGGTGTGACAGAGTGCTGTGCACACTGTCACACCAGCGATCTGACCCTACACAGTGATGTCCCACCCTGGGACAAAGTAAAAATGTAAAAAAAATAAAAATAAGAAGTGTAAAAAAAAATTCCTAAATAATGAAAAAAAAAAAAAAAAAATCCCCAATAAATTCACTTCTTTAATGTAAAAAAAAACAACAACAATAAAAGTACACATATTTAGTATCGCCGTGTCCGTAAACGACCCGCCCTATAAAACTGTCCCATTGGTTAACCCCTTTACTGAACCCCTTAAAAAAAAAAAAAGTCTAAAAAAACAATGATTTATCATCATACCGACGAACAAAAAGTGGAATAACACACGATCAAAAAGACGGATATAAACAAACATGGTACCGCTGAAAACGTCATCTTGTCCCGCAAAAAACGAGCTGCCATACAGCATCATCAACGAAAAAATAAAAAAGTTATAGCTCGCAGATTAAAGCGATGCAAAAATAATTATATTTTATATATAATCGTTTTAATTGTATAAAAGCGCCAAAACCTAAAAAAATAATTCAAATGAGGTATCGCCGTAATCGTACTAACCCGAAGAATAAAACCGCATTATCAATTTTACCACACGCGGAACGGTATAAACGCCCTCCCCGAAAAGAAACTCATGAATTGCTGGTTTTTGTTCATTCTGCCTCCCAAAAATCGTAATAAAAAGCGATCAAAAAATGTCATGTGCCCAAAAATGGTACCAATAGAAACGTCAACTCGTCCCGCAAAAATAAGACCCTACATGACTCTGTGGGCCAAAATATAGAAAAATTATAGCTCTCAAAATGTGATGATGCAAAAACTACTTTTTGCAATAAAAAGGGTCTTTTAGCGTGTGACAGCTGCCAGTCATAAAAACCCGCTATAAATAGTAAATCAAACCCCCCTTCATCACCCCCTTAGTTAGGGAAAAATAATAAAATTAACAAAATGTATTTATTTCCATTTTCCCATTAGGGTTAAGATTAGTTAGGGTTAGGATTGGGACTAGGGTTACGGGTGTGTTAGGGTTAGGTTTGTAGTTAGGGTTATGATTAGGGTTGGGATTAGTGTTAGGGGTGTGTTGGGGTTAGGGTTGGAGTTAGAATTGGGGGGTTTCCACTGTTTAGGCACATCAGGGGCTCTCCAAATGTGACATGGCGTCTGTGTCATGTGTGCATCGCCACGAAGATCGTCGCGGTTGCACATTCTGACTTCTCACAGCTGAGTTGCTGTTTCTTTGTGTTTGGCAGTTAGGGAGTTAATTCTGTCTGTGCTCAGTTCTGGGACTGGGTGCAGTTTCTTCCGGCTGCAATTAATTATTTGTTGATTGGTTTCCTTTAAATCTCTGGTTGTCTGTGTTGGGAGTTGCCAGTGAAATTCTTCATGCAGACCACAGATAGGATTGTATCTGTATAGACTTAAGTTAAAGAGCTCCTTAGTTGTTTTAAGCTCACCTTGCTTAGAGTTTAATATCCCAGATCATTTATGTTCCTTCTGTGTTTGAGTGTGTATGCAAGTCTGTGTTTTCTCCAGTCTGTCTTATATGTCTAATCTGTGTATTTAGCAGAGATCAGCCCATATCCCTTTGGTGGTAATCAGAATCCTTCTTAGGACTGATTACAGGGTTCAGGGACTGATAGGAGACAGGGTTAGGCTGGAGACTTGGACCTCTGAACCATTATCAGTACCTCCAAGGTGAGGGATTAGTTAGGACCCCAGTTTAGGGTCAGGTTAGACCCCGGTCCTCCTCTTTCCTGTGACAGTGTATCAAGTCCTCAAGATTAACCCTGAGTTCAACGGATATCGTGTCAGTAAATCTATTCTATATTTACATGCTGATGTTGCTAATCTATATGTTGTATAGAGTGTTGTTCTTTTAAGAATAGTTTACTGACATCGTACACATATCATAAGACCACGTGACAGTCTGATCTCAATTCCAGCCAATTTGGCGTTGAAAAAGTCAAACGGTGCTCCTTCCCTTCTGAGCTCTGCCATGCGCCCAAACAGTAGTTTACCCCCACATATGGGGTATCAGCATACTCAGGACAAATTGCACAACAACTCTTGGGGTCCAATTTCTTCTGTTACCCTTGGGAAAATAAAAAATTGGGGGCGAAAATATCGTTTTTGTAGAAAAAAATATGATTTATTATTTTTATGGCTCTACGTTATAAATTCTGTGAAGCACATGGGGTTCAAAGTTCTCACCACACATCTAAATAAGTTCCTTTGGGGGTATAGATTCCAAAATGGGGTCACTTGGGGGGTTTCCACTGTTTAGGCACATCAGGGGCTCTCCAAACACGACATGACACCCGCAGACCATTCCATCGAAGTCTGCAAAGCAAAACGTCACTACTTCACTTCCGAGCCCCGACGTGTGCCCATACAGTAGTTTTCTCCCACATATAGGGTATCAGCGTACTCGGTACAAATTGGACAACAACTTTTGGGGTCCAATTTTTCCCCTTACCCTTGGGAAAATAAAAAATTGGTGACTAAAAGATCATTTTTGTGGGAAAAAATTGGATTTATTATTTTCATGCCCGGGCATTATAAACTTGTGTGAAGCACTTGGGGGTTCAAAGTGCTCACCACAGATCTAGATAAGTTCCTTAGGGGGTCTAGTTTCCAAAATGGGGTCACTTGTGGGGGGGTTTCCACTGTTTAGGCACATCAGGGACTCTGCAAACTGAACATGACATCCATGAAAGTCTGCATTCCAAAATGTCATTACTTCCTTTCCGAGCCCTACCGTGCGCCCAAACAGTATTTCCCCCCCACATATGGGGTATCAGCGTACTCAGGACAAATTGGAAAACAATTTTTGGGGTCCAATTTCCTTGTGAAAAATCAAAAATTGGAAAATTGGGGACTAAAAAATCATTTTTTGTGGAAATTGTTTTATTTTTTTATTTTCACACCCAGGCAATATAAACTTTTCTTAAACATTGGGGGTTGAACATGCTCCCAACAGATCTAGATAAGTTCCTTAAGGGGTCTAGTTTCCAAAATGGTGTCACTTGTGGGGGGTTTCCACTGTTTAGGCACATCAGGGGCTCTCCAAACGTGACATGGCATACAGCCAATTCTGCATTGAAAAAGTCAAGCTGCGCTCCTTCCCTTCTGAGCTCTGCCATGCACCCAAACAGTGGTTTACCCCCACATATGGGGTATCAGCATACGCAGGACAAATTGCACAATAACATTTGAGGTCTTGTTACCCTTTGGAAAATAAAAATTTGGGTGAAAAGATCATTTTTGTGAAAAAAATATGATTTTTTAATTTTACGGCTCTACGTTATAAGCTTGTGTGAAGCACTTGGGGTTCAAAGCGCTCATCACAGATCTAGATAAGTTCCTTAGGGGTCTAGTTTCTAAAATGGGGTCACTTGTGGGGGATTCCCACTGTTTAGGCACATCAGGGGCTATCCAAATGCGACATGGCGTCCAATCTCGATTCCAGCCAATTTTGGTTGGAAAAAGTCAAATGACGCCCTTCCTTTCGACTCTGCGGTGGCCAAAAAAGGGGTTTCCCCCCCTATGGGGTTTAGGTACTCAGGACAAATTGGACAACAACTTTTGGTCAATTTTCATGTTACCCCCTTGGGGAAAATAAAAAAAATTGGGGACTTAAATATTATTTTGTGGGAAAAATAGGATTTTTTTTTTTTCATGCCCGGCATTTTTTGTGTGAAGCACTTAGGGGGTTCAAAGGTCCCCACAGACTAGATAAGTTCCTTAGGGGTCTAGTTTCCAAAATGGGTCATTTTGGGTGGGTTTCCCCTGTTTAGGACATAGGATTCTTAAAGTGACAGACCCCATCAAGTCGCATTCCAAAACGTCATTACTTCCTTTCCCCAGCCCCGCGGTGGTCCAAACAGTATTTCTCCCCCCCCAAAATGGATATCAGCATACTCAGGGCCAAAATTTGGGCAACAATTTTTGGGCCAATTTCCTTTGGGAAAAACAAAAATTGGGACTAAAAAAAACATTTTGTGGAAATTTTTTTTTTTTTTTTCCCCCAGGGATTTAAAATTTTGTGAAAAACTTGGGGGGTTTAAGTGCTCACAACAATCTAGATGTTTCCTTAGGGGTTAGTTTCCAAAAATGTGTCACTGTGGGGGTTTCCACTGTTTGGCACATTAGGGGCTCTCGAAACCCCGACAGGCGTCCAATCCAATTCCCACCAAATTTTGGTTTGAAAAGTCAGCGGGGTCCTTTCCCTTCAAACCCTGCCGGGGGCCCCCGACGTGGTTTTTTCCCCCCCAAAATGGGGGATCGGGGTCCGGTTGCACCACTTTTTTGCCATTTTCCCTTTTACCCCTTTTTAAAATAAAAAAAAATTTTTTGTAAAAAATCATTTTTTAACTAAAAAGTTAAATGTTATTTTTTCCTTCCCGTTGCTCCTCCTGTGAAGCTCCTGAAGGGGTTTAAAAAACTTCTTGAAGGGCTCTGAGTACCTTGAGGGGGGCAGTTTTTTTGAATGGTGTCACTTTTGGGGATGTTCGCCATTGACCCTTAAAAAAGACTTTAAATGTGGTGGTCCCTAAAAAAAAAAGGTTTATACAATTTTGTAAAAAGAGAAAACGCTGGTTTTAACTTTTAAAAAACCCTT
>JARQOD010000002.1:453161679-453261310 GCA_033576555.1 Oophaga sylvatica | reverse complement strand
CCCCCACCCCCAAACCAAAAAAAAGACAGCCCCCCCCAACCCCCAACCCCCCCACCCCCCCCACCCACCCCCAGCAGCCCCACACCCCAACCCAACCACCCCCACAGCCCCCAACCCCCCCCCCCACACCCAGCAGCCACCCCCCCCAGCCCCCCCACACAAAGCCCCAACACAGCACCCCCAGAACCCCCCACCCCCCCACCCCAGCCCGACCACCCCCCCCCCAAACCCCAGACCCCACAAGAAGACCCCCCCCCACCCCCCCAGAAACCCCCCCCAAAAACCCCCAACCAGACACCAGCCCAAAGCCCACCCACACCACAGCCCCCAAGCCCCAAAAACCCCCCCAGCCAAGCCCCCCACAACACACCGACCCCCAAACCCAGCACCCCACCCCACCACAACAAAAAGACAACCCCCAGACCCCACACCCCAGACCAAAACAGCCCCACCCACCCCCCCAGACCCACCCCCCAGCCCAAGGCAACACCCCCCCCCCCCCCCCCAAAACAGCCACCCCCCCCCACCCAGCCCCCCACAGCCCCCCCAAGCCCCAACCACCCAGCAGCACGACACCCCCCCAAAACCAACCCCCCCCCACAAAAGGGGCCCCCCACCAGAACCCCCCCACCCACCCCCAAGCCCCCCAAACCCCCCCAACAAAAACCCCAAACCCAGCCGACCCCCAAACAGCCCCACCCAGAAGCAACCCCACCACACCCCAGGGCCCCCACCAGCCCCCCCCTCCCCGCCCCAGCCCACCCCCCACCCCCCCAGCCCCCCCCCAGACCACCCCCCAGCCCCAACCCCCAAACCCCCCCAACCCAGAAAACACCACACACCCAGCACCCCCCCACCCCCAAAAGCCCCACCCCCCAGCCCCAAGAAACACCAGCCCAGCCCCCCCCCCCAGAACCCCCCCCCCAAACCCCAGCCCCCCCCAACACAGCCCCCCCCCCCCCAGCCCCCCCCCAGCCAACCCACCCCACACCCCCACCACCCAACCCCGCAACCCAGCCCCCAGCACCCCCCCACACCCCCCCCCCCCCCCAGGCCCCCCCCCCAACAGCACACCCAGCCACACCCCAGCCCCACCCCACCCCGCCCCCCACACCCAAACCCCAAAAACCCCCCCCCCCCCCCCCCCGCAGACACCAAAAACCCCAAAAACAACCACCCCAGCCAGAAAACCCACCCCCCAGAGGCCCCAGCAAAACCCCCCCCCCTAAAAACAGCCCAACACCCCACAGCCCCACACCCCCCACCCCCCAAACCCCCAGAAAACCCCAAAACAGGCAAGCCCCACCCCCCACCCAACAGAGAAAAGCCCCCCCACCAACGCACAGCCCCAGACCACCACCCAACCCCCCCCACCGACCCCAGACCACCCCCCAAAAAAGGGAACAAAAAAACCAAACCCACACCCCCCCCCACCCCCCACAAGCCCAAAACCCCTGAAACGGGCCACCCACAACCCCCAACAGCCCACCCCACCCAACCCCCCCAAAAAAAACCCCCCCCAAGAGCAACCACCCCCCCCCAGACACCAAGACACCCAACCCACCCCAAACCCCACAGCACCCCACACCCACACCCCCAAACCCCAGCCCCCCCCAAAAACCCCCCAAAAACCCCCCCAGCCCCCCCCACCCAACGCCAACAGAACCCACCAGCCCCAGCCCCAAAACCAGACCCCCACACCCCCCTACAGAGCCCCAAACCAACCCAAGCCCCAGCCCACAGAAACCCCCCAGCCCAAAACACCCACCCCCCCCAACCAACCCCCCCCCCAGCAGCCCCCCCCCACCCACCCACCCCCCCCAAAACCCCACCCCCAAGGAACCACCCCAACCCAGCAGACCCCCAGACCCCCCCCCAAACACAAAAGCCCCCAAGACCCCCAAACCCAAAAGACCCAGAACCCGACCCAACCAAACCCCAGGACCAGCCAACAGCCCCCACCGCCCCCCACCCCAGAAACAGACCCCCCACCCCACCCCCCCCACCCCAGCCCCCAAACCCCACACCCCCACCCCCCCCCCCCCACAACCCAACCACCACCAGCCAGCACCCCAGAACCCCCACCCAAAACACCACCCACAGCCCAACACCCACCCCCCCCGCAAAAAAGACAGACCCACCAGCACAAAACCCACCCCCCCCCAGCCACCCCCCAAAAGGCGACACAACCAAGCCCACCCCCCCAGACACAGAAAGACCCCAACCCCCCCACATTAGTAAACCCCCCCACCCACCCACAGCCCCCCCCCAAACCCCCACCCCACCCCCCAAAGCCCCCCCCCAAACCCCCCAGCCCCAGACCCCCACCCCCCAGACCCCACCCCCCCCCCGCCCCCCCCAGAACAAACCCCCCACCCACCCCACAACCCCCAAACGACAGCCCCCCCAGCACCCCAGCCCCCACCCCCAGCCCAACCCCCACCCCCAGACCCACCAGGGGACCCAACAGGAAAAAGGGAAACAGAAACCAGACCCCCCCCCCCCGCACACGCCCACCCCCACCCACCACAGCCACCCCAAAACCCCCTCCCCAACCACCCCAGCCCCCCCCCCACCCCCCACCCCACCACAGCAGCCCCCCCCCAGAACCCCACCCACCCCCAGCACACAACCCCCACCCCCCAGCACCCCCAGACCCCCCCCAAGAACCACACACCAAAGAACCCCCACAGACCCCCCACAAGACCCCCAAGCCCCAAGACAGCCCCAAAACCCCAACACACAACCCCACCCCACCACACCCAGAACCCACCCCAGCCCCCACACCCCCCACCAGAGCCCCCCCAGCCCAGCCCACCACCCCCCCACACCAGCGCCCCCCCAGCCCCCCCCCCCCCCCAAACCCACCACACCCACAGCCACCCAACCCCCCCCCACCCCCCGCCCCCCCCCCCCCAACCCCCCACCCCCACCACCACCCCCCAACCCCCACACCAACCCCCCCACAACCACCCCCCCCCACACCAAACAGCCCCCCCCCGCAGCAACCCCACCCCCACCACAGCACAAAAAAACCAGCCCCCCCACAAACCCCACCCCTCCACCCCCCACACCCCCCAAGCCCCAGCAGCCAAACCACCCCCCACCCACACGAAACCCCACCCCCCACAGCACAACCCCCGCCCCCACAGCACCACCAAGCCAAAACCAGCACAGCACCAGCCCCACACACAGCCACCCCCAAAACCCACGAACACCCCACCCCCAGCCCCCAGAAAAGAACCCGAACCCCACCAGCACCACCAGAACCCCACCACAGCCACACCCCTCAGCCCCCAACCCAGCCCCAGAACCCACGCCCCCCGGCCCACCCCCCACACCTCACCCCCCCCACCCCACAGAAAACCCCCCAGCAGCCCCCCTCACCCCCAGCCCCACCCCCACCCCCCCACCCGCACCACCCCCCCACCCCCAAACCCCCGCAAAAAGCAAACCCCCCCCCACAGACAAGCCCCCCCACAAACCCCCACCCACACCCCCCCCACCCCACCCCCCAGCCCAGCACCCACAAAAACCCCAACCAGCCAAAGCCCACCCCAAACACCACCCCCCCCAACCCACACCCCAACCCCCCACACACCACCGCCCAGCACCACCAGAACCCCAACCCCACCAACAGCCCCCGCCCCCCAGACACCCCCCCCCCCCACCCCCCCCCACCCACCCCAGCCAACCCCACCCAAAAACCCAAAAACCCCCAGCCCCACCACCCCACCAGCCCAGGCCCCACACCACCCCCCAGACCCACCCCCAACCAGAAAAACACACAAGCAGACACCCAGCCACAACACACCCCCACCACCCAACCCCCCAAAACCCAGCCCCAAACCCACCCAGCCCCACCCCACCAAAGCAACACCCCCCCCACCACCCACCCAGAAAACCCCAGCCCCCTCCCCCCCCCAAAACCCCCAAACCCCAAAACCCCCCAAACCCCAACCCCCCACCCCCCCCCCAGCACCCAACACCACCCACCCCCCCCACCCACCCCAGCCCCCACCAACAAGAACCCCCCAGCCCCCCACACAAGAACCCACCCCCCAGCCCCCCCAACCGCCCCCCCACCCAGAACAAGACAGCCCCCACCACAAAACCCCCCCCCCCCACCAGCCCCCCCCAAACACCAAAACCCGGGGGCCCAGACGCCACCCCCACACCACACCACCCACCGGGCACCCCCGCAGCCCCCACAGAACACCCCAAACAAAACCCACAGACAACAGACAGCCCCCCCCCACCAGCACCCCCAGACCCCCCACCACCCAGCCCAAACCCCCCCCCCCACCCAGGGCAACCCACCAAAAACCCCCAACCAGCCACCCAGCCCAAACAACCAGCCCCCCACAGCAGAAAAAACCCCCCCCCAACCCCCCCACACAGACACCCACCACCAAGCCACCACACACCCCAACCAGCCCCAACCCCACCCAGCCCCCCAAACCCCCAACCACACCCCCCCAACAGGCCCCAGACACCCACCACCCCCAAACCCACCCCCCACAACCCCCAGCCCCACCAACCCCCCCAAAACCCGCACCCCCCCCAAACCAGCCAGAACCCAGCCCCAAGCACACCCCACAACGCCCCCAAAGCCCCAACAGCAAAGCACACCCACAGAAAACCCCCACGCCCCAGCACCCCCAACCAACCACCCCCCAGCCCAGCCCACACAGAACCACCCCCCCCCCACACCAGACCCCCCACCCAACCAACCCAACCCCCCCCCCCGGGCCCACCCCCAGCCCCCAGCCCAAACCCAGCCCCCCACCACAGACCCCCCCAGACCCCCAACCCAGCCCAGCCACAGCCAAGCCCCACCACACACACCCAAAACCCCCCCACCCCCACCCCACCCAAACAAGCCCCACCGACCCCACCCCCCCAGAAAACCAGACACGGGGGCCAACCGGGGAAACCAAAACCCCCACACCCCCGCCCCCACCCAGACCCCCCAACCCCCCAAACAACAGACAACCCCCAGCCCAGCCACACCCCCAAAAAACCCAAGCAAGCAGCCAGCAGACCCCCCCCCAAAGCCACCCCCCCCCCCACCCCCCACCCCAAGAACCCCCCACCCCACAACACCAACCCCCCACCAGAACCCCCCCAAGCCCCCACCCCCCCCCCCCCACGCAAAAACCCAACACACCCCCCCCCCCCCACACAGCAGAAACCCCAACACCCCCACAGCACCCCCCCACACCCCACCAACACCCCCCCCCAGAAAGCAGACCACCCCCCCACCCCACACCCAGGGCAAAAGACCCACACCACCCGGGCCCCAGCCAAGCCCACCCGCCCCAAGGCCCCCACAGAAAAGAACCCAAACAGACAAAACCCCCCCCACCCAGAACCCCCCAGCAACCCCCACAGAAACCCCCCCAGAAGCCCCCCCCCCCCCCCGAAAAACCCCCCCAGCCCCACCCAGCCAGCCCCCCAGCCACCAGCCAAAGGACCAGCGCCCCACCCCACCCCCCCCCCAGCCCAGGCCCCCCCCAGCCCCCCACAACCCAACCCAAACCAGCCCCCCCCCCCCAACCCCAACGAACCCCCCCCCAAGCCCCCCAAAGCCCCAAAAGGCCCAAGCACCCACCCCCCCCCAAAAGCCCCCCCCCCCCCAAACCCAAACACCAAAACCCCCCAGCCCAGGAGCCCCCCCCACCAGCACCCCCCCACCCCACCCCCCCCCCCAAACCCCCGGGCAGACCCCCCCCCAACCCAAAACCCCAGCCCCCCCCAAGAGAACCCCCAAAACCCCCCCAGACACCCCACCCCCAGCACCAGAACCCCAAGACCCCCCACCCCCCCCCCCCCCCCCCCCCCCCCCCACCCCCCCCCCCCCCCAACAAACAAAAACCCACACACCCCACCCCAAAAAGCCCCACGCCACCCCCCCCCACGGGCCCACCCCCCCAACCACCACCCCGGGAAACCCCCCCCCCCCAGCCCCCCCCCCCCACCAGCCCAGCCCAAAGCAGCCCCCCCAGCACAACCCCCCAGGACCACCCCAGCCCCCCACCACACCCCACCAGCCCAACCCACCCAGCCAGACCCCCCCCCCATCCCACCCCCACACCCAGGCCCCCAAAACCCCCCACCCCCCCCACCCCAGAAACACCAGAAACCCCCCACCCCACCCCAACCCACCCACCACCCCCCCAGCACACCCCCAGCACCCAGCCCAACCAAAACCCCCAGACAGCACCAGCACAGCCCCCCCAGCCCAAAAACCCCCCACCCCCCACACGGGCCCCCACAGCAGCCCCCAAAACCCCCACCCCCACAAAGACACCCCCCCACACCACCCCCCAACCACCCCCCCCCACCCCCCCCACCCCCAGCCCCCCCAAAACCCCAGACCAACCCCCCCCAGAAAAAAGCCCCCCCCCAACCACAGAAGACCCCCCAAACCCCAAAAAGACAAAAGCCAAACCCGAGCCAAAAGAAAAACCCCCACCCAACCCCCCCCGACCCCCCCCCAAAAGAGCAAAACCCAAAAAGCCCCTGCAACAAACCAGAGGGACCCAGAACCCCGACAAGAGACCCCCACAGGAAAAACCCCCCCAGCCAAAGCCACCCACCCAAGGAAAAAACCCCCCAGCCAAAACCAGACAGCCCCAAGGACAGCAAACAGAAAAGAAAACGCAACCCCCCAGGGGCCCCCAACCCCCCCGGGACCCCCCCGAAACCCCCCCCAAAACCCCCCACAGGGGCCAGACCCCCCAAAAAAAAACCCCCCCAGAAAACCCCCCCACACAACCAAACCCCCCAGGCCCCAAAAAAAGGCCAACCCCCCAAAAAAGCCAGGACCGGCCCCCCCCAGCACCCCCCACCCCCCCAGCCAGCACCCCAAACCCCCCACCACCCCCAAACCCAAAACAAGACCAACCACCCCCCACCAAACAGCACCCCCCCAGCAACACCCAGACCACCCAAACCCCAGACCCCAAGACCCAAAGAACCACCACCCCCCCCACCAGCCCCACCCCCAAAAAACCCAACCCCCACCCCCCCAAACACAGCCCCCCCCCCCCAACCACCCCCCACCCCACAACAGAACAACCCCACCCACCCCCCCCCCCACACCCCCCCCATCCCACACAACCCACGCCAAGCCCCACCAGGCCCCCCACAAAACCCCCCAGCCCCCCCACCCCCAAGCACCAACCCCACCCCAACCCCCCAGCCAGCAGAACCCACCCCCCCAGCCCCCCCCCCCCCGGGCCCAAGACCCCCCCAGCAACACCCACCCCACCAAAGACACGGGCCCCCAACACCCCCCCCAGACCCCCCACCCCCACCCAGCCCCCCCCCCCACCCACAACCCCAACCCACAGCCAGCCCCAAACCCAGCCCCCCCCCACCCCAAAAAACCCCACCCCCCCCACAGGGCCCCAAACCCCCCGCACCAGAACCACCCCCCCCCCAACAGAACCCCCCCCAGCCCACCCGAACCACAATCACCATTCGAGACCCTCACAACCACTACCCAATCTTCACTGCAGTCCACAGCCAAGGGTCAAGCAGGCCATCCTCAAGAGCCACCACCAGATCCCAGTACAGGCAGTCTGTACATGTGCCACAGACTAACACCACCCAACAAGTTTCAGCGCCCCTTAGCCCCACAACACCATCACAGATCACACAGCCAGCCCAACACACTCCTACAGTATAGACACACAGACCCACCCAATCCCATGCAACATAGCACCGCCATCATGAACAATGCAGCCCCACACACAGACACAGGAAACCTTAACATACACCTATCAGCCCTCGTATCAGCCGACAGGTCCAGTCAAGCCTCAGACCCGAATCAGATCTACAGACTAACACCAACCTGACCCCCCGCCAAAGCCCCCATACACAGACACAGTACACGCACCCCCCACCAGCAGCCAACTAGTTACGAGACAACCAGCAGACAGTTAATCAGCCATCAAGACAAGCTCTCACACAGCACAAGCACACCGACACAGAACCAGCACAACAGTCACTCCATCACCACCCATTTAGCCCACCCTACACCCTCAAACCTAGAACGCAGACACCATCAGACGTCCCCCCATCACATGCTCACACACAACACCACAAACCTCCAGTAGTCAACACCCGCAGCAGAACACCACAGACATAGACTACATCCACACCCACCGCATCCTAAATCAGCACCAGCAGAAGAACCCACACACATCTCGACTACACAAGATAATCCTCAATCAAACAACTCAGCAACAGACCTAGATCAGCACCAGGACCAGGCACCCATCATAGCACCACCCACAGGATCTCTTCACAGCCACCTCACTACCTAGACCAACACAGCACCACCCAGCCAATCACAGCCACAACCACAGTCCACTCCCAGACCTCCAATGCATCAGAAAAGACATACACCATCCCACACCACAGCCAGTCACTCATACTCCTCCCCATCAGACCCAGATCAGCACCAGCCAGGCACGACTCCAGACAGCAGGCACCATACTCTCACACGATAAGTATGCACCACTATCCACCAGCCAGTACTAGGGATGCTACTAGCAGCAACCCACAGACGCACACCTCCTCAACTACTAACACACACAAACAGCACTAGCTGACAGAATCACCCTACAGATCACCTCAGGTACACCCCATCAGACACGACCAGATCAGACACCACATATCACCCCACAGACTATGGCTCACCCCAGTCACCACGCACGCACACGCAGTCTTCACAGACTCATGTCCCATGCAGTCCCCACACTCAGCCTCTCACCTCATCCATCACTCACCCAGCCACCCCACCGATCAGAGCTAGAACCAATCCTCCTACAGCCTCAGCACAACGCCACATGCCACCTCCCCTCACCCGCCAGAACACCCAACACCAGATCCCACAGACACCTCCACCACAGAATAGACAAACAAACACGAACCTCACACACTGCAGAACAACGACCCCTCAGCTCACAGCACACCTCACCCCCAGCTTTCAGACTAACCATGCGACTCCCCGCACAGACAAACGACAACAGACACATATACAAGAATCCCTCATCCACACATTCCAGACACACCAGCACGCCTCAATAGCCCCATTGCTAGAACCCAAATCCCACGCCCCAACACAGACCAGACCTCTCATCCACTCCAGCTCCACAGTACACCACAGCCAGAACGCAAGCACTTTATCCAGCAAGACACAGCCTAGACCCCTAGCTAGACAACCAGAACAGCACAGACAGAACCAGACAGACAGCACCAACCACCAGACCCACACCTAGCTCCGTCTACCCAGACACCATAGCTAGACTAGGACCAGACCAGGAGGCATCGATCCTCCAGCATACAACCCCCATTCCTCCGACAACCAGATACCATGTCACTCAGATCACCCTCAGTCCATGCCCAGACCCAACAGCCTCCCAGTCATCACCAACACAGACCACCCTCACCAGACAACCAGACCCAGAACAATCACACAATCCATGCCATTTCAGGCTCTCCCCAGACACTCTTCAATCACCTCTAGCTCACCAACCACAGCACCCGCCACCCACATAAGCACTCCCCTCATTCATAGACCTTCCACACCTAGGCGTCCACATCGAGCACAGCCTCTCCCCACCCAAGCTGCTCCAGCCACTCACCACTTAGCAACTCCTTACAGAAGGCACTAGCACCTGCACACATCACTTCCCTCAGACCCAGCCTCAGACAAGAGCAAGTCAGACACTCAAGATTCCCTCACGACCCCACCTAGCAGCAACCATCGCTTCACCTCCCATTTCACCATCCACACAGGATGCCCCATTCCCCACGTCTAGAACTCAGCACCTCACCAAGCTTCACACAGAGGCCATGCATCCCCTGCTCATGCTCAGATTCACACAGCCTAGCAACCACATCAGTATCACCAACAGGTCAGTCATGTTCACAT
Source organism: Oophaga sylvatica (assembly GCA_033576555.1). Taxonomy (NCBI): domain Eukaryota; kingdom Metazoa; phylum Chordata; class Amphibia; order Anura; family Dendrobatidae; genus Oophaga; species Oophaga sylvatica. Next base: position 453,251,361 of record JARQOD010000002.1, on the reverse strand, counting down.
GACAGCACAGCCAGCCACCAGCACACTTCTCACACACCTATCAGATCTTCCCAATGCCAACGCTCCTAGATTACTATGAAGACACTCACAGAACCAGATACACATACCCCCACGAACCCTACATTCCCTAACCATCACACCAGCAGTTTACAGCCAACAGTCCCCATCAGTCATCACCCAGACTTAGTACCATCACTGAACTATCCCCACCCCTCCACCTCACTGCAGACTCACACCACCCATGCCGCTAACACAGCAGACCACCTCACAAACCCACTTCAACAGACTCAGTACACACTTCACAGAGCCCCCACAGAGGCTTCACTTCCTTCTCAGGATCCAAGCCACCCAGGACTGACGCAGACAAGAGTGTGTGTGTGTGGACACTTCAGCAGCTCTCTAGCACCACACTCAGAACATCCAGCTGATCTCATGCAGCAGCAAGCATCAGCCTCCCACCCATTTCAGTCACATCTGGAGCACAAGACAGGCCCTACAGCCAGACATCCTCTAGACCAGACCGCGACATACAAAGACAGCATCTCTAGCCCCTAGCTCCCCATCACTCATACATGGCACATTCATCAGACTAGCGAGACCATCACCGAGCACAGTCCACATTCAAGCAGCATACAGCCCAGAACCACCACCTCCATCCACCAGTCTCCAGGAAACCAGACCTACGCCCACCCAATCATCACCCAGTGTCCACCTCGACAATGACTACAGACACAGAACCGCAGCCACCAGTCAGCCAGCACCCCACCTTCTCTCAACAGACAGAAATTGCACACACCAAGCCACTTCAGATCCTCACTACCACCAGTCAAAACCCCACCAAGCAACACAAGAGCTATCAGACCCTTCAGCTAGCACCCTATGACAACCCAGACAGAATCGTCACGTCACTACCCTCCCTAATGAACACACTGTCAGCACAGATCCCCCAGCAAGTACTAACATGCCAGACAAGCTCTAGTCCCCTAGTTCACACACTAGAACAGAATTCAGACAGCCAACAGACTACCCAGACACACACACTCCACCTCTACTGCTACATCCCCAGCCGCCCACCCACCATCCACCAACAGTCAGTCAGCTGCCACCCCCATCACCCCAGAAGCTACAGCAACCAGAAGAACAGTCACAAAGAGTCACAGACATTTCCACCTACCCCCTCTCCCAGCAGCAACCAGCACCACCACCTGAGCCCACACACCAAGACAGCCTATGCTCTCTGACAACTCCACCAATCTCTCAGGACCCCCCAGCAGCAACTCCACCCCACACCACCAGACACACTCTTCCAAAGGCACAGTACGCTTCTACAGTACCTTTCTACACTGCCCCTTCACACACATACCAGCACTACAACGCAGACAGACCCATGCATACCACCCAGCTTCAGAACTTCACCAGCTTCACATCATCACCCAAGATCCTCACAGCTCAGCAACCAGTACATGCACCCCCAGAACCAGCAGGACATCCCACCAGTACATACCCACCAACCCAGACCCACACCACCTACCTACTCCCACTAGTCAACAAACATCATCAGAACACCTACCATCAGAACATCACCACCACAGCCCACTCATGCCCACAACCTAGACCAATCATCAACCACTACCTAGCCACACATCAACAGACCTCCTCCCACAGCAGCCAGTCACCCCTAAGACCCACAGACCAACCTCATACAGCACACCAGCCCACCTCCCACAGAACAGTAGAACCATGCAAATGCACCCCACAACTGCATCACACCACTAGACCCCCCACTTCTCCAGCGACCACCCCAGCTAACCATTCGCTCCACCAGATCCCAGACAGCCACCTATGCCCGCCCCACCACACTATGACATCAGAACAATTCTGCAAACACCCAACACATCCAGTAGACATCCAATGCCAGTTTACACCTCACAGACAGAGTACTCTCTAGTACCAAGCAAAACGACACAGACAACCCGTACAGCAGCACCACACAGCGTCACACAGACAACACACTACGCACAGCAAACACCACTATCCCCAGCCCCAGTCCTAGCACACGACACCCAGGACACCACTACGACACCCACCCCAGCAGCAAGAACCCACCACCAGTACCATCACAGCAACAGACCCCCCCACACTACCACTCCTCCACAGACACCACCACACACAGCTACAGACCCTCACAGCAGCCCATCCATGTACAGACGAGATCACCATAATCACCAGCCCCAGCACCCCTCATCCAGACATACCCCCTACCCACTACTCGTTACCAGACCAGCACCCCCAAACCAGACAAGCACAGTCACGACAACAGCCCAACCCTATCCCCTAGCCTTACTACCCCAGATCCGCTGAACCTCCATCCTGACCAGACAGCATTCAGGCCCCACACACACCAGACTACACACCTAGACCTACCGCCAACAACAGCTTACACCTACAGTACATCGCCGACGTTCAGAGCAGTACACCAACCTTCACTCCCACCAGATCTAGCAGTCTCAAGCCCTCAACAGGCACCCAGCCACAGTTTCTCACACTCAGACCTACATGTCCCCTCTTAGACCACACATCTCAGCAGCAACACACAGCATCACAAAACACCCAGATAACCAGAAACTATTAACAGACTCCAGACCCGTACCAATCAATCACCACACCAGCCCACGACCACCATACTGCTAGTACAACACACGCACCCACCAACACACAGCTGACACCACTAGACAGACCAGTCTCACACAGAACACCAACTCAGCTCAAACAGACATCCCCAACACATACAGCAGCAGACAGCAGCACACCACAGAACTACGTCTAGTGCAGATCCAGACCCGACACCCTTTCAGAGCATCACACTAAAACAGAACATACAGATAACTGCCTACACATGACAGCACCAATCCCCCTACACAGCATTGCTACGTCAACCAAGCAGCAACCCACAGACTACACTCTTCATAAGACAACACGCACACCTCACCTGGGCCCATCTAGCTGTCGCCCCAGCACCCACAGCAGGCTGATCAGTCATCACACACCTATGCCACACCTACGTTGACACACACGTCCTCCTGTCAGGAGTACCTCAACCTGTCTAACGCTCTATCACCCAGGACACATCAACTCTACAAGTAACACCAACTCCAGAACCACGAGGTCATTGACACCTCGCCCAGCAGCCAGCAAACACATCAACTCATGACCTATCCTCACCCTCTGCTCCCAGTACCCAGCCGTGTCCTACCCAGCAGCCCCCGCACTCTTCCAAGTATTTTCACACCCAGCTCGCTCCTACCCACACAAGTACCACATTTCACCCTTCCCCCCACCCCTCTACCATGGCATACATCGGAACACCCAGGCAGCATCCATCCATCCAACCATCCAGTCATCACCACCAGACACGCAGCCCCACGAAGCCACATCCCTCAGTTCTCAACTACAATCCAGGTCACATCATGAGGCACTACCCGACGCTCACACACAGAAGATTTCTCACAGAAACACATCAGCCACCAACCCACAGGGGATACACCATTCCACAACCCAGCCACATGCATCTACCACAGCAACTACAGTCAAACAGACACTAGCAGACACCCACATCAGACAGCCAGTACCAAACCAGACCCAGCCATGACAGGATACATCCACCCTACACCATCACCTACAGCCACTACCCACAAAGGCCAGCCTCCATCCACACTAGTTCAGTACACAGATAACCACTCAGACACCAATGCCAAGTACCACCCATCCTTCATGATAACTTAGAATCCCCAGCAGCACCAGCTCACCCCTGCCTGAATGATCCAGTTTCCCAACAGCATGTCAGCAGACCCAGCAGACCACATTCTCAGATAAACACCAACCGTATCCTCATTCAAAACTCAGATAAGTTCAAGCAGTCTCAGACACTAGCCGTCCACCAGACCACACAACAGTCCCCATGAACATCCACATCAATCACCCTCACCCATTCAACAGACAGTACCAGACATCCCAACTAGCTCACTACATCAGTCCCTAGCTTCAGTCCAGCATGGGAACATCATTTTCCAGAACCTTCATCCTTTCTCTGACGACACTGACCCATCAGACTCGATCCCATGCAGACTCACCCAGACTACACTTGGCCTACTCTCATCTAGTATCAAACCCTATTTCCATTATTCCACCCCACGCTAGACCAGAATGCACATCACCACAACAGGACCACAACTCTACCGTACTATATCCATGGCCTACATCATTCACCCTCACCCTGACTCCATTCAACAACAGTACCCACCACAGCACACCATACACCAGATATCTTCACAGCGCACAGCACAGTCACACCCCAGACAACAAAACAGACTCACCCCATCCCACCAACCTTGCCTGAAGCACACCAGCAGAAAATGCAGACTACTCAGCATTTCACATTCACTCACCACCCACCTTCAGCACACACCACTTCCCACACACAACCCCCACTCGACCCACATCAGGTAGGTCCCAGCCCCCACCATCACAAAAAGCAATACATCAGCACCTCCACACACCAACCTTCACAGCTCAGACACCACAGTCCTTCTGCCCACAAAAGCTCACCTACTCACAGAACCAGCCCCACTGCCAGAACCACAAACACATCGAGTCACCAGCATCAGACACGAAGTCAGACAGCACAATTCTCTCCCCTCGACCCAGCATACACCCCAGATCCAAGCCCTATCCAACTCGCTCCAGCTTCCCCATCTAGCACATCCCAGGCCAACAAATCCACATCAGCTCAGCTCCATCCCCACACAGGCTAGCCACCCACGTCAACAGCAGCCCATTTTACAAATGCACACATCTCTTCCAGATCCTCACAGCAGTCACTGTCACAGCCTGCCTCCCATAAGGCATCCCAGACACAGATACTGCAGATGCCATCCATCACAGAACAGGCACCCACCCACACCAGACCCAGCAGCCCACTGCCTCCACCCCACACGAATCACTGCCTCCCACAGACTCACAAAGCACAACCACGCATTCAGCCCAGATACATCAGTGGCCAATGCCACAGAAGGTTATAACATAGAGCAGTAAAATTAAAAAATCATATATTTTCCACAAAAATGATCTTTCCACCCCCAATTGTTATTTTCCAAAGGGTAACAGGACCCAAAAAGTTATTGTGCAATTTGTCCTGAGTACGCTGATACCCCATATGTGGGGGGAAACCACTATTTTGACGCATGGCAGAGCTCGAAAGGGAAGTAGCGCCTTTTTCAAATGCAGACTTTGATGGAATGGTCTGTGGGTGTCATGTCACGTTTGGAGAGCCCTGATGTGCCTAAACAGTAGAAACCCCCACAAGTGACTCCATTTTGGAAACTAGACCCCCCAAGGAACTTTTCTAGATGTGTGGTGAGCATTTGAACCCCCAAGTGCTTCACAGAAGTTTATAACGTAGAGCCGTGAAAATAAAAAAATCATATTTTTTTTCCACAAAAATAATCTTTTTGCCCCAAATTTTTATTTTTATAATGGTAACAGGAGAAATAGGACCCCAAAAGCTATTGTGCAATTTGTCCTGAGTACGCTGATATCCCATATGTGGGGGGGAACCACTATTTTGACGCATGGCAGAGATCGGAAGGGAAGGAGCACCGTTTTTAAATGCAGACTTTGATGGAATGGTCTGCGGGTGTCATGTCGCGCTTGGAGAGCCCCTGATGTGCCTAAACAGTAGAAACCCCCCACAAATGACCCCATTTTGCAAACTAGACCCCCCAAGGAACTTATCTAGATGTGTGGTCAGCACTTTGAACCCCCAAGGGCTTCACAGAAGTTTATAACGTAGAGCCGTGAAAATAAAAAAAATCATATTTTTTTCCACAAAAATGACCTTTTTTGCCCCCAAATTTTTATTTTTATAAGGGTAACAGGAGAAATAGGACCCCAAAAGCTATTGTGCATTTTGTCCTGAGTACGCTGATACCCCATATGCGGGGGGGAACCACTGTGATCGCCTTACTGCGATCTTTGGGAGGCACAATGAACAAATCTACCAAAGGTGAAGAATTGGTTTTCTTTTTTACGCCGTTCCTCGTGCGATATTAGTGATTAGGCGACTTTATTCCTTGGATCGGTGCGATTACAGTGATACCAGATTTACACCCTTTTTTCATGTTTAGCTTCTGTCACACACTAAAAGATGCTTTTTTTTGGAATAATTTTTTGTAAGAATTTTTTGCATCGCCGTATTTTGAGAGCTATAATTTTTCCATATTTCGGCCGACAGAGTTATCTGTAGGCTTATTTTTTGCGGGACGAGCTGACGTTTTTATTGGTACCATATTCGGGCACATAACGTTTTTTGATCGCTTCCTATTCCCATTTTTGTGGAAGCAGAATGAACAAAAACCAGCAATTCAGGAATGGTTTTTTTTTATTTTTTTTTCCCCCGTTCCGCGTGTGGTAAAATTGATAAAGCAGCTTTATTCTTCGGGTTACTACGATTACAGCGATACCTCATTTATATATTTTTTTTATGTTTTGGCGTTTTTTACACAATAAAGAATTTTATAGAAAAAATAATTATTTTTGCATCAGTTTATTCCGCGAGCTATAACTTTTTTATTTTTTCGCTGATGATGCTGTATAGCAGCTTGTTTTTTGCGGGACAAGATGACGTTTTCAGCGGTACCATGATTATTTATATCTGACTTTTTGATCGCGTGTTATTGCACTTTTTCCAAGCGGTATAATGATACCGCTTGGAAAAAGTATAATTTACTACTTTTTTGTGTTTTTTTTTTACGGCTTTCACTGAAGGGGTTAACTAGGGTTATGCTTTTATAGATGGGATTTTTACGGACGTGGCGATACCTAACATGTGTATTTTTTTTGTTTTTTATTTTTTTTATTACATAAAAATGTGTATTTTTTAGGGGATTTTTTTTAAATTATTTTTTAATATTTTTTTTACAATTTTTTTAAAAAAATGATTTCTTTCAACTTGTCCCTTTATGGGACTTTCACTTTTTTTACTTTTTATTGCAGTTACAATGCATTGCAATGCTCTGGCATTGCAATGCATTGTACCTATGGGGAAAGCTGCTGTGACATGATCACAGCAGCTTCCCGTAGCTAGATGACCCGGAGGTTGTCATGACAACCCCCGGGTCATCAAGGCAGAGATCAGGCCCTGCGATTACATCGCTGGGACGCTGATCTGAGGCAGAGGGAGCACCCGACCCTCTGCCTCCCTGAGCTCTGCGATCGTGCTCGATCGCAGCAGTCAGGGGGTTAACAGCCAGGGGCGGTGGGGGCTCCGCTCCTGGCTGTCAGTGCAGGAAGCCTGGCCACTGCAGCGCCGGCTCCTGCACTGATCGCGCTGGGGAAGCTGAAATCTCAGCTTCTCCTGCGCGATCGCTGCTGTGTTTGGTCAGTCAGATTGACTGACCAACCACAGCGCTGTGAGTGCGGGGACCGACGGCAAAGGTCCCCGCACCGCTTGCCATCCCTGTCAGCTGTCTGTGACAGCTGTCGGCACTGATCTACCACTGCGTGTTTACACGCTGTGGTAGATCAAAGGCATGACGTGCAGAGTCCGTCCTGGTGCCGGAACTGGCACCTTGTCATGACGGACTCTGCACGTCATTGGACATTAAGGGGTTAATCTGAAAACGGACAGGCAAATTCAGGTGAGATCCATGCCTTGTTCATTTTCAGAAAAGTAAGCCGGTCTACATTCTCTGAGGATAGTCGCATGCGACGGTCTGTTACTACACCACCTGCAGCACTAAAGACACGCTCAGATAATACACTGGCAGCAGGGCGAGCCAGCACCTCCAATGCATACTGGCTAAGCTCAGGCCATGTATCCAACTTAGAGACCCAAAATTTGAAAGGGGAAGGGGCATCTGGGAGTACACTTAGAGGGAAAGCCAAGTAGTCTGTCACCATCTTACGGAAACGTTTCTTCCTGGTGACTGGAGCCGTCTCGGATGGTGTAGACCTTGCTGGCGCTGTCACAAAACTTTGCCACATTTGTAACATACAGTTCTTGCCTGTGCAGAGGCGCTGCTTCTGCTCCCTCTTGTTGTAGAGGTGTCTACACTGCCTCGACGCACAGAGCTGCTTTGTAAAGCAGCAGCAGTAGCAGCAGCAGCTCTCTCGGCTGGAATGTACAACAGTATAGATTGCACCAGTGTGTCTTGGTACTCCTGCATTTTACGGTCCCGGTTCACCGGTGTGATGAGGGTTTGTAAGTTGTCCCGGTAGCGAGGGTCTAGGAGGGTGTACACCCAATAAATCTGACGTGCTGAGAATGTGGGCGATGCGGCGGTCGTTTCTCAGGCACTGAAGCATGAAATCAACCATGTGCTGCAGACTCCCAACTGGCCAACAAAGGCTGTCCTCTGGAAGAGGCGTTATCTCTGTCTCCTCTGCATCACCCCACCCTCGCTCTACATACTGAGTAGAGCGTTGTGTACCTCCCTCTGTAGGGATTTCTTCCTCCTCCATTGACTCCTCCTCCTCCTCATCCTCCTCACAAAGTGAGCCCTGCCCAGCCCTTTGTGAGGAACGACGTTGCGCTGACTGTCCTGAAGGTAATTGAATTTGTGACTCCTCATCCTCCACCTCTTTCAAAACCTCTTCCTTTAGTGCTTTCAGTGATTTCTGAAGGAGGCAGATAAGGGGTACAGTCATGCTGACTAGTGCATCATCTGCACTCGCCATCCGCGTTGAGACATCAAACGCACGCAAAACGTCGCAGATGTCGTTCATAGAGGCCCACTCAGTAGTGGTGAAGTGTGAACGGCGCAAATTGCGAGTTGATTGCGCCTGTTGCAGCTGATACTCCATTACTGCTGGCTGCTGCTCACACAACCGCTCCAACATATGTAACGTGGAATTCCACCTGGTGGGTACGTCACATATGATGCGATGTTCAGGAAGGCGAAATCTGACTTGCAGAGCTGCAATGCGCGATCTGGCCATGCTGGAAAGTCGCAAGTGAGCGCACTCTAGGCGGACCTTGTGCAGCAGTGCATCAAGATCCGGATAGTCCCTCAAAAAACTCTGCACGACCAAGTTGAGCACATGTGCCAGACATGGTATGTGAGTGAGGTTGCCAAGGCCCAGAGCTGCCACCAGATTTCGGCCATTGTCACACACTACCAAGCCTGGCTGGAGATTAGCTGACAAAAACCACACATCGCTCTCCTGCTTGATGGCATCCCAGAGCTCCTGCGCTGTGTGGCTTCGATTCCCCATGGGAATTAATTTCAGTACGGCCTGTTGACGTTTGGCCACGGCTGTGCTCATATCGGTCGCAACAGGTAAGCGTTCACGGGTCCATGTGGAGGTATACCGTGACGGCTCGTGCAGCGATGATTCTGAGGAACTGGAGTAGGAGGAGGAATCAATGTGCACAGACTGGATTCCTGCAATCCTTGGAGTTGGCAGAACACGTACAGCGCCACTGGCAAGATCTGTACCCGGCTCCACAACATTGACCCAATGGGCAGTGAGGGAAAGGTATCGTCCCTGGCCATGGGTACTGGTCCACGCATCGGTGGTCAGGTGGACCCTGCTACTGACGGCGTTTAGTAGCGCATGTTTAATGTTTCCCTCGACATGTTTTTGCAGAGCAGGGACAGCTTGCCTGCTGAAATAAAATCGGCTTGGCACATTATATTGTGGGACTGCCAATGCCATAAAGTTCCTGAAACTGTCAGTCTCCACCAGCCTGAATGACAGCATTTCAAGGGACAGGAGTTTTGCAAGGCCAGCATTCAGAGCCTGTGCTCGTGGATGGTTTGCCGAGTATGGCCGTCTTTTATCCCATGCCTGTGTTACCGATGGCTGTTTTTTGTTCTGGGAGTGTGACGAAGACTGTGAACTTGCTGCAGTGGGTGGAATAACAGTTTCTGTATGGACAACAGTGACCGAGGTTCTTCCATGGAGATCCTGTGAGGAAACCGAAACAGGTGTGTGAGAGCTGGAGGTAGAGGCTCGAACATGACCTAAAGATGTAGGTGCTGCTGTAGGTTGGCCTACATCTCCAGTATGTCTTTGGAACTCAGCTACGTGCTTTGTCCGTACATGTGTCCACATATTTGTGGTATTCAGGTTCCTGATATTTTTACCTCTTTTAACTTTTTGCTTACACAGCTTGCATTGAACATAGCAAATATCATGTACAAGTCTGTCAAAAAAGGACCACGCAGTGCAAGTCATGGGAGCGCCAATTTTGACAGTTCTAAGAGAACTGCTCCCAACAGGTGCCAAACTGGAGGCTACAGGCAAGCAAGTCTGCAGCCTACCTCTCCCTCCTCTTTGTACCATTGGGACAATCTCTTCCTCAGAGCTGCTCCCACCACCTTCCTGTTGCTCACGCCATGTTGGGTCTCGGACTTCATCATCTCCACTACCCTCTTCCAACACCTGCTGCTGTTGGATGGTCTGGGCAGCACCATGCTCCACAAAACCTGCCACCTGAGTCTCATCATCATCATAAGATGCGTTCTGCGGTGTGCTGTCCATCGGCACTGGCTCACCCGCCTCTTCAGATTGAGAGAGACACAGCTGTTGCGCATCACTGCATACTCCCTCTTCTTCAAATTGCAGAATGCTGCTTGCCTGTGCCCGTGTTTGCGAGCCAACAGATTCTGAGAACAGAAGCAGAGACTCAGCTGGCTCCTGTACAGAACTCTCTGACTGCCTTGGCAATTTGACAGGCGGTGAACAGACAGATGGTTGCTCAACAGTGTTGTGTTCCTGAGAGGAGGTGGAAGGAATTGAAGTCGATGCATTGGCTGCCATCCAACCAACAACGGCTTCAATTTGTTCTTCCCGCAGCAAGGGGGCACGCCGAGCTCCTACCAAAGTGCGCATAAAGGAACGCTCACGGGGATAAATGGTGGATGCTGTGTCACTGAGGGCGGCAGCAGACACAGAATCCCCACGTCCTCTCCCTGCTGAAACTCCACGGCCACGACCACGTGCCTTACTCACTGACTTCTTCATCTTGGTAGATTGATAAAGAAAGTCAGAAAAGTTATAAGGCCTAAGTGTGGTTATTACGCAGAGACTGAAGTGAACACTGAAACACAGCTGTTCACAATCTGTGAAAGGCTACTCCTTTGTCTACTTCTATAGTGTTTGCAACCAATGTATTGGATACGGATGGAAGCGCGTCACACTAATAGTTAAATTGCATGGAGCTGCAAGAATTACACTGAAGGAAAAAAAAAATAGTCTGTGAGTGACAGGTGCAGATGCCTACAGACAGCGTTGCATGCAGAGCAAACTGCAGCGTCACCTGCACTCACACACACCTTGCAGAGCTGTTAAAACAACACTGCAGGCAAAAGGAAGCTTTACACAGCGGTTGGTGCTAGCCTGCCTACAGCACAGTACACTAAATCGCAATCTCTAACTGTCCCTCAGAGTCAGCACAGTAGCGTTCTGTCCCTTACTGAATTCACAGCACAGTGACGCTAAAATGGCGGCGGCGCCTTTTATACACTGAAGAAAAAAAAAAAGAGTCTGTGAGTGACAGGTGCAGATGCCTACAGACAGCGTTGCATACAGAGCAAACTGCAGCGTCACCTGCACTCACACACACCTTGCAGAGCTGTTAAAACAACACTGCAGGCAAAAGGAAGCTTTACACAGCGGTTGGTGCTAGCCTGCCTACAGCACAGTACACTAAATCGCAATCTCTAACTGTCCCTCAGAGTCAGCACAGCAGCGTTCTGTCCCTTACTGAATTCACAGCACAGTGACGCTAAAATGGCGGCGGCGCCTTTTATAGTGCATTCTGACATCATTTCAGCATCCAATCACAGCCATGCCATTAGTTAACATGACCGCAGCAGTACAGGATGTGCCCACACTTCTTAGGATTCCTCATTGGCTGACTAAAATCACATTGCCTCGCAAAGAATTATGGGAACTTCCGATTACGGTATTCGATAAGACGAAAATATCGAAACGAATTATCGAAAGGCCGATAGAGCTAATATCGGCCGATAGCCGATATTTGCATTATCGTATCGCTCAACACTAGTCCAAACCCTTTCCAAACTTCCAGAAAAACTCTCCTCCTCAGGCACAGCCGCCTCAATCTTTGAAAATGGACCGAAAGATGGATGTCTCCCTGTACAGCAAAAAAAAGGAGAACATCCAGCCGAGGCAGAAGTATGATTATTAAGGGCAAACTCAGCTAGTGATAGATATTCCGACCACATCTCCTGATTATCTGCTACAAAACATCTCAAAAACTGCTCAACGTCCTGGTTCTTCCTTTCGGTCTTGTCCATTGGACTGCGGATGATAACCCGACAAAAATGACAAATGAACCTTTAATCTGTCACAAAAAGCACGCCAACAGCGTGTTAGGGACTGCGGAATGCACCAAATGATTATGAATAATGGGTGCATTCGCAGCCCTGGGTCCACCGTGCAGACAGAGCATGCTGCTAGCAATGATGACAGGATATGGCGGTATAAGCGAGCTCTGTTACTTCACAGAGTCGCAAACATAGACGCTGTGGCACTATATGGTGGTATGAGCGAACTCTGTTACACCACAGAGTCGCTGACATAGACGCTGAGATAGAGACTGTGTCCTGTTAACACCACAGGAGTACAAAGATAACTGCTGAGAGGATAGCGGTCCGTGGTCATGCAGTTAGCAGCGCAAACAAGCAACTCCTCACCGGAGTAGCTGGTATTCTAGAGGCTGTTTCAGCCAAGCCCTGAACGCGTGCATACAAATCTCCTCACCGGAGGTGCCGGTATTCTAGGGGCTTATTTCAGCCGAGCCCTAACCACATGCGTGCATGATCACACTGGCGCAAAGCACATAACGCAATTGATACTAGCGCATGGCCGAGCGGCCATGCAACCCTTTTATAGCAGCAACTACAAGACCTTCCAGAAAAGGACCAAACAGAAACTGTTTCAGAACACAGCAGTTTCAGGACCTTCCTGGTGGACCAATAGGAGCTGCTGCAGTACCTGAGCATGTGACTCCTGATCTCCAATGAGACATCTTACCCTGGGCATGCTCAGCAGGGGAAACGCATGACTTAGTCCCAAAGACATCTGCTCGCCGCTGACCAGTACTGGTTACAATAGCAGAACCTGGAGAGGCAGCAGTAAACCTCTGCACAGTACTAGGCTGTGCAATACACTGGGACCGACGTCTCTGCTGAGGAGGCTCCACTGCGGCCGGAGACGGATGGAGGACCGCAGCGGGAATGGCTCGAGATTCCCCCTGTGCAGAAGCGGGAACTCGACCTCTTACACAGTGAGCAACAAAATGTGGTCCTCTATTGGAAGCAATGTCCGTGGGAACACCATGGAGCCTAACAATCTCTTTCACAAATGCCTTAGCTAGAGTCTTGGCGCAGGGTAATTTATTGAACGAAACCAGATGACACACCTTACTAAACCGGTCCACAACAACCCAGATGACAGAAAAACCCTCAGAGACCGGCAGATCGGTAATAAAATCCATAGCAAAATGCGTCCATGGCGAGCTAGGAACCTCCAAAGGGCACAGCAATCCTGAAGCCGGGGCATGAGAGGCATTCGACCTAGCACACACCATACACTGACGAACCCACTTGATGACTTCTCTATGCCACCCTGGCCACCAGAAACTTTGACCGATCGACTTTCTAGCTTCCGAAATCCCTGGATGAGCCGCCAACCGAGACTCATGACATTCAGCAAACAAAGCTTTCCTCAAGGCTTTGGGCACAAATAGTTTACCATATGGAGTGTTTGTTGGTGCAGAATTCTGGGCTTCTAGGTTGCTATTCTCCAATTCAGAGCCCAATGCTGCCACCACCACCCCCTCTGCAAAATACATTCCTCCTTTTCGGTATTAACTGCTGGAGAGAAACTACGAGAGAAAGCATCCGCTTTAACATTCTTTGTGCCAGGGATATGTGTTATGGAGAAATGGAACCGGGCAAAAAAGAGTGCCCACCTAGCTTGACGGGCATTCAAACGTTTAGCAGCATCCAGATATATCAGATTTTTATGATCAGTAAAAACCTGTATCGGATGTCTAGCCCCCTTCAAAAAATGTCGCCAATGCTCAAACGCGAGTTCAATAGCCAGCAACTCTCGGTTTCCAACATCATAATTGAGCTCAGTCTCCGAAAATTTTTTAGAAAAGAAAGCACAGGGATGCACCCCATCCTCTCCCTCCTAGAACAGAACTGCCCACACCCCTACTGATGAAGCATCAACCTCCACCAGAAAAGTCTTAGTCTCATCTATCTGGATCAAAACAGGAGCAGAGCTAAACCTCTCCTTGAGATGCTCAAAATCCTTAACAGCCGCAGTGTACCATTGGATAGAATTAGAACCCTTCTTGGTGAGATCAGTTATAGGTTTAGCGATAACTGAAAAATTCTTTATGCATTTTCTATAATAATTGGAAAACCCCCAAAATTTTTGAACAGACTTTAAACATTCAGGTCTGGACCAATCCAGTACAGCCTGAACCTTCACCAGGTCCATTTCAAACCCATCACTGGAGACCAAGTACCCCAAAAAACTCATTTTCTGTACCGCAAACTCGCACTTCTCCAATTTGGCAAAGAGGTTGTTTTCACTCAAAATCTGTAAAACTTTGCGGACTCTCTGCCAATGCGACTCCAGATCTGGAGACTTAGAGGGTCTTATATGACCTGCAGCCAAACTAGTCTGTAGGTATTCCTTTAAGGCCTCCCTCTTGGGAATCGTCAGATTAAATAAACGACTCTTAGGGAGTTTAGCACCTGGGACAAACTCAATAGCGCAATCGTAATCTCTATGGGGTGGTAGAGATTGCGACTTAACTTCTGAAAAAACCTTCCAGAAATCCTGAATGGCTTCAGGTAGCTCACTCTTCACAACAGCAGCAATGTGAACATTACAACATTTACCATAACACTCCTAACCCCAGGACCTTATAATACAAGACGACCAGTCCAGCAAAGGATTGTGCATCTTTAACCAGGGTAAACCCAGAACGACTGGAACAGGCAGTTTATCAAGTACAAAAAAGTCTATACACTCCTGATGTTCCATATTGACAATAAGTGGGAACCTAGTGACCTTTCGAGAAACGCACCCATGCTCCAGGGTAGTGTTATCAATAGCCACAACAGAAAAAGGAGATGACAATGGTTCAGAATCAAATTTATATTTGTCTAAAAATTGTTGATCAATCAAATTCAGAGCAGAACCACCATCCACCATGACCTGAAAATCAATGGAATGACCACGATATGTGGAATTACCAGAAAAAAAACTTCTGCGGACCGTAAAAATGTGATCCGAATGGGAGTGTAGCTCCTACTGACCTTTTTTTTTTCTTTTATTTCATTATGCGAACATCGTATTGCTTAATAAAATGGTCAGTCTTACCACAATGCAAGCATAACCCCTCAGAGAACCTCCTATCCCTCTCCTGGGAGCGAGAGGACATCGCCCTAAGTTGCATTGGCTCCCCGCTGTCGACGGGGCTATCCTGAGAGACTGGGTCCAGCATTGTGAGAGCCTTCTCTTCATTCTGCCTGTCTCTCAATCTTGTATCCACACGAATTGCTAGCTGCATAGCAGTCTCCAAAGTTGCAGGTGCAGGATATGCAATGAGCAAATCTTTAACCCTTTCACTCAAACCTGCTAAAAACTTACTCTTGAGCACTGGGTCATTCCACCTGACCTCTGCGGACCACCATCTGAACAGGGTGCAATACCTCTCAGGATCACCAGAACCCTGTTTAAGCCGTCTGAGCTCTGCCTCAGCTGATGTGACCCTATCCGGATCATCATATAACAACCCCATTGCAGTAAAAAAGGCTTCCACTGACTGCAAACAAGGATCACCAGGTGGTAACGAAAATGCCCAGATTTGGGGATCATGTCGCAACAAAGACATAATAATTCCCACACGCTGTAATTCACTCCCTGAGGATCCAGGTCTAAGCTGAAGATATAGTAAACATGTATTTTTAAACGTAAAAATTTCCTGCCGTTTATCAGAAAAAAACTCAAGTAATCCTACCTTAGGCTCTTCACAGCGTACTCCAGGACAATTACTCACGTGCTGTTGCAGGCTGGCTACTTTCAAAGTTATCCCTTGCATGTGTTGAGCAAGTTCTTGGATGCTGTTCATATTAAAGGAATCCGGGAGGGGAAGAAAAAAAAATCTTCTCTTTTTGTTTTTTTTTTCAACCCACCGACGATCCTAGTCTAGACTCAAAAGATGGGGGGAAGGGAATCCCTGAAAGACCTAGGGACTGCGAACAAAAACAGGTGACCTCCTAGCAGGGAAATAGAGGAAACTACAGAAACAAAAGGAAAAACAAAATGACTAAGCAAGCAGAACTAGAGATCCCAGAACTGCACAAAGTTAAATACAAAAAGTTATCAAAGCTCCAAGCCAGAACTCTAGCAGATTAACACTGATGTCCAGCAAGGACTGGAAGGCAGGTGCCGGGTAATAAAGGGTGATACAATCACCTGACCAACGACAAGCCCAGCACCAGGGGAAAAAGACCAGCAGCCAGAAAACCACAACAAGATGGCGGATGGTCAAACTAAATAGATTTTAACAGCAAGTCTTCATTGTTCAACCACCACAACCCCTTTGTATACCAGACCAATGCCCAAACACCAATACCTCCCTCTCCAACATCACTGAAGGGGAGCTTAATTGTCTCCTCTTCAAACCACACCTTGCCACCTGTGCACTCGACCCCATCCCATCACACCTCCTCCCCAACCTCACCACCACTCTTATCCCATCACTAACCCACCTCTTCAACCTATCACTAACTTCTGGTACCTTCCTTTCTGCTTTCAAACATGCCACAATCATGCCTGTCCTTAAAAAGCCAACCCTCGACCCTACCGCTATGTCCAGCTATTGCCCAATATCGCTGCTCCCATTTGCTTCCAAACTCCTGGAGCAACACGTCCATGCTGAACTTTCCTCCAACCTCTCATCTAACTGGCTCTTTGACAATCTACAATCTGGTTTCCGCCCCACCACTCCACTGAGACTGCCCTGACCAAAATTACTAACGACCTACTTACAGCCAAAGCTAATGGACTATACTCTATACTCCTCCTTCTAGACCTGTCCTCTGCTTTCGACACAGTTGACCACTGCTTCCTACTACAGATCCTTTCCTCCTTTGGCATCAAAGACTTCGCCCTATCCTGGATCTCCTCATACCTCTTCAACCGCACATTCAGCGTCTCCCACTCCCACACTACCTCCTCCTCCCACCTTCGACCCCTACTCTTCTCAATCTATACACTTGGCCTAGGGCAACTCATAAAGTCCCATGGATTCCATTACCACCTTTATGCTGATGACACTCAGATCTACCTCTCTGGCCCAGACGTCACCTCTTTGCTGTCCAGAATCCCGGAGTGTCTACCAGCCATATCTTCCTTCTTCTTTCGCTTCCTCAAACACAATGTGGACAAATCTGAACTCATCATCTATCCTCCATCTCACAGATCTTCCTTACCTGATCTAATCTATCTATCTATCTATCTATCTAATCTAATCTATCTATCTATCTATCACAATTAACAACATCACGCTTTAGCCCCTACCAGAAGTCCACTGCTTCAGAGTAACCCTTGACTCTGTCCTGTCCTTCAAACTGCACATCCAAGTTCTTTCCACCTCCTGTCGCCTCCAGCTCAAAAATATTTCCAGAATCTGTCCTTTCCTCAACCCTCAATCTACTTAAATTCTTGTGTATGCCCTCATCATCTCCTGCCTCGACTACTGCAACATCCTTTTCTGTGGCCAGCCTGCTAACACCCTCGCACCTCTTCAGTTCATCCTTAACTCTGCTGCCCCACTAATTCATCTCACTCCTCGCTACTCCTCTGCTTCTCCCCTCTGCAAATCTCTTGACTGGCTCCCATTCCCTCAGCATATCCAGTTCAAATTACTAATACTGACCTTCAAGGCCATGTATAACCTGTCTCCTCCATATATCTCTGAACTAATCTCCCGATATCTTCCCTCACGTATTCTCCGGTTCTCCCAAGACCTCCTTCTCTCCTCAACACTTATTCACTCCTCACCCAACCGCCTCCAAGACTTCTCCCGAATATCCCCCATCCCTGGAATTCTTTGCCCCAACACGTCCGACTATCAACCACATTCAGATTCTTCAGACGGAAACTGAAAACCCACCTCTTCCAGAAAGCTTACAGCCTGCAATGATCCCGCTGCCTGCACACCACTACCGGAGCTACCGCCTTACCAACACCGGAGCTGCTGCAACCCCCCAACCTACTGTCTCCTTCCCCACCATCCTGTAGAATGTAAGCCCGCAAGGGCAGTGTCATCTCCCCTCTGTATCAGTCTGTGATTGTTAGTTTGTTTACTATAAGTGATATTTGTAATTTGTATGTAACCCCTTCTCATGTACAGCACCATGGAATTATTGGTGCTATATAAATAATAATAATAACAATAATAATAATAATAATAATAATAAGTATCTACTGTCATGGTAGAAACTTAATTAAAAGGGAGCTATCCTTTTAAGTGCATGGTGTTGTCAGCTCCTGAAAGAAGCATCACTTTTATACTTACTTCATCCCCTTTCTCTTTTTAATTTGTAATACACTGATTGCAGTGCTAAAATATATATTCCTTTACTGAGCTACCAAAGATGAAGTATGGCTATACTTATCAGTAATGCTAAATATATAATCAAGTACAAATTGGTGGCATTATTTTCTTAGCTGATGCTAAGCTTTATGGTATAAAAAGATTACAGGCTGTCAGTTAGCCTGGCATTGTATAAATAGTCATTTAAGAAATAATAAATCCTAGAAAAAAACTCCTTTACCCATACCCAGTCTTCAATACACATGGGAGTATCAGAAAAAAATTAACAAAAGACACAAAATGTAGATGCTAATTAAATGCCACCATTATGTCAAAGAATACTTGTCATGTAATCTTCTCCCTGACTTACATGATTAATAAAGTTTGTCATGACTGTCTCTGATCAACTAGCCTGGAAAAAACATGGAATATAGATTTCACTTCATGCTGATACAGCACACTGGTTCACAGTCTATTAGTCCATTCTAGCAAAATATCCACCAGGTGAAGTAATGGGTGTTTTTTCTTATCCTTTTCACCACATTTGATTGCTATGGAGAATCATTGCATGGCACAATAGTGTGCAGTAGCTATCGGCAAGCTTTTATCTTTCTTGCAGCCTGGAATGAATGTCTTCCTTCCTAGCTTTAATCAATGTGGAGCAATCAACAATGCTCTTTCTCAAACTCCAGGTTTGCAGTCTATTGTAGTGGACGTGAGAAATGCATCCACCTGTTTTGTATTCTACATTCATTTCTTATACCTCAGTAGCTAACTGTTAATAACATACTATGCAATGGTTCCAGTAGACTGGAAGTACATTCACAGTTTCGGCATTCTGACTTCATTCTTCATGAATCTACATGCAGAACACATCAACAGACAAAAATTGATGTTCAAACGATTCAAAGACAAATGTCCAATGAATGTGGCAACATGCACAAATGAAATAAAATTATCAATGCATATTTTTTTTTTACAGTATTTTTATTGATTTTTAACATCTGTAATTATGCAATAAAATGATATGCACTTAGTTTACAAACTCTCAGGTTTAATTTCCTTTCTTCAGTTTTCAAAATAAAAGGATCACAAATAGAGTAATTGAAAAATAAAAATAAAAAAACAAACCATATAATTCCCCAAATACCCTCCCTTTACCCAGATATATACTAGTTATATTTCCAGTGTTCACTTCTATCCTCTCATTCCCTTGACCAAAGTAACACCTTGGATGTTGCACTTCCTGATTTAATCTCTATACAACGTTCTGTTAGTCGGTATCACTCCCCCCTTTTCCCTCCACATTCGGATCAATTATTTTTAACTTCCTCAAGTTCCCAATTGGTCTGATCAAAGAACTTAATTATTATACAAAGGAGGAACTTCATAAAATCATGGAGTAAAAAGCTTTTCCATTTTATTATAAGCGATTTTACATACAGTGGGTATGGACAGTATTCAGAATCCTTTAAATTTTCACTCTTTGTTTCATTGCAGCCACTTGGTAAATTCAAAAAAGTTAATTTTTTTTCTCATTAATGTACACTTTGCACCCCATCTTGGTTGAAAAAAAACAGTAATGTAGAAATTTTTGCAAATTTATTGAAAAAGAAAAACTGAAATATCACATGTCATAAGTATTCAGACCCTTTGCTCAGACACTCATATTTAAAGGGAACCTGTCAGCTCATTTTTCTGCAATAAGCTGCGGTCACTGCATTTCGGGCTTATCTACAGCATTCTGTAGATAAGCCCCTGATCTAACCTGAAAGAGAAGAAAAAGAAGTTATGTTATACTCATCTGGAGGCAGTCTGGTCCGATGGGCCCCACAGGTCTCGCGCCTCCCATCTTCATGTGATGACGTCCTCCTCCTTTCTTCGTGTCGAGGCTCCTGTGCAGGCATACTGATCTGCTCTGTTGAGAGCAGAGCAAAATACTGCAGTGCGCAGGTGCTGGGAAAGGTCAAAGAGGTCCAACGCCTGCGCACTGCAGTACTTTGCTCTGCCTTTTAGTTGGCCTGGGTCACACTTGCGAGTGCAATACGAGAATCTCGCGCCTCAATACCCGGCACTGTCGTCGGCACTCGGGATCGGAGTGTGCGGCTGCATGTATTGCGAGTTTCTTGCATTGCACTCGCAAGTGTGACCCCGGCCTTACTGTAATACTAACAAAAACAACCTGTTGTTAAAAAATTGAATCCCACCCCTGGACTGAACTCCTTATAGCAATTAAAAGTTTGAAGGCCAAGGGTCAGAAATAGAATTCCAGGTGTATAAAGGTCTTAATAGGAAATGCAAAATTGGAATCACACAGAAATTTAATCACCAATGATAATAATTTAAATTCAAATACATTTTCTAAATATATTAACCCCTTTCTGTTATCTGACGTAATGATCCGTCCATATGACCCAGGTCAATTTGAACATAGACGGATCATTACGTCATCGCGATCACCCGTGCACACGGGTGGTGTGCGGGCGATCGCCGCCGGGTGTCAGCTGATTCTGACAGCTGACACCTGGCACTAACCTCTGAAATGCTGCGATCGAACACGATCACATCATTCTGGAAGCAGGCAGAGGGTTGATAGCCCCTCTGTCTTTGGATCGGAGACCCCGCGGCATGATGAGAGGTCCAGATCGTTGCCAGGGAGATCCCATGTTGTCATGAAGACATCTGGGTCACCAGAGCTATGAAAATTGCTGATCATGCTCAGTGCATGATCAGCAAGTCTCTCTGTCAATGTAGAGCTAACAGTTTCCATAGCATGCAGATGCTACTTCATCTGCATGCTATAGAAGCGATCAGCCTGCAAAAAATGATTGGCCCATAGTGAAACTCACTAAAAAATGTAGAAAAAAGAAAAAAAATGTTTTTAAATAATTGTAAAAATATTAAAAAACAACAAAAATAATAATAGTAAAATCAATATATATATTCTATCACTAAATAAATATTTGAATGAAAAAAATCTAAACCATAAAACTACACATATTTGGTATCGCCACGTCCGCAATGACTCGACCTATAAAACTGTCGCACTAGTTAACCCTTTTAGTGAACACCATAAAAAAATAAAAAACAAGGAAAAAACAATGCTTTATCATCATACTGCCGAACAAAAGTGGAATAAAGCTCTATAAAAAAAAAGGATATAAATAAACATGGTACCACTGAAAATGTCATCTTGTCCCGCAAAAAACAAGCCACCATACATCACTATCAGTGGAAAAATAAAAAAGTTATGGCTCTCAGAATAAAGTGATGCAAAAATAACTATTTTTTCTATAAAATAGTTTTTATTGTATAAAAGCACCAAAACATACAAAAATATATAAATGAGATATCGCTGTAATCGTACTGACCCAAAGAATAAAACTGCTTTATAAATTTCACCACACATGGAATATTATAACCCCTCAAAAGAAATTCATGTATTGCTGGTTTTTGTTTTTGTTCATTCTGCCTCCCAAAAATTGGAATAGAAAGCGATTAAAAATGTCATGTGCCCGAAAATGGTAACAGTAAAAACGTCAACTCGTCCTGCAAAAAACAAGACCTCACATGATTCTGTGGTCCAAAATATGGAAAAATTATAGCTCTCAAAATGTGGTGATGCAAAAACTGTTTTTTGCAATAAAAAGTGTCTTTTAGCGTGTGACAGCAGCCAAACAAAAAAACCCTGCTATAAGACCTCTTTCACATGTCCTGATATTTCCGGTACCGGAGATGTCAGAGTCCATGTCTGTAATACTTGCGGCACACATGTGTCATGCGTGTGCCGCATCAGTACCACATGGACAGGCACCAGAGAAGAAGTGTTACAGTAAGCGCTGTTCCCCGACGTCGGGTGCTGAAATAACTCTCATCATTCTCCCCTGCTCTGCCGGTGATCGGAGTGAGCAGGGGAGAATGATAAGAGTTATATTTAAGTGATAAGAGACAGCAGGCGGCGGCTGACGGGACTATTACTCCCATCAGCCTAACCCTGCTGCTAATAACAGTGACAGCAGGAGCTGCTGATAGGGGTATTCATCAGCCACCACCTGCGCTATAAATAAATAAATGAAAAAAAATGGTGTGGGTTCCCCTGTATTTTCCATGGCCACTTACCAGCCTGAGAATACCAGCATCCACCTGTGAGCTTTCGCAAGTCTGGTTGTCAAAAATGGGGGGATCCCAAGCCATTTTTTTAAATTATTTATTTAAATAATTTAAAGAAAACAGCGTGGGGACTCCTGTATTCTTGATAATCAACCTTGCTGAAGATGACAGCTGAGGGTTGCAGTCCCCAGCTGTGAGTTTTGCCTGGCTGTTTATGGAAAATACAGGGGAACCCACACTGCTTTTTTCATTTATTTATTTACAGCACAGGCGGCGGATGATGAATACCCCTATCAGCTGCTCCTGCTGTAACTGTTATTTCCAGCAGCAGGGGTAGGCTGATGGGAGTAATAGTCCCATCAGTTGCCGCCTGCTGTCTCTTTTATCACTTAAATGTAACTGTTGTTATTCTCCACTGCTTACGTCGATCGCCGGCAGAGCAGGGGAGAATGATGAGAGCCATGTTCAGCACCCGGTGCTGGGGAACAATGCTTACTGTAACGCTTCTTCCCCGGCACCGATTCATGTCACATGGATGACCTCCATGTGTTTTCTGTGTATGCACATGTGTGGGACGCTTTGTGGCCCATGCTTACATTAAAAAATGGACATGTCAGCGTGTTTTGCCCACGGACACACGTCCCAATGAAACACTGACATGTGCACAGACCCATTCACTTGAATAGGCAAATAGCACTCCATTCCTCCCAAGTCTCTCATTATGGCTAAGAAGTATTGTACAGCGACATATGGGGTATTGCCATGTTCAGTAGAAATTGTAGGACAAATTTTGGTGCCATTTTTACCCACTTCTTGTGTGAAAATGTAAAATCTTTGGTTATAAACAAATTTTTGGTGATAAAAATGTAATTATTTTGTCTTCACTGCCCAATTGTATAAAATTCTGAGACACAACCATGGTGTCAATATGATCACTGCACCCCTAGATGAATTCATTGAGAGGTGTAGCTCATAAAATGGGGTCACTTATGGAGAGGTTCTGCTGTTCTGGCACCTCATGGGCTCTCCCATTGGGTAATTGCACCTGCAAACTAAAACAGTAAAATCTGGTGCTCCTTGTCTTATGAGCTTTGCACTGCGCCTGAAAAATATTTCCCAATAACATGTAGTGTATTGGCACACTCAGGAAAAAATCGACCTCAGTTTGTTATTAAATATTTTTTTCCTATTAGCTCTTAGTAAAATTAAAAACTTGGGGCTAAAACAATATTTTTGTGGTAAAAATGTAATTTATTCTTTCTTCACCGCTCAATGGTATAAAATTCTGTGAGGCACATGTGGTGTTAATATGATCATTGCACCCCTAAATTAATTCATTGGGGACTGTAGTTTGTAAAATGTGTTCCCATATAGGGGGTTTCTGTTGTTCTGGCACTTCAGGGGCTCTGCCAATGTGATATGGCACCCTCAAACCAATCCAGCAAAATCTGAACTCCAATATGGTGCCTCTTCCCTTCTGAGCTTTGCACTGTGCCCCAAAAGTAGTATTACCCTATATATGGGGTATCGGTATACTCAAGAGAAATTGCGCAACAACTTTTGGGGTCCAATTTCTCCAGATACCCTTGGTAAAATAAAAAATTGGGGGTGAAAAGATTATTTTTGAGGAAAAAATATGATTTTTTATTTTCACAGCTCTAAGCTATAAACTTCATGTGAAGCACTTGGGGGTTCAAAGTGCTCACAACACATCTAGATAAGTTCCTTTGGTGGGTCTAGTTTCCAAAATGGTGTCACTTGTGGAGGCTTTCCACTGTTTAGGCACATCATGGGCTCCCCAAAATGCGACATGACTAGTGTTGAGCGATACGATACTGCAAATATCGGGTATCGGCCGATATTGGCTGTATCGGAATTCCGATCCCGAGTTCCGATATTTTCGTCATATCGGATACCGGAATCTGAATTGTCACTGTCACTGTCAGTGTCCGTCGGTCGGGTCTGTCAGGAGTCAGCGTCAGCGGCACTTACCCGGCAGAAGATCTCCGGCGGTCACATCCCGGGCTGCTTAATGGCCGCCATCCTCTTCTCCCCGGCGGTCACATGCAGTATCTCGCGATAACTGCAGTGACTGCAGGGTAATCGCGGCCGTAAAGCAGTCCGATGACGTCACCGCCGGGGAAGCTGGTAAGCAGCTGTGCTGCGCCGGGATGACAGGCTCTGCCTGTCATTCCGATGTAGCAGAGCTGGATCGTCGTGGGACAATCGTTACTATGGACTGCGTCGGACAGGTGGTATACTGTTGGTTTGTTTTTTTTCTTTTTTTACAGGAGATCGATGGCGTCGCAGGAATGAGAGAGTAATAAAAAAATGAAAACTGTGTTGTCTCTTTTATTTCATTAAAAGACTTTTTTCTTGCTGTGTCTTTTTTTTAAACATTTAATAACTTTGGGATTAATAATGGATCGGTGTCTTATTGACACCTCTCCATTATTAACCGGGCTTATTGTCACCGTGCAATCAACGGTGACAATAACCCCTTATTACCCCGCTTGCCACCGCTACAGGGCAAGTGGGAAGAGCCGGGTAAAGTGCCACAATTGGCACATCTTTTGATGCGCCAAATGTGGGGCTGCTGTAGCCTGGTATTATCAGGCTGTTGAGGGCCAAAATCCATGGGCCTTGACAGTCTTTTAATACCAGGCCGCAGCAGTCTGCATTTTACTTGGCTGGTTAACAAAAATAGGGGGGATCCCCACGCCGTTTTTTTTTCGAGGGGATTCCCTATTTTTGTTAACCAGCCAAGCTAAGCAAACTGCTGTGGCCTGGTATTATCAGGCTTGCAAGGTCCATGGATATTGGATCCTTACCAGCCTGAAAAACCAGGCCTCAGCGGTCTGCTTCATCTGGCTGGTTAACAAAAATAGGGGGGACCCCACGCTAATTTTTTTCGAGGGGATCCCCTATTTTTGTTAATCAGCCAAGATATGCAGACTGCTGTGGCCTGGTATTATCAGGCTGGCAAGGTCCATGGATCTTGGCTCCTTAACAGCCTGAAAATCCAGGCCTCAGCGGTCTGCTTCATCTGGCTGGTTAACAAAAATAGGGGGGACCCCACGCCATTTTTTTTTCGAAGGGAACCCCTATTTTTGTTAATCAGTTCCCTCTGACTCACTGATGGTGTCCCTGGCTGACCTGAAGTGAAAGTGGAAAGCAATCAATTAAGCTTTCCACTTCCTCTCCTGTCAGCCAGGAAAGGAACTCATTCATTTGGGGGTTTACTGTGAGGCTGCAGCATTAGCTGCGGTCCCTGCAGTAAACATTAACCCTTTCTGAAGGATTACACCGTGGGACCTGACTGTGCATCGGATTGGTAAGAATAATTTTGCTTTATTATTTTATTTTTATTACAGGAAATGGTTTTAGCAGGTAAATAAAATATGGTCAAAAACTGTGTGATTATTTCATTAAACTTCTTTTTTATTAAAGTGTGTGTGTTTGATTTTTCTTTCATACAATAGGATTAATAATTGATAGTTGTCTAATTGACAGCTCTCAATTATTAACCTGGCTTAAAGTGACCTTTCAATTGCAAGGTCATTTTAACCCTTATTAACCCATTCGCCACCGCTACAGGGCAATGGGAATAGACGGGCAAAGTGCCAGAAAGGGCAAATCTAATTAGAGATTTGCCCTTTCCGGGGTGTCTGGGGGCAGATGTTAGTAGCCGGGGGGGGCCAAAAATAATGGTCCCTCTCTGGGCTATTATTATCTGCCCCCACTCACTGGCTTTGTCTGTCTGGTTGCGAAAATAGGGCGGGAGCCCACGCATTTTTTTTCAGCAATTTTACACCTCATATATATATATACATGTCATTGAGTTTGTGACACACATATATATATATATTTACAGTTCATACACTTCTACATAGTATAATAGCCGCTAATTCAATTGCCGGCTTTTGTGAAAATGCAGAACCTGACATGAAATACATTTGGTGTACATAGGGTTAACTATGTCCTTTGCTATCTGATTTGCACAAACAATTAAATCAGTCTATGTGTGCAAAATTTCACACCTGTAGGGGTTAATTAAAGGTGTAAATTCGTAGCAAAAAAGTCCGTTTTTTTTACAACGAATTTACACCTTTAATTAACCCCTACAGGTGTAAAATTTTGCAAACATAGACTGATTTAATTGTTTGTGCAAATCAGATAGCAAAGCGACATGAAAAGACATGGTTAACCCTATGTACACCAAGTGTCATTTCATGTCGGGTGCTTCTGTCTTTTCACTGAAGCCGGCTTTACCCGGCAATTGAATCAGAGGATATTTTACTATGTAGAAGTGTATAAACTATACATATATGTATATATATATGTCACAATGACATGTATATATATATATGTATTCTATGTGTGTATATTTAGTGTTTACAAGGAAAGAATGGGGTTTTTTTAGTTCCGATATTTTGTTCCCATAGACTTACATGGGACTTCCGGTATCGGTATCGGGTATCGCCGATATTTTAATGGTATCGGCGATACCATTCCGATTCCGATACTTAGGGTATCGGAAAGTATCGCTCAACTCTAGACATGACTTACGATTTCAATTCCAGCCAATTTTGCATTGAAAAAGTCAAATGACGCTGCTTCCCATCTGAGCTCTGCCATGTGCCCAAATAGTGGTTTGGCCCCACATATGTGGGAATCAGGTTACTCAGGACAAATTGCACAATAACTTTTGGGGTCCAATTTCTCCTGTTACCCTTGGTAAAATAAAAAATTGGGAGTGAAAAAATAAGTTTTGAGGAAAAAATATGATTTTTTATTTTCACAGCTCTACATTATAAACTTCTGTGAAGCACTTGGGGGTTCAAAGTGCTCACCACACATCTAGATAAGTTCCTTGGGGGGTCTAATTTCCAAAACAGTGTCACTTGTGGGGGTTTCCACTGTTTAGGCACATCAGGGGCTCTCCAAACGTGACATGGCATCCGATCTCAATTCCTGGCAATTTTGCATTGAAAAAGTCAAACAGCGCTCCTTCCCTTCTGAACTCTGCCATGTGCTCAAACAGTTGTTTAACCACATATGGTGTATCAGCGTACTCAGGACAAATTGCAGAACAACTTTTCATTTCCCAATTTCTCCTGTTAACCTTGGTACAATTAAAAAATTTGGATCTGAAGTAAAATTTTGGGGAATAAAAGTTAAATGTTCATTTTTTTTAAACATTCAAAAAATTCCTGTGAAGCACCTGTAGGGTTAATAAACTTCTAGAATGTGGTTTTGAGCACTTTGAGGGGTGCAGTTTTTGGAATGTTGTCACTTTTGGGTATCTTCTATCATATAGACCCCTCAAAGTGACTTCAAATGTCATGTGGTCCCTAAAAAAATGGTGTTGTAAAAATGATAAATCACTGTTCAACTTTTAATCCTTATAACATCCTAACAAAAAAAATGTTGGTTCCAAAACTGTGCTGTTGTAAAGTATACATGTGGGAAATGTTACTTATTAAGTATTTTGTGTGACATATCTCTGTGATTTAAAGACATGAAAATTGTTGGAAAATTGTGAAATTTCCTTTTTTTCACAAATAAACGCAAATCATATCAAAGAAATTTTACCACTATCACGAAGTACAATATGTCACGAGAAAACATTCTCAGAATCACCGGGATCCATTGAAGCGTTCCAGAGTTATTACAGTACCTCATAAAGGGACAGTGGTAAGAATTGTAAAAAATGGCCTGGTCATTAACATGCAAACCACCCTCGGGATAAAGGGGTTAATGCCAAAAATAAATATACACATGATATTAGCCCTTTAAAACATTACCATAGTAATATAATTTCCAAAGGGTAGGCTGAGACATTAAACACATACTTTTCATATGTGTTCGCCACTGAGCTAATAGTGCCAGACATTATTCAGGAAGGCAGCGATCAAGGTTCCCCACCAAATATCAGTAACTTAATACAAGAAGAAATACATACGTCTTTGCAAAGTAAATATTAACAAAGCCCCCCTGGCTTACAGTATTTATCCATGGATATTGAAAGAGTTGGGTAAATTGACTGATCACTATACAGTGAAGAAATAAATTTATATAATTTATACAATGTGATTTCTGGATTTTATTTTTGATATTCTATCTCTCAATGTTAACATTAACCTATCCTTAAAATTATAGACTGTTCATGTCTTTATCAGTGGGCAAGCTTACAAAATCAGCAAGGTATGAAATAACTATTTCCTTCACTATATTTCATAATTTTTACACAAGTAAGTATTAAAAAGTAATAATGACCCAAATACCCTCTTACAACGTTACGATGCATAGGTGCAGTCATAGAAAGGTATACCTGCCATATTTTATAGATAGTGACATAGATATATATTGTTGCACTTAAACAGTAATTTTGTCTCTATTGAAGTGCCTTAGTCTTCTCGTCCACTATGATTCCTCTTTCAAGGCCACTATAGAAGATGATGCCACCAGAATGCCCCAGTATGATAACCCACATTACTGCCAACAAGCACAATATAATGATTTTACAGTGCCTCAAGCAAAATATGAAGCCCCCATAGTGCCTTAACACATTATGATGCTGCCACAGTGGCCCCAAAACACAGTAGTGCCTTAAACACAGTATAATATGTTCACATTCCCCCTACACTGTATAATTTCACCATAGAGTCCCCCTAGCAGTATGAGATCCCCAGTCACCACCCACAGTGTATTGCCCCTTCTGCTCTACATAGAATGATTTCAAAAAGTATGATTTCATGGTCCCACAGACTTCCACATACAGGATAATGGACCCATAGACCTACACACACATAATGGTGACACCACAGCTCCACACACAGCATGATGTAACCACAGAACCCGTATGCAAAATATGATGTCCTCACAACCCCTCCTCATGGTATGATACCCCTACAGCCCTCAACACACAATATGATTCCCCCACAGCCCTATGAAGGTGACTCTTCAGATTATTGCACAAAGGGTGAGGATAAGTCTTTTTGCCAGTTTATGATGCACTGCTACTTTTGCGACTTCCGTGGCTACAGCTATATGCTCAGGTCATTGATTGGTCATCTAATCGGATCGTCAAGTGGGGATCATATTGTTTTCATAATTGCCTTAAAAAATCTACTTCAACCACATTTTCTGAAACTCTCCTCTACCTCCATTGCCTCCAATTTGCCTGCTCATTATGAGGACTTCACAGATGTCTTTTCTAATTACAGGGTTGAGACACTATATCTTCATAGGTTATATGATAGTGCAATTCTCCTTCTTCCAGGTGCTGAACCATCAAGAAAGAGAGTTTACCCTCTATTATTCCCATAGACTTAGACAATGTCCACCTACATTAAAAATAATCTGGAAATAGGATTCATTCCAAAATCTTCATATTCGGCCAGTACAAGCTTCTTCTTTGAAAAGAAAGACTGGTTTCTGACACTGTGCATAGAATATTGTGGTCTGAATGAAAACATGCCCGTCATCACTGAATTATTTGACAGGATTAACTGTGTAGCTATCTTCACCAAATTTGATCAATATAGAGCTCATAAACTAATTTGCATTAACCTTCGTCCGGCTGAGTAGGTACAATTGTAACTATTCCATTTTAAAATTGCAATAACTGTTTTTCAAAAAGCCGTAGAGGGCTGAAATTTCGTGACATCTCTGCAGTTTTGGTCCAGAATATATTGGCCAAATTTCAATAAAATATCTCCACCCCCTTCCGAGATAAGGGGTCGAGATATTTTTGCATCCATAACAAGCTGCATAAGTACAAATGTACCCTCATATATTTTGAATGAAGATAATGCAAGGAAAAAATAATATTTTTTTAATGATAATGCTATTTTATTATTATAAACAAGTAAAAAAACTGTTCATTTACATTATAAAAGAAAATGTAAGAAACTTTTTTTATTGATTTTCTTCGCAAGTAATGCATGTTGTCTTTGCTACCGAGTGTTCATCGCAAATGGGTTTCACACAAACCACACAAGACTTTCTAGTCTTACGTTGTTTTCGCCTCAGGTCTCGGCAGACATAGCAACTACCAACAACAGGGGAGGGTCCACGACTACCATGAGGTATTTGAGGGCCAGCTGCTGCTTGCGATGCTACCAGAATGCATCGTCCAAGCACCATTTCTACTGCACCTCGAAGAAAATGGTTTCTCATCATCATTCGGTTAGTACTACGATCTTCAATTGCAGGCATACACAGCTGATTTGCGAGATCTTTCAGGAACTTTCTTCGTTGATCCTTTGTCCTAAAGCTTGGGTTGTGTTCTCTGTAGATGATGTAGGATGCTAACCCAGTGACGTCAATCATATTGTAGAAAAATGCCAGAGGCCAACGTAATGTTCGTCGTTTCACAGTGTACTCTCCCAACATTTTATCCATAACATCAACTCCGCCTTTTGTTTTGTTGTAGTATTTTATTATCTCTGGCTTGGCTGCTAGTGTCTCTTCAACTTCTCCCGTCATGTGCATAGATGATAGAAGCACGACTGATTTGTTCTTCTTTGGTATATGTGAACAGACTGTTGCATCATGATTGTAGGCAAAATTTGTCAAGTTTACAGGCCTTTCTTTGGCAGGCTGCATGTTGCTAGGTAGGAACCTTTTGTTTTTTCTCACTGTACCATCTAGTGTCATGTTCCAGGAGTTCAATACCTTAGCTAGTTCCATGGTTGTAAAGAAGTTATCGGTGGTGACATTTCTTTCAAAGCCTTTATACGAGCTCACTAGGTCCAATACTGTTCGTTCACCAATGTTTACTTGTCGAGGACCATCAGTTGGTTTCCCAGTGTAGAGCTGACCTTGTAATGGGTAGGCGTTTGACGAGTCACAAGCCCAGAAAATCTTTATGCCATATTTAGCTGGTTTTGAAGGTATATACTGGGTAAATTTAGTATGGCCTCTAAATGTAAATAATTGCTCGTCGACGGTGATACAATTATATGGCTTGTAGGCTCTCTCCAGATTTCTGTTCAGCATTGTCCAGATGTCCTGTATTGGTGCAGCTTTATCTGTTTGCACATGTTCTGCACGTGTATTTTCATTGTCAAATCTGATAAATCTGAGTATCATCTTGAAATGGTCACGAGACATGGCTGCACATATAAGAGGCAGAGCAGCAACATTCCATATTTCCTCCAGATTCTCTTTGTTGTCTCTGTGCACACCAGCAGCAATCAGTATGCCCAAAAATGCATGGAGTTCAGTTTCAGTAAATTGCTTGAATGTTTTTTGTGGTGGCCGTTCAGAAGAATCAGGAAAACGTTGTACCAGTTCGTTGTTGTAAGCATCACAAACTCTCTTGGCCTTTCGATTTGTTTCTCGTAATATGATGTCACACATCTCTGGAGTCATGATTGACTTGAATAGCTCTTTTGCTGTATACAGATTGCTGATTGCTGCAGGGCCATCTCTTTGTCGTAGGACACTACGAGATTTTGTTTGTGCATTTGGCAGTGGATCACTGCACCATTGAGTTTTATCCTTAGCACGCCAAATGTTGCCTGCACTTTGAGGCACAGACTCATCCTCAACATTTTCGTCTGAGTCGTATTCTTTTTCCTGCTCTATGACCATTTCTTGTTCAATGTCTGAATCTTCTTCAGTAACATCCACTTGTGGTACATACTTTTCATCATCAGATGCAACATATGGTTCATCCTCATGCTCAGAATCAGATTCTTCTAGCATTCGCATTATTTCGTCAGATGTAAATCTGTAAATATGAAAAAATGAAAAAAAAAATAATTTTCCGAAATACAACACAATACTACATTATTGGCTTTTCACAAAATGATACTAACCTGCAAACATGTTTTCTTGGATTATGGCGGAAACTAGATCCAGCATCACTATCACTCATGATGACTTGGTAGATGAATTTTGGCTTCGTAATTTAGTTCAGTAACACGTGGCAAGTAGAATGAAACTCGATTTTAAAGTGCAGATAAAAAAAAAGTAAATTATTTCTAGTGATAATTATTTATAAATGTCATTTATATATTATGTAAACCATATACGGTTTCAGAATTTTCATTCCATCTTCGACTGTTTTTTCGACCAATAGGAAAATTGTAACAGAGCCACCATCATTATTTTGTGCTGAATATAAGTAAAACATCGTAAAACAATATGTAGATACTAATTATTATCCATTTTTCGTATAAAAATCATACCTATAGTGATAAGTTTCATACAAAATATATGTAAGCCAAGTCCAGGCTCAAAGACAATTTCTGACTGTTCTGTCCCCACATAAGGCGAATGAAGGTATAACTGGCTGTTAGATGCTGTGAGACTTTCCTACCTTCGTATCCAAGAAATTGAAGACTTCACGAGCCTAGAAATGTGTGTGCTCACAGCAATGAGATGAACAGCAAAATGGCTACTGAGAGGAGGGAGGCAGGAAGAGAAGTAGGAGCCACTCACAGTTTGACTCAACTTAATTGACAGCAACATAAGTGAGCAGTAACAACACTGGCCAATAGATATCAGCATAACATTTGTAGCTGAATGAACTTTAGTTTCTGAAACCAAGTAAAGGAGAAAGTCTTCCCACAGTGGAGGTATATATGAATTGTACCTCTGCAGCCTGTTAACGTAAAATTATGCAGCCTGACGAAGGTTAAAGAGGGCATGAATGGAAGACAGCATTCAATACCCGAGCTACACCTGATTTTCTTTCACTTCCCCATTCAGAGGAGGCCTGGTTTGGCACTCGGAGAAGTAAGACATTAGTGATAGGGACAATCCATATTTAGGTATACCTTGACATGGTTAGATGGTATTTGCTCACTTTGATCAAAAAACGCTAACTAAGTACCTTACAGCAATAGTGGAGTTCATGTATTCATTAATCACAGTGTGCTGATATATTGTGTATGTATATGTTAGCATTCAATACCTGTGATGGTCACTATAATTATCATATGCATAATATTCTCCAGAGACTTAGACAGTCACCAACTTCATGTCTGCTCCATTTTGAAAAGATTGTGGCAAAACCACCTCTATGCTAAGTTAGAGAAATATCTCTGAGTATCATGAACTGCAATTCCTTGGGTAAATCATCCCATCTGGAGGTCTGAGAATAAAGCCAGAGAATGTTTCTGCTAATTTGGATTGGTTACAAGCAGTTGATCTCAAATCCCTACAATGATTACTCAGCTTTGCAAATTAATACCACCAGTTCATTAAAAACTTTTCTAAAGTGGTTGCCCCTCTTATGGCCATAACTCAACAGGGTGCTAATTGTTGGCACTGGATAAAATACTAGGGAGAAAGTAGCGCAAATAGGGTCTTATCTGACATACAATTTAGTTCTTAATCAGATTGTAGTAATTTGATTTATGATTTAAAAAGCATTTTTAAACCATTTGTATGGCTACTGTGGATCCAGGGGTTACAAAACCGACAAGTATAAAGATAAGAATAATTTGTGTATGTCTCCCACGCTGCTGTGTATAGAACAGGTCAATCTCAAAGGTTTATTCAAATATGTGTTTTTTATTCTATTCAACAAATTTCAAAGTGTCAAGCACTTCTTCCTCAGCAGTGCGGGAGACATGCACAAATTATTCCTATCTGCAGTTCTTGGCACTGGTCATATAATGTTATACCACCCTGATGTCGACAGACCAGTCTTCCTTGAAGCAGATGCCTCCACTTGCCTCCAGAATAATTTTCTCACAAAATTCCTCTGTTATTAGAAATAATCCCTGCGGTGTCTTCTCAAATAAATATTCTTCAGTAGAATTGAATTATTCCATTAGTGACTATGAGCTCTTAGGAACATAATTAGCCCTTGAAAAATGACGACACCTAACCAAAGAAACTAAGTTGCCAGTGACCACCCATACTTTTCACAAAATTTTGGAATATCTTCAGTTAGTCTGTAGGCTGAATCCTCATCAATCTCAATGGTCTACCTTCTTCTCCTGGTTTGACTTCTTTCTCAATTACAGTCCTGCAAAGAAAAAAAGCAGGGATGATGCCTATCCAGATCCTTTGACCTATCTGATGCCACTGAAAATGTCTCCCGTTCGTGTAACTGAACCTGAAAGTATTCTTGCTATCATCTCTGCGCCTTCCAAATCTTAACCTAAGGCTGAAGTCACACTAGCGATTTTAAAATCGGTCCAATTTTGATGCAGGAGAGTCGGATGAGTGTAATGAAAGTGTCATGCAAATGTTATGCATTTTTTATGCTAGTACAATACAATTTTTCACACCTAGCATCCGATTTACAGCCGAATGCAGTGTGATTGCTATCTGACTGCAATGTGATTTTAACATGAGCTTTTACATAGAGAAATTCTCTAAGTCATTTACACATCATTTTCGAAGAAAATATTCTTAAAAACATATATCGATATATATATAATAGATAGATAGATAGAATAAAAGCCAGAAATTCATGTGCCACGTACAGTAAAATCACAAAGTGATAGGTTAGAATAGATAGAATAGATATATACAAATAGAATACATAGATATATAGATGTCAGTGACACACATAAATATATATGTATACCGTATATACTCGTGTATAAGCCGAGATTTTCAGCCCATTTTTTAGGGCTGAAAGTCCCCCTCTCGGCTTATACGCGAGTCATATACGGGGGTCGGCGGGGGAGGGGGAGCGGGGGTGTCGGATCATACTCACCCCTCCGCCGGCGCGTCTCTGCACCTCCCCTGCTTCTCCCACGATCTCCGGCTCCTTCCTGCAGCGGTCACATGGTACCGCTCATTAAAGTCATGAATATGCACATATTCATGACTATAATGAGTGGTACCACGTGACCGCTGTAGGAAGGAAGAGCTGTGGAGACCGCCGGGAGAAGAGGAGAGGCTGCAGAGACGCGCCGGTGGAGGGGTGAGTATAGCGATATTTACCTGTCCCCGGACCACCACTGCTCTGCTCCCTCGTCCGAATCCTCTGGCTGTGAACGTTCAGGCAGAGGGCACGATGACATCGTTAGTGGCGCCACGCCCCCTGCCTGATCATTCACTGCCGAGGACCCGGAAGAGGGAGCAGCGCAGCGGTGGACCGGTCCGGTGACAGGTAAATATCTCAGGTGCCGGGGTCCTGAGCGAGCGGTGACACCGGCACCTGTCCCCCATAGCGCGCCGGTGTCACAGCCTCTCAGGACACCGGCACCTGGCCCCCAGCGACGAGAGGTGAGTATATCATTTTTTTGCAGCAGTGCGGCAGCATAAGGGACCTATACTATGGGGCATAATCTGTGGAGCATAGGGGGGTATAATCTGTGGAGCATATGGGGGCATAATCTGTGGAGCGTATGGGGCATAATCTGTGGAGTTTATGGGGCATAATCTGTGGAGCATATTGGGCATAATCTGTGCAGCATATGGGGGCCTAATCTGTGTAGCATATGGAGGCATAATCTGTGCAGCATATGGGGGCATAATCTGTGGAGCATATGGGGGCATAATCTGTGGAGCATATTGGGCATAATCTGTGGAGCAAATGGGGGCATAATCTGTGGAGCATATGGGGGCATAATCTGGAGCATATAGGGGCATAATCTGCGTAGCATATGGGGGCATAATCTGTGGAGCATATGGGGCATAATCTGTGGAGCATATGGGGGCATAATCCGTGGAGCATATGGGGCATAATCTGTGCAGCATATGGGGGCATAATCTGTGCAGCATATAGGGGCATAATCTGTGCAGCATATGGGGGCATAATCTGTGCAGCATATGGGGCATAATCTGTGGAGCATCATATGGGGGCATAATCTGTGGAGCATCATATGGGGGCATAATCTATGGAGCATATGGGGGCATAATCATTTTTCACCCTAGGCTTATACGTGAGTCAATAAGTATTCCCAGTTTTTTGTGACAAAATTAGGGGGGGTCGGCTTATACATGGGTCGGCTTATACATGAGTATATATGGTATGTATTAGATAGATAGATAAATAGATAGAAGAAAAGCCGGCAATTCATTTGCCGTGTACTGTAAAATCACTACAGGAGCTGACAGGATAGAAGAGATGGATTACATACAGTAAATATAAATAGAATAGGTAGATATATAGATGTCTGTGACAAATATAATTAGTACAGTGTGTGCAGATTACTGTACATGTATTTAATTAATAAAAGATTATTTTTTGGAAAAAATTGGTGTGAGTTCCCGCATAATTTTCGTAGCCAGCAGAGGGAAAGCCGGCAGCTGGGGGCCGATGTTTAAAGCTTGGGAAGGGGGTAATACCCATGGAGCTTCCCAGGCTATTAATATTAGCTCACAACTGTATACTTAGCTTTTACTGTCTATTAAAATGGGGGACGCTCTCAAAAGAATGACGTGGGGTCCCTCTATAATTAATAACCAGCAAAGGGTATGCAGACAGATGTGGGCTGATATTAATGGCTAGGAAGGGGCCATCGATACTGGCCCTCTCAGGCTAAAAACATCAGTTCTCAGCCACCCCAGAAAAGGCGCATCTCTAACATGCGCCAATTCTGTCACTTAGCCTCGCTTTTCCCACTTGCCCTATAGCTGAGGCAAGCGGGGTGATAGTTGGGGAGGTTAGTATTATCAGGTGACATCAAGCCCCGAGGTTAGTAATGGAGAGGCGTCAATAAGACGCCACCATTACTAACTCCATAGTCACATTGTAAGAAAACACAGACACCCAGAAAAAGTCCTTTAATTGAAAGAATAACACAGACTCCTTTAATAATCATAATTAAACCATACTTATGACCTCGCCCATTCCCCCAATGCCCTCGTCATCTGCAAAAGAGTTAAAAACACAAACAACAATATTCCTCACTTCCTTCCAACAGAGATGCTTTTAATCCATTTGTCCCACGACGGATCTAGCTCTGATACATCTAGATGGCAGGCTGCATGGATGCATGATGCATCCATACAGCCTGTCATCCAGCAGACACTGAGCACAGTATCTGTCTGTGAACTACTATTACTTATCTGTAGGCATCGCAAGAGTGAGAAAGTTCATCATGTATCCATGCAGCCTGACATCTAGATGTAGCAGAGCTAGACCCATCATGGGACAAATGGGTTAAAAACATCTCTGCGGAAGTTGAGGAATATTGTTTTTTGTTTTTTTAACTCTTTTGCAGATGAAGAGGGTGTCGGGGAATGGGCGAGGTCATAAGTATGGTATAATTAACATCTATTTAAGGAGTCTGTTTCATTCTTTCAATCAACATCAACCTCCCCCAACTATCACCCCACTTGCCACCGCTACAGGGTAAGTGGGAAAAAGCGAGGCTAAGTGCCAGAATTCATAGAATCATAGAATCATAGAATCATAGAATCATAGAAGGAGAACTCACCACCTCTCGTGGCAGCCTGTTCCACTCATTGATCACCCTAACTGTCAAAAAGTTTTTTCTAATATCTAGTCTATGTCTCCTCCCATTCAGTTTCATCCCATTGCTTCTAGTATTTCCTTGTGCAAATGAGAATAAAGATGATCCTTCAACAATGTGACAGCCCTTGAGATATTTGTAGACAGCTATTAAGTCTCCTTTCAGTCTTCTCTTTTGCAAGCTAAACATTCCTAAATCCTGCAACCTTTCCTCATAAGACATGGTTTGCAGATCGGTCACCATTCTGGTCGCTCTTTTCTGAACTTGCTCCAGTTTGTTGTTTTTAAAATGTGGTGCCCAAAACTGGACACAGTATTCCAGATGAGGTCTAACCAAAGAGGAGTAGAGGGCAATAATGGCTTCACGTGTGTTAGGGTTCGAGTTCCCGCTGCTGCACAGGGGGAGTCTCGAACCAGTCCCGCTGCAGTCTCCCATTCATCTCCGTCCGCAGTGGAGCCTGCTCAGCTTAGACGTCGGTCCCAGCATCTCGCCCAGTCTAACAGTGTGCAGAGGATTACTGCTGCTCCTCCAGGCTCTGCTATTGTGGCCAGTACTGGTTAGCGGCGAGCTGACGTCTTTAGGACAAAGTCCTTGTTTTTCCCTTCGGAGCATGCCCAGAGTGAGATCTCTCATTGGAGATCAGGGGTCACATACTCAGGTACTGCAGCAGCTCCTATTGGTCCGCCAGCAAGGTCCTGTGACTACTGGTGTTCTGGAACAAGTTTCATTGGTCCTTGTTTCTGGCAGGTCCTGTAGCTGTTACTATAAAAGGGTAGCATGGCTGGGAAGCCATGCGCTAGTATTAATTGTCATATGCTTTGCGCCAGTGTGGTCATGCGTGTGTGTGATTAGGGCCCGGCTTAAATAAGCCCCTAGAATACCGACTTAATCGGTGAGGAGTTTGGTATGCTAGCTGGTCAGGGTCGGTGTCCTAGATGCCCTAGATTACCGGCATAACCGGTGAGGAGTTTGATTGCCGTATTCAGGGCCTGGCGTTCAGACGCCATAGATTGCGGGTGTCTCCCGCGAGGACATTAGCGCATGATCACGTTCTATGTTCGCTTAGCAGTCAACTGTGTACCTGGGTGCCTGACAGGACACAGAAGTTTGTCTCAGCGGCTCTGTGACCTAACAGGGTTCGCTTTCAATGCTAGACAGCGCCCTAGCGTGTTTATTTTGCGACTCAGTTGTGTTAAATGAGTTCGCACACATCGCCATATAGCGCTGCGGCAATCCTTCTAGCGGCTCTGTGGAATAACAGAGTTCGCACATATTGCCACAGCGCGTTATGGCGTTTATTTTGGCTACTCTGCGGGATAACAGAGTTCGCTTCTTGCGCCATTTTACTAGCAGCAGGCTCCGCCTGCACGGTGGACCCCGGGCTGCGAACGCACCTTTTTACATCATATATTTGGTTGCGTTCCGCAGACCCTAACATAATACTAGCGCCAGGGTCTGGCTAGTAAAATGGCAGATGACCAGCGTCTACTGCAGTACATCCAGCAGCTGGAGGGTAGGTTGGCGGCTCTTGAGCGCACAACCTCAGCTGTGGATGTTACCGCAGTCGCTGTTCAGGATGCTAGCGTGGCTGAAGCCAGTTTGACCTCTGCCACCTCTGCCCCTACATTATCCCACCTACCGCTTCCTGACAAGTTTGCCGGTGACAGCAAGCAATATCGGGGATTCGTGAGTCAGTTCTCTATACAGCTCGAGCTTCTGGCTGCACGTTTCCCCACGGATCGGGCACAAGTGGGTTTTGTACTGTCTCTACTCTCGGGCAGAGCTTGGAGTGGGCAACACCGCTGTGGGAGCGCGACGATCGTGTGGTGCGGAGTGCTCCTCGGTTTTTTGAGGCTCTGAAAAAGGTCTTTTTAGGACCTCAGGCCACGCACGATACGGCACTCCAACTGTTGGCAATGTCACAGGGCTTGTCCATGGTCAGCCAGTTCTCAGTCCAATTTCGGACTTTGGCCTCTGAATTAGAGTGGCCAGATAAAGTTCTTATTCCAGTGTTCTGGAGAGGACTGGCAGACCATGTAAAGGATGCTTTGGCTACCAGGGAGATTCCTGCCACACTGGAGAAACTAATTTCTATATCTACCCGCTGTTAGGGTCTGCGGAACGCAACAAATATTAGATGTGGAGAGGTGCGTTCGCAGCCGGGGGTCCACCGTGCAGGCGGAGCTTGCTGCTAGTAAAATGGCGCAAGAAACGAACTCTGTTATCCCGCAGAGTCGCCAAAATAAACGCCGTAACGCGCTGTGGCAAAATGTGCGTACTCTGTTAATTCACAGAGCCGCTAGAAGGAGTGCCGCAGCGCTATATGGCGATGTGTGTGAACTCACTTAACACAACAAAATAAACACGCTAGGGCGCTGTCTAGCGTTGAAAGCGAACCCTGTTATGTCACAGAGCCGCTGAGACAAACTTCTGTGTCCTGTCAGGCACCCAGGTACACAGTTAACTGCTAAGCGAACATAGAACGTGATCATGCGCTAATGTCCTCACGGGAGTCACCCGCAATCTATGGCGTCTGAACGCCAGGCCCTGAATACGGCAATCAAACTCCTCACCGGTTATGCCGGTAATCTAGGGCATCTAGGACACCGACCCTGACCAGCTAGCATACCAAACTCCTCACCGAATAAGTCGGTATTCTAGGGGCTTATTTCAGCCGGGCCCTAACCACACACACGCATGACCACACTGGCGCAAAGCATATAAAGATTGATATTAGCGCATGGCGGCCCAGCCATGCTACCCTTTTATAGCAACAGCTACAGGACCTGCCAGAAACAAGGACCAATGAAACTTGTTCCAGAACACCAGTAGTCACAGGACCTTCCTGGCGGACCAATAGGAGCTGCTGCAGTACCTGAGCATGTGACCCCTGATCTCCAATGAGAAATCTCACTCTGTGCATGCTCAGAAGGGGAAAACAAGGACTTTGTCCTAAAGACGTCTGCTCGCCGCTAACCAGTACTGGCCACAATAGCAGAGCTTGGAGGAACAGCAGTAATCCTCTGCACACTGTTAGACTGGGCGAGACGCTGGGACCGATGTCTAAGCTGAGCAGGCTCCACTGCGGATGGAGATAAATGGGAGACCGCAGCGGGACTGGTTCGAGACTCCCCTTGTGCAGCAGCGGGACCTCGAACCCTAACATTACCCACCCTCCTAGGGCCCCCCCTTCTCTGGGCCTCGCTACTCTCAAAGGCAGCGATGAGCTGCGGAGCATGAACATGCTCGGCAGGCTCCCAGGACCTATCCTCAGGCCCATAACCCCTCCAATCCACCCAAAAAATTTTTTTGCCCCTTACCACCTTGCACCCTACAATGGCATTCACCTCGTAGTCATCCAAAGACGAACCCGACGTCCCAGCAGATGACTCAGGCAACCGGGAGATGACCACGGGTTTTAGGAAGGACACATGGAAGGTGTCGGAGATACCAAGGCGAGGCGGAAAGGCCAAACGGTAAACCACAGGGTTCACCTGCTCGAAAACCTTGAAGGGACCCAAATAGCAGGGTGCCAACTTAGTGGATACCACCCGTAGCCTGATGTTTCGGGCGGAGAGCCACACTAGGTCACCAGGAGCAAATGTCGGAGCGGGACGCCGATGGGCATCGGCCTAAGACCGCATCCTTTCCTTGATAGCCTGAATGGCATCCTGGGTGCGGTCCCATATGTCCCGTGCTTCCACAGCCCAGTCTGCCACCCTGGAGTCGGGGAAGCCACGGGCATGGGCACCGGTACCCGCGGATGCTGGCCGTAATTTAAGAGGAATGGGGTCTGTCCGGTGGAGTCAGCCACAGCATTGTTTAGCGTGAACTCCGCCCACGGGAGCAAGGATGCACAGTCATCCTGCCTGGCAGAGACAAATGGTCACAAGTAGATGACCAAAGTCTGGTTGGCCCTCTCTACCAACCCATTTGTCTCGGGATGATATGCAGAGGAGAGGTTCAACTCAATGCAGAGTAGATGACACAACTCTCTCCAGAACCGAGACGCAAATTGGGGACCTCGATCGCTGACAATCTTGTCTGGCATACCGTGTAGATGGAAGATGTGTCTAATAAATAATGCTGCCAAGGCCCGTGCAGAAGGTAACCGTGGTAGCGGCACTAAGTGCACCATTTTGGAGAAGTGGTCGGTGATCACCCAAATGATAGTGCAACCCCGAGACTTGGGTAAGCCCACCACAAAGTCCATCCCGACCAACTCCCAGGGCCTGTCTGCCACCGGCAAAGGAAAAAGTAACCCAGCTGGCCGTTGTCGAGGGGACTTGTTCCTGGCGCAGGAGACACACGCCTGAACATACTCCCTGACGTCACGGACCATATGTGGCCATCAGTATGTCCTCGCCAATAACTCAGTTGTCCTCTTTGCCCCAAAGTGTCCACCCACCCTGGACGAGTGTGCCCAAGAGAGTACCTCCGGTCACAAAAAAGTGGGCACAAAAGTCTTGCCCGGAGGCACAGACTCTAGCGAAACCGGGGCTACAGTTCTCAGG
This sequence comes from Oophaga sylvatica, assembly GCA_033576555.1. Taxonomy (NCBI): domain Eukaryota; kingdom Metazoa; phylum Chordata; class Amphibia; order Anura; family Dendrobatidae; genus Oophaga; species Oophaga sylvatica. Next base: position 453,208,681 of record JARQOD010000002.1, on the reverse strand, counting down.
CTTTCTTTGGGGACAATAAGCCGAGGCTCCTCATCCTCCTCCTCTGATGACACTAAGGAGCGAGAGAGAGCGTCGGCCCGAACATTCTTCTCACCGGAGAGAAAATAGAGGGTGAAGTGGAACCGAGAGAAGAATAGGGACCATCTGGCCTGGCGAGAATTTAGCCGCTGAGCCGTTTGCAAATATACCAAGTTTTTGTGGTCGGTGAAGACTTGGAAGGGAAAACGAGCCCCCTCCAGAAGATGTCTCCACTCAGAGAAGGCCAATTTCATAGCCAGCAGCTCCCTGTCCCCAATGGAATAATTCCTCTCTGCTAGTGTAAAGGTCTTAGAAAAGAAGAAGCAGGGATGCTTCCGACCTTGAGCATCCTTTTGATAAAGGACTGCTCCAGCACCAACAGAAGAGGCATCCACCTCTAAAATAAACGGCTTATCAACATCAGGGCGATGTAATATGGGAGCACTGGCAAAATGCGACTTGATGGAAGAGAACGCCTTGGAGACCTCCTCAGACCACAACTTGGGATTTGCTCCCTTCTTGGTGAGGGCTACCAAGGGAGCTACCAAAGTCGAGAAATGGGGAATGAACTGGCGATAATAATTAATGAACCCCATAAAGCGCTGCACCGCTTTAAGAGAATGGGGTTCTTGCCAGTCCATTACAGCCTGTAGTTAGGCAGGATCCATAGCCAGTCCCTGGGCAGAGATGATATAGCCCAGAAAAGGTAAGGACTCCTGCTCAAACACACATTTCTCCAGCTTGGCATAGAGGGAGTTTGCCCGTAAGAGGTCGAAGACTTTGTTGACATCCCTCCGGTGAGAGTCTATATCTGGTGAAAAGATGAGAATATCATCCAGATAGACTACTACAGAGGTGGAGAGCATATCCCGGAAGATATCATTGACAAAGTCTTGGAAAACAGCGGGAGCATTACAGAGCCCGAAGGGCATCACCAGGTATTCATAGTGCCCATCCCTGGTATTAAAAGCTGTCTTCCACTCGTCCCCCTCACGGATGCGAATTAGGTTATAGGCACCACGTAGATCAATATTGGTAAATACTCTTGCTCCTCGGAGCCTATCAAAGAGCTCAGAGATTAGGGGCAACGGGTACTTATTCTTGACGGTGATAGCGTTAAGACCCCTGTAGTCAATGCATGGACGTAATTCTCCGTTCTTCTTTTGCACAAAGAAGAACCCCGCCCCTGCTGGTGACACCGACTTCCTAATGAACCCTCTTGCCAGATTCTCCTGAATATACTGGGTCACGGCCTCCGTCTCAGGAAGCGAGAGGGGGTAGACTCTCCCCCGAGGAGGTTCTGCTCCAGGCAAGAGATCAATAGGACAGTCGTAGGGGCGATGAGGTGGAAGAGTCTCCGCCGCCTTCTTGGAGAAAACGTCTGCATATGACCAATAACACTGAGGAAGAAAAGTGAGATCTACGGGTATCTCTGTGGTGGTGACCTGAACGCACTCCCTGACACACCTGCCTCTACATGAATCACCCCAACCCAGTATCCTCCCAGAGGACCATTCAATATGGGAGAGTGGTAACGGAGCCAAGGTACTCCCAGCAACACCTCGTCTATTCCCTTGGGCAGGACAAGAAAATAAATACTCTCCTGATGGGAAGGGGACATAGATAAAGTGAGAGGGATCGTCTGGTGGGTGATTTGTGAGGGCAGAGTCGATCCATTCACTACTTGCACAGTCACCGGTTTGGCGAGCATCACCAGAGGTATAGTGTGGCGGAGAGCAAATGCAGAGGACATGAAATTCCCCTCGGCTCCAGAATCCACACAGAGCTTGGCGGAGAGCGTGGATGGACCTACTGTAATTGTCCCCTTAAAGGACAACTTGGTGGAAAATGCCACAGTGTCTAGTGAACCTCCTCCCAAGGTCACTAGACGCGACCGTTTTCCCGACCGCTGTGGACATTTGTTGGCATAATGTCCTAACTGCTGGCAGATGTTACAGACCACGGGTACTCGAGCGGCCCGGGACTTAGGTCCCGCTCGAGAAACCTCCATGGCCTCATGGTAGTCGGGCGCCTGGCTGGAAGATTCTAGAGGTCTGGCGAAGGTGGGAGCCTGCCAGAACCTCTGCCTACACTGGGACCGCTCCAACCTCCGCTCGTGAAAACGAAGGTCGATGCGGGTAGATATGGCGATAAGCTTCTCCAGTGTGGTGGGAATCTCCCTGGTAGCCAAGGCGTCTTTCACATGGCCCTCTAGTCCTCTCCAAAACACAGGAATGAGGACTTTATCCGGCCAGTCCAACTCCGAGGACAGAGTCCGAAATTGGACAGCAAAACAGCTGACCAAGGACGAACCCTGTGAACTTGACAGAAGTTGGAGCGCCGCATCGTGGGTAACCTGAGGTCCTAGAAAGACCTTTTTTAGAGCCTCCTGAAAACGAGGAGCACTCCGCACCACACGGTCGTCACGCTCCCACAGCGAGGTGGCCCACTCCAACGCTCTGCCCGACAGAAGAGATATTACAAAGCCCACTTGTGCCCGATCCGTGGGGAAACGTGCAGCCAGAAGCTCGAGTTGTATAGAGCACTGACTCACGAATCCCCGATATTGCTTGCTGTCACCAGCAAACTTGTCAGGAAGCGGTAGGTGGGAAAATGTAGGGGCAGAGGTGGCAGAGGACAAACTGGCTGCAGCCACGCTAGCAGCCTGAACAGCGACTGCGGTAACATCCACAGCTGAGGTTGTGCGCTCAAGAGCCGCCAACCTACCCTCCAGCTGCTGGATGTCCCGTAGTATATGCTGGTCATCCGCCATTTTACTAGCCAGACCCTGGCACTAATATTATGTTAGGGTCTGCGGAACGCACCAAATATTAGAATTGGAGAGGTGCGTTCGCAGCCCGGGGTCCACCGTGCAGGCGGAGCCTGCTGCTAGTAAAATGGCGCAAGAAGCAAACTCTGTTATCCCGCAGAGTCGCCAAAATAAATGCCGTAACGCACTGTGGCAAAATGTGCGAACTCTGTTAATCCACAGAGCCGCTAGAAGGAGTGCCGCAGCGCTATATGGCGATGTGTGCGAACTCACTTAACACCACTGAGTCGCAAAATAAACACGCTAGGGCGCTGTCTAGCGTTGAAAGCGAACCCTGTTACGTCACAGAGCCGCTGAGACAAACTTCTGTGTCCTGTCAGGCACCCAGGTACACAGTTAACTGCTAAGCGAACATAGAACGTGATCATGCGCTAATGTCCTCACGGGAGTCACCCGCAATCCATGGCGTCTGAACGCCAGGCCCTGAATACGGCAATCAAACTCCTCACCGGTTATGCCGGTAATCTAGGGCATCTAGGACACCGACCCTGACCAGCTAGCATACCAAACTCCTCACCGAATAAGTCGGTATTCTAGGGGCTTATTTCAGCCGGGCCCTAACCACACACGCATGACCACTCTGGCGCAAAGCATATAAAGATTGATATTAGCGCATGGCGGCCCAGCCATGCTACCCTTTTATAGCAACAGCTACAGGACCTGCCAGAAACAAGGACCAATGAAACTTGTTCTAGAACACCAGTAGTCACAGGACCTTCCTGGCGGACCAATAGGAGCTGCTGCAGTACCTGAGCATGTGACCCCTGATCTCCAATGAGAGATCTCACTCTGGGCATGCTCAGAAGGGGAAAACAAGGACTTTGTCCTAAAGACGTCTGCTCGCCGCTAACCAATACTGGCCACAATAGCAGAGCCTGGAGGAACAGCAGTAATCCTCTGCACACTGTTAGACTGGGCGAGACGCTGGGACCGACGTCTAAGCTGAGCAGGCTCCGCTGCTGACGGAGATGAATGGGAGACCGCAGCGGGACTGGTTCGAGACTCCCCTTGTGCAGCAGCGGGAACTCGAACCCTAACACCCGCATCGACCTCCGTTTTCACGAGCGGAGGTTAGAGTGGACCCAGTGTAGACAGAGGTTTCGGCTGGCACCCACCTTTGCCAAACCTCTGGAATTTCCCGTTCGGGCGTCCGACTCCCCAGAGACCGTGGAGACTACTCCAGTGGGATCTAAGTCTCGGACCACTCGAGTATCCGTGGTCTGTAGAGTGTGTCAGCAGCCAGGACATTATGCCAACCGATGTTCCCATCGAATGAGTAAACGGTCATGTTCCGTGACCATGGGTGCAGGGTCATTAGACGCAGTGGCGTAGTGACCCGGGTGCGGGGGGGTGCGGGCTGCACCGGGTGACACCACTGCTTGGGGTGACACCACCAGCCAGCGGTGTATCTAGGGGGGGCAGTCGGGGCAGGTGCCCCGGGCGCAGCTAGCAGGGGGGCGCAGTCGGGCCGCCTAATGCGGCGGTACGCAGTGTCTCCCCTGCGGCTGTGTTCTGCCGCCCCCGGCCTGGGAGTCGGCGGTTCCCTGTGCCGGCTGTCATGCTGACAGCCGGCGCAGAAAAGCTGCGCGTGTCGGCTCCCAGGGACCAATTGTACTGGCGTCTATACAGACGCCAGTACAATTGAAGCTCTGACCTCCGGGTCAGAGCGACGTCTGCAGCGTGATCAGGTCATGTGATCACGCTGCTGACGTCACTCGCCGGCGGCGCCCAGAAGGGGGAACAGTGGTGGTAAGTGTGCTCCACTGTGGAGCTGAAGAACCACCGAAGATTAACGGGGACATACTGTGTGTGTGTGTATGGGGGGATTTAGAGTGGGGATGGGGGGATACATTATGTGTGGGGGGATTTGGAGTGGGGATGGGGGGATACATTATGTGTGGGGGGATTTAGAATGGGGATGGGGGGATACATTATGTGTGGGGGATTTGGAGTGGGGATGGGGGGATACATTATGTGTGGGGGGATTTAGAATGGGAATGGGGATACACTATGTGTGGGGGGAGTGGGGATGGGGGGATACATTATGTGTGGGGATTTAGAATGGGGATGGGGGATACATTATGTGTGGGGGATTTGGAGTGGGGATGGGGGGATACATTATGTGTGGGGGGATTTGGAGTGGGGATGGGGTCATAAATTATGTGTGGGGGGGATTTGGAGTGGGGATGGGTGATACATTATGTGTGGGGGGAGTGGGGATGGGGGGATACATTATGTGTGGGGGATTTAGAATGGGGATGGGGGATACATTATGTGGGGGGATTTGGAGTGGGGATGGAGGGTTATTTTATGTGTGGGGGGATTTGGAGTGGCGATGGGGGGTTATTGTATGTTGGGGGGATTTGGAGTGGCGATGGGGGGGTTATTGTATGTGTGGGGGATTTGGAGTGGGGATGGCGGGTTATTGTATGTGTGGGGGGATTTGGAGTGGCGATGGGGGTTATTTTATATGTGGGGGGATTTGGAGTGGCGATGGGGGTTATTTTATATGTGGGGGGATTTGGAGTGGCGATGGGGGTTATTTTATGTGTGGGGGAATTTGGAGTGGGGATGGGGGGTTATTGTATGTGGGGGATTTGGAGTGGCGATGGGGGGTTATTGTATGTGTGGGGGATTTGGAGTGGCGATGGGGGGTTATTGTATGTGTGGGGGGATTTGGAGTGGGGATGTGGGGATTTAATGTGTGTGGGGGGATTTGGAGTGGGGATGGGGGGATTTAATGTGTGTGGGGGGATTTGAGGGTACTGAAGAGTATGCATGAGGAAATAGTATGGGGAATGGGTGCAGACAGTATGGGGAGCGAATGGGTGAATGTATGTGGACACAGTATGGGGAGTGAGGGTGAACAGGGGGATGTGAGAGGAGACAGTGTGAGGAGGGAGGGGAATAGTGTGAGATGACAGTATATTGCAGATATTTTTATTTAGGGGCATTATAATGACTCTTCTGTCTTTAAGGGCATCGTGTGGAGAGTTGGTGCAGAAGAGCGGAGAAGATGGAAATCTGCAGAGACGGCTGTGGGTGAGAAAACTCATCATAGGATCTGGACAAGATGAAGAAAAGGAGAACGACTCCAGAGATGACGTCATCTATAAGGTACCTGGATGTAAATATTATTTGTGATACTGACTAATTCTCATGTTTTTATTTGTTAGGAGCATTAAAGGGGTTCTCCAGGTTTGTGTCACATAGAATGACTGCAGACTCAGCACAAACCTGGACAACCCCTTTAATGCTCCTAACATAAATAAAAACATGAGAATTAGTCAATTTCAGAATTCTCACAGTGCGCACTGCACGCTGTCAGGATTCTCTCGTGCCGAGACTTCACATGCGAGTGTCGGACGACTTTGTCGCATGTGTGATCCCGGCCTTAAACTGATACCTGTCAGCAGGATTGTGCTCAGTGACTACAGGCAGTGTCAGGTCGGTGCCGTTATACTGATTACACTGATACCTGTCAGCAGGATTGTGCTCAGTGACTCAGGGGGTGGGGGTGACACCATTTTATACCGCACCGGGTGACACCAGCCCTAGCAACGCCACTGATTAGACGAGAGGGATGTTGCTCCGAAAGTGCTCCTTAAAGGGTTAATCTCTCTAGGTTCATCCACTCTTCCCGCCAAGCTTTGTGTGGACTCTGGGGCAGAGGGGAATTTTATGTCCTCCTCCTTTGCCTCTCACCATTCCATACCCGCTGGTGACGCTCGCCGAGCCAATATCAGTGAGAGTGTTGAATGGAGCAATACTGCCCTCACAAATCACCCACCAGACTGTCTCTCTACCTCTGTCTATGTCTCCTTCACATCAGGAGAATATATCCCTTTTTGTTCTTCCTGAGGGAATAGATGAGGTTTTGTTGGGATTACCCTGGCTTCGTCACCACTCTCCCCATATTGAGTGGTCCTCTGGGAGAATACTGGGTTGGGGTGATCATTGCAGAGACAGATGTCGCAGAGAGGACGTTCAGGTTTCCACAACGGAGATACCCATTGTTAAGGGCCTACGGAACGCACCTAATAGTTATTATGGAGAGGTGCGTTCGCAGCCCGGGGTCCACCGTGCAGGCGGAGCCTGCTGCTAGTAAAATGGCGCAAGAAGCGAACTCTGTTATCCCGCAGAGTCGCCAAAATAAACGCCGTAACGCGCTGAGGCAATATGTGCGAACTCTGTTATTCCACAGAGTCGCTAGAAGGAGTGCCGCAGCGCTATATGGCGATGTGTGCGAACTCACTTAACACCACTGAGTCGCAAAATAAACACACTAGGGCGCTGTCTAGCATTGAAAGCGAACCCTGTTACATCACAGAGCCACTGAGAAAAACTTCTGTGTCCTGTCAGGCTCCCAGGTACACAGTTGACTGCTAAGCGAACATAGAACGTGATCATGCGCTAATGTCCTCGCGGAAGTCACCCGCAATCTATGGCATCTGAACGCCAGGCCCTGAATACGGCAATCAAACTCCTCACCGGTTATGCCGGTAATCTAGGGCATCTAGGACACCGACCCTGACCAGCTAGCATACCAAACTCCTCACCGATTAAGTCGGTATTCTAGGCGCTTATTTCAGCCGGGCCCTAACCACACACACGCATGACCACACTGGCGCAAAGCATATGACAATTGATATTAGCGCATGGCGGCCCAGCCATGCCACCCTTTTATAGCAACAGATACAGGACCTGCCAGAAACAAGGACCAATGAGAAACTGTTACAAAACACATGCAGTTTCAGGACCTTCCTGGCAGACCAATAGGAGCTGCTGCAGTACCTGAACATGTGACCCCTGATCTCCAATGAGAGATCTTACCCTGGGCATGCTCAGAAGGGGAAACGCAGGACTTAGTCCCAAAGATGTCTGCTCCAGCACTGGCTTTAATAGCAGATCCAGGAGAGGCAGCAGTAAGTCTCTGCACAGTACTGGAATGGGCAAGACGCTGGGACCGATGTCTCTGCTGAGCAGGCTCCACTGCGGCTGGAGATGAATGGGGGACCGCAGCGGGACTGGTTCGGGACTCCCCTTGTGCAGCAGAGGGAACGCGAACCCTAACACCCATAGATCTTGATTCTCTTCCCAAGGTTTATCGGTCATACGCGGACGTATTCTCCAAAAAGGCAGCAGAGACTCTTCCGCCTCATCGCCCGTATGACTGTCCTATAGACCTCTTACCTGGAACAGAGCCCCCTCGGGGAAGAGTGTATCCTCTCTCTCTTCCTGAGACGGAGGCCATGTCACAATACATCCAGGAAAATCTGGCAAGAGGGTTTATTAGGAAGTCAGTGTCACCAGCAGGGGCAGGATTTTTCTTCGTGCAGAAGAAGAATGGAGAATTACGAACGTGTATAGACTATAGGGGTCTTAACGCCATTACCGTTAAGAACAAATATCCTTTGCCCCTAATATCTGAGCTCTTTGATAGGTTCCGTGGAGCAAGGGTATTTACTAAGCTGGATCTTCGTGGTGCCTATAACCTGATCCGAATCCGTGAGGGGGACGAATGGAAGACGGCGTTCAATACCAGAGATGGACATTACGAATATCTTGTGATGCCCTTCGGGCTCTGTAATGCTCCAGCCGTCTTCCAAGATTTCGTAAATGACATCTTCCGGGACATGCTTGCCACCTCTGTGGTAGTCTATCTGGATGACATTCTCATATTTTCTCCAGATATGGACACCCACCGGAGAGATGTTTGCAGGGTATTTGACCTCTTGCGGGCAAATTCCTTATATGCGAAGTTGGAGAAGTGTGTGTTTGAGCAGGAGTCTTTGCCATTCCTGGGCTATATCATCTCCGCCCAGGGATTAGCTATGGATCCTGCCAAACTACAAGCGGTAATGGATTGGCAAGAACCCCACTCTCTTAAAGCGGTGCAGCGCTTTATGGGGTTCATTAATTACTATCGCCAATTCATTCCCCACTTCTCTACTTTGGTTGCTCCCTTGGTAGCCCTCACCAAGAAAGGAGCCAATCCCAAATTGTGGTCAGAGGAGGTCTCCAAGGCCTTTACTTCAATCAAGTCCCATTTTGCTAGTGCTCCTATCCTACATCGTCTCGAGGTTGATAAGCCTTTTATATTGGAGGTAGATGCCTCGTCCGTTGGTGCTGGAGCTGTCCTTTTTCAAAAGGATGCTCAAGGTCGTAAACATCCTTGCTTCTTCTTCTCCAAGACCTTCACACCAGCAGAGAGGAATTATTCCATTGGGGATAGGGAGTTGCTAGCCATGAAGTTGGCCTTTTCCGAGTTGAGTCATCTCCTGGAGGGGCTCGCTTTCCCTTCCAAGTGTTCATGACCACAAAAATTTGGTCTATTTACAGACCGCCCAGCGGCTAAATTCCCGTCAGGCCAGATGGTCCCTGTTCTTCTCCTGGTTCCATTTCACCCTCCATTTTCTCTCAGGGGAGAAGAACATTCATGCTGATGCTCTGTCTCGCTCCGTGGTGTCCTCTGAGGAGGTGGAGGAGGAGCCTCGGCTGATTGTCCCCACAGAGAGCCTGAGAACTGTGGCCCAGGTTTCGCTTGAGTCTGTGCCTCCGGGCAAGACTTTTGTGCCCATCAATTTGCGACCGGAGGTACTCTCTTGGGCACACTCGTCCAGGGTGGGTGGACATTTTGGGGCAAAGAGGACATCTGAGTTGCTGGCGAAGACATACTGGTGGCCACATATGGTCAGTGACGTCAGGGAATACGTTCAGGCGTGCGTCTCCTGCGCCAAGAAAAAGTCCCCTCGACAACGGCCAGCTGGGTTACTTTTTCCTTTACTGGTGGCAGACAGGCCCTGGGAGATGGTCGGGATGGATTTTGTGGTGGGCTTACCCAAGTCTCGGGGCTGCACCATCATCTGGGTGATAACCGACCACTTCTCCAAAATGGTGCACTTGGTGCCTTTACCACGGTTACCGTCTGCACGGGCCTTGGCAGCATTATTCATTAGGCATATTTTCCGCCTACATGGTATGCCAGACAAAGTTGTCAGTGATCGAGGTCCCCAGTTTGCATCTCGGTTCTGGAGAGAGCTGTGTCGTTTACTCAGCATTGAGTTGAATCTCTCCTCTGCATACCATCCCGAGACGAATGGGTTGGTAGAGAGGGCCAACCAGACCTTGGTCACATACTTGCGACATTTTGTCTCTGCCAGGCAGGATGACTGGGCATCCTTGCTACCGTGGGCTGAGTTCGCTCTAAATAATGCTGTGGCTGACTCCACCGGACAGACCCCATTCCTCCTGAACTACGGTCAGCATCCGCGGGTACCAGTGCCTATGCCCGTGTCTTCCGCCGATTCCAGGGTGGCAGACTGGGCTGTGGAGGCACGGGACATTTGGGACCGCACCCAGGATGCCATTCAGGCCTCCAAGGAGAGGATGAGGTCTTCGGCCGATGCCCATCGGCGCCCCGATCCTACATTTGCGCCGGGTGACCTAGTGTGGCTCTCTGCCCGAAACATCAGGCTACGTGTAGAGTCCATCAAGTTTGCACCTCACTTTTTGGGTCCTTTTAAAGTTCTTGAGCAGGTGAACCCCGTGGTTTACCGCCTAGCCCTTCCGCCTCGCCTTGGTATCACTGACACCTTTCTCGTGTCCCTCCTGAAACCCGTGGCCATTTCCCGGTTTTCAGAGTCATCTGCCGGGACGTCGGGATCATCTACCGAAGATCATGAGGTGAACGCCATTGTTGGATGCAAGGTGGTTCGAGGCAAAAAATTTTATTTGGTGGATTGGAGGGGTTATGGGCCTGAGGATAGGTCCTAGGAGCCTGCCGAGCATGTTCACGCTCCGCAGCTCATCGCTGCCTTTGAGCGCAGCGAGCCCAAAGAAGGGGGGCCCTAGGAAGGGGGGGTAATGTTAGGGTTCGAGTTCCCACTGCTGCACAGGGGAGTCTCGAACCAGTCCCGCTGTGGTCTCCCATTCATCTCCGTCCGCAGTGGAGCCTGCTCAGCTTAGATGTCGGTCCCAGAGTCTCAGCCAGTCTTACAGTGTGCAGAGGATTACTGCTGCTCCTCCAGGCTCTGCTATTGTGGCCAGTACTGGTTAGCAGCGAGCAGACGTCTTTAGGACAAAGTCCTTGTTTTTCCCTTCGGAGCATGCCCAGAGTAAGATCTCTCATTGAAGATCAGGGATCACATGCTCAGGTACTGCAGCAGCTCCTATTGGTCCACCAGGAAGGTCCTGTGACTACTGGTGTTCTGGAACAAGTTTCATTGGTCCTTGTTTCTGGCAGGTCCTGTAGCTGTTACTATAAAAGGGTAGCATGGCTGGGCCGCCATGAGCTAGTATCAATTGTCATATGCTTTGCGCCAGTGTGGTCATGTGTGTGTGTGGTTAGGGCCCGGCTGAATTAAGCCCATAGAATACCGACTTAATCGGTGAGGAGTTTGGAATGCTGGCTGGTCAGGGTCGGTGTCCTAGATGCCCTAGATTACCGGCATAACCGGTGAGGAGTTTGATTCAGGGCCTGGCGTTCAGACGCCATAGATTGCGGGTGTCTCCCGCGAGGACATTAGCGCATGATCACGTTCTATGTTCGCTTAGCAGTCAACTGTGTACCTGGGTGCCTGACAGGACACAGAAGTTTGTCTCAGCGGCTCTGTGACATAACAGGGTTCGCTTTCAACCTAGACAGCGCCCTAGCATGTTTATTTTGCGACTCAGTGGTATTAAGTGAGTTCGCACACATCGCCATATAGCGCTGCGGCACTCCTTCTAGCGTCTCTGTGGAATAACAGAGTTCGCACATATTGCCACAGCGCGTTACGGTGTTTATTTTGGCGACTCAGCGGGATAACAGAGTTTGCTTCTTGCGCCATTTTACTAGCAGCAGGCTCCGCCTGCACGGTGGACCCCGGGCTGCGAACGCACCTTTTTACATCATATATTTGGTGCGTTCCGCAGACCCTAACAACGTGATCTAGACTGTATGCTTCTGCTAATACATCCTAGAATTGAATTTGCCTTTTTTGCTGCTGCATCACACTGTTGACTCATATTCAGTCTGTGATCTATTAGTATACCCAAGTCTTTTTCACATGTGCTGTTGCTTAGCCCTATTCCTCCCATCATATATGTGCTTTTTTCATTTTTATTGCCCAGATGTAGTATTTTGCATTTTTCTCTGTTAAAAACCATTCTGTTAGTTGCTGCCCACTGCTCCAGTTTATTTCTATCTGTTTGAATCCTCTCTCTCTCTTCTCTAGTATTAGCTACCCCTCCTAGCTTTGTGTCATCAGCAAATTTGATCAGTTTACCCTCAATTCCTTCATCTAAATCATTGATAAAGATGTTGAACAATACAGGGCCCAAGACAGAGCCCTGTGGTACCCCACTCTAGACATTCTTCCAACTGGATGTGCAGCCATTTACGACCACTCTTTGGGTCCGATCCCTAAGCCAGTTATGAATCCACCTAACAGTTGCCTTGTCCATTCCATACTTAGTCATTTTTTCAATAAGGATTGTGTGAGATACTTTGTCAAATGCTTTGCTGAAGTCAAGATATACTATATCTACAGCATTTCCCTGATCCACCCAGTCAGTGATTGTCATAGAAGGAAATTAAGTTAGTCTGACATGACTTATTAGTTACAAACCCATGCTGTTTAATCACTTCATTATTATCCAAAAAAAACAAAAAACAAAAAAAAAAAACCCTGTTTGGGAGAGAAGAATAGACAAATCGCGGCGCCCTAAGTGCGTAAAAACAATATTATAGTCTTTAGAGTGTGCACAATTTTATGCACTCACCTGATAGAAGACTAATATGGCTTTAGATTATGTATCCTCAAAAATCCTTCTGGGATACTTTTCAATAGACAGGGCTTGCAGCTTGCCTCGGGTGGATCCAAGTGAAAGAGCCAGATTCAGGCTCACACAGGATGAGTAAATCAAGAAAGGCACATCCAGCCCATGAATGGCAGCACTTCCCAGAACTCACATCCAAAGATGATATTTCATATTTTTTATTTAATAAGTTAAAATGGAGGAGATACAACGCGTTTCGGATACAGTATATATCCTTCATCAGGTATCATAGAAACACAGTACAAATCCTAATATAAAATTCAGTAACACTTATATATAGTGGCAAACCTTTTATCCCAGTCTCAGACACTTGATTTAGGGAGTGGACCAAGTTCAGGAGCACACCCACCAACTTTGACAGCATAGATGCAAGAAGAAAAAAAAAAAAAAAAGCATTCAAACTCTCTCTATGATATCATTCAATCCATTTGGATATAATGTTCCCAGACGATATATCCAAAACGTTTCTTTCCGGTTTAAAAGAGCATTCCTATTTGCAACACCAGAGGGTATCTGTTCCACTGGAGTTACTTTTATATTGAAAATTTTGTTATGTTTAATTAGCAGATGCCTTGAGAGACTATGTTTTAAAAACCCATTTTTTGCTCTATTTCTGTGACCATTAATGCGGGACCGCAGTGTCTGCACAGTGCGTCCCACATATTGCAAACCGCAACTGCATGTGATGACATATACAACATAATCACTGCTACAGCTGAGTCTTTGTGAAATCTCAAAGACCTCACCAGTATTGTTACATTTGATAGTTTTAGCCCCGTGATCTAGGATCCCACAGGTACAACATTTTTTGGAGGTGCATTTGAAAACTCCGGTTCCTTGAAAAACACCACTTGAAATTTGATCCGTACCTTTTTTATTGTTTTTTCCTTTGAATCCAACTGTTTTTTTAATTTACTGGGGCCACCAAGTTTTTCAAAGTTTTCCCCCTTCTATATGTAATCCCTGGTTTATCAGGGAGATGTTTTCCCAAAACAGGGTCACGCTTCAAGATATACCAATATTTTGAAAGCACAGTTCTTATGACTTTATTTCCCCTATTGAATGTTGTCACAAAATTCAATTTCCAGCGATCATCACTTTTTTCTTTACCAATAGTCAAATTATCCCCCTTCCTATTTTTTCCTTTTAAACATTCCTCCTGTGTTTTTATTTTGTTAGCCCTATATGCACCATTTATCAAATTTTTTGGGTAACTTTTTTCCTTGAATTTTCTTTTTAGAATTTTAGACTGAGCTACATAATCAGATTCTCTCGTACAATTCTTTCTTATACGAAAAAATTGGCTGTGGGGTATATTTACCTTCCACTTTTTGTAATGTGCACTGTTGAAATCTAAAAAGCCATTTGAATCCACCTTTTTGAAGTGGGTTTTTGTAATAATTTTTTTCCCACTATGGCGTATCTCTAGATCAAGAAACACCATTTTTTCTTTATTAAATTGTGATGTAAAGGTGATCCCCCAGGTGTTATTATTGAGCTCCTTTATAAAATGTGCCGCTTCCTCCTCTGTCCCCTTCCATATGATAATCAGATCATCAATGAAGCGCTTGTAAAGCCTTATTTTATCATTAAAAACAGGCTTAGAGAGTGACGATGAGGACTCGAATCGCCCCATGAATAAGTTTGCGAAACTTGGCGCGACCCGAGTCCCCATCGCGGTGCCGAGCAACTGTAAGTACAGTATGCCTTCAAAAATGAACACATTGTGTTCAAGAATGAATTTGAGACCCTTTAACAGAAAGTCTCTTTGTTCAGGGAGCATCTCTGTCTTTGCTAAATAAAAACCCACCGCATTTACCCCCATTTCATGATCTATGTTGGAATATAATGAATTTACATCCAACGAGATAAAGGAATAGTTGTCTTCCCATTCAATATCCCTCAATTCCTCGATTAATTGTGTGGAGTCTCTCAAATATGAAGGAAGAGACTTTACTAAATCTTGTAAAAACAAGTCAATATAATGAGAAAGATGACAAGTCAAAGACCCTATTCCTGATATTATCGGTCTGCCAGGTGGTTTTTCAGGGTTCTTATGCAATTTTGGTAAATGATAAAATAATGCCATGGTTGGCGCTGTATTTGTTAAAAACCTTTTTTCTGTTTTATTAAGAATATTCCTCTCATAGGCTTCCTTGATCATATGGTGATAGTCCCGGACAAAGGATTGTGTAGGATCTTCTTTTAGAATTTTGTAATATCTCATATCAGACAATATGTTCAAAGCTTCCTCAATATAGTCAGATCTGTTTTGCACAACCACTCCTCCCCCTTTATCAGCTTGCCTTATTACTATATCTGTATTTTGTCTTAAATCCTCCAATGCCACTTTTTCTCTTTTAGAGATGTTATTCTCCTCTTTTATCTTATTTTTCCCAATTCCATGCTTTTCGATTTTATTTTTATTACCATTATTTTCCCATTTCCTAAATTCTTCAGATACTAATGAAAAAAAAGTGTCTATATTTGGTCCTCTGTGTTGATGAGGATTAAATAGAGATTTTGGGTGTACCTCCTTGTGGATAAATTCACTTTCTTTATTTGTCTCTAATGGGATCAGTATTTTTTTGAGATCCCCAATGTCCTCATTTTTTTCAGTCAACAAGAAATGTCTTTTAAGAGTAAGTTTGCGAGTATATGCATTTAAATCGAGAAAAAGATCAAATGCATTCATGTCTTGAGCAGGGCAGAAATTTAGTCCCTTACTTAAAATTTCCATTTCTGGAGGGGATAAAATGTGGGATGATAAATTAAATATTTTAACCAGAGGCAGATTTGGTTGTTTATTGGTTTCTGGGTTCCTTGTTTTTTTATCTATTCTCAGATATCTATTAGATCCTTTACCTCTTTTTCCTCTTGATCTACTTTTCTTTTTTTGGACCTTGATGTTACAGCTGGTGCGAAGTAATTTGTGATATGATTCTTTTGTATTGGGCTTAAAATTTTGGCTGTTTGTGAGGAGCTGATTAGTGGTGGTAAAATTATTTCTGAAGCACTTGGACGTGTGGGACCTATCTCTAAAAAAGAGATGTTGGATATTACTGAGGATGGGGATGGTGTAGGCGCTTGTATTACTGTGGTGAATATAGATGAGGATTCTGTAGTATCATGGATGGTTAATTCATTTAGATCAAATTCAACATTGGAAATTTCCAAGCTATGGGGAATAGTTGGAATTTCCAGTGGGGGAAGTCCTGGATTGGGGAGAGGTAATGGAGCATTTTTCATTACAATGATCCTGGGCTCTATTTGGGAATGTTTTTTTCTATGAGTGGAGTTTTTTTCTTTTGTACATTTGTAGTGTGAATATTCTCGGGGGTGGACGTATTTAGAGGTAATTTAATTTGAGAGATAGTTCTTTCAACATCATGTATATTTTTTATATTTGAATTGGTTATGATCCTTGTTTGTTTCACACCTAATTCCTGTGGGACCAGGACTTCTGTCCTTAAATTACCAGGGTTTTTCTTTATAGGTTCATTGATACCTGTCAGGTTTTTGTTCCTGATCGGTTCCTTTGACATTGGTTTAGTTTTAATGGTATCCCTGCGAAATTTCTTTATTTTTACATCTACTAGATCATTTTCAAATACTTTGAGTTTCCTAGTAATGTCATCATTCACCAGATTGAAAAAATGTAAACTTTTAAACCTTTCAAGTTCAAATAATTTTTTTTCACATATCATTGCGGCTTTACTGGCTAGCTCAGAGCGCTTTTCCACTAACAAACTCATGAGACTATAAGAACAATCATTTAAAATATTATTCCACTTGTTGGTAAAATTACTGTCATCTAAAAAAGTACTATTAAAATGAATCTTCAGACCATTTGGAACTATTTTTTGATCAATACAAATACCTAGAAATTCTGCATCGATCTGATGTCTTATTTCCATCTTCATATGTTTTTCAAAGTCCAAAAAAAGACCAGTGATGGTCTTTTTTGTCTCAATATCAATCACAGGTTCAGTACAGGAATTATCCAACCTTATATTGGTCATGTTCTTAATGGATGATAACAGCTCCTTTCTCCTCTCAGTTCTGTTGTTATAATACTCCATTCTCACTGCAGGCTGCTCGCTCCCCTTAGCTGTCTGGGGTGTCTGTCTTCAACCGATTAGGAAAAGCTCCTTTCGGTGACAATACACAAAAAAAAAAAAAAAAAAAAAAAACCCTGTTTGGGAGAGAAGAATAGACAAATCGCGGCGCCCTAAGTGCGTAATAACAATATTATAGTCTTTAGAGTGTGCACAATTTTATGCACTCACCTGATAGAAGACTAATATGGCTTTAGATTATGTATCCTCAAAAATCCTTCTGGGATACTTTTCAATAGACAGGGCTTGCAGCTTACCTCGGGTGGATCCAAGTGAAAGAGCCAGATTCAGGCTCACACAGGATGAGTAAATCAAGAAAGGCACATCCAGCCCATGAATGGCAGCGCTTCCCAGAACTCACATCCAAAGATGATATTTCATATTTTTTTATTTAATAAGTTAAAATGGAGGAGATACAACGCGTTTCGGATACAGTATATATCCTTCATCAGGTATCATAAAAACACAGTACAAATCCTAATATAAAATTCAGTAACACTTATATATAGTGGCAAACCTTTTATCCCAGTCTCAGACACTTGATTTAGGGAGTGGACCAAGTTCAGGAGCACACCCACCAACTTTGACAGCATAGATGCAAGAAGAAAAAAAAAAAAAAAGCATTCAAACTCTCTCTATGATATCATTCAATCCATTTGGATATAATGTTCCCAGACGATATATCCCAAACGTTTCTTTCCGGTTTAAAAGAGCATTCCTATTTGCAACACCAGAGGGTATCTGTTCCACTGGAGTTACTTTTATATTGAAAATTTTGTTATGTTTAATTAGCAGATGCCTTGAGAGACTATGTTTTAAAAACCCATTTTTTGCTCTATTTCTGTGACCATTAATGCGGGACCGCAGTGTCTGCACAGTGCGTCCCACATATTGCAAACCGCAACTGCATGTGATGACATATACAACATAATCACTGCTACAGCTGAGTCTTTGTGAAATCTCAAAGACCTCACCAGTATTGTTACATTTGATAGTTTTAGCCCCGTGATCTAGGATCCCACAGGTACAACATTTTTTGGAGGTGCATTTGAAAACTCCGGTTCCTTGAAAAACACCACTTGAAATTTGATCCGTACCTTTTTTATTGTTTTTTCCTTTTGAATCCAACTGTTTTTTTAATTTACTGGGGGCCACCAAGTTTTTCAAAGTTTTCCCCCTTCTATATGTAATCCCTGGTTTATCAGGGAGATGTTTTCCCAAAACAGGGTCACGCTTCAAGATATACCAATATTTTGAAAGCACAGTTCTTATGACTTTATTTCCCCTATTGAATGTTGTCACAAAATTCAATTTCCAGCGATCATCACTTTTTTCTTTACCAATAGTCAAATTATCCCCCTTCCTATTTTTTCCTTTTAAACATTCCTCCTGTGTTTTTATTTTGTTAGCCCTATATGCACCATTTATCAAATTTTTTGGGTAACTTTTTTCCTTGAATTTTCTTTTTAGAATTTTAGACTGAGCTACATAATCAGATTCTCTCGTACAATTCTTTCTTATACGAAAAAATTGGCTGTGGGGTATATTTACCTTCCACTTTTTGTAATGTGCACTGTTGAAATCTAAAAAGCCATTTGAATCCACCTTTTTGAAGTGGGTTTTTGTAATAATTTTTTTCCCACTATGGCGTATCTCTAGATCAAGAAACACCATTTTTTCTTTATTAAATTGTGATGTAAAGGTGATCCCCCAGGTGTTATTATTGAGCTCCTTTATAAAATGTGCCGCTTCCTCCTCTGTCCCCTTCCATATGATAATCAGATCATCAATGAAGCGCTTGTAAAGCCTTATTTTATCATTAAAAACAGGCTTAGAGAGTGACGATGAGGACTCGAATCGCCCCATGAATAAGTTTGCGAAACTTGGCGCGACCCGAGTCCCCATCGCGGTGCCGAGCAACTGTAAGTACAGTATGCCTTCAAAAATGAACACATTGTGTTCAAGAATGAATTTGAGACCCTTTAACAGAAAGTCTCTTTGTTCAGGGAGCATCTCTGTCTTTGCTAAATAAAAACCCACCGCATTTACCCCCATTTCATGATCTATGTTGGAATATAATGAATTTACATCCAACGAGATAAAGGAATAGTTGTCTTCCCATTCAATATCCCTCAATTCCTCGATTAATTGTGTGGAGTCTCTCAAATATGAAGGAAGAGACTTTACTAAATCTTGTAAAAACAAGTCAATATAATGAGAAAGATGACAAGTCAAAGACCCTATTCCTGATATTATCGGTCTGCCAGGTGGTTTTTCAGGGTTCTTATGCAATTTTGGTAAATGATAAAATAATGCCATGGTTGGCGCTGTATTTGTTAAAAACCTTTTTTCTGTTTTATTAAGAATATTCCTCTCATAGGCTTCCTTGATCATATGGTGATAGTCCCGGACAAAGGATTGTGTAGGATCTTCTTTTAGAATTTTGTAATATCTCATATCAGACAATATGTTCAAAGCTTCCTCAATATAGTCAGATCTGTTTTGCACAACCACTCCTCCCCCTTTATCAGCTTGCCTTATTACTATATCTGTATTTTGTCTTAAATCCTCCAATGCCACTTTTTCTCTTTTAGAGATGTTATTCTCCTCTTTTATCTTATTTTTCCCAATTCCATGCTTTTCGATTTTATTTTTATTACCATTATTTTCCCATTTCCTAAATTCTTCAGATACTAATGAAAAAAAAGTGTCTATATTTGGTCCTCTGTGTTGATGAGGATTAAATAGAGATTTTGGGTGTACCTCCTTGTGGATAAATTCACTTTCTTTATTTGTCTCTAATGGGATCAGTATTTTTTTGAGATCCCCAATGTCCTCATTTTTTTCAGTCAACAAGAAATGTCTTTTAAGAGTAAGTTTGCGAGTATATGCATTTAAATCGAGAAAAAGATCAAATGCATTCATGTCTTGAGCAGGGCAGAAATTTAGTCCCTTACTTAAAATTTCCATTTCTGGAGGGGATAAAATGTGGGATGATAAATTAAAGATTTTAACCAGAGGCAGATTTGGTTGTTTATTGGTTTCTGGGTTCCTTGTTTTTTTATCTATTCTCAGATATCTATTAGATCCTTTACCTCTTTTTCCTCTTGATCTACTTTTCTTTTTTGGACCTTGATGTTACAGCTGGTGCGAAGTAATTTGTGATATGATTCTTTTGTATTGGGCTTAAAATTTTGGCTGTTTGTGAGGAGCTGATTAGTGGTGGTAAAATTATTTCTGAAGCACTTGGACGTGTGGGACCTATCTCTAAAAAAGAGATGTTGGATATTACTGAGGATGGGATGGTGTAGGCGCTTGTATTACTGTGGTGAATATAGATGAGGATTCTGTAGTATCATGGATGGTTAATTCATTTAGATCAAATTCAACATTGGAAATTTCCAAGCTATGGGGAATAGTTGGAATTTCCAGTGGGGGAAGTCCTGGATTGGGGAGAGGTAATGGAGCATTTTTCATTACAATGATCCTGGGCTCTATTGGAATGTTTTTTTCTATGAGTGGAGTTTTTTTCTTTTGTACATTTGTAGTGTGAATATTCTCGGGGGTGGACGTATTTAGAGGTAATTTAATTTGAGAGATAGTTCTTTCAACATCATGTATATTTTTTATATTTGAATTGGTTATGATCCTTGTTTGTTTCACACCTAATTCCTGTGGGACCAGGACTTCTGTCCTTAAATTACCAGGGTTTTTCTTTATAGGTTAATTGATACCTGTCAGGTTTTTGTTCCTGATCGGTTCCTTTGACATTGGTTTAGTTTTAATGGTATCCCTGCGAAATTTCTTTATTTTTACATCTACTAGATCATTTTCAAATACTTTGAGTTTCCTAGTAATGTCATCATTCACCAGATTGAAAAAATGTAAACTTTTAAACCTTTCAAGTTCAAATAATTTTTTTTTCACATATCATTGCGGCTTTACTGGCTAGCTCAGAGCGCTTTTCCACTAACAAACTCATGAGACTATAAGAACAATCATTTAAAATATTATTCCACTTGTTGGTAAAATTACTGTCATCAGTAATTTCAAGGAAAAAAGTTACCCAAAAAATTTGATAAATGGTGCATATAGGGCTAACAAAATAAAAACACAGGAGGAATGTTTAAAAGGAAAAAATAGGAAGGGGGATAATTTGACTATTGGTAAAGAAAAAAGTGATGATCGCTGGAAATTGAATTTTGTGACAACATTCAATAGGGGAAATAAAGTCATAAGAACTGTGCTTTCAAAATATTGGTATATCTTGAAGCGTGACCCTGTTTTGGGAAAACATCTCCCTGATAAACCAGGGATTACATATAGAAGGGGGAAAACTTTGAAAAACTTGGTGGCCCCCAGTAAATTAAAAAAACAGTTGGATTCAAAAGGAAAAAACAATAAAAAAGGTACGGATCAAATTTCAAGTGGTGTTTTTCAAGGAACCGGAGTTTTCAAATGCACCTCCAAAAAATGTTGTACCTGTGGGATCCTAGATCACGGGGCTAAAACTATCAAATGTAACAATACTGGTGAGGTCTTTGAGATTTCACAAAGACTCAGCTGTAGCAGTGATTATGTTGTATATGTCATCACATGCAGTTGCGGTTTGCAATATGTGGGACGCACTGTGCAGACACTGCGGTCCCGCATTAATGGTCACAGAAATAGAGCAAAAAATGGGTTTTTAAAACATAGTCTCTCAAGGCATCTGCTAATTAAACATAACAAAATTTTCAATATAAAAGTAACTCCAGTGGAACAGATACCCTCTGGTGTTGCAAATAGGAATGCTCTTTTAAACCGGAAAGAAACGTTTGGGATATATCGTCTGGGAACATTATATCCAAATGGATTGAATGATATCATAGAGAGAGTTTGAATGCTTTTTTTTTTTTTTTCTTCTTGCATCTATGCTGTCAAAGTTGGTGGGTGTGCTCCTGAACTTGGTCCACTCCCTAAATCAAGTGTCTGAGACTGGGATAAAAGGTTTGCCACTATATATAAGTGTTACTGAATTTTATATTAGGATTTGTACTGTGTTTTTATGATACCTGATGAAGGATATATACTGTATCCGAAACGCGTTGTATCTCCTCCATTTTAACTTATTAACCCCTTCACCCCCAAGGGTGGTTTGCACGTTAATGACCGGGCCAATTTTTACAATTCTGACCACTGTCTCTTTATGAGGTTATAACTCTGGAACGCTTCAACGGATCTTCGCGATTCTGAGATTGTTTTCTCGTGACATATTGTACTTCATGATAGTGGTAAAATTTCTTCCATATAACTTGCATTTATTTATGAAAAAAACGCAAATATGGCAAAAATTTTGAAAATTTTGCAATTTTCAAACTTTGAATTTTTATTCCCTTAAAACAGAGAAATATGTCACACAAAATAGTTAAGAAATAACATTTCCCACATGTCTACTTTACATCAGCACAATTTTGGAAGCAAAATTTTTTTTTGTTAGGAAATTATAAGGGTTAAAAGTTGACCAGCGATTTCTCATTTTTACAACAAAATTTACAAAGCCATTTTTTTTCGGGACCACCTCATATTTGAAGTCACTTTGAGGGGTCTATATAGCAGAAAATACCCAAAAGTGACACCATTCTAAAAACTACACCCTCAAGGTACTCAAAACCACATTCAAGAAGTTTATTAACCCTTCAGGTGCTTCACAGGAGCTGAAGCAACGTGGAAGGAAAAAATTAACATTTTACTTTTTAGTCACAAAAATGATCTTTTACAAACATTTTTTTTATTTTCACAAGGGAAAAAGGAGAAAAAGGACTGATAAAGTTGTTGTGCAATTTCTCCTGAGTACGCCGATACCCCATATGTGAGGGAAAACCACTGTTTGGGCACACGGCAGAGCTCGGAATGGAAGGAGCGCAGTTTGACTTTTCCAAACCAAAATTGGCTGGAATTGAGAACAGACGCCATGTCGCGTTTGGAGAGGCCCCGATGTGCCTAAACAGTGGAAACCCCCCACATGTGACCCCATTTTGGAAACTAGACCCCTAAGGAACTTATCTAGATGTGTGGTGAGCAGTTTGAACCCTCAAGTGCTTCACGCAAGTTTGTAATGTAGAGCCGTGAAGAAAAAAAATCATATTTTTTCCACAAGCATGATGTTTTAGTCCCCAAATTTTTATTTTCCCAAGGGTAAGAGGAGAAATTGAACCACAAAAGTTGTTGTCCAACTTGTCCTGAGTACGCTGATACCCCATATGTGGGGGGGAACCACTGTTTGGGCGCACGGCAGGGCTTGAAAGGGAAGGAGTGCCGTTTGACTTTTCCAAACCAAAATTGGCTGGAATTGCGAACGGACGCCATGTCGCGTTTGGAGGGCCCCTGATGTGCCTAAACAGTGGAAACCCCCACATGTGACCCCATTTTGGAAACTAGACCCCCTAAGGAACTTATCTAGATGTGTGGTGAGCACTTTGAACCCTCAAGTGCTTCACGCAAGTTTGTAATGTAGAGCCGTGAAGAAAAAAAATCATATTTTTTCCACAAACATGATGTTTTAGTCCCCAAATTTTTATTTTCCCAAGGGTAAGAGGAGAAATTGGACCACAAAAGTTGTTGTCCAACATGTCCTGAGTACGCTGATACCCCATATGTGGGGGGGAACCACTGTTTGGGCGCACGGCAGGGCTCGAAAGGGAAGGAGCACCGATTGACTTTTCCAAACCAAAATTGGCTGGAATTGCGAACGGACGCCATGTCGCGTTTGGAGGGCCCCTGATGTGCCTAAACAGTGGAAACCCCCACATGTGACCCCATTTTGGAAACTAGACCCCCTAAGGAACTTATCTAGATGTGTGGTGAGCACTTTGAACCCTCAAGTGCTTCACGCAAGTTTGTAATGTAGAGCCGTGAAGAAAAAAAATCATATTTTTTCCACAAACATGATGTTTTAGTCCCCAAATTTTTATTTTCCCAAGGGTAAGAGGAGAAATTGGACCACAAAAGTTGTTCTCCAACATGTCCTGAGTACGCTGATACCCCATATGTGGGGGGGAACCACTGTTTGGGCGCACGGCAGGGCTCGAAAGGGAAGGAGAGCCGTTTGAATTTTCCAAACCAAATTTGGCTGGAATTGCGAACGGACGCCATGTCGCGTTTGGAGGGCCCCTGATGTGCCTAAACAGTGGAAACCCCCACATGTGACCCCATTTTGGAAACTAGACCCCCTAAGGAACTTATCTAGATGTGTGGTGAGCACTTTGAACCCTCAAGTGCTTCACGCAAGTTTGTAATGTAGAGCCATGAAGAAAAAAAATCATATTTTTTCCACAAACATGATGTTTTAGTCCCCAAATTTTTATTTTCCCAAGGGTAAGAGGAGAAATTGGACCACAAAAGTTGTTGTCCAACATGTCCTGAGTACGCCGATACCCCATATGTGGGGGGGAACCACTGTTTGGGCGCACGGCAGGGCTTGAAAGGGAAGGAGCGCCGTTTGACTTTTCCAAACCAAAATTGGCTGGAATTGCGAACGGACGCCATGTTGCGTTTGGAGGGCCCCTGATGTGCCTAAACAGTGGAAACCCCCCACATGTGACCCCATTTTGGAAACTAGACCCCCTAAGGAACTTATCTAGATGTGTGGTGAGCACTTTGAACCCTCAAGTGCTTCACGCAAGTTTGTAATGTAGAGCCGTGAAGAAAAAAAATCATATTTTTTCCACAAACATGATGTTTTAGTCCCCAAATTTTTATTTTCCCAAGGGTAAGAGGAGAAATTGGACCACAAAAGTTGTTGTCCAACATGTCCTGAGTACGCCGATACCCCATATGTGGGGGGGAACCACTGTTTGGGCGCACGGCAGGGCTTGAAAGGGAAGGAGCGCCGTTTGACTTTTCCAAACCAAAATTGGCTGGAATTGCGAACGGACGCCATGTTGCGTTTGGAGGGCCCCTGATGTGCCTAAACAGTGGAAACCCCCCACATGTGACCCCATTTGGAAACTAGACCCCCTAAGGAACTTATCTAGATGTGTGGTGAGCACTTTGAACCCTCAAGTGCTTCACGCAAGTTTGTAATGTAGAGCCGTGAAGAAAAAAAATCATATTTTTTCCACAAGCATGATGTTTTAGTCCCCAATTTTTTATTTTCCCAAGGGTAAGAGGAGAAATTGGACCACAAAAGTTGTTGTCCAACATGTCCTGAGTACGCCGATACCCCATATGTGGGGGGAACCACTGTTTGGGCGCACGGCAGGGCTTGAAAGGGAAGGAGCGCCGTTTGACTTTTCCAAACCAAATTTGGCTGGAATTGCGAACGGACGCCATGTCGCATTTGGAGGGCCCCTGATGTGCCTAAACAGTGGAAGCCCCCCACATGTGACCCCATTTTGGAAACTAGACCCCCTAAGGAACTTATCTAGATGTGTGGTGAGCACTTTGAACCCTCAAGTGCTTCACGCAAGTTTGTAATGTAGAGCCGTGAAGAAAAAAAATCATATTTTTTCCACAAACATGATGTTTTAGTCCCCAAATTTTTATTTTCCCAAGGGTAAGAGGAGAAATTGGACCACAAAGTTGTTGTCCAACATGTCCTGAGTACGCTGATACCCCATATGTGGGGGGGAACCACTGTTTGGGCGCACGGCAGGGCTTGAAATGGAAGGAGCGCCGTTTGACTTTTCCAAACCAAAATTGGCTGGAATTGCGAACGGACGCCATGTTGCGTTTGGAGGGCCCCTGATGTGCCTAAACAGTGGAAACCCCCACATGTGACCCCATTTTGGAAACTAGACCCACTAAGGAACTTATCTAGGTGTGTGGTGAGCACTTTGAACCCCCAAGTGTTTCACTAACGTTTATAATGCCCTGGCGTGAAAAAAAAAAAATATTTTTTTTTCCACAAAAGTGATGTTTTAGTCCCCAATTTTTTATTTTCCCAAGGGTAAGAGGAGAAATTGGACCCCAAAATTGGTTGTCCAATTTGTCCTGAGTACGCTGATACCCCATATGTTGGGGGGATACACTGTTTGGGCACACGGCAGGGCTCGGAAGGGAAGCAGTGACGTTTTGGAATGCAGACGTTGATGGAATGGTCTGCGGGCGTCATGTTCCGTTAGCAGAGCCCCTGATGTGCCTAAACAGTGGAAACCCCCCACATGTGACCCCATTTTGGAAACTAGACCCCCTAAGGAACTTATCTAGGTGTGTGGTGAGCACTTTGAACCCCCAAGTGTTTCACTAACGTTTATAATGCCCTGGCGTGAAAAAAAAAAATATTTTTTTTTCCCACAAAAGTGATGTTTTAGTCCCCAATTTTTTATTTGCCCAAGAGTAAGAGGAGAAATTGGACCCCAAAAGTGGTTGTCCAATTTGTCCTGAGTACGCTGATACCCCATATGTTGGGGGGATACACTGTTTGGGCACACGGCAGGGCTCGGAAGGGAAGCAGTGACGTTTTGGAATGCAGACTTTGATGGAATGGTCTGCGGGCGTCATGTTCCGTTAGCAGAGCCCCTGATGTGCCTAAACAGTGGAAACCCCCCACATGTGACCCCATTTTGGAAACTAGACCCCCTAAGGAACTTATCTAGGTGTGTGGTGAGCACTTTGAACCCCCAAGTGTTTCACTAACGTTTATAATGCCCTGGCGTGAAAAAAAAAAATATTTTTTTTTTTCCACAAAAGTGATGTTTTAGTCCCCAATTTTTTATTTTCCCAAGAGTAAGAGGAGAAATTGGACCCCAAAAGTGGTTGTCCAATTTGTCCTGAGTACGCTGATACCCCATATGTTGGGGGGATACACTGTTTGGGCACACGGCAGGGCTCGGAAGGGAAGCAGTGACGTTTTGGAATGCAGACTTTGATGGAATGGTCTGCGGGCGTCATGCCCAGGTGTGAAAAAAAAAATCCTACTTTTTACCTCACACAAATGATGTTTTAGTCCCCAATTTTTTATTTTCCCAAGGTTAAGAGGAGAAATTGGACACCAAAAGTTGTTCAATTTGTCCTGAGTACACTGGTACCCCATATGTGGGAAAAAACTGTTCGGGCACAATTTGGGGCTCAGAAGGGAAATTGTGACGTTTTGGAAGCAGACTTTGATGGAATGGTCTGCGGGCGTCATGTTCCGTTTGCAGAGCCCCTGATGTGCCTAAACAGTAAAAAAAAACCCACAAGTGACATAATTTTGGAAAGTAGACTCCCAAGGAACTTTTCTAAATGTGCCCCCCTTCTGGAACTAATCTTTCCTGTAAAGTAAATTAGTAGTGCATTGAGGTGTGGTACAATTTGAAACAATCCTTCATACACAGGCCAGGTTTTTCGGGGCAGGTGTCGCATTGGTAAGTGGTGTCCTTGCGTATTCCCCTTTTGTAACACACTCGGCACCTTTTTTGTGGCTTACCTTTTCTTCCAGTTGGCGGGACCACCCCCGGGAAATGCTGACCTGGTATGATACGAGCACCTTCAGTTCCGGAAGTACTGGGGCCCGCTGTTTCCTGAGCGCCAAACATCAGGGCCTTAACCACTACCTCCTGAAACTGAAGGTACGTCGTATCGCTGTTGCGTGCACATCGTGACAGCAGGAAAGCGTTGAGCATTGCCATTTGGACGATGTGCACGGACAGCTTCTTGTACCACACCTTGGCCTTTCTCAAAGCACTGTACGGTTGGAGGAGTTGATCAGAGAGATCAACACCCCCATGTATTTATTGTACCCCAGTACACAGTCCGGTTTGCGGACCTGTGTAGAGGTACCCCGTACAGTGCTGAGGGCGCTGCCATCACCATGTATGGTGGTCAAGAGAAGGACATCCCTCTTGTCCTTGTACTTGACCACCAACAGGTGGTCGCTACATTGGGCTCTGCTCTCACCCTTTCTGAGCATCTGCCCAAGTAGCGTCTTCGGGAGGCCTCTCTGATTTTTGCGGACGGTACCGCAGGCTGCGGTACCTCGCGCAGAGAGGGATTTGTAGAGTGGGATGCTGGAATAAAAGTTATCAGTGTAAAGATGATAACCTTTATCCAGCAGTGGGTGCACCAAATCCCACACAATTTTCCCACTCACTCCCAGGACGGGGGGACACTCAGGGGGTACAATCCTGGTGTCCTTTCCTTCGTAAACTCTAAAGCTGTGTGTGTACCCTGAGGTACTCTCACACAGCTTGTAGAGTTTGATTCCGTACCTTGCCCTCTTGCTGGGCAGGTACTGGCGGAATGCGAGCCGTCCCTTAAAATGAACCAAGGACTCATCCACGCAGATGTCCCTTTGGGGCACGTACACTTCAGCAAACTTTTTGTTGAAGTGTTCGATGACCGGCCGAACTTTGAACAGGCGGTCAAAGTTGGGGTCATCTCGTGGGGGACACTGTGCATTATCATTATAATGCAGGAATTTGTGGATGGCCTCAAAACGCGTCCGAGCCATGACCATTCGGAACAGTGGAGTGTTGTATAAAATATCAACACTCCAATATTGCCGAATTTCTGGCTTCTTCAGGATCCCCATATGGAGGACCAGGCCCCAAAACTGCATCATTTCAACTGCGTCTACAGGAGACCAGTTGGAAAATGATGAACGGGGGTTTTGCGCCAAAAATTGCCGAGCGTACAAATTTGTTTGCTCCACCATGAGGTTAATTAAATCCTCAGAGAAAAAGACTTTGAAAAAGTCTATTTCTGTGAAGCCGGTGGAGTCAAACCTGATTCCTGATTCTGCCACAAAATCAGGAATCAGTGGCTCGTAATTTTCGGGGGCCGGGGTCCATACGGGGTCCGAAGAGGGGTGCGCTGGTTCATTTTCAGGGGCGGGCGCTGCCTCATGTTCTGTCCTGGGGCGTCTGCGTGGCGGTTCCGCAGGACCCGAGGAGGAAGATGAGGAGGAAGAAGAATCTTCATCTGAAAAATAAAGAAATGTGGGATCCTCTCCCTCGCTATCAGTGTCGGAGGCAAGGATAGCGTATGCCTCCTCCACTGAATAGCGCTGTTGGGATGAGCGTGACGGGCGGGACATTTTTTTTGTGAATGTGGTGCTTTGTGTGAACTTTATTTATAACTGTGTGTGTGGGGGGGGGGGATAGTGATTGGTGTAAACTAAGCTGAAAAGAAAAAGCTAAAAGAAAAGAAAGCGAATAGGGAAAAAAAAGGCCTGTGAAAAAAAGTCTAAACCAGCAGGCACGAGCTCTGATAAGTGACCGGTGTCACTTATCAAAGTTCCGTGGCTGCTGGATGTGCGCACGGGAGTGACGGAAAGGGGGGTGAAAAAAAAACTGGCAGGCACGAGCTCTGATAAGTGACCGGTGTCACTTATCAAAGTTCCGCGGCTGCTGGATGTGCGCACGGGAGTGGCGGAAAGGGGGGTGAAAAAAAAAAAAAAACTGGCAGGCACGAGCTCTGATAAGTGACCGCTGTCACTTATCAAAGTTCCGCGGCTGCTGGATGTGTGCACGGGAGTGGCAGAAAGGGGGGTGAAAAAAAAAACTGGCAGGCACGAGCTCTGATAAGTGACCGCTGTCACTTATCAAAGTTCCGCGGCTGCTGGATGTGCGCACGGGAGTGGCGGAAAGGGGGGTGAAAAAAAAAACTGGCAGGCACGAGCTCTGATAAGTGACCGCTGTCACTTATCAAAGTTCCGCGGCTGCTGGATGTGCGCACGGGAGTGGCGGAAAGGGAGATGAAAAAAAAACAAAAAAACAGCAGGAACGAGCTCTGATAAGTGACTGGTGTCACTTATCAAAGTTCCGCGGCTGCTGGATGTGCGCACGGGAGTGGCGGAAAAGTTGGTGGGAAAAAAAAAAAAAAAACAGCAGGAACGAGCTCTGATAAGTGACTGGTGTCACTTATCAAAGTTCCGTGGCTGCTAGATGTGCGCACGGGAGTGGCGGAAAAGTTGGTGAAAAAAAACAAAAAACGGCAGGAACGAGCTCTGATAAGTGACTGGTGTCACTTATCAAAGTTCCGTGGCTGCTGGATGTGCGCACGGGAGTGGCGGAAAAGTTGGTGAAAAAAAACAAAAAACGGCAGGAACGAGCTCTGATAAGTGACTGGTGTCACTTATCAAAGTTCCGTGGCTGCTGGATGTGCGCACGGGAGTGGCGGAAAGGGGGGGGTGAAAAAAAAAACGGCAGGCACGAGCTCTGATAAGTGACCGCTGTCACTTATCAAAGTTTGCGGCTGCTGGATGTGCGCACGGAGGGGGGTGCGAAAGTGTTGATGGGTGAACTGCGTCACCAATCAACGCTCGGCGGCGCAAAGGGGGGGTAAAAAGAGGGGGAAAGGGAAGGGGGGAGGGGGGAATGGGGGGATTGGGGTGGATCGGGCAGGGATCGGGGCTCAAAAACTCACGTTTGTAGTCTTTTCTTTCTTTTCTCTTCTTTCTTCTCTCTTCTTTCTTCTCTCTTCTTTCTTCTCTCTTCAGCAGGAGTTGTGGTGTCACAGGCTACTGTGGCACCACAAGGCCCAGCACAGGAGGAGATCTGGCAGTGTGACCGCACAGCAGGAATCCTCAGCAAGTGTGAGG
This sequence comes from Oophaga sylvatica, assembly GCA_033576555.1. Taxonomy (NCBI): domain Eukaryota; kingdom Metazoa; phylum Chordata; class Amphibia; order Anura; family Dendrobatidae; genus Oophaga; species Oophaga sylvatica. The sequence goes on along the minus strand of JARQOD010000002.1, from coordinate 453,178,389 downwards.
ACCCCTGCAGTGCGGTCAGACAGGTCAGATCCAGTTTGCTGACAGGTCACAGAGCGGTCACATCGCTGCTGTGACCTGTCATTGGTGGGATCGATGATCACATCAATCCCACCAATCAAAGGAGACCCCTGCATTGCCGGTTGCTAGGCACCGGCCTAGTAATCGGAGCTCACAGCTCCGATTCCTAGGCAGGTCACCGGCAGGTCACCTAGCAGGGCACAGAGCGGTCACACCGCTGCTGTGCCCTGTGATTGGCGCGATCGTCGATGACATCGATCGCGCCAATCAGCTCCTTCATGCCCTACAGGCCCTGGCCTAGGATCGGTGCTATTACTGCACCGATCCAGGCAGGTACAGGCAGGGCACAGCGCGGATATACCGCGGCTGTGCCCTGCGATTGGCGCGATCGATGTGATCGGCGATCGCGCCAATCCGGGGGGGGTCTGGACTTTCCTAGGCCCAGGCCTAGGATCGAGTACATCGGTACTCGATCCTAGCCTGCGATCTCACTGTTTTAGCCGCTCTGATTGGCTGAAACAGTGAGAAAGGCTGTGATTGGCTGTTCAGAATTCAACAGCCAATCACAGCGATCGGGAGGCCTGAGGGGGGAGGACGCAGCCCGGGATGCCGACGCCAACTTCCAAGAGGTAAGCTGGCGTCGGAATTTTAATGCGATCACCGCTACTTAAGTCGCGATGTCGCATTAAAGGGCATGACGTACTATCCCGTCCATGGTCAGAATGGCACGGGTTTTATGGACGGGATAGTACGTCTAATGTCAGAGAGGGGTTAAATAAAAAAATATGAAATATCATCTTTGGATGTGAGTTCTGGGAAGCGCTGCCATTCATGGGCTGTATGTGCCTTTCTTGATTTACTCATCCTGTGTGAGCCTGAATCTGGCTCTTTCACTTGGATCCACCCGAGGTAAGCTGCAAGCCCTGTCTATTGAAAAGTATCCCAGAAGGATTTTTGAGGATACATAATCTAAAGCCATATTAGTCTTCTATCAGGTGAGTGCATAAAATTGTGCACACTCTAAAGACTATAATATTGTTATTACGCACTTAGGGCGCCGCGATTTGTCTATTCTTCTCTCCCAAACAGGGTTTTTTTTTTTGTTTTTGTTTTTTTGTATATTGTCACCGAAAGGAGCTTTTCCTAATCGGTTGAAAACAGACACCCCAGACAGCTAAGGGGAGCGAGCAGCCTGCAGTGAGAATGGAGTATTATAACAACAGAACTGAGAGGAGAAAGGAGCTGTTATCATCCATTAAGAACATGACCAATATAAGGTTGGATAATTCCTGTACTGAACCTGTGATTGATATTGAGACAAAAAAGACCATCACTGGTCTTTTTTTGGACTTTGAAAAACATATGAAGATGGAAATAAGACATCAGATCGATGCAGAATTTCTAGTTATTTGTATTGATCAAAAAATAGTTCCAAATGGTCTGAAGATTCATTTTAATAGTACTTTTTTAGATGACAGTAATTTTACCAACAAGTGGAATAATATTTTAAATGATTGTTCTTATAGTCTCATGAGTTTGTTAGTGGAAAAGCGCTCTGAGCTAGCCAGTAAAGCCGCAATGATATGTGAAAAAAATTATTTGAACTTGAAAGGTTTAAAAGTTTACATTTTTTCAATCTGGTGAATGATGACATTACTAGGAAACTCAAAGTATTTGAAAATGATCTAGTAGATGTAAAAATAAAGAAATTTCGCAGGGATACCATTAAAACTAAACCAATGTCAAAGGAACCGATCAGGAACAAAAACCTGACAGGTATCAATGAACCTATAAAGAAAAACCCTGGTAATTTAAGGACAGAAGTCCTGGTCCCACAGGAATTAGGTGTGAAACAAACAAGGATCATAACCAATTCAAATATAAAAAATATACATGATGTTGAAAGAACTATCTCTCAAATTAAATTACCTCTAAATACGTCCACCCCCGAGAATATTCACACTACAAATGTACAAAAGAAAAAAACTCCACTCATAGAAAAAAACATTCCAATAGAGCCCAGGATCATTGTAATGAAAAATGCTCCATTACCTCTCCCCAATCCAGGACTTCCCCCACTGGAAATTCCAACTATTCCCCATAGCTTGGAAATTTCCAATGTTGAATTTGATCTAAATGAATTAACCATCCATGATACTACAGAATCCTCATCTATATTCACCACAGTAATACAAGCGCCTACACCATCCCCATCCTCAGTAATATCCAACATCTCTTTTTTAGAGATAGGTCCCACACGTCCAAGTGCTTCAGAAATAATTTTACCACCACTAATCAGCTCCTCACAAACAGCCAAAATTTTAAGCCCAATACAAAAGAATCATATCACAAATTACTTCGCACCAGCTGTAACATCAAGGTCCAAAAAAAGAAAAGTAGATCAAGAGGAAAAAGAGGTAAAGGATCTAATAGATATCTGAGAATAGATAAAAAAACAAGGAACCCAGAAACCAATAAACAACCAAATCTGCCTCTGGTTAAAATATTTAATTTATCATCCCACATTTTATCCCCTCCAGAAATGGAAATTTTAAGTAAGGGACTAAATTTCTGCCCTGCTCAAGACATGAATGCATTTGATCTTTTTCTCGATTTAAATGCATATACTCGCAAACTTACTCTTAAAAGACATTTCTTGTTGACTGAAAAAAATGAGGACATTGGGGATCTCAAAAAAATACTGATCCCATTAGAGACAAATAAAGAAAGTGAATTTATCCACAAGGAGGTACACCCAAAATCTCTATTTAATCCTCATCAACACAGAGGACCAAATATAGACACTTTTTTTTCATTAGTATCTGAAGAATTTAGGAAATGGGAAAATAATGGTAATAAAAATAAAATCGAAAAGCATGGAATTGGGAAAAATAAGATAAAAGAGGAGAATAACATCTCTAAAAGAGAAAAAGTGGCATTGGAGGATTTAAGACAAAATACAGATATAGTAATAAGGCAAGCTGATAAAGGGGGAGGAGTGGTTGTGCAAAACAGATCTGACTATATTGAGGAAGCTTTGAACATATTGTCTGATATGAGATATTACAAAATTCTAAAAGAAGATCCTACACAATCCTTTGTCCGGGACTATCACCATATGATCAAGGAAGCCTATGAGAGGAATATTCTTAATAAAACAGAAAAAAGGTTTTTAACAAATACAGCGCCAACCATGGCATTATTTTATCATTTACCAAAATTGCATAAGAACCTGAAAAACCACCTGGCAGACCGATAATATCAGGAATAGGGTCTTTGACTTGTCATCTTTCTCATTATATTGACTTGTTTTTACAAGATTTAGTAAAGTCTCTTCCTTCATATTTGAGAGACTCCACACAATTAATCGAGGAATTGAGGGATATTGAATGGGAAGACAACTATTCCTTTATCTCGTTGGATGTAAATTCATTATATTCCAACATAGATCATGAAATGGGGGTAAATGCGGTGGGTTTTTATTTAGCAAAGACAGAGATGCTCCCTGAACAAAGAGACTTTCTGTTAAAGGGTCTCAAATTCATTCTTGAACACAATGTGTTCATTTTTGAAGGCATACTGTACTTACAGTTGCTCGGCACCGCGATGGGGACTCGGGTCGCGCCAAGTTTCGCAAACTTATTCATGGGGCGATTCGAGTCCTCATCGTCACTCTCTAAGCCTGTTTTTAATGATAAAATAAGGCTTTACAAGCGCTTCATTGATGATCTGATTATCATATGGAAGGGGACAGAGGAGGAAGCGGCACATTTTATAAAGGAGCTCAATAATAACACCTGGGGGATCACCTTTACATCACAATTTAATAAAGAAAAAATGGTGTTTCTTGATCTAGAGATACGCCATAGTGGGAAAAAAATTATTACAAAAACCCACTTCAAAAAGGTGGATTCAAATGGCTTTTTAGATTTCAACAGTGCACATTACAAAAAGTGGAAGGTAAATATACCCCACAGCCAATTTTTTCGTATAAGAAAGAATTGTACGAGAGAATCTGATTATGTAGCTCAGTCTAAAATTCTAAAAAGAAAATTCAAGGAAAAAAGTTACCCAAAAAATTTGATAAATGGTGCATATAGGGCTAACAAAATAAAAACACAGGAGGAATGTTTAAAAGGAAAAAATAGGAAGGGGGATAATTTGACTATTGGTAAAGAAAAAAGTGATGATCGCTGGAAATTGAATTTTGTGACAACATTCAATAGGGGAAATAAAGTCATAAGAACTGTGCTTTCAAAATATTGGTATATCTTGAAGCGTGACCCTGTTTTGGGAAAACATCTCCCTGATAAACCAGGGATTACATATAGAAGGGGGAAAACTTTGAAAAACTTGGCGGCCCCCAGTAAATTAAAAAAACAGTTGGATTCAAAAGGAAAAAACAATAAAAAAGGTACGGATCAAATTTCAAGTGGTGTTTTTCAAGGAACCGGAGTTTTCAAATGCACCGCCAAAAAATGTTGTACCTGTGGGATCCTAGATCACGGGGCTAAAACTATCAAATGTAACAATACTGGTGAGGTCTTTGAGATTTCACAAAGACTCAGCTGTAGCAGTGATTATGTTGTATATGTCATCACATGCAGTTGCGGTTTGCAATATGTGGGACGCACTGTGCAGACACTGCGGTCCCGCATTAATGGTCACAGAAATAGAGCAAAAAATGGGTTTTTAAAACATAGTCTCTCAAGGCATCTGCTAATTAAACATAACAAAATTTTCAATATAAAAGTAACTCCAGTGGAACAGATACCCTCTGGTGTTGCAAATAGGAATGCTCTTTTAAACCGGAAAGAAACGTTTTGGATATATCGTCTGGGAACATTATATCCAAATGGATTGAATGATATCATAGAGTTTGAATGCTTTTTTTTTTTTTCTTCTTGCATCTATGCTGTCAAAGTTGGTGGGTGTGCTCCTGAACTTGGTCCACTCCCTAAATCAAGTGTCTGAGACTGGGATAAAAGGTTTGCCACTATATATAAGTGTTACTGAATTTTATATTAGGATTTGTACTGTGTTTTTATGATACCTGATGAAGGATATATACTGTATCCGAAACGCGTTGTATCTCCTCCATTTTAACTTATTAAATAAAAAAATATGAAATATCATCTTTGGATGTGAGTTCTGGGAAGTGCTGCCATTCATGGACTGGATGTGCCTTTCTTGATTTATTCATTATTATCCAGGAACTTACATACATGCTGTTTAATAATTTGTTCAAAGATTTTTCCTGGAATAGAAGTCAGACTCACCGGCTTATAGTTGTCTGGATCCACCTTCTTCCCCTTTTTGAAGATAGGAATAACATTTGCTCTTCTCCAGTCTTCTGGGACTTCTTCTGTTCTCCAAGAATTTTCAAAGATTATGGAGAGTGGTTCAAAAATGTGTTCTGCTCTCTTTAAGTACTCTGTGGTGTAATTCATCTGGACCAGGAGACTTGAATTCATTTAGTTTAGCTAAGTGTTTCCTCACTATCTTTCTGTTTATAGATTTCTTGGATTCTTCTATTCCCTTAATAGGACAGAGAAGAACAGTTGATGTTACATTTCCTTTCTGAGAGAAAACAGATGCAAAATAGGAATTTAAAAGTTTGGCCTTCTTAACATCCTGTCTTACCATTTCATCATATTCATCATGTAAAAATTCTAAAGTGTCTTTTACTTTTCTTTTACTTTTGACATATCACCAAAATCCTTTTTTATTGCTTTTGACGTCTCTTGCAAGCCTCAATTCATTGCCAGCTTTAGTAATCTGATTCGTGCCCTGCAGGTTCTGCAGACAGCATTATATTCTTCTTTAGATATGCCTCCCTCTTTCCATTTTATAAACATTTCTTTCTTCCTTTTTAGCATGTGCTTAAGCTCTGTGTTCATCCACCCTGGTTTCCTTAAATGCTTCCTATTCTTCCCTCTTTTCGGAATTGTTAACGATTGTGCTTCGAGAATTTCATTTTTCAAGATTTCCCATCCTTCCTGGACATTTTTGTCCTTAAGGATATCCAGCTATTGGATCCCTCGAATTTTCTTTCTGAATCACTTAAAATCTGCCTTTCTGAAATCTAACCTTGACGTCTGAGTCTTCACAGGTCTTCCTCCTCTAGTTATCCAAAATTCTTAATTAGCATGGTCACTACCTCCTAGGGTCCCAGCCACTCTTACCTCCTCAACCATTTCCTCCCTGTTTGTAAGGATTAGATCCAAGGTAGCAGATCCCCTTGTTTTCTCCCCTACCTTTTGGAAGATAAAGTTGTCAGCAAGAGAGGATAAGAATTTCCTGGACCTGTTTGTTTTGCCTGAGAGAGATTCCCAACAAATGTCTGGATAGTTGAAATCTCCCATGACCACTATGTCATATTTTTGGGAGAACTTGGCCATTTGATGCATAAAGAGTTCATCCATATCTTCAGCTTGCACAGGTGGCCTGTAGTAAATTCCTACAGTGGTGTCCTTTCCATTGTTCTTTCCTTGTATTCTTACCCAAACAGTTTCCACAGAACTCCCAGTCTCTGAAGTGTCAATCTCTGTGCAGATATACGCGTTTCTAACATACAATGCAGCACCTCCTCCTTGTTTATCAAGTCTGTTTCTTGCAAATAAGTAGTATCCTTCTAGCCTTGTATTCCAATTATGTGTATTGTCCCACCAAGTATCAGTGATTCCAATGACATCATATTTAGTGTTGAGCGATATTGCTCGATATCTAAAAATATCGTATCGAAATTGTATCGCCGATATCACTAAATATCGTCGATATCCGATTTCGATAGCGGAAGTCCCATGTAAGTCTATGGGAACAAAATATCGAAACTAAAAAAAACCTTTATTTCCTTGTAAACACTAAATATACACACATAGAATACATATATATATATATACATGTCATTGTGACATATATATATATACATATATGTATAGTTTATACACTTCTACATAGTAAAATATCCTCTGATTCAATTGCCGGGTAAAGCCGGCTTCTGTGAAAAGACAGAAGCACCCGACATGAAATGACACTTGGTGTACATAGGGTTAACCATGTCTTTTCATGTCGTTTGCAATCTGATTTGCACAAACAATTACATCAGTCTATGTGTGCAAAATTTCACACCTGTAGGGGTTAATTAAAGGTGTAAATTCGTTGTAAAAAAACGGACTTTTTTGCTACGAATTTACACCTTTAATTAACCCCTACAGGTGTGAAATTTTGCACACTTACACTCATGTAATTGTTTGTGCAAATCAGATATCAAACTACATGAAAAGACATGGTTAACTCTATGTAAACCAAGTGTCATTTCATGTCGGGTTCTGCATTTTCACAAAAGCCGGCAATTGAATTAGCGGCTATTATACTATGTAGAAGTGTATGAACTATAAATATAAATATATATATATGTGTCACAAATTTAATGACATGTATATATATATATGAGGTGTAAAATTGCAGAAAAAAAATGCGTGGGCTCCCGCCCTATTTTCGCAACCAGACAGACAAAGCCAGTGAGTGGGGGCAGATAATAATAGCCCAGAGAGGGACCATTATTTTTGCCCCCCCCGGCTACTAACATCTGCCCCCAGACACCCCAGAAAGGGCAAATCTCTAATTAGATTTGCCCTTTCTGGCACTTTGCCCGTCTATTCCCATTGCCCTGTAGCGGTGGCGAATGGGTTAATAAGGGGTTAAAATGACCTTGCAATTGAAAGGTCACTTTAAGCCAGGTTAATAATTGAGAGCTGTCAATTAGACAACTATCAATTATTAATCCTATTGTATGAAAGAAAAATCAAACACACACACTTTAATAAAAAAGAAGTTTAATGAAATAATCACACAGTTTTTGACCATATTTTATTTTCCTGCTAAAACCATTTCCTGTAATAAAAATAAAATAATAAAGCAAAATTATTCTTACCAATCCGATGTACAGTCAGGTCCCACGGTGTAATCCTTCAGAAAGGGTTAATGTTTACTGCAGGGACCGCAGCTAATGCTGCAGCCTCACAGTAAACCCCCAAATGAATGAGTTCCTCTCCTGGCTGACAGGAGAGGAAGTGGAAAGCTTAATTGATTGCTTTCCACTTTCACTTCAGGTCAGCCAGGGACACAATCAGTGACGTCAGAGGGAACTGGTTAACAAAAATAGGGGTTCCCTTTGAAAAAAAAATGGCGTGGGGTCCCCCCTATTTTTGTTAACCAGCCAGATGAAGCAGACCGCTGAGGCCTGGATTTTCAGGCTGTTAAGGAGCCAAGATACATGGACCTTGCCAGCCTGATAATACCAGGCCACAGCAGTCTGCATATCTTGGCTGATTAACAAAAATAGGGGATCCCCTCGAAAAAAATTGGCGTGGGGTCCCCCCTATTTTTGTTAACCAGCCAGATGAAGCAGACCGCTGAGGCCTGGTTTTTCAGGCTGGTAAGGATCCAATATCCATAGACCTTGCAAGCCTGATAATACCAGGCCACAGCAGTCTGCTTAGCTTGGCTGGTTAACAAAAATAGGGGATCCCCTCGAAAAAAAAACGGCGTAGGGGTCCCCCTATTTTTGTTAACCAGCCAAGTAAAATGCAGACTGCTGCGGCCTGGTATTAAAAGACTGTCAAAGCCCATGGATTTTGGCCCTCAACAGCCTGATAATACCAGGCTACAGCAGCCCCACATTTGGCGCATCAAAAGATGTGCCAATTGTGGCACTTTACCCGGCTCTTCCCACTTGCCCTGTAGCGGTGGCAAGCGGGGTAATAAGGGGTTAATGTCACCGTTGATTGCACGGTGACAATAAGCCCGGTTAATAATGGAGAGGCGTCAATAAGACACCGATCCATTATTAATCCCAAAGTTATTAAATGCATAAAAAAAAGACAAAGCAAGAAAAAAGTATTTTAATGAAATAAAAGAGACAACACAGTTTTCACTTCTTTTATTGTACTCTCATTCCTGCGACGCCATCGATCTCCTGTAAAAAAAGAAAAAAAAAAAACCAACAGTATACCACCTGTCCGACGCAGTCCATAGTAACGATTGTCCCACGACGGTCCAGCTCTGCTACATCGCAATGACAGGCAGAGCCTGTCATCGCGACGCAGCACAGCTGATTACCTGGTTCCCCGGCGGTGACGTCATCGGACTGACTGCTTTACGGCCGGGATTACCCAGCAGTCACTGCAGTTATCGCGAGAAACTGCATGTGACCGCCGGGGAGAAGAGGATGGCGACCATTAAGCAGTCCGGGATGTGACCGCCGGAGATCTTCTGCCAGGTAAGTGCCGCTGACTCCTGACAGACCCGACCGACGGACACTGACAGTGACAGACCCGACCGACGGACACAGACAGTGACAGTGACAAATCCGATTCCGGTATTCGATAAGACGAAAATATCGAAACGAATTATCGAAAGGCCGATAGAGCTAATATCGGCCGATAGCCGATATTTGCATTATCGTATCGCTCAACACTAATCATATTTCTTTTCCTGCGTTAGTAATTACAATTCTCCTTGTTTGTTGCCCATGCTTTGTGCATTCGTATAGAAACATTTTAGTTTGTGCTTGGTTTCTCTTTCTCCAATATTTTTATTTAGATTTTTTTGTCTTTGTTCTTTCCTCCCACTTCTAATAGCAGAATTCTCAATAGCATTTGTCAGGTGTATGGCTTTTTCTGGCCTTTTGCTTCCCTTCCCACATTGTTCTAGTTTAAAGCTCTCCTGATGAGTGTAGCAAGGCAACTTCCAAATACATGTTTTCCAGTCTTCGTGAGGTGCACCCCATCTCTAGCAAGTAGTCCATCATATAGGTAATTCACTCCGTGATCCAGAAATCCAAATCCTTGCTGGCGGCACCATCGACGTAGCCAGTTGGTCACCTGCAGAATCTTATTCCACCTCCTTGTTCCATGGCCATCCACAGGGAGGATGGAAGAGAAGACCACCTGCGCTCCCAGTTCTTTCACTTTCTTACCTAAGTTTTCAAAGTCATTGCAGATGGTTTCCAGGTCGTTTCTCGCTGTCATTTTTCCCCACATGTATTAGCAGGAATGGGTAGTCATCTGTAGGTCTGAAGAGTCCTGATATCCTGTCATAAACATCTTAATTTTTGCACCTGGAAGACAGCACATTTCTCTTGAGGTCTGCAGATAGCGGCCTCTGTTCCTCTCAACAGGGAAATCCCCATGACCACCACTCTTCGTTTCTTCTTCACAACATTTTTCTTTCTCCATCCAGGAGGACTCTGAGGGCATACAAGGTTGTTGTTTGTGGGCAAAGTCTTATCCTGATGCATTTCTTCATCATTCTCCTGCGTAAGAGCCTGTTACTGGTTCCTGAGCAGTATGGGTGCTGACTGCCTCCCGATCCTCCTGCTTCTCTGGGTCACATGTTTCCATTCCTCTGTTTCTTCAGGTGCACTTCGAATTTCTTCTTTTTCTGTAACATGAAGAGATAATTCTGCTCTGTCGAAGAACTCTTCACCTTCCTTAATGATCTTCAATGTAGCTAACCTCTCTTCAAGATTTTGCAACTTTTCCTCCAACAGGGACACAAGCTTGCATTTGTGGCATGTGAAGTTTGGCTTTTCCACTGGTAAGTCTGTGAACATGTAGCAAGAAATTCAGCTCACCAAATGGCTCCTGGCCTCTTCCATATTGTTATTGTTAGAGATTTCAAATCGGTGAAAAATGTTAGGCTCGAGGTTTACCGATTTCCTCCTTTCAGCTGCAACGGCCAAAACCCAGTGATCTTTGAGCTCGCGGAGGCTCTTCACTTATCCAGAAGGCACTGGGAATATGCAAAATTATCTCCTCAGGACTCTGCCCCTGGTTTCATCTTAGAGATATGCCTTTTCTGGGTTAGCTGAGAGCTAATGTTTTTAGCCTGGGGGGGAGAATCAACAACAAGTGGGACACAATTGTGAAGTTGAACGAAATTTATTGGTTATTTTAAATTTTTGTGGAAATACAAAAACTGAAAAGTGGGGCGTGCAATATTATTCAGCCCTTTAACTTAATACTTTGTTGCGCCACCCTTTGCTGCGATTACAGCTGCAAGTCGCTTGGGGTATGTCTCTATCAGTTTTGTACTTTGAGAGACTGAAATTCTTGCCCATTCTTCCTTGGCAAACAGCTCAAGCTCAGTGAGGTTGGATGGAGATCGTTTGTGAATAGCAGTTTTCAGCTCTTTCCACAGATTCTCGGTTGGATTCAGGTCTGGACTTTGACTTGGCCATTCTAACACCTGGATACATTTATTTGTGAACCATTCCATTGTAGATTTTGCTTTATGTTTGCGATCATTGTTTTGTTGAAAGACAAATCTCCGTCCCAGTCTCAGGTCTTTTGCAGACTCCAACAGGTTTTCTTCAAGAATTGTCCTGTATTTGGCTCCATCCATCTTCCCATCAATTTTAACCATCTTCCTTGTTCGTGCTGAAGAAAAGCAGGCCCAAACCATGATGCTGCCACCAACATGTTTGACAGTGGAGATGGTGTGTTCAGGGTGATGACCTGTGTTGCCTTTACGCCAAACATATCGTTTGGCATTGTTGCCAAAAAGTTCGATTTTGGTTTCATCTGACCAGAGCACCTTCTTCCACATGTTTGGTGTGTCTCCCAGGTGCCTTGTTGCAAACTTTAAACAACACTATTTTTGGATATCTTTGAGTAATGGCTTTCTTCTTGCACTCTTCCATAAAGGCCAGATATGTGTAGTGTCCTATGGACAGACTGTCCCATCTCAGCTATAGATCTCTGCAGTTCATCCAGAGCGATCATGGGCCTCTTGGCTGCATCTCTGATCAGTCTTTCTCCTTGTTTGAGATGAAAGTTTAGAGGGACGGCGGGGTCTTGGTAGATTTGCAGTGGTATGATACTCCTTCCATTTCAATATGATCGCTTGCACAGTGCTCCTTGGGATGTTTAAAGTTTTTGAAATCATTTTGTATCCAAATCCGGCTTTAAACTTCTCCACAACAGTATCATTGACCTGCCTGTTGTGCTCCTTGGTCTTCATGATGCTCTCTGTGCTTCAAACAGAACCCTGAGACTATCACAGAGCAGGTGCATTTATACGGAGATTTGATTGCACACAGGTGGATTATATTTATCATCATTACTCATTTAGGACAACATTGGATCATTCAGAGATCCACAATGAACTTCTGGAGTGAATTTGCTGCACTGAAAGTAAAGGGGCCGAATAATATTGCACGCCCCACTTTTCCGTTTTTGTATTTCCACAAAAATTTTAAATAACCAATAAATTTCGTTCAACTTCACAATTGTGTCCCATTTGTTGTTGATTCTTCACCAAAAATTTACATATGGTATCTTTATGTTTGAAGCATGATATGTGGGAAAAGATTGAAAAATTCCAGGGGGCCGAATACTTTCGCAAGGCACTGTACATATATACAGTATATATGTGTTTGTGTTACTGACATCTTTATATCTATGTATTCTATGTGGATATATCTATCTATTCTATTCTAACCTGTCATGCTGTGATTTTACTGTATGCGGCACATGAATTGCCGGCTTTTACTCTATCTATTTATCTATCTATCTATTTATCTATCTGTATATATGTGTGTTTTGACGAATATTTCCTTTGAAAACGATGTGTAAATGACATTGAGAATTGCTCCATGTAAAAGCTCATGTTAAAAGCCGCATTGCAAGCGGATAGGAATCGCACTGCATTCAGATGTAAATCGGATGCTCGGTGTGAAAAATCGGATTGTGCTCACATGACACTAGCATTACACTCCTGCGACTCTCAGCAGGCAGACTTCGACCGATTTTTCATATGCTTAGTGTGACGCTGGCCTTAATGTGTTATCTGTGGAGTTTGCTTACTGTGTACTTTTTGGGGGGCTGGGGGTGGAGGGAGAACGGTAGCTGCAAAATATTTCTTGGTGCTTGGACCCCTGATCTTATTTGACCCTTGCAATGCTCTTTGTAACAGTAATAAATAAAAAAGTGCAGGGGTGCGGTTTCCGGGTTAAATAATGTGAACATTGCAACAAAAATCTAGTGGACAGTAACAAAATATGATCAGCTAGTGCAGCTACGCTTTGGATGTCACTTACTCAACGATCTCCCAACCTTACTACACACCTGAAGATCAGTGATGTAGTGAGTGGCAGGAACATTTTTCACAAACATTTGCTAGAACAAAACTGCCTGATAATAGTTTAAAGTGTATGTTTGTTATTCTGTTAACCATGTATCTAGGTATCTTAATTGTTTAAATATAAATTAAACACATTTGAGACAACCAGTTATTTTACCACAATATGCCAGTAGTTCTCTATGCTTTGTGTGTTGTCCCTATGATTAGATTTATAAAATAAAACTATGAAAATTACCATGAATATTTCTTTCATACATATACTTTGGCCTTTAATGTACTGCTACCCCAAACAACAATCCTACAATGAATCTTGATGAGTTAGTGAACAGTATAAATATTTGTATATTCAGGTGGAATCTGTGAAACATACATATTAAAATGTCAAAGGAAGCAGTATATGGTAAATCAAGTAAACCTGAAAAGAAATTAGGTTGTTTGTTGAGAATGTCTTATGCAAATTTGTAGTAATGAATATGTAAAGAAAGTTAAAGTGGAAATAAACCCTATTTATAAGCTGAGCACATTTATGGTGTTTTCTGCCTGACAGACAGTGATGCAAGTACTGTTATGTAGCATACAACCAAGTTCAATGTCTGTCTCTGATAACTTAAAAAAATATTTGACATATATTTGTGACTCCATTCAAATTACAGACAGATATTCTCCATTCTGCACTATTCTATGTACAAGCTAGCAGAGTTGTTAATAAATCATCATTTGCATTCAGTTATTTGGTGTAAAATGCTCATTTTCTGTAAAGAATTCTCTTTTATATATTTTGTTCTTCTCTGACACCACTGCTGCAATGCAATTTGTAAACAAGAACATCAATTATATCAGCTATTTCCCATGAGAGTATATTGGGTATGTCATAAGCATCACTGCCTAGGGGTTTCAGAAATGTAAATTTAGTCTTCATCACTTTGTCAATATTTCATGGCCTATTCTTTTCTAATGCAAGTTTTTTCTTCCTTCAGTGATGACTGCTCTTTACCTCAATAATCAATAACAGCCTATTCATTTCCAAATATAAACCTCTTGCTTACAAATCATTGTCACTATTTTCGGTTTTACTGCTGCATGGGTTTCTACTTGGATCACCTTGAAGGCTTTCCTTTGTTGACTATGCTGTAATATAAACATGCACATCAAATGCATTTCTAGTGGGCCTACAAAAAGATTTATATGGCTACAACAGATGCATCCAAATATCTGACCCAAACATGTGAAGCTGCAAATTTAACACTCACAACTTCTTCAAATCTCTGCTGAGTATTTTGGTTGTATTCTCAGCTTGTATGTAACTGTTTCCACGCGTAAAGATACACACAAGCTGATTTCTTTTATATTTGTAGCAGAAAAAAATGGTTTTTTTTTGCTGGGTTGTGGAAAATGAAACTTGCATTTATAAAACTGAGTAAAATGAACTTATCTTTAGGCCTAAAGCCAAAATCTACACTGGATATAAAAAGTCTATACAATCTATGCTAAAATACCAAGGTTTTGACAATCTTATAACAATTTTTTCCACCTTTGATGTCGCCCATAATCTGTACAATTCAATTGAAAAATAATCTGAAATCTTTTCAAGTGGAAATAGAAAAATAAAGAGCTAAAACAATGTGGCTAAATAAATATGCACACCCTTAACTATTTCTGGACTGACCATAGACTATAAAGGTCTGGACAGTCCAAGGAAGAAGGAGCTGGATCCTAGAAGACTCAGTCAGTTCTACAATGCAGGCAGGAGGCTGAGATTACCCTGTAACTGGGGCTACTATGCCAGACCCAGTTACAATTAGCAATAGAATGTATTAATATATAAAAATGTCCCCAAAAGGTCTTTTAAGATCTCATGGCAGTCAGTGTGTGAAATAAATGAAAAAAAAAATTAAATGCAAAAATAAAATGTAACAAAAAAAGTGTACATAAAATAGAAAATAAAGCATGCATAAACAAGAGACATTGCCAGTCTGAAACCCTGTTTTTAACCCTACTACTAAAAAGGAAAAAATATGTCCAATATATAAAAATAATTTGCACGAAAGGAGAGGTGCAAATTTAAATGTTTTCAGTTGTCTTTTTTGGTTGTGAAAAAAAGGAAAAAAATAGAAAAATAAATATTTCCTATTTTCTTTACTTTTTCCTTTTAATATCAGTAAAAAAATTATAAAAATAACATACGATAGTTAACAAAGTTAAGCCCCATGTATCTAAAAAAATGGGAAAAACTTTTAATATCAGAGCGAGAATTTTTTTTAGACCGTTCAAAAGTGCATATGCAATAAAACCCAAAATTGTACATGATGAGGAAGAAGGGAAAATAGTCCGATCCTGAACTAGTTAAACCAATACTTTGTTGAAGTACCCTTTGACTTTATTACTGCAGTCTTTTTGGATAGGAGTCTCTCAGCAAGACACATAAGAAATTTGCAATCCTTGCCCACTCTACCTTGGAGCAGGAATCCAAATCTGTTAATCTGCAAGGGCATCTGCTGTGCAGAGCCCCCTTCAGGCCACCCACAGATTTTCAAGTGGATTCAGATATCAGCTCTGGTTAGGTCATTCTAAAACTTTGATCTTTTTCTCATGACACCATTCTTTTGCTGATTTGGAGGTATGCTCAGGTATACTTAGGGTTATTGTCTTGCTAAAGTGTGACATTCTTCTTCATCTTCAGCTTTTTAGCAAAGGCCTGCAGATTTTGTTGCAAAATTGATTGATATTTGGAAGTCTTCATAATTCCCTTCAACTTGAATAAAACCTCAGTTTCAGCTACCAAAAAATAGCCCTAAAGAACTAGCTTCCATCATGCTTGACTGTGTGTATGGTGCTCATTTGGTGATGCGCAGTGTTGGCTTTCTGGAATTAAGGTCAAAAAGTTCAATCTTGGTCTCTTCAATCCATAACACATTTTGCCATGTGGTTTTGGTAGACTTGATATAGGTTTTGGCAAAACATAATGAGGTTTGGATGTTTTTCTTTGTAAGAAAAGGCTTCCTTCTTGCTACCATACGATACACACTAGACATATGATGATTACAAGAGATTGTTGTCACTTGCTCAGCATTGTAACCACTGCTACATCTACAGCAGAAAAACCAGAGAATGTATTAAAACAGCACAAAACAGTCCAGTAAATGATAACTTGCTGGAATTGGACTGTCTGCCCCTACTTCATGCTGTTCTCGGATTCCATAGCAAAAACCTGCTGTCAGATTCCTTTTAAATTATGGCGGCTGTGTGCTGACTACCATGTAACTTTAGTTTAAATGTGATTGGCTAATTCTGAGCACAGGCACATCCTCAATTATATGAGGGTATTCACACTCATGCAACCACATTATTTTGGTATGTTTATTTTCCCTTCAAAATCATTTCAGTTTCTTTCAGAATGGGTTTGTACAGATTATGTGTGACATTAATGAAGGAAAAAGTTTGGAAATGATTCTACTAGTATGATTTTTTTTAGGTGACAGAAACTTTGTATTTTAACAGGGGTATGTAGACTTTTATATAGCCACTGTAAACACAATGTATTAA
>JARQOD010000002.1:453127087-453161579 GCA_033576555.1 Oophaga sylvatica | reverse complement strand
ACCACGTTTGCATGGACTTACGGAACAGAGAAGAAGACCCTGAACCTGTTGTGGAAGTGATTCGACTTAGATTACTCTGGCCTGCTGTGTCTCCTCTTCTGTGTCTGCAAACGTGGACTATTTTGCCAACTTGATGAATAATACAAACTTTCTATATCAAAACCGTGCTCTGTTTTTCTCGCACCCCAAACACAAGACGCTAATGAAAGTACTACTACATTTCAAATTCTGAAGCCAAACTTATTCTGCTGGGTCTGGAAAAGGGGTTTCTGCTGAACGTGGATACGGATGTCCGGTTTACTTTCTGTATGACATGGTTGTGACTTCTCACAACCTTCCAGGTGAGCAATTCCCTTAAGTGTTTTTTTTTCTGCAGTGTTACCACAGGTAAACACTATTGTTTTTTTTTTCTTTTCTCTTTTTTGTCTGCTGTAACTGTGGATATCAGATGTCCGGGTGAACTTTCTGTGATGATAGTGGTTGTGACTTCTCACAACCATTCCAGGTGAGCAGTTCCCTTAATTTTTTTTTCTCTCTGCAGTGTTACCACAGGTAAACACTATTGTTTTTTTTTTCTCCTCTCCTCTTCTTCCAGTACTCCTGTCTTAAAAGATCTGGAAAATGGAGGCCCGCATAAAGGAACTTTGCGGAGTGACTGATAATATCCTTGCAGATTTGCAGAATATAAAGACCCGTTTTTCAAGCCTACAGGACCTCACTAATCACAATTTGCAAGTGTTTGGACAGACTGCCCAGGATTTGCGAGCCAGGATTGAGGTTCTAGAGGAGCGAGTCCAGGCTCCTGCCGTAGCCCCGAGTTCTGGGATTCCCAAGTTGCCCCCTTTTCGTTTTGGCGGTGAACGTGAGAAATTCAGGGGATTTATTAATCAATGCAATCTTTTTTTTTCTGCACATGCTTCACAATTTCCCACTGAACGATCTAAGGTGCTTACTATAATTATGTTGCTTACCAACAAGGCTTTGATGTGGGCAAACCCTCTGATTGAGACTGAGGATGAATGTTTGGATCATCTTGATGCTTTCATTTCAGCCATGGGGCAGGTGTTTGATGACCCCAATCGAGGTGCAACAGCTGAAGCAGCCATGTTAGCTTTGCGCCAAGGTAAGCACTCGGTAGCTGAATATGCCTTGGATTTCAGGAGATGGGCCCTTGATACCACCTGGAACAGTTCCGCCAAAAAATCTATTTTTCGAAAAGGGTTATCTCCACTGATTAAGGATGAACTTGCTCGTGCCGACCCTCCCACTGCGTTAGGTGACTTTATTAACTACTGCATCCGTATTGATACTCGTCTGACTGAACGCAGGCAAGAGAGATGGTTCGAAAGCAATCGCACTAACCTTTTCCTACCTTCCTCTCCAGCTAAGGAACATTTGAGTAGGATTACACGGGAACCTGAACCTGAATCCATGCAGGTAGACTCTTTACAACGACGGGTTAGTGATGCACGCAAGGAACATCGTTTTAAGGAGAATCTATGTTTCTATTGTGGTAAGTCAGGGCACTTCATTATAAACTGCCCCAGCCGTTCTCGTAAGACTACTGCAGCACTCATTCATTGTGAGTGTTGCGAGAGGGGATCTGTCAGGTCCGAGCCTCAGGCTCCAGAGAGATCTGCAGCAACAGATCTTGATTTCTCGGACTTAAACTCCGTTACCTCTGAGGACGTTGACTGTGTAAACGCTGCCATTTTTCAAGTTTCCTCAGCGGTGTCCCAGCTGAGTTGTAAGAAAAACAATTCTCATTGCTTTCTTTCCATCAAACTCTGGGTTGACTCAGCTTGGGTGTCTAGCTCTGCTATGATCGACTCAGGGGCAAGTGGAAATTTTATGGATGTCTCCTTTGCTCTGAAACAGGGGATACGTTCAGTGAAGAAGGCTACTCCAGTACAGATGGAAACTGTGGATGGCTCCCTGCTGACCTCTGGACCAGTGGATCAGGAAACAGAGCCTTTGAGGGTTCTTATGGGTAAAGATCATCAAGAGAAACTGTCCTTTATGCTTATCTCTTCTCCCCACTTTCCCATTATTCTAGGGCTACCATGGCTGCAGGCTCAGAATCCTACCATTAACTGGGAGACCAAGGAATTACACTTTCCAGAGAAACAGATGAGTCCAAAAGTTTCAGCTTGCTCTGTTCCTAAAGGAACCATGTCAGTCCCTGAACTACCAGCTGTATACCAGGACTATGTGGATTTATGTGACAAGAAGAACGCTGACCAGCTTCCTCCTCACCGTCCATATGATTGTCCAATTGAATTATTGCCTGGAGCCGAGATACCTTTTGGTAAGATCTACCCCCTGGCGGGGCCCGAGCTAAAGGCTTTAAAGGATTACATAGATGAAAATCTAGCCAAGGGCTTCATACGCCCCTCTTCATCTCCTGCAGGTGCACCCATCTTCTTTGTAAAGAAGAAAGATGGATCTCTGAGACCATGCGTAGACTATAGGGAACTCAATAAGGTTACTATTAGAAACCGTTATCCATTGCCTTTAATCCCTGAGTTATTGGAGAGAGTGCGACATGCCAAAATTTTCTCTAAACTAGATCTTCGTGGGGCCTATAACTTAGTCCGTATTAGACCTGGGGATGAATGGAAGACTGCATTCAGGTCACGCTATGGACACTTTGAATATCTAGTTATGCCTTTTGGTCTGAGTACCGCCCCAGCCACTTTCCAACACTTGGTGAATGACATCTTCAGGGATCTCCTAGATACATTCGTGGTAATTTATTTGGATGATATTCTAATTTTTTCTAACTCCACAGAGGAACATCATGGACATGTGAGAATGGTCTTGGAACGTCTAAGACAAAATCATCTTTACATCAAACTTGAAAAGTGTGAATTCCATAGGACCGAAATTCAATTTCTGGGGTATGTACTGTCTACACAAGGAATTAGTATGGATGGAAGCAAAACCCAAGCCATCAAGGATTGGCCAAGTCCTAGAAATGTGAAGGAGGTACAGCGCTTCATCGGGTTTGCCAACTTCTATAGACGTTTCATTAGAAATTTCTCTGAGGTAGTGTCACCTATCACCCAACTTACCCGGAAAGAGTCTAGGTTCTCCTGGACTCCCAAGCCCAGGAAGCATTTTCCCATCTAAAAGATAAATTTACCACTGCACCTATCCTAGTACATCCCAACCCCGAGCTTGCCTTCATAATAAAAGTGGATGCTTCAGACTGTGCCGTTGGAGCTATACTCTCTCAGAGAACAGGTGAGAAGAATGTCTTGCATCCCTGTGCCTTCTTTTCCCAGCAGTTGTCTTCAGCTGAGAGGAACTACGATGTGGGCAATAGAGAGTTGTTGGCCATTATTGCCGCCTTCAAAGAATGGAGACACCTTCTTCAGGGAGCTGCACAGCAAATAGTCGTCCTGACAGACCATCGTAACCTTGAGTTTATCAGGTCGGCTAAGTGCCTGACTCCTCGCCAGGCTCGCTGGAATCTTTTCTTAAACCAATTTAATTTTATCATTTCTTATAGACCAGGATCGCGCAATGGAAAGGCTGATGCACTCTCTAGGATTTACTCAGCAGAGACACGTCCAATTACTCCTCCTAAGACTATTCTTCCTGACTCTAGATTCCTAGGAGTAATTCATAATCAAGACCTACTTAAAGACATCAAGGAAGCATACCATGCGGATTCCTTTTTGGCACAACCCCCAAGGGACGTAAGTCTTGTCTTTAAGAATGGTGTGTGGATTCAGGGACAACGCCTGTATATTCCTGAAACAGTCAGATTGAGAGTATTGCAACTCATTCACGATTCCAAGATAGCTGGGCATAGAGGAATTCTAAAGACACAGGAATTTCTCTCTCGTTTCTTTTGGTGGGCCACTTGCAGGAAGGATGTTTTAAACTATGTCACTTCATGTGAAGTCTGTGCAAGATGCAAAACACCTCGCTCCTCACCAACTGGTCTGTTACAGCCTCTTCCCACCCCGTCCCGCCCGTGGGGATCCATTTCTATGGACTTCATTGTGGAGTTACCAACCTCTCAAGGGAAGAACACCATTCTAGTGGTGGTTGACCGTCTAACAAAGGCAGCTCATTTTATCCCTTGTGTCGGCTTACCCACTGCAAAACAGACATCAGATTTGATGATTAAAGATGTGTTTCGCTTACATGGAGTACCGGATGAGGTTATTTCGGATCGAGGGGTGCAATTCACTTCTAGGTTTTGGCAAAATTTCTGTGCAGCATTGGACATTAAAGTAAACCTTTCTTCTGCTTTTCATCCCCAGACTAATGGACAGACCGAACGAACCAATCAAACCCTGGAGCAGTATCTCCGCTGCTTTATCTGCCACCTACAGGATGATTGGGTGGATCTACTTCCATTATCTGAGTTCTCGTATAACAACTCTCAGAGTGCCTCCACTAAGCAGTCTCCTTTTTACTCTAATCTAGGTTATCATCCTAACATTCTACCACGATTTCCCATAGAAACGCCTTTACCAGCAGTGGCTGAAAGAATCACGTCTTTACAGAAGAATATGGATCTTCTAAAGGAGAATCTGGAATCGGCTCAGGAAAGGTACAAGAAAGCAGCAGATAAATTTCGTAAACCTGCACCAGCTTTCAAGGTAGGAGACTTGGTCTGGCTGTCAACCAGAAATCTTAAGTTAAGGATTCCATCGTCTAAGTTGGGACATAAGTACATTGGACCCTATAAAATCAGTAAAATTATAAGTGCCGTTGCTTGTCGTCTTCAACTGCCCAGAACTATGAGAATTCACCCTGTCTTTCATGTATCCCTACTAAAGGCTGCGACACCCAATACGTTTCCTGGACGTTCTTCTCCTTGCCCTGACCCAGTGCTAGTCGATGGTCAGGAAGAATTTGTGGTGGAAAGGATTTTAGATTCCAGGTTGTATAGAAATCAGTTACAATATCTGATTAAATGGCAGGGCTACCCAGTGGAGGACAACTCATGGGAACCAGTCAATAAGGTTAATGCTCCTCGCTTGCTCCGTCAGTTTCATCAGAGGTACCCACACAAGCCTGGCCTGAGGTCATCCGGAGGTTGTCCCTAAGGGGGAGTAATGTAAGGTTCTGTGTACATGTTCCTGAAACTCAGTTTGTTCGTCAGCCATTTTACTTTCTGTCTTGCTGCAGCTATCTTGCCCTCAGTCAAAATGGAGTTTCCAGCTTGCATGTGCCCGCCCTGATTCTCTCCTTTTGCTTCTTAAGCAGCCACAGCTGAGCAATCAGTGCTTCAGAATCTAGCCTGCAGTGAACCTGTGACCTGACTCCTAAAGCCTTGGACCTTGTACTCCAGCTATTCCTACTGAGGAACTCTGAAGCACTTGTGGACTCTGGAACCCTGCTCTTTGAAAGACCCACGTTTGCATGGACTTACGGTAACAGAGAAGAAGATCCTGAACCTGTTGTGGAGAGTGATTGCTGAGCTTAGATTACTCTGGCCTGCTGTGTCTCCTGCTTCTGTGTCTGCAAACTGTGTGACTATTTTTGCCAACTTGTATGAAGTAATACAAGACTTTCTATATCAAACCTGTGTCTCATGTATTTTCATCGCACCCAAGCACAAGACGCTATATGAACTGTACTACATACATTACAAGGGGCATGCTTCATTGCCTTCCCACCGGAGACGGACCACATTCCTACAGCCACCACCCTGCCCCGCTGTCAGCAGAGACCACCTAATGTTCTCTACCCCTTGCTCTCTGGAGGCGACAAACCATGTCGGTCTATCCAAAATGACAAATCTACCTCCCCTCCTTCCACAGTGATGGACTTCTCTCCCTCTTCAAGGTGTCCAAGAGGCGCCATTGCAAGTCACCATACCTAGTGTCTCCTGACAAGGACTGTCCACTACCCGCAGCTGTGACTGCCGCAAACGTGCGTACATGCGAGCCGCCTTCGGCCGCGGGTGCCGCAGAGCCTGAGTTTTTTGGCCTCACGCTTGGCTCCTCATTCACACTCGCCCCTGCACCGCCACTACCACCAAGACCAGCCGTTCCACTCGTCACTTCCATACTTACATCCTCTCCTGCTTACTCGCCTGCATCTTCACCACCACCATGCACCCCTTCCATTTCCACCACATCTTGCATCCCATCCACTCCAGTCACAACAGGCGGGGCATCAACCAATCCTTCTACAGTCCCGGCATCACTGGGGGGGCTTCAGGACAGCCGCAGCACTGTCTTCACACCCTTTCTTCCCCTCTGCCTCTTTGGACCCTCCAACCTTCTCTTTGTACTGGGCATCACCGGGGCTGGGATTTTGGGCGCCAGGCTTCACTGACCTTGCAGGCACGAGCCCACCGGCTGGCTTGCCCCCAACACCCTTGTCCCCTGCATACTGCCCCTCAACCCTTTTTTCCCTCGTTTAGTCATACCGCTGGACACCTCGCCAGCAGCAGCCCTCTCCTCCTTCTCCAACTTCCGAACCTCAGCCAGGATTTTAGTAAAGTCCACAACAGCTCCACCACCAAGACCACCATCCCTGTCTGCGCACGACCCAGAGGCCACGGGAGACAGAGACGGGAATTCTGTTATACTGAAAATGTCTGGCGCCTCCGCCTGCAAAGACTCTTTGCCACCCCTATTGTTTTCCATAGGGATCACCACATTACCACTCGCCTTATTTTTACCTTTACTCTCCCGCCGGACCCACGCCGCAGACCAACATCATGATCCGGGCACCCCTGACCAGCGGGGGTTACACAGGAGACGGCAGCATCATCAGTATTATTATATACATAACGTATACTCACCGTCTACTGTGCCTTCTTCTTTGGCCTTTTCTTCTCCTTCCCGGGTCCTGGATCCTCATCCCTGAAGCAGAAATGTTGGATGCTCACAGGGGACTCCAGCATCCGGATGGTCGTCATAAGTCCTCCAGACCCTGAAGACGCCTCCATGTCCTCCTTTTCTGACGTGCTGGAAGCAGGCAAAGCCACCTGCTCAGGACGCAGACCGGGGTACAGGATGGACTCACTGCCGCTGTCGCGCTGCTCCATCAAGGTCTCTGCCACCTCCTGTTGAGACTTGCTTCCTTGTTCCATAGCTGCTGTTGCGGTGGTTGGGATGGGGGGTGGGGCACAGGTGGGCTTGCTGAGACTTGCAGTACTATTGCTGGCTGCTTCCTTCTTGCCTCCCTCCTCCCCTCTGCCCTCTGACTGCATGAGCACAGCGGTGGGTGGGACCAGGATCGGGACCAGGGGTGGAGCTACGGAGTGCAATCTCCCGACCTCTGTGCCTGCACCTACGCTTTCCTCCTCTATCCACACACCTCCCCCTCCACCACCCGCCATGGTGCCCCTCCCTCTCTTCTTCCATGGCTAGGGCATCTTTTAGGTCAACACCAAGCGCAGCGGTGGGCGGGACACAGGGCGGGACATGGGGCGGGGCCGGAGCTCCAGACACACGCTCCTTCTGGCTGCTGTCCTCAGACCTGAGCGTGCCTTCACTTGCCGACAAGCCCTCCCCACATGCCCCCTCTCCTTGCCGCCTGCTGGTTAACCCCTTCTGAACTGAAAAACGCCGATCGTTGGTGAATTTCTCCATAAAGTGACCCGCTGTCTTCTCTATCTCCGCCTGCCCTGCTTCAGCTCGGCGATTCTATCCTTAACCCTCTGGATCTGGGTAGCAATCGCTGGGCGCTTTCGCTGGGCCGCAGCATTATATAGGGACTTAGCCTACTGCGGCTCCAGCATGAGTTTTTCTAGGGCCGCCTTCCCCTTCGCTTGGCTCCGGAGCATGTCCACCACCCTCTTGGAATAGCTCTCTGCCGACTCATCCGAGCCCCTCTCGGCCCATGGGGTACCTCCTTTGCTCCCCTTAGGTTTGCCAGACCCTTTGATAGCCGGCGTGCTCACCGTAGTTGCCTATGCTTCCCGCTAGGACAGTCTCTCAGACCTCCTCACGGTCTCCTCTGAATCCATGTTTAGTCCTCCATCCCCACCCGGCCCCGACCGGGAGGGCCGGAGCCCGGGGATGTTCCCTGACACCCTTGCCTCTGTCCTGGGAAGAAAAGAAGCTAGGGTCTGGTACACAAAGTCCTGGCTGGAGCTTCCCAGGAGCTCCTACACACAGCTCACTCACTGCACAGTCCACAGGCCACACCTCCACCACTTCCTGCTACCGCAGCTGCTGGCATGAGACTTGCCCTCCAATAGATCCTTGTAAAAGGATTTAAAGTGTATTCATTCAAATTAGAGAGACAATTTAAATTAAAAAGATTAGACCTGCCTCCACCGCAGGGGGGCTCGCTCGACCCACCAGCGGACAGGCACCAGTATTGGGAGAGGGGGGCTGGCCGTCAGGGTCCACCGCAGCTCTGGCACAAACCCGGCGACACGGAGGTTGCACGGCAGAAACGGGCTGGCCGTGTCGACTTCGCACTTTTTTGGTTTTAGAAGGGCATGACATGCCTATATCTGTGTCTCCCCCTCCTTTTACTCCTCACCTCTTTTCTTTTCGAATGACTATATATACTTGTCACTTTTCCATGTGTTAGTTGTGTCTTCTGAGCAGTTTGTCAGCTTTTGGACACCTTTGAAGTGTTTTCTATGGGTTTCTATGTGTTTTTGCTTGCCTGCCATTGGTTTTAACGGTGTTCGACGGTGTTCGACGAACAATTCGGCGAACATACGGGTGTTCAACGAACCGAAAATCGAACACTACGGGGGTGACTCAACACTATTTATTAGCAAAATGTAAAAACTTTCTGCTGTTCTTGAAACAAAAATCAAAAAGAGCAATTTAATTAGCTCAACATGACTAATATAATTAGTAGTTTCTCCAAATTCAACACAAAATTTCACTTTTAATACATTCTCAGCATTTTTAAACCCCTTTATGATAAATGTCCAGTACTTAGAAGACCTCTTTTGACTCTTATAACCTGCTGCAAACATGATGCAGAGCCTATAGTTATTTAATCTGGCAATCTTTCAACCACAGGGACACCAATCAAATTGGAGCAAGGCAAGGTTGAATAAGACGATCACGGCAAATACAGGTAAGATATAACTTTAATGCATCTATGATCTTTAGAGCAGAATTCATTTAATCTGGAGTTCTCATCTACATTACATTTATAGTACAGTCCCGTGTATTTCATCCAATGATGAAGCAATCAGTCTCAATGAGACCAGTAATTCCACAATTGATCACCACCAGTATCAATACTGTTAGGAGTTTCTCTCAAAGAGCAACCAGACATAGAGCAGCACGGGTGCACAACTTGCTTCCAGTTAGGGTTTTATGAACACTACTATACACAATACATATAGTTAGGCTCTAATGCATAGAAAATCAGAAAACATCAATTTCAAAACAATGCAAGTCAATAAAATTAGCATTTTAGTTATACTCAAAAAATAAATTAGTTTAAAACACCTTCCACTTGAGCCCAGGTTTCGCATGTCAACTTCTTCCTTACCAATCCCCTGCTACTAATACATTCCCGTGCCCCTGTCAGTCTCTGCTCACCAAGTGAGGGGTGACCTCAAAGCCCTTTCATTTATGGGGATTGAGAAAATTCAGAAAACCCAAAGAGGAGGCGATTGGGATAAACGGATTCACCAAAGGGAAACCTTTTGGATTTTCCGCCTCCAGACAACAAACCCTAAGTGTCTTAATGAACAGCTTACTTTTTCTTCTTTCCTCTAATGTAGGGCCCACTAGGGCATCTAAACTAGGGTTAGCCGCCGTAGAGTGGGGATGCCACTGCGCAGGTTTTAGGGTGCCAACCTACGCGTGAGGTACGGACATACTAGGTAGGGCGTAACAGGAATGTTTGAAGTGTGCACCCTTTCTGTCCTTCCCACAAGAAGGTCAGTCGTGTCCGCTATACATTCAACACATATATACCTACCTATAGATTATTTATTATGTCTCCTTATATACTGTCTCCTTCAGATTTCCAACTATTCATCCTCCCTCCCATTCACTCACTTATTTGCATTCTCCTTATCATTCGCAGATCATTCTAACTCCTTTCCATTTCCCTAACATTTCTTTGTCCATTTTGGCTCACTATCTTCTGGGTATTTCTGCACCTATATAGTGAAATTTTCGTATGCCTATGACCCGATGATCTCAAAATACTTGCCAAAAATTGATTTGTATTTCCATGTGATTGTCCATAAAAAAGGCACTTTTCTATTGGCGCTGTATATATATAAAATAACGCCACTAGAACACGTCACACATATTCTGCTAAAACTGTTACCAGTAGGTGTGACTGATTTGCCATCTACTTACAGATGCAGATACCATAGGGACTATTTCGTTATAGTGTAAACTGTTCACATCAGGCTTCCAAGTATCGCAAGAACCACTACGTATAAACCGGAAGTGACGTCCCTATGGTGCATGACAGTTTCCGGAAATGACGCATGCGGTCCAAGCTGGCTCCGATGCTTTCCATTTACCGGAAATCATCACACTGGTGTCCGGAAGTGGAGACCAAGCCGCGATAGGCGGCATTTACAAAAGGCTGGTCAGGTAAACATGGCGCCATGCCTTTTCTTTCTCTAATGAACTCTTCCTCCCCTGATGATTCCTGTTTGATGAAACGCGTCGGGAGACACTGTAAGGGGTCGAGACCATCCAGCATGGTACACATGGTTGCGGTGGGTCTCCCCCTGAACTAAGCACGGACGATAAGGAATGATGCCTATCTAATAGAAGCCTCAGATGAGTATATGATAAATTAAAAAACCACAGTGAGAGTTATATATGAAACTCCACAGATGGGATAATATCGATTTGCATTATGGGCATGCATTGTTCTTAATTATGACAGGAAACAGTATTTTATTTTGACTCCCATGTAATAAGAGATACTGTGATATGAGACAGGACCTCAAACATTGTTTCCACACATGGGTAGCCATAGAAACCATAATATATGCATAACTGATATCTATATATATATGGGGGCTGTCAAACCTGGGACATCCCACCAAAAAATTCAGGATATATACAGTTCAGCATATATCATTGTGAGTCTATATTGTGCTGCGCTGGAGCACAGATATTCTGAGAATATCAGCAAGCCTAATCTATAGTGGACAGGCATTTTTCAGGACTCGTTTGAAGGTTTCTGGTAAACCAGTGGCTTTTCATTTTGGATGTCATTTTATCTTGATGATTTTTTGCTTGCTGTGGTTTGGTTTTGTCTTTGCACTTGCACTTTATAGCACTTTCAGCATCTTGGATTTTATTCATTTACCTAATAAAGGTTAAGTTTTATAAATTTTGATCAATCTGCTCCATTCATATTTGATCTTGATTGCCTCTGCTTATACAAATCACCAAGTGATGACTTGTCAGCATGACATATGGCTGCTGTACTCTATCACTGGATTTAGCAGTGACATGTTATCATCACTGTAAGCTACTGCTGTATGCAGTGTTTGGCTAAAGATGAAGCTAGCGTGAAATGCGCATTGGGGCACCAGGGCCACATGACAATTAACCCTTCTCTTCATCACAAGATGTAAGTGCCTTTTTACTATAACTTACCTTATCGTGGTTCATTTAAAGACACTACAGGCACTGGGAAGCAGACTACATTACTTGGAGGTCCTCCATTTTGGTTACTCTGCATTTTACTCTGTATTTACTTGTTTTTGCGTTACTATTTATTTGATAAACTTTAATGAAAAAATTAAGTTTTATGAGACTTCAGTGCACTATTTTTTTCGCTTGGTTGGTATATATTTATAGTCGGTGCATCTCTAATTACAATATTTTGTCATATGCTCAGTTCTTTGCTGGTTTTAACTGTTTATTGCATGCTGCAAAGTACTGCTGTTTATCTACCATTCATTAGCATGTTACTCACATAACTCCCCTTTAACCTCTTCATGATATGGCCATTTTTGTTTTTTCCTCCCCTTTTTCCAAGAGCCATTTTTTTTGTCAATATGGATTGTGAGGACTTGTTTTTTTGCAGGATGACTTGTACTTTTGAATGACACCATTCATTCTATCACATAGTGTATTGGAAAACAAGGAAAAAAAATCCAAGTGCATTGAAACTGCAAAAAAAGTGCAATTTCACAATTGTTTTGGGTTTTTTATATCTTAACTTCAAAATATGGTAAAACTAACCTAACAATATGATTCTCCAGGCCAATATGAGTATGCAGATTTCAAATATGTATTCATAAATACAGTCTTAGTTTTTTTTAGAGGCAATAATTATCTCTACATAAGCATGATATCGCAACACATCCCAAAAAAAGGTTTTTTTTAGGAAAAAGAGAGTCCATTGCAAAAAAGTGATAAAATGTAACAAACTTTATTCCATAATTATTTAAAAATTCAATACAGGGAACTAAAAAAGTGGCATGGTAAATATGAGTACATCCTATCTAGGAATCACATAACGAGCACATATTATAATATCCATGTAATACCATAAAGAGGCACAAATAAGATAATAACAGCTGCAATCAGCAAATAGAAACTAGTCAAAAAGCCTTGTACATAAAGTGCGTGTTCATAACCTCATCATTTCGCAAAAGTGCTTTCTCAACACTGTTACACTTATGCACTTTTGCGAAACAGCGTCGTCCCGGGCTTGTGACACGCTACTCTAATGTCACTTTGTAAGTATATATTTTTCAACTTTCAGTTGCAGTGATTACTATATTGCTGTTTTTTTGCAACTATTTTGTCCTATAGTTCTATGATGAGGTCTATGCATATGCACTTTATATACAAGGCTTTTCGACTAGTTGCTGTTTGCTGATTGCAGCTGTTATTATCTTATTTGTGCCTCTTTATGGTATTACATTGATATTATAATATGTATTTGTTATGTGATTCCTTGATAGGATGTACTCATATTTTGTGTGCCACTTTTTTAGTTCCCTGTATTGAATTTTTATTAATTTTTAAATAATTATGGAATAAAAATTTGTTAAATTTTATTACTTTATTCAATGAACTTTTTTTTTTCCTAAAAACATTTTTTTGTTTGGGATGTGTTGTGATATCATAGATTCCAAATATGCATAGTTTTTTTCTTTTATTTAAATGGTGTAAAGACATTTATAAGAAGAAAAAATGTTGCTTTTGTCATCATTTTCCCAGACCTGTAATGTTTTCATTTTTCTGGATATTGGGCTGTGTGAGGGATTATATTTTGCATCCGGAGCTGACGTTTTTACTGATACCATTTTGGGGTAGATTATTATTATTATTATTTATTTATATAGCACCATTGGTTCCATGGTGCTGCACATGAGAAGGGGTTACATACAAATTACAGATATCCCTTACAGTAAACAAACTAACAATCACAAATTGATACAGAGGGGAGATGACCCTGCCCTTGCTGGCTTACATTCTACAGGATGGCGGGGAAGGAGACAGTAGGTTGGGGGGTTGCAGCAGCTCTAGTGTTGGTGAGATGGTAGTTCCGGTTGTGGTGTGGAGGCAGCGGGGTCATTGCAGGCTGTAAGCTTTCCTGAAGAGGTGGGTTTTCAGGTTCCGTCTGGAGGATCCGAATGTGGTTGATAGTCGGATGTGTTGGGGCAAAGAATTCAAGAGGATGGGGGATATACAGGAGAAGTCTTGGAGGCGGTTGGGTGAGGAGTGAATAAGTGTTGAGGAGAGAAGGAGGTCTTGGGAGGACTGGAGATTACATGAGGGAAGATATCGGGAGATTAGTTCAGAGATATATGGAAGGGACAGGTTATGGATGGCCTTATTGGTCAGTATTAGTAATTTGAACTGGATACGCTGAGGGAATGAGAGCCAGTGAAGAGATTTGCAGAGGGGAGAAGTGGAGGAGTAGCAAGGAGAAAGATGGATTAGTCAGTCAGCAGATTTAAGGATGGACTAGAAAGATGCGGAGGTATTAGCAGGGAGGCCGCAGAAAAGGATGTTGAGTAGTCGAGGCAAGAGAAGATGAGGGCATGCACAAGCATTTTAGTAGATTGAGGGTTGAGGAAATGACAGATTCTGGAAATATTCTTGAGTTGGAGGCGACAGGAGGTGGAAAGAGCTTGGATGTGCGGTTTGAAGGACAGGGCAGAGTCAAGGGTTACTCCGAGGCAGCGGACTTCTGGTACGGGGGAAAGCGTGATGTCATTAATTGTGATAGATAGGTCAGGTAAGGAAGATCTGTGAGATGGAGGAAAGATGATGAGTTCAGATTTGTCCACATTGAGTTTGAGGAAGCGAGAGGACAAGAAGGAGGATATGGCTGATAGGCACTCCGGGATTCTGGACAACAGAGAGGTGACGTCTGGGCCAGAGAGGTAGATCTGAGAGTAATTAGCGTAAAGGTGGTACTGGAATCCATGGTACTTTATGAGTTGTCCCAGGCAAAGTGTGTAGATTGAAAAGAGTAGGGGTCTTAGAACAGAGCCTTGGGGGACTCCAACAGAGAGAGGGTAGGATGAGGAGGTAGTATGGGAGTGGGAGATGCTGAATATGTGGTTAGAAAGGTATGAGGAGATCCAGGACAGGGTGAGGTATTTGATGACAAAGGAGGAGAGGATCTGTAGTAGGAGGCAGTGGTCAACTGTGTCGAAAGCAGAGGACAGGTCTAGAAGGAGTATAGAGTATAGTCCATTAGCTTTGGCTGTAAGTAAGTCGTTAGTAATTTTGGTCAGGGCTTGTCTCAGTGGAGTTTGCTTCTTATTGCATTTTGTTGCGGCAACAAAAAACACCAAAATTCTGGCATTTTGATGTGCGACCCACATCAAAGGCAGGGACATGATATTTGACGTAAGTTTACATCATATGTGGTGAAGGGGTTTACAACAAAGATACTAAAATGAAAATTTAGTCTTGGAGTAATAAAACCCTGGTTATGTAAATTATCATTGGAGTGAGAAAAACTGTGGGTGTTGTTCCCACTACATTCCAGTTTTTCAATTGTAATATTTTTAAAGATGCTTCTTTGTCTAGATATTGCTGTTACATACTAGTTATGGTTTTGATAACCTCTCAGAATGCTGCTTAGCTCAGCAACCAGTAAGAATTAGTGTACTAAAAGTGTCTTCTTCTAATTGGACACAGATAAATGTTCTGAAATGGATTAAAAGCAACATCAAATGTTAGAAAAAAGGCAAATGTATGATTATTAATTTTATTCATTTAATTTTACTATCCTTCTTTCTTCAATAAAAACACTGCCATTACCACGAAAGTGTGGTTGTCAATAACATCAGTCCTTGTGATGTTAATCACACAGGGATATATTATGTGCCTAAGCAATTGCCTTCATGTAGTTGTATGTCCCTGTGGCATTTGGCAAGATAAAAAATACAGGTACATCAAGATTTTCAAATGGTTTAGATTTTAGAGTGTAGAGAAATTTGCTGAAAACGTACCTATCATTTCAGGTAACTTTTCAAAATAAACTAATTACATTTAAGATCCTTTCCTGCTTTCTCTACTTGCCAATGTTACCCCATTACGCTTTTTGGTGCATGCAGACTGATCCTCATGTGTGGATTATATACCCATATTTTATGTAATTTTGCTACATTTACCTCCACCTTTTAAGTTGTGTGTGAAGTTTAGATATGAGATATATTTTTCGGTTTGACTAACCTTTTATTTGCAAGCAGATCGGTGGAGGTGCAAGTTCTGAGACACCCCAGTGATCACTCAAACAATTTGCCATTCCGAGAGGTGCACAGCAATGAGATAGCACACAGAGTAAAGTCCAGATTCAATATAATGCATCAGAATTGGATCCTGTGCTTTCTTTTGAATATGTGCCCTGGTCTGTACTTCTCAGGGGGGAAGAGTTTGATCGTTTGATTGGAGTCTCAAGACCCAGACCCACCCCAATCTGCTTGCAATTAAAATGGCAGTAAAATATACATATATAAAAAGTTAAAAAGGTTTACTTACTCCCTATATAGGAGATGTTTTAACTGCAAATCATTTGCAAATCATTTGAACTCTTGGGTTCATGAATATGCTTCTTATGGCCATCAAAGACTTCGACTGTGTTCGGCATGTGGATACAAACATAGGATATGTCCAGCCAATAAATGGTGTAATAATACTTATTCATGAATTTATGTAAACGAGCAACATTATCCACAGCGGGATGATATGAGAATGTCATGCTTATTATTTCATGTGTGTCAATCATTTTTTTTTTCTTTGATATGCATGCCTCAAAATTCTCTACAGTTGATCTTGAGTTGTCCTTGTTGAGCGACTCCTCTATAGCATAGGATCGTTAAGATGTTTATTTTTATATATGGCCGAATTAGAATATTCTTCAGTTATTTAGCATATACTTTATCTGGATCAGGTCTCTTGTCATACATAATGATCATAACAAATAGTGGTGTGACATGCAAACACATTATTTAACCTTTTGATACAAGTTCCACAAAGGCGTAAACCTCAGGAGTAGTCTGATTAGATGAGTGTTTTTTTTCATAAGATTTACTGAGGAATCTTTTCCTCAGCTTGATAAAAATCATTCCCTAACAATGTTCGAGATTTTTGAAGAAGCGAA
The DNA here is from genome assembly GCA_033576555.1 of Oophaga sylvatica. Lineage (NCBI taxonomy): Eukaryota > Metazoa > Chordata > Amphibia > Anura > Dendrobatidae > Oophaga > Oophaga sylvatica. Next base: position 453,145,058 of record JARQOD010000002.1, on the reverse strand, counting down.
ATACAACAAACATAGATATTTCACTTTAGGAAACAATACAAAATTGAATTCTTGTGAAAATCATTTGAAAATAGAAAATCAGTATCAAAGTAGTCAAAAACAGCAAAGTTAATTTTTATCATTTCAAAAACACTATTTGTGTGTCTGAAGACTTCCTATGTGAATACAGGAATAAAATAACTCACCAGAGGATGTTGTGACCAGATATCTTTTTATTTATTTTACTTACTCAAATAGTGCTATTAAGCCTGGTTTCACATTAGCGTTCGGGGGCATTGTGGAGGGCTGCGTACTTCCTCCGTTAAGCCCCGCCTACTTCCGCATACTTCTGCATGCGTCCTGTGTACCTATCTATAACATTGGGTATGCAGGACATGTGGATGTATGCGGATGCGTTGTTTTGACGCACCCTCACGGGAACACAGCAAGTTGCGTTTTGCACAGACGGCGGGCGCATCAAAACAACGCATTCACATACATCTGCATGTCCTGCGTACCCAATGTTAAAGATAGGTACACGGGACGCATGCAGAAGTATGGGGAAGTAGGCAGGGCTTAACGGAGGAAGTACACAGCCCTCCGCAATGCCCCCAAACTCTAATGTACAACCAGAGCTTTACAGACATTATCGGCACTGTTCCTATTGGGGCTCTCAATCTAAATTCGCTATTAGTGATGTGCGAGTATACTCATTACTCGAGTATTCCGAGCATGCTTGAGTGTTCTTTGAGTATTTTGGGCGTGCTCGGAGATTTATTTTGTCGCCGCAGCTGCATGATTTGCGGCTGCTAGACAGCCAGAATAAATGTGGGGATTGCCTGTTTGTTAGGAAATCCCCACATGTATTCAGGCTGTCTAGCAGCCGCAAATCATGCAGTTGCGGCGACACAAACAAAAATCTCAGAGCACGCCAAAATACTCGGAGAACACTTGAGCATTCTTGGAATACTCGAGTAACGAGCATACTCGCTCATCACTATTCCCTATTAATCTGTCTTTGGAGTGTGGGAAGAAACCAACGTAAACGTCGGGAGAACATACAAACTCCTTGCAGATGTTACACCTTAAGAACAATGATTGTAGGACACATATTACATGGGGATGCAAAAGAAAATAATAAATATGAAGAAATTATCTCCCACACATGCATATGAAGGACTATATTAGAACCAGCTGTACCTGATACAGCAAGAAACAGAAGACAGACAGCTATAAAGTCCCATAAAAAGTCAAAATTTATTTAAATATTTAATAGAACTTAAAATGAATAGATGAATGACACACTGTTAGGGCTGGCAGAATGCACCAAATAAACATAAATAATAGGTGCGTTCGCAGCCCGGGGTCCACCGTGCAGGCAGAGCATGCTGCTAGTAAGATGGCACAATATGGCGGTATAAACGAGCTCTGTTACTCCACAGAGTCGCTGATATAGAAGCTGTGGCACTGTATGGTGATAAGAGCGATCTCTGTTACTCCACAGGGTCGCTGTGGTAGAGACTGTGTCCTGTTAACAACACAGGAGTACACAGATAACTGCAGAGCGGATAGCAGTCCGTTGTCATGCAGACAGTAACGCAAACAACCAACTCCTCACCGGAGTAGCCGGTATTCTAGAATCTATTTCAGCCAAGCCCTGAACACGTACATACAAAACTCCTCTATTCTAGGGGCTTATTTCTGCCGAGCCCTAACTGAATGCGTACATGACCACACTGGCGCAAAGCACATAACAGGATTGATACTAGCGCATGGCCGTGCGGCCATGTAACCCTTTTATAGCCGCAGCAACTGCAGGACCTTCCAGAAAGAACCAATGGAAGCCTGCCCCAGAACTCGAGCAGCTTCAGGACCTTCCTGGAGGACCAATGGGAGTTGCTGCAGTACCTGAGCATGTGACCCCTGATCTCCAATGAGAGATCTTACCCTGGGCTTGCTCAGAAGGGGAAAAGCAGGACGTAGTCCCAAAGTCGTCTACTGGCTGCTGACCAGTACTGGCTATAATGGCAGAACCCAGAAAGGCAGCAGTATTCCTTTGCACAGTATGAGACTGAGCAAGAAGCTGGGACCAACGTCTCCGCTGAGCAGGAACCATTGCGGCAGGAGAAGAATGGGAGACCGCAGCGGAGATGGCTCGAGGTTCCCCCTGTGCAGAGGCGGGAACTCGACCCCTAACATTACCCCCCTCTCAAGGGCCCCCCCCTCCTTGGGCCTCGCTATGCTCAAAGGCTGCAATGAGTTGCGGAGCCCGAATGTACTCAGCAGACTCCCAGGACCTGTCCTCCGGGCCGTAACCCTTACCGTCCACCAAATAGAATTTTTTGCCCCGTACCACCTTGCACCCCAAAATCGCGTTCACCTCGTAATCGTCCGTAGACGAACCCAATGTCCTGGCAGATGACTCGGAAAACTGGGACATGTTCATGGGCTTCAAGAAGGACACGTGAAAGGTGTCGATGATACCAAGGCGTGGTGGAAGGGCCAGTTGGTAGACGACCGGATTGACCTGTTCGAGGACCTTGAAGGGACCCAACAAGTGAGGTGCAAACTTAGTGGACTCAACTCGCAGCCTGATGTTACAGGCGGAGAGCCACACTAAGTCGCCAGGGGCAAATGTGGGAGCGAGACGCCGATGTGCATCGGCGGAAGATCTCATCCTCTCCTTGGAGACCTGAATGGCATCCTGACTGTGGTCCCAAATGTCCCGTGCCTCCACAGCCCAGTCTGCCACCCTGGAGTTGGCGGAAGACACGGGCATAGGTACAGGAACCCGCGGATGCTGACCGTAATTTAGGAGGAATGGGGTTTGTCCAGTGAAGTCAGCCACGGCGTTGTTCAAAGCAAACTTCGCCAACGGTAGCAAGGATGCCCAGTCATCCTGCCCAGCTGAGACAAAATGTCGCAGATATGTGACCAAGGTCTGATTGGCCCTCTCTACCAACCCATTCGTCTCGGGTTGATAGGCAGAAGAGAGATTCAACTCAATGCTGAGAAGACGACAAAGCTCTCTCCAGAACCGAGATGCAAACTAGGGACCCCGGTCACTGACAATCTTGTCTGGCATGCCGTGTAGGCAGAAGACTTGTCTAATAAACAATGCCGCCAAAGCCCGTGCAGAAGGTAACCGTGGTAACGGCACCAAGTGCACCATTTTAGAGAAATGGTCGGTGATAACCCAAATGATGGTGCACCCACGAGACTTGGGCAAGCCCACCACAAAGTCCATCCTGACCATCTCCCAGGGCCTGTCTGCCACTGGCAAAGGGTAAAGTAACCCAGCTGGACGTTGACGAGGAGACTTATTCTTGGCACAAGAGACACACGCCCGAGCATAGTCTCCGACGTCCCGGACCATATGTGGCCATCAATACGTCCTCGCCAGCAGCTCAGATGACCTTTTTGTCCCAAAATGTCCCCCTACCCTGGACGCATGAGCCCAAGAGAGAACCTCCAGTCGCAAATTGGCAGGTACAAAAGTCTTGCCCGGAGGCACTGACTCTAGCGACACCGGAGCTACGGTTCTCAAGCTCTCAGGAGGGACAATAAGCCTAGGCTCCCCCTCCTCCTACTCAGAGCACACAACGGAGCGAGATAGAGCGTCAGCCCGAATGTTCTTCTCTCCCGAGAGGTAATGGAGGATGAAGTGAAACCGGGAGAAGAACTAGGACCATCTGACCTGATGAGAGTTTAGCCGCTGGACTGTCTGTAAGTACACCAAATTTTTGTGGTCGGTGAAGACTTGGAAGGGAAAGCAAGCCCCCTCCAAGAGATGTCTCCACTCAGAGAAGGCCAACTTCATTGCTAGCAACTCCCTGTCCCCGATGGAATAATTCCTCTCCGCAGGTGTGAAGGTCTTGGAGAAGAAGAAGCAAGGATGCTTCCGACCTTGAGCATCCTTTTGGAAGAGGACTGCTTCCGCACCAACGGATGAGGCATCCACCTCCAATATAAATGGCTTATCAACTTCGGGGCAATGTAGGATGGGAGCGGTAGCAAAATGAGATTTGATAGAAGTGAAAGCCTTGGAGACCTCTTCAGACCACAATTTGGGATTTGCTCCCTTCTTAGTAAGGGCTAGCAAGGGAGCTACCAAAGTTGAGAAATGGGGAATGAATTGGTGATAGTAATTGATTGATGAACCCCATAAAGCGCTGCACCGCTTTAAGAGAATGGGGTTCTTGCCAGTCCATTACAGCCTGTAGTTTGGCAGGATCCATAGCCAATCCCTGGGCGGAGATGATATAGCCCAGGAAAGGTAAAGACTGCTCAAACACGCATTTCTCCAACTTTGCATAGAGGGAATTTGCCCGTAGGAGGTCGAAGACTCTGCAGACATCTTTCCGGAGGGAGTCAATATCTGGAGAGAAGATGAGAATATCATCCAGATAGACTGCGACCGAGGTGGAGAGCATATCCCGGAAAATATCATTAACAAAGTCTTGGAAAATGGCTGGGGCATTACAGAGCCCGAAGGGCATCACCAGATATTCATAGAGCCCATCCCTGGTATTAAAAGCTGTCTTCCATTCGTCCCCCTCATGGATGCGACCTTGGGCATGCTCAGAAGGGGAAAAGCAGGACGTAGTCCCAAAGTCGTCTGCTGGCTGCTGACCAGTACTGGCTATAAAGGCAGAACCCAGAAAGGCAGCAGTATTCCTTTGCACAGTATGAGACTGAGCAAGACGCTGGGACCGACGTCTCCACTGAGCAGGAACCATTGCGGCAGGAGAAGAATGGGAGACTGCAGCGGAGATGGCTCGAGGTTCCCCCTGTGCAGAGGTGGGAACTCGACCCCTAACACACACAGGGAGGAATGTGCACATGCAAAATGCACAGAAAAGGCTGGGCCTATATGATCAACTGCTCATGTACATATAGAAGTCTTTCCAGAAATGATAGTAAATAGTAACAAGAACTGTGGCAAGTACATAGATCAAAACAAATCATAATAGGTGCAATGACCAGTGAATACAAAATAATGAGTTATGACTCCAGTTTTGTCATGCAGCATGGAGAGAGTGTGTGCATGGTTAGATAATAATTAATCTGATGACCACATAATGAAAAGATAAACAACTCAAAGCCATGATGGAGATACCTTAAAATGGCAGTAGCAGGAGACCACCAGGCCTGGTTATTATCTAACTATGCGCACACTCTCTCCATGCTGCATGACAAAACTGGAGGCATTGCTCATTATTTTGTATTCACTGGTCATTGCACCTATTATAATTTGTTTTGTTCTATGTACTTGCCACAGTTCTTGTTAATATTTACTATCATTTCTGTAGAGACTTCTATATGTGCATGAGCAGATGATCATGTAGGCCCAACCTTTTCTGTGCATTTTGCATGTGCACATTCCTCCCTGTGTGTCATTCATCTATTCATTTTAACTTCTATTAAATATTTAAATAAATTTTGACTTTTTATGGGACTTTATGGCTGTGTGTCTTCTGTATCTAGATGTTACACCTTGCGTCTACTATTGTGGAATCTGAAAAGAGGCACCCATTCTAAAATGGCCTTATCACCATTTTAATAGGTGGTGAAAACAAGAACAAGGGATGTGTTTTCCTTCGTTGCAAGGTTAATAAACAAAGAAGTGGAGAATGTGGTGGAATCCAAATGAAATGGGAGTGTCACAACTTTTGGTTTTGGTTGCATAGAAGCATCTAAAAGGGGCCTAATTAATATCTTTGATGTTTGCTATGAGACACTGAGGCCTCATTCACACTGATTGTCAACAGAAAAAAAACAGATGACATTTATTCATCTTGCTTCGGTGGGCTATCCAATACAAATATGAACGCATGAATTCTGCTCAAGTTGCACTTCTATATACATAAAGGATCGCATGGGGCTTTTGGGAGATGGTCAGACATTACATAGAACAAAGCACTCTCAGCCACTTGGGTTAGACTAATCATTCAATTATATCATTACTAATCTTTACTGAAATAAAAATGAAAAAATATCTGCCGAAATATATCAGATCATATCTGTATTTAGGTGGCATTTTATTAGGGGATACTATTATTAGGTGGCATTTTATTAGGTGGTGCTATTATTAGGTGGTACTTTTATTAGGTGACATTTTAGTAGGTGGTACTATTATTAGGTGGTACTATTATTCGGTGGTATTTTATTAGATGATACTATTATTAGGTGGCATTTAATTAGGTGGTACTATTATTAGGTGGCATTTTATTAGGTGACACTATTATTGGGTGGTATTTAATTAGGTGGTACTATTAGATGGTACTATTATTAGGTGGCATTTTATTAGGTGGTATTTTTATTAGGTGGTACTATTATTAGGTGGTATTTTATTAGGTGGTACTATTAATAGGTGGTACTATTATTAGGTGACATTTTATTAGGTGGTACTACTATTAGATGGAATGTTATTAGGTGGTACTATTATTAGGTGGTATTTTTATTAGGTGGTACTATTATTAGGTGGCATTTTATTAGGTGGTTGTTATGTTTCGGTAGCTGAGGAGTGCAGGTAAAAAAGGCAATACACCAGAGCAGTTGGAATCTATGGGATTGCAGTACCCTGACTAACCACCACAACTAGAGGCAGCCGTGGAGCGTTCCTACGTTGGTCCTAGACGCCTCGTCACAGCCTGAGAAACTAACTACACCTAAAGATAGAAATAGGAAAGCTATCTGCCCCGGAGCAGAACCCCAAAGATAATAGAAAGCCCCCAAACATGTAATGGCGGTTAGACAAGAGGAAATACAGACACAGGATGAAAATAGTATGAGCAAACGCTGGGGCCCAAACTATCTAAATAGAAAAGGATAGGAAGGGTACTTACTGCAATCCCAGAAAACCCTGAAAAACACCAACTCTACTAATTTCAAAATCACCTGAGATCACACGACCTCTACCACCTAAATTAGCTCTCTGGTGTAACAAAATCAAAACAGCAGCCACTGAAAAAACTGGAAAAAGCAAAAGAACAAAACTCAGTGGCTGAATTAAACTGAGAAGGCAGAAGCCCCCGGAGGGGACCCAGAAGGCCCCCAAAGAAGTGCAGGACAAAATGCAAAAATATAGCACAAACACAAAAGAAGAAAAAGACTTATCTGGAAGCAGGAGATGCAGACACGACACAGCAGGCTACAAGGGAAACTGGAATGAAGGATTCAGACCAGAACAATTGATCACCGGCAACCCTGATGGGAAAATGACTCCCTTATATAAGACCAGTCAGTAACACCTGATTCCCAGTCCTCACAATCTTCACTAGTACCGCTTGTAACCACCAGAGGGAGCCTCTGCTCAGAACTCATCTCAAACCCATTCACAACAGTACCCCCCCCTTGAGGAGGGGTCACCGAACCCTCATTTGAGCAACCAGGTCGGTCAGGATGAGTTCTATGATAAGCACGGATAAGTCTCCTAGCATGGATGTCCGAAGCAAACACCCAAGAATTGTCTTCCTGACCATAACCTCTCCATTTAACCAAATACTGGAGTTTCCGTCTAGAAAAACGAGAATCCAATATTTTCTCAACCACATACTCCAGATTGCCCTCAACCAAAACAGGGTCAGGAGGCACAGCAGCAGGAACCACTGGCTCAACAAACCTCTTTAACAAGGACTTGTGGAACACGTTATGGATCTTAAATGTCCCTGGAAGAAGCAAACGAAAAGAAACAGGATTAATAATCTCCATGATCTTATAAGGTCCAATGAACCTAGGCTTAAATTTAGGAGATGCTACTCTCATAGGAATATTCTTTGAGGACAACCAGACCAAGTCCCCCACTTTAAACCGAGGACCATCAGTCCTATGCCGGTTAGCAAACCGCTGGGCCTTCTCCTGAGAGAGGGACAACCTCTCCACTACCTGGTCCCAAATCTGTTGCATACGCTCCACAACAGAGTCAACCCCTGGACAGACAGAAGCCTCCGTCTGTCCTGAAGAAAATCGAGGGTGAAACCCAGAATTACAGAAAAACGGAGACATCAAAGTGGCAGAGCTAGCCCTATTATTAAGAGCAAACTCAGCCAAAGGCAAAAAAGAGACCCAGTCATCCTGATCAGCAGACACAAAGCATCTAAATAAGTCTCCAATGTCTGGTTTGTTCTCTCAGTTTGACCATTGGTCTGAGGATGAAATGCCGAGGAGAAAGACAATTGAACACCCAGTTTAGAACAAAAAGTCCTCCAAAATCTGGAAACAAACTGGACTCCTCTGTCAGACACAATGTTCTCAGGAATGCCGTGTAAACGAACCACGTGCTGAAGGAACAACGGCACCAATTCAGAGGAGGAAGGCAACTTAGGTAATGGCACAAGATGTATCATTTTGGAAAACCTATCACAAATTACCCAGATGGTGGTCATTCTCTGAGAAACAGGAAGATCGGAAATGAAATCCATAGAGATATGGGTCCATGGTCTCTTGGGCACAGGCAATGGCATCAATAAACCACTAGAGCGAGAGCAAGGCTTGGAGCGAGAGCAAGTCCCGCAGGACTGCACAAATTCCCTGACATCACGAGACAAGGTAGGCCACCAAAAGGACCGACTAACCAAGTCTCTGGTACAAAAAATTCCGGGATGCCCAGCCAATGCGGAACAATGAATCTCAGACATCACACTCTTTTTCCATTGGTCCGGGACAAACAATTTTCCAACAGGGCAGCGCTCGGGCCTATCCTCCTGACACCCCTCCAGAGCAAGTCTCAAATTGGGCGAGATGGCGGAAAGAACTACACCCTCTTTCAAAATAACAGAAGGATCAGATAACTCAGGAGAGTCCGCAAGGAAACTCCTCGAGAGGGCATCCGCCTTAACATTCTTAGTGCCAGGAAGAAAGGAAACCACAAAATTAAAACGTGTGAAAAACAAGGCCCACCTGGCCTGTCTAGGATTGAGTCGCTTGGCAGATTCCAGATAGACCAGATTCTTATGGTCAGTAAGGACCACCACCTGATGTTTGGCTCCCTCCAGCCAATGTCTCCACTCTTCAAAAGCCCACTTCATGGCCAATAACTCCCGATTACCCACGTCATAATTACGTTCAGTAGGAGAAAATTTTCGAGAGAAAAAGGCACAAGGGTTACTTTTAGAGGTCTCTGGATCTTTTTGGGACAAAACGGCACCTGCCCCAATTTCAGAGGCATCAACCTCCACCTGAAATGGCAGAGAAACATCAGGCTGCCGTAGAACAGGGGCAGAAGTGAATCTCTGCTTAAGTTCCTGAAATGCAGAGACTGCCTCAGGAGGCCAATTCACCACATCAGAACCCTTTCTGGTCAAATCAGTTAATGGTTTAACAATAACCGAGAAATTACCAATAAATTTACGATAAAAATTGGCAAAACCCAAAAATCTCTGAAGAGCCTTTAATGAAGTAGGTTGGACCCAATCACAGATGGCCTGAACCTTGACCGGGTCCATTTCAATAACAGATGGGGACAAAATGAATCCCAGAAATGAGATCCTCTGTACGCCAAAAAGACACTTTGATCCCTTCACATACAGAGCATTCTCTCTCAAAATCTGGAACACAGTTCGAACATGTTTCACATGAGAGTCCCAGTCATTAGAAAAAATCAAGATATCATCCAAATAAACAATCAGAAATTTGTCCACAAAATCCCTGAAAATGTCATTCATGAAGGACTGGAAGACGGAAGGAGCATTAGTGAGCCCAAAGGGCATCACTAGGTACTCAAAATGCCCTTCAGGGGTATTGAATGCCGTCTTCCATTCATCCCCGTGCTTAATGCGAATAAGGTTATACGCCCCCCTGAGGTCAAGCTTGGTAAACCAAGTAGCATTTTTCACCCTGGAAAACAGGTCAGAAATCAAGGGTAACGGGTATTGATATTTCACAGTAATATTGTTCAAGAGACGATAATCAATACACGGCCTTAATGAACCATCTTTTTTGGCCACAAAGAAAAAACAGGCACCTAAGGGTGAAGAGGATGGTCTGATATGACCCTTCTCCAATGATTCCTTGATATAAGACCGCATAGCGTCATGTTCAGGTACAGACAAGTTAAAAAGGCGACCTTTAGGGAATTTACTACCCGGCACTAATTCAATAGCGCAGTCATAGCTCCTATGGGGAGGCAAGGATGCAGATTTACTTTCGCTAAACACATCAGAAAAATCAAACAAAAAGTCAGGAACATCCTGAGCTTGGGGGGAGGCAGAAAAAACAGGAGTGTTGGTATTAACACATTGGCAGCCCCAACTGGCCACAGACACAGACTTCCAATCCAAAACAGGATTATGAGACTGCAACCAAGGGAAACCCAGCACGATAATGTCATGCAGATTATATAGAACCAAAAATTTTCAGCACTCCTGGTGATCAGGTTCAACCCTCATTATCACCTGAGTAGAAAACTGGGGTTTATTCTCAGCCAAAGGGGTAGAATCGATCCCCAGTAGGGGAATAGACTTCTGTAGGGGTATCAAGGGAAACCCACAACGTTTAGCAAAATCATAATCCATCAGGTTAATAGCTGCTCCAGAATCAACGAAAGCCTGAGCAGAAAATGAGGACAGAGAGCATATCAGAGTGACAGTTAATAAAAACTTAGTCTGAACACTACCCAAGACAACTGAGCGTGCAAAACGTCTTCCCCGCTTACGGCAGACTGAAATAGCATGAGAGGCATCACCACAGTAGAAACATAACCCATTGCGCTTTCGAAACTCATGACGCTGTGCCCCGACACCACTCTATCACACTGCATGGTTTCAGGAGCTGGTTCACAAGGCAACACCATACCACGCATACTTCTCCGCTCACGCAAACGTCTGTCAATTTGAATCGCTAATGACATAGAATCATTGAGACCAGAGGGGACTGGGAATCCCACCATAACATCTTTTACATTATCTGACAGACCCTTCCGGAAAAGGGCCGCCAAAGCGTCGTCATTCCATTTGGTCAGGACTGCCCACCTACGGAATCTCTGACAGTATAACTCAGCGTCATCAAGCCCCTGATTTAATGCCAACAAGGCTTTTTCAGCTTGATCAGTGACATTAGGCTCATCGTACAATAACCCCAAAGCCTGAAAAAACGCATCAACATCACTCAAAATAGGATCCCCAGGTATCAGGGAAAAAGCCCAATCCTGAGGATCGCCGCGCAGGAGAGAGATGATAATTTGAACCTGCTGCGCTGCGTTTCCTGAGGACTTAGATTTTAAGGCAAAAAACAATTTACAATTATTTTTGAAATTCTAAAACTTAGCTCGATCCCCTAAAAACAAATCTGGCATGGGGATCCTAGGTTCCACAACAGGCAACCCAGCAAGATAGATAGCAATACTCCGAACCTCAGTGGCAAGCTGATCCACATGGCCAGACAACTGTGCAAACTCCATTGGGAAAAAAGATCCTCCCCAGCACCCAGAGATACAAAGGGAAAAAAAAAAAAAAAAATGCAACAAACAGAAAAATATCTCTGACAACTCTGACAACCTTTTTTCTATCACAATATTTTTTCCCTTCTGTGAGTACCATACAATTTTCAATTTTTTGGGCCGGTGATACTGTTATGTTTCGGTAGCTGAGGAGTGCAGGTAAAAAAGGCAATACACCAGAGCAGTTGGAATCTATGGGATTGCAGTACCCTGACTAACCACCACAACTAGAGGCAGCCGTGGAGCGTTCCTACGTTGGTCCTAGACGCCTCGTCACAGCCTGAGAAACTAACTACACCTAAAGATAGAAATAGGAAAGCTATCTGCCCCGGAGCAGAACCCCAAAGATAATAGAAAGCCCCCAAACATGTAATGGCGGTTAGACAAGAGGAAATCAGACACAGGATGAAAATAGTATGAGCAAACGCTGGGGCCCAAACTATCTAAATAGAAAAGGATAGGAAGGGTACTTACTGCAATCCCAGAAAACCCTGAAAAACACCAACTCTACTAATTTCAAAATCACCTGAGATCACACGACCTCTACCACCTAAATTAGCTCTCTGGTGTAACAAAATCAAAACAGCAGCCACTGAAAAAACTGGAAAAAGCAAAAGAACAAAACTCAGTGGCTGAATTAAACTGAGAAGGCAGAAGCCCCCGGAGGGGACCCAGAAGGCCCCCAAAGAAGTGCAGGACAAAATGCAAAAATATAGCACAAACACAAAAGAAGAAAAAGACTTATCTGGAAGCAGGAGATGCAGACACGACACAGCAGGCTACAAGGGAAACTGGAATGAAGGATTCAGACCAGAACAATTGATCACCGGCAACCCTGATGGGAAAATGACTCCCTTATATAAGACCAGTCAGTAACACCTGATTCCCAGTCCTCACAATCTTCACTAGTACCGCTTGTAACCACCAGAGGGAGCCTCTGCTCAGAACTCATCTCAAACCCATTCACAACAGGTGGTATTATTATTAGGTGGTACTTTTTTAATTATTATTATATATTATTATAGCGCCATTTATTTCATGGCACTTTACATGTGAAAGGGGGAAAATATAGAAAAGTACAATAAACATGAGCAATACAAGGCTCACACAGGTGCAGAAGGAGAGATGACCCTGCCCGCGAGGGCTCAGTCTACAGGGGATAAGTGAGGATACACTAGGTGAGGGTAGAGTTGGTCGTGCGGCAGTTCAGTAGATTGAGGATCACTGTAGGTTGTAGGCTTGACATAAGAGGTGGGTCTTCAGGTTCCTTTTGAAGGGTTCCATGGTAGGCGAAAGCCAGATGTGTTGGGACTGAGTTCCAGAGTATAGGGGAAGCACGGGAGAAGTCTTGTATGCAGTTGTGGGAAGAAGAGATAAGAGGGGAGCAGAAAAGGATATATTGAGAGGATCAAAGGTTGCATGTAGGTAAGTACAGGGAGACCATGTCGCAGATGTATGGAGGAGACAGGTTGTGGATGGATTTGTATGTCATAGTTAGGGTTTTGAACTTGAGCCTCTGGACAATAGGAAGCCAGTGAAGAGCTTGGCAGAGAGGAGAGGCTGGGGAGTAATGGTGTTATGTTTCGGTAACTGAGGAGAAATAGCAAAAAATAGCAAAAGCAGTAATACACCAGAGAGGCTGGAACCTATTGGATTGCAGTAACCTGAACTAACCACACAACTAGAAGTAGCCATGGAGCGTTCCTACGGTGATCCTAGACGCCTCGTCACAGCCTGAGAGATAACTACACCTAAAGGCAGAAAGATGAAAGCTATCTGCCCCGGAGCAGATCCACAAAGAAAATAGGAAGCCCCCAAACATGTAATGACGGTTAGACAAGAAGAAAGCACGGACACAGACAGAAAATAGAATGAGCAAACCCTGGGGCCCAATCGGTCTAGACAGAAAAGTACAGGAAGGAATTCTGACTGCAATCCAAAAAAAACCCTAACAAAATTACCAACACTTCTGATTGCCAAAAAACCTGAGATCACACGATCTCATCCCCCTAAATCAGATCTCTGGTGTAACAAAACGCTATTCAGCAAATAAAAAGTAACAAAGGAGCAAAGCAAAAGTGCAGACACAAACGGAGCACAATTGCAGTGCCAGACCTCCAAAAGGGGACAGGCTGCAGTCCACTGCAAGCAGCAAACCAGCAGAGAAAATCAAACAGAGGAAAAAAAAACAGCAAACACTTATCTGAAGAAAAGCAGGAAACTAGCAGTGCTACAAGCAAGACCAGCAGGAACAATTGATAACCGGCAAGGCTGCTGGGATCTCAGGCCACTTATATCCTACCATTCAGCGCCAGCTGAAGGCCATTCGGTAATCAGTTCATTACCCTCAGCAACCACCGGAGGGAGTCCCAGTTCAGAAGCGGCCTCCAGCATATTCACAACAGTACCCCCCCCTTGAGGAGGGGTCACCGAACCCTCACTTGCGCAACCAGGTCGATTAGGATGAGCTCAATGATAGGCACGGATCAGTCTCCCAGCATAGATGTCCGAAGCAAACACCCAAGAATTGTCCTCCTGACCATAACCTCTCCACTTAACTCCACTTAACCAAATACTGGAGTTTCCGTCTAGCAAAACGAGAATCCAATATCTTCTCAACCACATACTCCAAATTGCCCTCAACCAAAACAGGGTCGGGAGGCGCAGCCATAGGAACCACTAGTTCGACAAACCTCTTCAATAGGGACTTGTGGAACACGTTATGGATCTTAAATGTCCCTGGAAGAAGCAAACGGAAGGAAACCGGATTAATAATTTCCATGATCTTATAAGGTCCAATGAACCTTGGCTTAAATTTTGGAGATGCAACCTTCATAGCGATATTCCTTGAGGACAACCAAACCAAGTCCCCCACTTTAAAACGAGGAACATCAGTCCAATGCCGGTTGGCAAACCGCTGGGCCTTCTCCTGAGAGAGAGACAACCTCTCCACCACCTGGTCCCAAATCTGCTGCATACGCTGCACAATAGAGTCAACCCCCGGACAGACAGAAGCCTCCGCCTGTCCTGAAGAAAATCGAGGGTGAAACCCGGAATTGCAGAAAAATGGAGACATCAAGGTGGCAGAGCTAGCTCTATTATTAAAAGCAAACTCAGCCAAAGGCAAAAAAGAGACCCAGTCATCTTGATCAGCAGACACAAAACATCTCAAATAAGTCTCCAAGGTCTGGTTTGTTCTCTCGGTTTGTCCATTGGTCTGAGGGTGAAATGCAGAGGAGAAAGACAACTGAACACCAAGTTTAGAACAAAATGTCCTCCAAAATATGGAAACAAACTGGACTCCTCTGTCAGACACAATGTTCTCCGGAATGCCATGTAACCGAACCACATGCTGAAAGAACAAAGGCACCAACTCGGAGGAGGAAGGCAACTTAGGTAATGGCACAAGCTGTATCATCTTGGAAAACCTATCACAGATTACCCAGATAACGGTCATTCTCTGAGAGACAGGAAGGTCAGAAATAAAATCCATAGAAATATGGGTCCATGGTCTCTTGGGTACATGTAATGGCATTAACAAACCACTAGAACGAGAGCAAGGCTTGGAACGAGAGCAAGTCCCACAGGACTGCACAAAGTCCCTGACGTCACGAGACAAAGTTGGCCACCAATAGGAGCGACTCACCAAGTCTCTGGTACCAAAAATCCCGGGATGACCAGCCAAAGCGGAACAATGAATCTCAGACATCACACTCTTTTTCCACTGGTCTGGAACAAACAACTTCTTAATAGGGCAGCGCTCAGGTTTATCCTCCTGACATCCTTCCAAGGCCAGTCTCAAATTGGGCGAGATGGCGGAAAGAACTACACCCTCTTTCAAAATAACAGCAGGATCAGATAACTCAGGAGAATCTGCAAAGAAACTACTCGAGAGGGCATCCGCCTTGACATTCTTAGTGTCAGGAAGAAAAGAAACCACAAAATTAAAATGTGTGAAAAACATTTAGTTTAATTTAGGATTAAGTCGCTTGGCTGATTCGAGATAAACCAGATTCTTATGGTCCGTGAGGACCACCACCTGATGTTTGGCTCCTTCCAGCCAATGTCTCCACTCTTCAAAGGCCCACTTCATGGCCAATAACTCCCGATTACCCACGTCATAATTACGTTCAGTTGGAGAAAATTTTCGAGAGAAAAAGGCACAAAGGTTACTTTTAGAGGTCTCTGGATCTCTTTGGGACAAAACGGCACCTGCCCCAATTTCAGAGGCATCAACCTCCACCTGAAATGGTAGAGAAACATCAGGCTGCCGTAGAACAGGAGCAGAAGTGAATCTCTGCTTAAGTTCCTGAAATGCAGAGACTGCCTCAGGAGGCCAATTCACCACATCAGAACCCTTTTTGGTCAAATCAGTCAATGGTTTAACAATACCAGAGAAATTACCAATAAATTTACGATAAAAATTGGCAAAACCCAAAAATCTCTGAAGAGCCTTTAATGAAGTAGGTTGGACCAAATCACAGATGGCTTGAACCTTGACCGGGTCTATTTCAATAACAGACGGAGACAAAATGAATCCCAGAAATGAGACCTTCTGTACTCCAAAAAGACGCTTTGATCCCTTCACATACAGTGTATTCTCTCTCAAAATCTGGAACACAGTCCGAACATGTTTCACATGAGAGTCCCAGTCATGGAAAAAATCAAGATATCATCCAAATAAACAATCAGAAATTTATCCACAAAATCCCTGAAAATATCATTCATGAAGGATTGGAAGACGGAAGGAGCATTAGTGAGCCCAAAGGGCATCACTAGGTACTCAAAATGCCCCTCTGGGGTATTAAATGCCGTCTTCCATTCATCCCCGTGCTTAATGCGAATAAGGTTATACGCCCCCTGAGGTCAAGCTTGGTAAACCAACTAGCACTTTTCACCCTGGAAAACAGGTCAGAAATCAAGGGTAACGGATATTGATACTTCACAGTGATCTTATTCAAGAGATGATAATCAATACACGGCCTCAATGAACCATCCTTTTTGGCCACAAAGAAAAAACCGGCACCCAAGGGTGAAGAGGATGGTCTGATATGACCCTTCTCCAATGACTCCTTGATATAAAATCGCATAGCATCGTGTTCAGGTACAGACAAGTTGAAAAGGCGACCTTTAGGAAATTTACCACCAGGCACTAATTCAATAGCGCAATCGTAGCTCCTGTGAGGGGGCAAAGATGCAGATTTACTTTCACTAAATACATCCGAAAAATCAGTCAAAAAGTCAGGAACATACTGAGACTGGGGAGAGGCAGAAAGAACAGGAGTGTCGGCATTAACACATTGGCAGCCCCAACTGGTCACAGACACAGATTTCCAATCCAAAACAGGATTATGAGTCTGTAACCAAGGGAAACATAGTACAATAATATCATGCAGATTATACAGCACCAGAAATTTGCAACTCTCCTGATGATCTGGTTCAACCCTCATTATCACCTGAGTAGAAAACTGGGGTTTATTCTCCGCCAAAGGGGTGGAATCAATGCCCAGTAGGGGAATAGACTTCCGCAGGGGTATCATGGGAAACCCACAATGTTTGGCAAAGTCAAAATCCATCAGGTTAATAGCTGCTCCTGAATCAACAAAAGCCTGAGCAGAAAATGTGGACAGGGAGCAAATCAGGGTAACAGTTAACAGAAATTTAGTCTGAACACTACCCAAGACAACTGAGCGTGCAAAACGTCTTCCCCGCTTAGGGCAGACTGAAATAGCATGAGAGGCATCACCACAGTAGAAACATAACCCATTGCACTTTCGAAACTCATAACGCTGAGCCCCAGAAGTCACTCTATCACACTGCATGGGCTCAGAAGCTGGCTCACAAGGCAACACTATCTCACGCATAACTCTGCGCTCACGCAAACGTCTGTCAATTTGAATAGCCAATGACATAGAATCATTGAGACCAGAGGGAGCAGGGAATCCCACTATAACATCCTTTACATTCTCTAACAGCCCCTTCCGAAAAAGGGCTGCCAAAGCATCATCATTCCATTTGGTCAGGACTGCCCACTTTTGGAATTTCTGACAGTACAACTCAGCGTCTTCAAGACCCTGATTTAATGCAAACAAGGTTTTTTCAGCTTGATCAGTGACATTAGGTTCATCGTACAATAACCCAAGAGCCAGAAAAAATGCATCAATATCATTCAAAACAGGGTCCCCAGGTGTCAGGGAAAAAGCCCAAACCTGAGGATCGCCATGCAGGAGAGAGATGACAATTTGAACCTGCTGTGCTGCGTTACCTGAGGACTTAGGCTTTAAGGCAAAAAACAACTTACAGTTATTTTTGAAATTCAGAAATTTAGCCCGATCCCCAAAAACAAATCTGGCATGGGAATCCTAGGTTCCACAACTGGCAACCCAGCAAGATAGGTAGCAATACTCCGAACCTCAGTGGCAAGCTAAACCACACGGCCAGACAACTGTGCAAACTCCATTGAGAGAGAAAAAAATCCTCCTCAGCACCAGAGAAAAAGAGGGAAAAAATGCAACAGACAGAAAAAAACCATATAATTTTCAGTTATGGCCGTTG
>JARQOD010000002.1:452932469-453126987 GCA_033576555.1 Oophaga sylvatica | reverse complement strand
TTTTGAGCTGCTGGGGCGGCTCTTATGATAAAAAGAAAGTGTGCCCTGGGAATGCGAGTGCGGAATGCTGCTGGCATGGGAGGTGAGATAAGTGTTTTCATTTTAACGAGGGGCAAACATTCAGACGAGAACATGTTATCTAGGGGTGGACAATCCCTTTATGTATTTTTAAAACTGAAAGGGGGTTCCTGCACCACAACTTTTTGTGTTAATTAATGATAGAAAGTGTCCGACCGGATCCCTACTGCCCGAATCTTTTAAAGGATGTCCTTATTGCAAAAGGTAATAGATTCTAAATATTTTGGGAGGAACTACATACAGGGCTAACAATTGTTCCTCCAGTCCAAGCAAAAACCCCCAAATAATGTCATCAATGGGGAAAGTGTTTTTCTAAGTCTCTTTTAAAGTACACCACAATTAATTGCTTTCTTGTTTACAAAAACAAGACATTCTGATTTAAGCTACGACTTATATTTTAGTGCCATATTGCACAAATGTCACCCTGCAGGTGGCAAATATTTACTGATAAATGCGGCATTTTAAAATAATAGCTTTACACGCTGTTTCACATGAATTTATTATGCTATAGTTCATGTGAAGCTGAAAACTTTTGGTATTGTACCAAAATACTTCGGAATAAATGCAACTTTTCATTATTTTTTCCACCAAGAACAATAAATTCAGGTAAGGGCCAATGATTGTCCCTTTTTGGATCCAAACGCAGGAATAAAACAGAAATGATTTGTAAAGATTGTGGTCACACTATTAAGTGTACTCTGTGTGGCCTAATTGGTAATGACCCGCTAGAGAAGGATATACCTTAAACAGATCCGAATATAATCCTTTACCCTTGCGGCTTCGGCAGTAAAGCTGTTTTGTTAGGCATTGAAAGAGGAGTGTCCTGCCTTTAAGGTGGAAGATGAACACTCGGGTTTGAATTGGGAATTTTGCAAGGTGTTGCCAAAGGACTTGGGGAAGAATGAATGTAACCCACTGTGATCCTTCTGTGGATAAAATGTTAGAAAGAAACGACTCTGCTTTTCAAGTTAAAACATGTTGAGAACACAGGCAAACATATGTAGCTTTTAAAGAAAGAAAGAGACTGAGTCGGAATTGGGTCAGTAGTTGCATCATTTGTAGCTAATTTCTGTACACAAGCTACTTGTTTTCTAAAGAACTTAACATGTGATGTTAAATATTTTACAATTAGTTGCTGAAAAATATAAAAATTTAAGAAATGTAGTTTAATTAAAAAAAATTAATTCATCCGTCCCTACACTAGACCATTGGCGCACTCACCCCCCAAAATTAAACTGTTTTTAAGTGAATTGGTCTAATGACCAGAACTCCTTTGCCTTCAACTTGCCATTGACTTTGATCCTTTCTGGGTTTTTTTATCGAATTTTACCAGCTAGAATTTCCTTTCCTCCAAACACCACATTGTTCCTGTCATTGTCCAAATTGTCAATATTGTAAAATTTATTCAATGGTTTGGTCTCAGAATTGAAAGCCTGCCCCTTGTTATGCCAATAAAATTGAAGATGGAAGGGGGGGAGAGAGAGACAAGAACCCAAACTTTCTGTAATCCGTTTGGCGATCTGCTGCCACACATTGATTACATTGGCAACAGGTTTGGAGAGCAAGTAGATAAAGGGAACACCTGTGCAGATGTACTGGATGATTTGGGTTCAACCCCTTAATGCCATTGCGGCAAGTCCGTCATGGCAGGGTCATTTTGGACCATGATGGACTGTGCACGTCATCCTTTGAACTACATGGTGTAAAACACGCAGTGGTAGTTCAGGTGGAAGTGTCTATGACAGCGACGGCACGCAAAGCGGTGCGGGGACTTTGCAGTCGGTCCCCGTACCAACAGCGCGTGATTGTCATCAATCTGAAATTTCGCTTCTCCTGTCCGATCAGTGCAGGGCTCGCGTGAGTGGTCGACTTCCTGCACTGAAAGCCGGGAGCGGTGTCCGCCTGCCCCGGCTGGGTTTAAACCCTGATTGCTGCATCGGCGGGGAAGCAGCGTTCAGGAGGGAGGCAGGGGTGGGAGCTCCTCTGCCCTCAGATCGGGTCCCCGCAATGTAAAACCAGGGCCCGATCTTGCCTTTTGACCCGGGGTTGCATGACAACCTCCAGTTATCCAGCAAGGAAAGCCCTGAGACCATGTTCACAACTTTCAAATTGAATGAAGAACGCATACCTCCAGGTGGCAATGTTAAGCCAGGGGGGGGCACAAAATAAATGCACCCTCCCTGGGTATTATTATTTGCCCCCAAACGCTTCTTTGTCTGTTGGTTGTAAGGTTCATGTATATATTCCTGAAACTCGTTTGTTCGTAGCCATTTTACTTTCGTTTGTGCAGCTTCTTGCCCTCAGTCAAAATGGAGTTTTCCACTTGCATTTCCCCCCTATTTTTCTCCTTTGTTCTTAAGCAGCCCAGCTGAGCAAATCGTGCTTCGAATTAGCCTGCGTGAACCTGTGACTTGTCCGTAAGCCTTGGACTTGTACTCCAGCTATTCCTACTGGGAACTCTGAGCACTTGTGGACTCTGCCCTGCTCTTGAAAGACCCCGTTTCATGGATTACGGTAAAGGAAGAAGATCCTGAATCTGTATTGGAGGGATTGCGAGTTGGATTACTCTGGCCTGCTGTGTTCCTGTTTTGTGTCTGCAACTGTTGACTTTTCTGCAAACTTGTATGAAGTAATACAGGAATTTTTTTATATCAAAATGTGACCCTGTGTTTTCATCGCACCAAGCACAAGACGCTATATGAAACGTACTACTACATTACAAGTTCTGAAGCCCAAAACGTTAGGTCTGTGGGTCTGGAGGCTTGTCTGCTGTATGTGGATATCAGACGTCCGGTGTACTTCTGTGATGACAGTGGGTTGGATTCTACAACCATTCCAGGTGGCAAATTCCCTTAAGTTTTTTCTTTTTGCATTTACCACAGGTAAAACACTATTGTTTTTTTTTTCCTTTCTTTTCTCTTTTTTGTCTGCTGTAACTTGGGGGATATCAATGTTGGTTGAAACTTTCTGTGTGATAGTGGTTTGATTCTCCAACCATTCCAGGTGACATTCCCTTAATTTTTTTTTCTCTCTGCAGGTTGCCACTTTAAACCCCTATTGTTTTTTTTTCCCCCCTCTTCTTCCGTAATCCGTCTTTAAAGATCGGGGGAAAAGGGGGGCCCGCAAAAGGAACTTTGCGGAGTGACTGATAATCCTTGCAGATTTTCAGATATAAGACCGTTTACAAATCTACGGACCTCAAAATACAATTTGCAAGTGGTTGGACAACTACCCAGGATTTGCGAGCCGGATTGGGTTCAGGGGGGCGAGTCCAGGCTCCTGCCTAGCCCCCAGTGCGGGATTCCAAGTTGCCCCCTTTTCGTTTTGGGGGTGAACGTGAAAATTCGGGGATTTTTAATAATGCAATCTTTTTTTTTCTGCATGCTTCCAATTTCCCACTGAACGATTAAGGTGCTTTACTATAATTATTTTTGCTTACCAACAAGGCTTTATGGGGAAACCCCTTTTGTTGAGATGAGGATGATTGTTTGAATCACCTTGAGATTTTTTTCGCCATGGGGCAGGTGTTTGATGACCCCAATCGAGGTTGCAAAAGCGAAGCAGCATTTAGCTTTGCGCAAGGAAACTCGGTGTGAATATGCCTTGGATTTCAGGAGATGGGCCCTTGATACCACCTGGGACAGTTCCGCCAAAAAATTATTTTTTCGAAAGGGGTTATCTCCACTGATTAAGGATGAACTTGCTCGTGCCGACCCTCCCACTGCGTTTAGGTGACTTTATTAACTACTGCATCCGTATTGATACTAGTCTGACTGAACGCAGGCAGAGAGATGGTTCGAAAGCATCGTACTAACCTTTTCCTACCTTCCTCTCCAGCTAAGGAACCTTTTAGTAGATTACACGGGAACCTGAACCTGAACCATGCAGGTAGACTCTTTACAACGACGGGTTAGTGATGACGCAAGGAACATCGTTTTAAGGAGATCTATGTTTTCTATTGTGGTAAGTCAGGGCATTCATTATAACTGCCCCAGCCGTTCTCGTAAGATACTGCAGCACTCATTCATTGTGAGTGTTGCGAGGGGGTCTGTCAGGTCCGAGCCTCAGGCTCCAGAGAGATCTGCAGCAACAGATCTTGATTTCATCGGACTTAAACTTGTTACCTTGAGGACGTTGACTGTGTAAACGCTGCCATTTTTCAAGTTTCCCGCGGTGTCCCCTGAGTTGTAAGAAAAACAATTCTCATTGCTTTCTTCCATCAAACTCTGGGTTGACTCAGCTTGGGTGTTTAGCTCTGCTATGATCGACTCAGGGGCAATGGAAATTTTATGGATGTCTCCTTTGCTCTGAAACAAGAATACGTTCAGTGAAGAAGGCTATCCAGTACAGATGGAAACTGTGGATGGCTCCCTGCTGACCTCTGGACCAGTGGATCAGGAAACAGAGCCTTTGAGGGTTCTTATGGTAAAGTCATCAAGAGAAACTGTCCTTTATGCTTATCTCTTCTCCCACTTTCCCATTATTCTTGGGCTACCATGGCTGCAGGCTCAGAATCCTACCATTAATGGGAGACAAGGAATTACACTTTCCAGAAAACAGATGAGTCCAAAAGTTTCAGCTTGCTCTGTTCCTAAAGGAATCATTCCCGTCCCTGAACTACCAGCTGTATACCAGGACTATGTGGTTATGTGACAAGAAGAACGCTGACCAGCTTCCTCCCACCGTCCATATGATTGTCCAATTGAATTATTGCCTGGAGCAGAGATACCTTTTGTAAGATCTACCCCCTGGCGGGGCCCGAGCTAAAGGCTTTTAAAGGATTACATAGATGAAAATCTAGCCAAGGGCTTCATACGCCCTCTTCTCTCCTGCAGGTGCACCCATCTTCTTTGTAAAGAAGAAAGATGGATCTCTGGACCATGGTAGATATAGGGAACTCAATAAGGTTACTATTAGAAAACCGTATCCATTGCCTTTAATCCCTGAGTTATTGGAGAGAGTGCGACATGCCAAATTTTTTCTAAACTAGATCTTCGTGGGGCCTATTACTTAGTCCGTATTAGACCTGGGATGAATGAAGACTGCATTCAGGTCCCCGCTATGGACACTTTGAATATCTAGTTATGCCTTTTGGTCTGAGTACCGCCCCAGCCACTTTCCAACACTTGGTGAATGACATCTTCAGGGGTCTCCTAGATCATTCGTGGTAATTTATTTGGATGATATTCTAATTTTTCTAACTCAACAGAGGAACATCATGGACATGTGAGAATGTCTTGGAACGTCTAAGACAAAATCATCTTTACATCAAACTTGAAAAGTGTGAATTCCATAGGACCGAAATTCAATTTTGGGGGAGTACTGTCTACACAAGGAATTAGTATGGATGGAAGCAAAACCCAAGCCATCAAGGATTGGCCAAGTCCAGAAATGTGAAGGAGGTACAGCGCTTCATGGGTTTGCCAACTTCTATAGACGTTTCATTAGAAATTTCTCTGAGGTAGTGTCACCTATCACTCAACTTACCCGAAAGAGTCTAGGTTTTCCTGGAATTCCCCCCAGCCCAGGAAGCATTTTCCCGTCTAAAAGTAAATTTACCACTGCACCTATCTAGTACATCCCAACCCGAGCTTGCCTTCATAATAGAGGTGGATGCTTCAGACTGTGCCGTTGGAGCTATACTTCTCAGAGAACAGGTGAGAAGAATTTTCTTGCATCCCTGTGCCTTTCTTTTCCCAGCAGTTGTCTTCGGCTGAGAGGAACTACGATGTGGGCAATAGAGAGTTGTTGGCCATTTTGCCGCCTTCAAAGAATGGAGACACCTTCTTCAGGGAGCTGCACAGCAAATAGTCGTCCTGACAGACCATCGTAACCTTGAGTTATCAGGTCGGCTAAGTGCCTGATCTCGCCAGGCTCGCTGGAATCTTTTCTTAAACAAAATTTAATTTTATCATCCCCTTATAGACCAGGATCGGCAATGGAAAGGCTGATGCACTCTCTAGGATTTACTCAGCAGAGACACGTCCAATTACTCCTCCTAAGACTATTCTTCCTGACTCTAGATTCCTAGGAGTAATTCATAATCAAGACCTACTTAAGGACATCAAGGAAGCATACCAGCGGATTCCTTTTGGCCAACCCCCAAGGGACGTAAGTCTTGTCTTTAAGAATGGGGTGTGGATTCAGGGACACGTCTGTATATTCCTGAAACAGTCAGATTAAGAGTATTGCAACTCATTCACGATTCCAAAATAGCTGGGCATAGAGATTCTAAAGACACAGGAATTTCTTTCTCGTTTCTTTTGGTGGCCCACTTGCAGGAAGGATGTTTTGAATTATGTCACTTCATGTGAGGTCTGTGCAAGATGCAAAACACCCCGCTCCTCACCAACTGGTCTGTTACAGCCTCTTCCCACCCCGTCCCACCCGTGGGGATCCATTTCTATGGACTTCATTGTGGAGTTACCAACCTCTCAGGGGAAGAACACCATTCTAGTGGTGGTTGACCGTCTAACAAAGGCAGCTCATTTTATCCCTTGTGTCGGCTTACCCACTGCAAACAGACATCAGATTTGATGATTAAAGATGTGTTTCGCTTACATGGAGTACCGGATGAGGTTATTTCGGATCGAGGGGTGCAATTCACTTCTAGGTTTTGGCAAAATTTTGTGCAGCATTGGACATTAAAGTAAACCTTTCTTCTGCTTTTCATCCCCAGACTAATGGACAGACCGAACGAACCAATCAAACCTGGAGCAGTATCTCCGCTGCTTTATCTGCCACCTACAGGATGATGGGTGGATCTACTTCCATTAGCTGAGTTCTCGTATAACAACTCTCAGAGTGCCTCCACTAAACAGTCTCCTTTTTACTCTAATCTAGGTTATCATCCTAACATTCTACCACGATTTCCCATAGAAACGCCTTTACCAGCAGTGGCTGAAAGAATCACGTCTTTACAGAAGAATATGGATCTTCTAAAGGAAAATCTGGAATCGGCTCAAGAAAGGTACAAGAAAGCAGCAGATAAATTTCGTAAACCTGCACCAGCTTTCAAGGTAGGAGACTTGGTCTGGCTGTCAACCAGAAATCTTAAGTTAAGGATTCCATCGTCTAAGTTGGGACATAAGTACATTGGACCCTATAAAATCAGTAAAATTATAAGTGCCTTGCTTGTCGTCTTCAACTGCCCAGAACTATGAGAATCCACCCTGTCTTTCATGTATCCCTACTAAAGGCTGCGACACCCAATACGTTTCCTGGACGTTCCTCTCCTTGCCCTGACCCAGTGCTAGTCGATGGTCAGGAAGAATTTGTGGTGGAAAGGATTTTAGATTCCAGGTTGTATAGAAATCAGTTACAATATCTGATTAAATGGCAGGGCTACCCAGTGGAGGACAACTCATGGGAACCGGTCAATAACGTTAATGCTCTCGCTTGCTCCGTCAGTTTCATCAGAGGTACCCACACAAGCCTGGTCTGAGGTCATCCGGAGGTTGTCCTTAAGGGGGGAGTAATGTAAGGTTCTATGTATATATTCCTGAAACTCAGTTTGTTCGTCAGCCATTTTACTTTCTGTCTTGCTGCAGCTATCTTGCCCTCAGTCAAAATGGAGTTTCCAGCTTGCATGTTCCCGCCCTGATTCTCTCCTTTGCTTCTTAAGCAGCCACAGCTGAGCAATCAGTGCTTCAGAATCTAGCCTGCAGTGAACCTGTGACTTGACTCCTGTAAGCCTGGACCTTGTACTCCAGCTATTCCTACTGAGGAACTCTGAAGCACTTGTGGACTCTGAACCCTGCTCTTTGAAAGACCCACGTTTGCATGGACTTACGGTAACAGAGAAGAAGATCCTGAATCTGTATTGGAGAGTGATTGCTGAGCTTGGATTACTCTGGCCTGCTGTGTCTCCTGTTTCTGTGTCTGCAAACTGTGTGACTATTTCTGACAACTTGTATGAAGTAATACAGGACTTTTCTATATCAAACCTGTGACTCCTGTGTTTTCATCGCACCCAAGCACAAGACGCTATATGAACTGTACTACATACATTACACTGGTGGAGAAAATACAGCGGGAGCCCACGCATTTTTTTTCAACGAATTTACACCTTTAATTAACCCTACATGTGTGAAATTTTGCACACATACACTCATGTAATTGTAAGTTAAAACCATATATCAAAATAGATGAAATACATGGTTAACTGTATGTAAACCATGTGTCATTTCATGTCGGGTTCTGTGATTTCACAAAAGCCGGCAATTGAATTAGCGGCTATTACAGTATGTAGAAGTGTATGAACTATAAATATATGTATATATATATATATATGTCACAATGACATATTTTATATATATATATATATATAAAATATGCATTCTATGTGTGTATATGTATTGTTTCTATTCTTTATTAAAGCTGTCAGTGTGATTTTACAGTATAGCAGGGATGAATTAGCGGCTATTATACTATGTAGAAGTGTATGACCTATATTATATTATATATATATATATATATAAATATATATATATAATTATTTGCTTTTTGTGTACATTTTTTTTTTACAATGTGATTTTTACATGACTTTTTACATAGAGATAACTGGCCTGTCCGCGTTAGCGTCTGCCTCTAACCTGTCAGGGAAGTATCCTCTGGTCACGGAGGCTGGAGGGTCAGCGTCAGGCCGGGGGCGATCACAGCATCAAGGCTCTCTTGCTCGAGTCTAAGTTCAGGGGGGGGCTCCTCACACTCAGGGACTGGGGCGCAGCTGGCAGCTCACTCTGCTACGCTCCGCACTTTCCCACCCAGACTATTGTCAGCTTCCCGCATGCAGCGCCTTTTAACTCACCCCCGCCCCCTTCTGTCATATGGGAAGGTTGGTCCAGGAACGGTAAGCTTCCCCCCGAGAACACTGGAAGCTGGGCCAGTGGTTCCGGACATGGAGCAGAGGAGGCAACCCCATTCCAGTCAATCCTTCTCTCCATCCCCTTACACATATCACAGTGAATAGTGTTATTAGTTTTTTTTACATATTATTCTTCATAGTTATATTCAGATAATTACTCCCAACCCATGACAAATGATGCTCCTTGACGTAGACACTCTGGTTATTTTATCAGAGGAAACCAGAGGAAGATGCAGTCACTGATTGTACTATCTGCCTGTGTGATGAAATATCCCGCATTTTACTGATACAGTACTAGACAGTAAAAACATGAATTTCACAACATGCCAGAAGAAAAACACTAGCCGTGGGAGTTAAAGTTAACTGATTTCACTAGTAAATAATAAAAGAAGTATATTTTACAATGCAATGTAATTCTATAATGACATGTAAATTGAGACTACACCGCAATGGCATTTATTTAGGCAGGATATCATGTCATTAAAAAACACAACTTGAATCTAAGTTACTTTTGTCAATGTTTTCTTCTAGGACATGCAACTTATTACAACCATGTTTTACTGAAGAAGAAGCTTCTGAAAGCTCATAGATTTCAGTGATAGTACAGGGTGATTCACTCGCTGCTTTACCTAGAAAAATTGCTGTAACTTCTAAAAGGTCTGTACATTAGTGTTGAGCGATACGATACTGCAAATATCGGGTATCGGCCGATATTAGCTGTATCGGGCTTTCGATTCCGAGTACCGATATTTTCGTCATATCGGATACCGGAATCGGATTTGGCACTGTCACTGTGAGTGTCCGTCGGTCGGGTCTGTCAGGAGTCAGCGGCACTTACCTGGCAGAAGATCTCTGGCGGTCACGTCCTGGACTGCTTGATGGCCGCCATTATCTTCTCCCTGGCGGTCACATGCAGTTTTTCGCGATAACTGCAGTGACTGCAGGGTAATCCCGGCCGTAAACCAGTCCGATGACGTCACCGCCGGGGAAGCAGGTAATCAGCTGTGCTGCGCCGGGATGACAGGCTCTGCCTGCCTGCCTCTGATGTCATTCTGATGTAGCAGAGCTGGATCGTCGTGGGACACTCGTTACTATGGACTGCGTCGGACAGGTGGTATACTGCTGTTTTTTTTTTTTCATTTTTTTACAGGAGGTCGATGGTGTCGCAGGATGAGACTGTAATAAAAGTAATGAAAACTGTGTTGTGTTTTTTATTAAATTAAAAAACTTTTTTATGAACATTCACCCGTCCGGGTACATCAACAATTTAACTATTTACATACAGGGACCCTGTCCGGGTTATTTATAATTCTTTGGCAGGGGTGTTCCAGGTACCACCTGGTACTCTTCTGATGCTTGCCAAACATCCGAGACACCAAGGACCACCAGGACCTGATGAGGTCGTGTGGCCTGTACAGTCAAGTCGTGACCCGCTATCTGTGTCTGTGTGGCCACCTCTTTCATCTCCCTCCGGGTCTGGAGCCCTATGTCCCGGACTGAACGAACCCCAGGGGGCCTAACAGGCGCCGGGTATGGGCCAGCTATCATCATGTCCATAGCTGGGGCTGCTGAGGAGACCACTGAGGGAGGCTGGGGAGATTTACGGCGTGGGGTGGGCACTTGTGCAGAGGCCTGGATGTGGGAGGCTGAAGGCTCCGAGGGTCTCACAGGTTCCTGACACTCTGGGGAACAGGGGTTGCACCTGGTGACATTTAGGGCATACCATCCATTGTAACCCCAGTGTCGGGTGTAAGTTACCAAGTCTCCTGGCAAAAGGTCCCTCCCCGGGTGTCCTTCTGGGAGGTGAGTCTCCACGTCCCGCCGGGTCACAAACACTTCTAAATAAAGTCCAGGCTCCTGGATGAAGCCCCAACCAGCTTTCAATTTAAAGCTCCGTACTGCACCCTTACGCCGCGGCTCCCTCAGGGTTCCTTTATCTTTTCTCATCCGGTCCTTATCTGCCCGGTCCTTCTCGATGTGACGTTGGCGAAGCTTCTGGGATTCGCGCTGCTCCCTTTGTCGCTCGGCTTCTCTCTCCCGACGTCTCCACTCTTCCTCCTGACGCCGGTTGTAATTCTCCTCCACCAGCATCTCCATGTCTCCACCATCAAACTGCAGCTTACGATGTCCGGTTTGCGGCAGCTCTCCTGGCGCCCGACAGTCCTGGCGGCGCTCACCTGCGGAGGAAGCAGCCGGCTCTGGAACAGATGAGAGTCGGGGCTCCGGTACAGACAGGTAGACCTCTGGTGCCTGCGCGGCCTCCTCCATGAGGACGGGTGTCGCTTCTTCTGTCTCAGCGACGGGGGCAGACAGCGGGATCTGGGGTGCTGCCGGTGCAGCGTTTTTTGCAGGAACGGGTGCCTCCACTGCGACAACGTCAACCGGATCACATTGCAAGGGCTGGGATGCCCGCACGGACTCCTCTACTAGAACGGGTGCCTCACCTTCCGGTACAGACACTTCAGGTAAGAGGGATTGGCGCCGCTCCAAGTTTAGTTTTAGGGCACGCCAGCTGGCTTCCATCCTGGCGACCTCCTCCCGGTGCCGGGCCAGGCCTCTTAGGGTATCCTCCGCTTCTTGCAGCGTAGGAGGGTTTCCAGGCCGGGTGCCCAACGGTGGTTCCGTGGCGATCGGGTCGCTTCCGTGGGGGGAGAGCTCTGACTGCTCCATCCCTTCACACTTCTGCTCGTGTCCATTAGCCATCTCTGCCAAGTCACATGTGTCATTAGCATCTGGAGAGGGCCCCTCTTTTGTAGTGAGGCGGGACCTTCGTGTTAGTTTCCGCACACTGAGGAGGATGAGGAGGCGGAACTCAAGAGCTGTGGGGCACGATCTTACATTGCAGTACCATTTAGAGTGGTCGGCCATCGTTTTCGCGCCACTGAGTGAGTGTACACCCACGAAGAGCACGCCCTTCTTCTTCACCAGTGCCTCGTCGTGACGCAGATATGGCGGAAAAATGGCAAATACATTCTCTGATGATTTTAGCAATTCTCAAGCACAAAACCAGTTCAATTCAGGCACACAGGACTCGCTTATAGCGAGCTACAGAATCCTGTTCGTGACGCCCAAGTTGAGTCGCACAGAGCCAGAGGTTTTGGGGGTACTCGGCACCGAGCCCGTCGACTTCTATGGGGTATGTCACGGCTTTACCCGGCAATTGAATCAGAGTCTATTTTACTATGTAGAAGTGTATAAACTATAAATATATGTATATATATATGTCACAATGACATGTATATATATATATATATGTATTCTATGTGTGTATATTTTGTGTTTACAACGAAAGAAAGTGTTTTTTTAGTTGCGATATTTTGTTCCCATAGACTTACATGGGACTTCCGGTATCGGAATCGGATATCGACGATATTTAGTGATATCGGCGATACCATTCCGATCCGATATTTTTAGATATCGAGCAGTATCGCTCAACACTACTGTACATACTTTCATTCATAAGAAGAAAAAAGTGCAATAAACATCATTAACAGTGATGAGAAACATCCTTGCACCGGTGTTTTTGCAGCACCCCGCAGGGCCGTGCGGTACTCAGTACTGGGCCGGTTCTGTTACTTCAGGGGATGTCACGGCAGCGGTGACCCGGTACGTAGCCCTGGGCGAGTAATCAAATGATGAATGGAATAGTTATTATGGGATTAGTTTGTGACGCTACCCGTGGTGTTCGGCAATAAGATGGCCAATGCTGCGATTCAGATCCACTTGGGGCAGATGATGATGCAGCAAAGATGGTACAGCTCCCCACAGGTATAGTGGGGCTTCAGGGCAGATATAACAGTCTGTTCAGGTGATGATGAATATTGAGGTGCAGAGAATAAGCAAGGGACACAAAAAAGCGAAGTTTTCTTTACCTTTTACTTCTTGGTACATAAAAATGTAATCCAGGGTACTAGTTACAGATGATAGCAGGAGTCCGGACTAGCCTGGAAGCATTAAGGGGATCCACCCTGCCAGGTGGGGATAGAGGCCTTCCTGCTGCACTCTCTTCTCTGGTGCCTGCTGCCTGAAGCTAAGCTGTGACCCTCACCTGCGTGTTGGCTTTAACCTGTTCGGCAAACAGCATGAGCCTATCACAGGCACTGTCTGTTCACTGGCAGCCCTGGGCTCTTGGTCTGCTGCGGTGCCTCAGGAAATTCGGTGTGGTCAGGGAGCTTGTAGTCCCCTGCCCTCCAGATTCGGCTGTCAGGGAGTACAGCACCCGCACAGCCCAGGACTCTGGCGTCCTTTTTATCAATGCTCTCCTTACAATCTCCTTACCTCAGCACTCACTCCTCCCACCAATGTCACTCCCTTAAGCTCCACCCCTTTTGGTCTGAAGTTAGAACAAGTGTTAGATGCTGTGTATTACCTGACATTGGGACCTCCTCCTGTTTCCAGGCATGACATCATCACCCTGTAGAGGGAGGCTATGTCACCGTGGCTACCGGACTCTGGGATGCCACACTTTTTCTCCGACTTATCGCACTGCCGGTCATCTCCACCACGAGATAGACTTGCTACACTCTTTTCTGCGCGTCAGTAGTTTATGGATGGTGCTTGCATTTTCCTTTTGTCAAATTCCTTCCTCTGTTGTTAACAATGTACAGATACAGTTTAGAGGAGTGTGTTTTCATTGTGAAAGCTTATTGGAAAACTGAATCCTTAAAGAGATGCCAAAGCGAGTTTCTAAAAAAATTTGGAGGTCAAAATTCACTGTCTAAACTGCATTCTGTAATTGGTGAATAAGCTGGAATGAACAGGAACAATACTGGATAGGCATTATTTAGGACATCCAAAAATGTCTGAGGAAACAGTTCAAGCAGGCCGTTGTTGAGGTGACTTATTCTTGGCGCAGGAGACACACGCCTGAACCTATTCCCTGACGTCACGGGCCATATGCGGCCACCAGTATGTCCTCGCCAGCAACTCAGATGTCCTTTTTGCCCCAAAATGTCCACCCACCCT
Source organism: Oophaga sylvatica (assembly GCA_033576555.1). Classification (NCBI taxonomy): domain Eukaryota; kingdom Metazoa; phylum Chordata; class Amphibia; order Anura; family Dendrobatidae; genus Oophaga; species Oophaga sylvatica. The sequence goes on along the minus strand of JARQOD010000002.1, from coordinate 453,113,078 downwards.
GGACGAATGTGCCCAAGAGAGTACTTCCGGTCGCAAATTGGTGGGCACAAAAGTCTTGCCCGAAGGCACAGACTCAAGCGAAACCAGGGCCACCGTTTTTAGGCTCTCTGTGGGGACAATAAGCCGAGGCTTCTCCTCCACCTCCTCAGAGGACACCACGGAGTGAGAGAGAGCGTCGGCGCGAATGCTCTTCTCACTGGAGAGGAAATGGAGGGTGAAATGGCACCGGGAGAAGAACAAGGACCATCTGGCCTGACCGGAATTTAGCCGCTGGGCTGTCTGCAAATACACCAAGTTCTTGTGGTCCGTGAATACTTGGAAGGGGAAGCGAGCCCCTCCAGAAGATGTTTCCACTCGGAGAAGGCCAACTTCATAGCCAGTAACTCTCTGTCCCCGATGGAATAATTCCTCTCGGCTGGTGTAAAGGTCTTGGAAAAGAAGCAGGGATGCTTCCGACCCTGGGCATCCTTTTGAAAAAGGACTGCTCCGGCACCAACAGAAGAGGCATCCACCTCTAAAATAAACGGCTTATCGACATTGGGGCGATGTAAGATGGGAGCACTGGCAAAATGCGACTTGATGGAGGAGAACGCCTTGGTGACCTCCTCTGACCACAACATGGGATTAGATCCCTTCTTGGTGAGGGCTACCAAGGGAGCTACCAAAGTAGAGAAGTGGGGAATGAATTGCCGATAGTAGTTAATGAACCCATAAAGCGCTGCACCTCTTTAAGGGAGTGGGGTTTTTGCAAATCCATTACAGCCTGTAGTTTGGCAGGATCCATAGCCAATCCCTGGGCGGAGATGATATAGCCCAGGAAAGGTAGAGACTCCTGCTCAAACATGCACTTCTCCAACTTCGCATATAGGGAATTTGCTCGCAAGAGGTCGAAGACCTTGCAGACATCTCTCTGGTGGGAGGCCATATCTGGAGAAAAGATGAGAATGTCATCCAGATAGACTACCACCGAAGTGGTCAAAATATCCCGGAAGATGTCGTTCACAAAGTCTTGGAAGACAGCTGGGGCATTACAGAGCCCAAAGGGCATTACCAGATATTCGTAATGCCCATCCCTGGTATTAAATGCCGTCTTCCATTCGTCCCCTTCACGGATGCGAATCAGGTTATACGCACCCCGCAGGTCTAGCTTAGTAAATACCCTAGCTCCCCGAAGCCTGTCAAAGAGCTCCGAGATTAGCGGCAAAGGGTACTTATTTTTCACGGTGATAGCGCTGAGACCCCTATAATCAATGCACGGACGTAACTCTCCGTTCTTCTTCTGCAGAAAGAAGCTCCCCGCTCCCGCTGGTGACACCGACTTCCTAATGAATCCCCTTGCCAAGTTCTCCTAAGTATATTGGGGCATGGCCTCTGTCTCAGGAAGAGAGAGGGGATAAACCCTTCCCCTAGGAGGCTCAGCTCCAGGCAAGAGGTCAATAGGACAGTCATGGGGCGATGAGGCGGAATAGTCTCTGCAGCCTTCTTCGAGAATACATCGGCATAGGACCAATTGACCTTGGGAAGAGGAGAGAGGTCTATGGGTATCTCAGTGGTGGTGACCTGCACGCTATCCCTAATGCATCTGCCTTTACATAAATTACCCCAACCCAGAATTCTCCCTGAAGACCACTCAATATGGGGAGAGTGGTGGCAGAGCAGGATAATCCCAACAAAACCTCATCTATACCCTCACGGAGGATAAAAAATGATGTATTCTCCTGATGGGAAGGAGACATAGACAAGGTGAGTGGGACAGACTGATGGGTGATTTGTGTGGGCAGAATTGCTCAGTTCAACACCCGTACCGACACTGGTTCAGCCTGCAACATCAAAGGCATGGTGTGGCGAGAAGCCAAGGAGGACAACATAAAATTCCCCTCTGCCCCAGAATCCACACACAGCTTGATGGGTAGGGTGGTAGAACCGTGGGTAATTATCCCCTTGAGGAACAATTTAGGGGCAAAAATCATGACATCCAGTGACCCTGTTCCTACGGTGACTGGGCGCGACCGTTTATTCAGCCGCTGTGGACATCGGTTGGCAAAATGTCCTGCTGCTGGCAAATATAACAAATCGGGGATGGAAGAGTGGCCCGAGATTTAGATCCCGCAGGAGCAACCTCCTGAAGGTCGGGCGCCTGAACGAGCGACTCCAGAGGGGTGGCGAAGGTAGGAGCCAACCGAACCCTCTGCCTACACTGGGCATGTTTCAGCCTCCGCTTGTGGAAACGGAGGTCGACGCGGGTGGAAATAGCGATAAGCTTCTCCAGTGCGGCAGGAATCTCCCTGCTATCCCGCAGAGTCGCTAAAATAATTGCCGTAGCACGCTGTGGCAGATAGTGCGAACTCTGTTAATCCACAGAGCTGCTAGCGGGAATGCCGCAGCGCTATATGGCGATAAGTGCGAACTCACTTAGCTTCAGTGAGCCGCAAAGTAAAACGCTAGGGCGCTGACTAGCATTTTAAAGCGAACCCTGTTGCGTCACAGAGCCGCTGAGAAACCCTACCGTGTCCAGGTACACAGTTGACTGCTAAGCGAACATAGGAAGTGGTCATGCGCTATCTATGGCGTCTGTACGCCAGGCCCTGAATACAGCAACCAAACTCCTCACCGGTTATACCTTCCTGGAGGACCAATAGGAGTCGTAGCTGTATCTTGCCCTGGGCATGCTCAGAAGAAGAAAAAGAGGACTTAGTCCCAAATCTGCCTGCTCCAGCACTGGTTATAACCGAAGATCCAGGAGAGGCAGCAGCAAGTCTCTGCACAGTATTAGACCAGGCAAGACGATGGGACTGATGTCTCTGCTGAGCAGGCTCCACTGCGGCCGGAGATGGATTGGGGACCGCAGCGGGAATGGCTCGAGATTCCCCTTGTGCAGCATTGGGAACTCGACCCCTAACAATATTAATATTAACTTTTTTTAATAATTATTTATCTAATATTTCAGATACTGTTATCATTACACCATTCAGGAAACTGATTGCTACAAACTCAACCCTCTTGACTACATCATGCCATCGAAAACATGTTATCAAAAATATTTCTGTGGGGGATTTTTTAGAACCAAATGTAATTCTACTTTACATTCTGTTTTTGTGGAGGATTCTAAATTTATGACTGATAGACTAATAGCACTTAAATATCCCACCTGGATGCTAGATAGAGCTAACCATATCATACAGGGTATTAATAGAAAAGACATGTTAAGGGAGAAATATCAAGAAGCAAATAGAGTTGCTAATCAAATTATCTTTAGCTCTGCATTTAGCCCCGAATTATTTGATGTTACCGGCATCATTAAAAAACATCTACCAATGTTGCATATAGGCCAAAAATTAAGACAACTACTTCGCCATCCTGTCAATTTTATGGCAAAAAAAAGCATCCATGTTGGGCAATTTTTTTTTCCTAGTCTATCTGAATGATACCCATAAAATGAACCGCACATGGTTAAACACTAAAGGATTTTTCTTTGCAGCCATAATGTTTGCACCTTTTGCAAACATGTGGACCAAACTAAAACCTTTTACATCATTAGCTACATAGAAGTCCTTTAATATTAGTTCTAACATTAATTGCAATACAACTTTTGTGGTCTATTTGATCACATGTTTCCTCATGCTGTATCATTGGGATTAAAAGAGTTAAAAACCCATTAGGGGTGATGACTATGGGATGGAGTTGTTGAACCATGAATCATGGTGATATACAGTTAGGTCCATAAATATTTGGACAGAGACAACATTTATCTAATTTTGGTTCTAGACATTACCACAATGAATTTGAAACAAAACAAATCAGATGCAGTTGAAGTTCAGACTTTCAGCTTTCATTTGAGGGTATCCACATTAAAATTGAATGAAGGGTTTAGGAGTTTCAGCTCCTTAACATGTGCCACCCTGTTTTTAAAGGGACCAAAAGTAATTGGACAATTGACTCCAAGGATATTTCATGGACAGGTGTGGGCAATCCCTTCATTATATCATTCTCAATTAAGCAGATAAAAGGGCTGGTGTTGATTTGAGGTGTGGTGTTTGCATTTGGAAGGTTTAGCTGTGAAGGAAACATGCGGTCAAAGGAGCTCTCCATGCAGGTGAAACAAGCTATCCTTAAGCTGCAAAAACAGAAAAAACCCATCCGAGAAATTGCTACAACTTTAGGAGTGGCAAAATCTACAGTTTGGTACATTCTGAGAAAGAAAGAAAGCACTCGTGAACTCATCAATGCAAAAAGACCTGGGCGCCCACGGAAGACAACAGTGGTGGATGATCGCAGAATACTCTCCATGGTGAAGAGAAACCCCTTCACAACAGCCAACCAAGTGAACAACACTCTCCAGGAGGTAGGCGTATCAATATCCAAATCTACCATAAAGAGAAGACTGCATGAAATTAAATACAGAGGGTTCACTGCACGGTGCAAGCCACTCATAAGAATCAAGAATAAAAAGGCTAGGCTGGACTTTGCTAAAAAACATCTAAAAAAGCCAGCACAGTTCTGGAAGAACATTCTTTGGACAGATGAAACCAAGATCAACCTGTACTAGAATGATGGAAAGAGAAAAGTATGGCGAAGGCGTGGTACAGCTCATGATCCAAAGCATACCACATCATCTGTAAAACATGGCGGAAGCAGTGTGATGGCTTGGGCATGCATGGCTGCCAGTGGCACTGGATCACTAGTGTTTATTGATGATGTGACACAGGACAGAAACAGCCGAATGAATTCTGAGGTATTCAGAGCCATACTGTGTGCTCAGATCCAGCCAAATGCAGCCAAACTGATTGGTCATCGTTTCATACTACAGATGGACAATGACCCAAAACATAAAGCCAAAGCAACCCAGGAGTTTATTAAAGCAAAGAAGTGGAATATTCTTGAATGGCCAAGTCAGTCACCTGATCTCAACCCAATTGAACATGCATTTCACTTGTTAAAGACTAAACTTCAGACAGAAAGGCCCACAAACAAACAACAACTGAAAACCACCGCGGTGAAGGCCTGGCAGAGCATCAAAAAGAAGGAAACACAGTGTCTGGTGATGTCCATGAGTTCAAGACTTCAGGCAGTCATTGCTAACAAAGGGTTTTCAACCAAGTACTAGAAATGAACATTTTATTTACAATTATTTAATCTGTCCAATTACTTTTGGTCCCTTTAACCCCTTCCCGACCCATGACGCCTACGTCGGCGTCATGAAAACCTGTGCCATCCCGACCCATGACGCCGACGTAGGCGTCATGCTATAAATCATGTTACTGCGGGTCGGGGGTCCGGGGTCACTGAAAGGTCACCCGACCCGCAGTAACAGGACCCTTACTGCATCACCACAGGGGGGTTGGCTTAACCCCCACGTGGCCACGATCGCTCTGATTGGCTGTTAAAAGTGAAACTGCCAATCAGAGCGTTTGTAATATTTCACCAATGAAACTGGTGAAATATTACACACATGCGATGCTGCAATGCATCTGCCATGGCGAGACCGCGATCAGACCCCCCCCACACCATGTCATGGCGGTGATCAGCCGCCGCCATCGAAAGATGGCAGCGATCGGTCACCGCCGTCGCTGTCTGCTCCCCTGCTCCTGCGATCACCCCCCCTCACCTTCCGATCCCCCCCCTCACCTTCCGACGTCCCCTACTCACCTCTCCCGGTCCACCGATGTCCCTGGATCCGTCCCGGCGGCTGCCCGGGATTCTTCATGGGCGCCGCCATCTTGGAAAATGGCGGGCGCATGCGCAGTGCGCCCGCCGGCCGGCGCATGCGCAGTGCGCCCTCCATTGTAAAAAAATTTATTTTGATCACTGTGATAAACTGTCACAGTGATCAAAATAAAAAAAAAGTAAATGAACCCCCCCCTTCATAGGTAGGGACAAATAATTTTTTTTCCTAGCGGATTTTGCTGCTGATCCGCAGCTGATTTTGCTGCGGATCTGCGGTGGATATCGCGGCTGATCCTCGGCGGATTTCGCTGCGGATTCGCGGCGGATTTCGCTGAGGATCCGCGGCAGGATATCGCTGCTGATCCGCGGCTGATTTCGCTGCTGATCCGCGGCGGATTTCGCTGCTGATCCACGGCGGATTTCGCTGCTGATCCACGGCGAATTTCGCTGCTGATCCGCGGCGGATTCGCTGCTGATCCGCTGCGGATCCGCGGCTGATTTCGCTGCTGATCCGCGGCGGATTTCGCTGCGGATCCGCGGCGGATTTCGCTGCGGATCCGCGGCTGATTTCGCTGCGGATCCGCGGCTGATTTCGCTGCTGATCCGCGGCGGATTTCGCTGCTGATCCGCGGCGGATTCGCTGCTGATCCGCGGCGGATCGCGCTGATTCGCGGCGGATTTCGCGCTGATCCCGGCTGATTTCGCTGCTGATCCGCGGCGGATTTGCTGCTGGATCCGCTGCGGATTTTGCTGCTGATCCGCGGCGGATTTATGCTGCTGATCCGCGACTGATATTGCTGCTGATTCGCTGCAGATCCGCGCGGATTTCGCTGCTGATTCGCGGCGGATTTCGCTGCTGATCCGCGGCTGATTTCGCTGCTGATCCGCGGCGATTTCGCTGCTGATCCGCAGCGGATTTCGCTGCTGATCCACTGCGGATTCGCTGCTGATCCGCGGCGGATTTCGCCGCTGATCCACGGCTGATTTCGCTGCTGATCCACGGCGGATTTTGCTGCTGATCCGCGGCGGATTTTGCTGCTGATCCGCGGCAGATTTTGTTGCTGATCCGCGACTGATTTTGCTGCGGATCCGCGGCTGATTATCTGCTGATTCATCTGCGCTAGCGGGTATAGCATAATGCGATCGCGTTATGCTATACCGTTACCAGCCGGTCAATGCTACGTGTTGAACGGGCTGGTAAAATGCAATATGAACCCAGCCTTAGGGTTAGAACTAGGGTTAGGGTTAGCATTAGGGTTAAGGTTAGAATTACGGTTAGGGTTGGAATTTGAGTTAGGGTTGGAATTAGGGTTAGGGTTGGAATTAGGGTTAGGCTTGTAGTTAGGTTTATGGTTAGAGTTGGGATTACGGTTAGGGGTGTGTTGGGGTTAGGGTTATGATTAGGGTTTGTATTAGGGTTAGGTGTGTGTAGGGGTTAGGGTTGGGGTTAGGGGTGTGTTGGGGTTAGTGTTGGAGTTAGAATTGAGGGGTTTCCACTATTTAGGCACATCAGGGGTCTCCATACGCGACATGGCGCCACCATTGATTCCTGCAAATTTTGCGTTCAAAAAGTCAAACAGTGCTCCCTTTATTCCAAGCCCCGACGTATGCCCAAACAGTGGTTTATCCCCACATATGAGGTATCAGCGTACTCGGGAAAAATTGCACAACAACTTTGGGGGTTCTAATTTCTCCTGTTAACTTTGGGAAAAAAAATTGGGGACTAAAAATTATTTTTGTGGAAAAAAAATTATTTTATATTTTCACGGCTCTGCGTTATAAACTTCTGTGAAGGACTTGGAGATTTAAAGTGCTTATCACACATCTATAGAAGTTCCTTGGGGGATCTAGTTTCCAAAATGGGGTCACTTGTGGGGAGTTTCTACTGTTTAGGCACATCAGGGACTCTGCAAACGTAACATGACGCCCGAAGACCATTCCATCAAGTGGGCATTTCAAAACGTCACTACTTCCCATCCGAGCCCCAACGTGTGCCCATACAGTATTTTCTCCCACATATGGGATATCAGCATACTCAGGACAAATTGGACAACAACTTTTGGGGTCTAATTTCTCATGTTACCCTTGGGAAAATAAAAAAATTGGGGACTAAAAGATCCTGATTGTGGAAAAAATATGATTTTTTTATTTTCATGCCCGGGCGTTATAAACTTCTGTGTAGCCCTTGGGGGTTCAAAGTGCTCACCACACATCTAGATAAGTTCTTTGCGGGGTCTAGTTTCCTAAATGGGGTCACTTGTGGGGAGTTTCTACTGTTTAGGCACATCAGGGGCTCTGCAAACGTAACAAGATGCCCGCAGACCATTCCATCAAGTCGGCATTTCAAAGCGTCACCACATCCCTTCCGAGCCCTGACGTGTGCCCAAACAGTGGTTCCCCCCCACATATGGGGTACTAGCGTACTCAGGACAAACTGGACAACAACTTTTGGGGTCCAATTTCTCCTGTAACCATTGTGAAAATAAAAAATAGTGGGCTAAAAAATCATTTTTTGAGAAAAAAAATGATTTTTTATTTTCACGGCTCTGCGTTATAAACTTCTGTGAAGCACCTGGGGGTTCAAAGTTCTCACTACGCATCTAGATAAGTTCCTTAGGGTGTCTAGTTTCCAAAATGGGGTCACTTGTGGGGAGCTCCTAATGTTTAGGCACACAGGGACTCTCCAAATGCGACATGGCAATCGCTAAATATTCCAGCATATTTTCCATTCAAAAAGTCAAATGGCGCTCCTTCCCTTCTGAGCCCTGCCGTGCGCCCAAACAGTGGTTTATGACCACATATGAGGTATCTATGTACTCAGGAGAAATTGCCCAACAAATTTTAGGATCCAATTTATACTGTTGCCCATGTGAAAATGAAAAAAACTGAGGCTAAAAGAAAATTTTTGTGAAAAAAAAGTACTTTCTTTTTTTACGGATCAATTTGTGAAGCACCTGGAGGTTCAAAGTGCTCACTATGCATCTAGATAAGTTCCTTAGGGGGTCTAGTTTCCAAAATGGGGTCACTTGTGGGGGAGCTCCAATGTTTAGGCACACAGGGACTCTCCAAATGCGACATGGCAACCGCTAAATATTCCAGCATATTTTCCATTCAAAAAGTCAAATGGCGCTCCTTCCCTTCTGAGCCCTGCCGTGCGCCCAAACAGTGGTTTATGACCACATATGAGGTATCTGTGTACTCAGGAGAAATTGCCCAACAAATTTTAGGATCCAATTTATACTGTTGCCCATGTGAAAATGAAAAAAACTGAGGCTAAAAGAAAATTTTTGTGAAAAAAAAGTACTTTCTTTTTTTTACGGATCAATTTGTGAAGCAACTGGGGGTTCAAAGTGCTCACTATGCATCTAGATAAGTTCCTTAGGGGGTCTAGTTTCCAAAATGGGGTCACTTGTGGGGGAGCTCCAATGTTTAGGCACACAGGGACTCTCCAAATGCGACATGGCAACCGCTAAATATTCCAGCATATTTTCTATTCAAAAAGTCAAATGGCGCTCCTTCCCTTCTGAGCCCTGCCGTGCGCCCAAACAGTGGTTTATGACCACATATGAGGTATCTGTGTACTCAGGAGAAATTGCCCAACAAATTTTAGGATCCAATTTATACTGTTGCCCATGTGAAAATGAAAAAAACTGAGGCTAAAAGAAAATTTTTGTGAAAAAAAAGTACTTTCTTTTTTTTACAGATCAATTTGTGAAGCAACTGGGGGTTCAAAGTGCTCACTATGCATCTAGATAAGTTCCTTAGGGGGTCTAGTTTCCAAAATGGGGTCACTTGTGGGGGAGCTCCAATGTTTAGGCACACAGGGACTCTCCAAATGCGACATGGCAACCGCTAAATATTCCAGCATATTTTCCATTCAAAAAGTCAAATGGCGCTCCTTCCCTTCTGAGCCCTGCCGTGCGCCCAAACAGTGGTTTATGACCACATATGAGGTATCTGTGTACTCAGGAGAAATTGCCCAACAAATTTTAGGATCCAATTTATACTGTTGCCCATGTGAAAATGAAAAAAACTGAGGCTAAAAGAAAATTTTTGTGAAAAAAAAGTACTTTCTTTTTTTACAGATCAATTTGTGAAGCACCTTGGGGTTCAAAGTGATCACTATGCATCTAGATAAGTTCCTTAGGAGGTCTAGTTTCCAAAATGGGGTCACTTGTGGGGGAGCTCCAATGTTTAGGCACACAGGGACTCTCCAAATGTGACATGGCAACCGCTAAATATTCCAGCATATTTTCTATTCAAAAAGTCAAATGGCGCTCCTTCCCTTCTGAGCCCTGCTGTGCGCCCATACAGTGGTTTATGACCACATATGAGGTATCTGTGTACTCAGGAGAAATTGCCCAACAAATTTTAGGATCCATTTTATCCTGATGCCCATGTAAAAATGAAAAAATTGATGCTAAAAGAAAATTTTTGTTGGAAAAATTAAAATGTCCATTTTTTCCTTCCACGTTGCTTTAGTTCCTGTGAAGCACCTGAAGGGTTAATAATCTTCTTGAATGTAGTTTTGAGTAGCTTGAGGGGTGCAGTTTTTATAAAGGTGTCACTTTTGGGTATTTTCTGCCATATAGACCCCTCAAAGTGACTTCAAATGTGAGGTGGTCCCTAAAAAAAATGGTTTTGTAAATTTTGCTGTAAAAATGAGAAATCGCTGGTCAACTTTTAACCCTTATAACTTCCTAACAAAAAAAATGTTGGTCCCAAAATTGTGCTGATGTAAAGTAGACATGTGGGAAATGTTATTTATTAACTATTTTGTGCCACATAACTCTCTGGTTTAACAGAATAAAAATTAAAAATTTGAAAATTACAAAATTTTCAGAATTTTCGCCAAATTTCCATTTTTTTCACAAATAAACGCAAAAATTATCGACCTTAATTTACCACTAACATGAAGCCCAATATGTCACGAAAAAACATTCTCAGAATCGCTAGGATCCGTTGAAGCGTTCCTGAGTTATTACCTCATAAAGGACACTGGTCAGAATTGCAAAAAATGGCAAGGTCTTTAAGGTCAAAATAGGCTGGGTCATGAAGGGGTTAAAAACAGGGTGGCACATGTTAAGGAGCTGAAACTCCTAAACCCTTCATCCAATTTTTATGTTGGATACCCTCAAATGAAAGCTGAAAGTCTGAACTTCAACTGCATCTGATTTGTTTTGTTTCAAATTCATTGTGGTAATGTCTAGAACCAAAATTAGATAAATGTTGTCTCTGTCCAAATATTTATGGACCTAACTGTACTCACTACAAACAAGAGTACCGGCAGGCTTACATCTCAGGCAGGTCTTGGTTTATAATTATTTTTCAATATCATTAATTATTTATTAAACTACTTTCTTTTTATGTATATTTATTATTCACTGTATTGAGAACTTCATAACAGAGGTCATGGATTCTTCATCTCCATGTGATTAAACAGGATACGATGATACATAAAGCTGACCTATTCACTAATCTTCATGCAATGACTAAGGACGTTAGCGCCTTAAACGCATTTGCTTTTCCAATGATGGTGTACAGCTGCAATTGTTTTTAACATTTTCAATACAACTTTTTGGATCTTAATGGACGTTTCTGAAAGCTGGATTTACTTACCTTGCTTCTCTACACCTGTTGTAGCACCAATTGTTCCATGCCTCCATACTCTCCAGTGGGTGAGCTGACTTTCTTCTACTGTCTATATTATTTCTTTTAGAAGTTACAGCAATTTTTCCTAGTAAAGTGTATCATCCTGTAGTAGCAATTTATATATAATTTCCATAACAACATTTGCTAAACAGTTGGAAGCACGTTCAGAAATTTGCCACCTGTAAACATCACCCACGGCATATCTCCTAGGACCTGGCCATGCTATCTTCATTTTAATAGGAAGTGGTTTATTTACTTAGGCAGTACACTACACAATTATGAAAGGGCTACTATCATTAAAACCACTTCACAGATTGGCTCTACAGTGCATATTACTCCTATACTTATCATGTTATACTTAATAGGATAATGCATAATGCACATCTTTACAAATCAGTCAGTAATGCCTCATTATTCATATGACACATTGCTTTTATCCCCAGTTTCAGCCTAAATACAGTATATCAATATGTTACCAGATAAACTAACCACTAGAAGCACATATGGTTTATGCAACACTCCTAATACTACTTGTCCCCATGAATGAGCCTTAAAAGGTTTGTGTGATCAACCCTTTTAGAGTTAGAAGAAGCTTAAGACAAAAAGCCACAGGGTTAATTACAGCGACCACCTTGTAAGGACCAATAAACATAGGACCTAATTTCCACGAGGGAATTTTTAGTTTAATATTTATGGTAGACAGCCATACCAAATCATTCACACCCAGGTCCAGACCTGACAACCATTTCTTATGCACCTTGTGTTTGTCCCCTCTGATTTTCAAGTAGTTCTGAATGCCTTGCCATACAGATAAGAATGATGTAGAAAATCGTTCCTCTCCAGGAACTCTTGAAGACCCCTCTTTACTGAAGGTACAGAACTGCGGATGGAAGCCATTTGCACCAAAAAATGGCGACTTACCAGGGGTCTCACGATTGTTCAAAGCAAATTCGGCTAATGGTAAAAAATATGACTAATCCCCCTGATTACACAAGGTATGTCTTCAAACTCTAGTTTAAACGTGCAGTCTGACCATTAGTTTCAAGATGTGATGCTGAATAAAAGGATAGATGCATCCCTAGACTAGAACAAAATGCCCTCCAGAATTTAGATACAAATTGGGTCCCCTGATCTGACACCACATTGGAGGGAACCCCATGAAGCTTCACGATCTCGTGACAAACACTTGAGCCAGGGTCTTAGCGTTAGGTAGAGCAGGTAAAGTAATGAAGTGTGCCATTTTACTATGACTATCCACCACAACTAAGATAACAGTGTTACTAGAGGAGGAAGGAAGATCCATACTAAAATCTTTAGATAAATGTGCCCAAAACCGGTAATGTATGGTTAATGATAAAAGAGCCCCAGAAGAATGAATATGCAGGGTCTTTGAACGCACACAATTACAGGAAAACACAAAGTTAACTTGTTCCCAATGTAACCTTGGCCACCAAAAAAGCGAGAAAGGAGTTCGAAGGTTGCTTTACTACCTGGATGACCAGCCAGGGCCGAGATATGATATGCCCCTAAAACTTTGAGGCGCAGATGCAATGATACAAATAATTTCACTGGAAGGCAAGCAGTAGCATCCCCTGAGATTTCAAAACCTTTCCTTCCAGCTCAGAACACACGGTGGTGATGACCACCCATTCTTGTAAAATTTGGACCGAGTCATCTGACCTATCACCCCCAGGGAAGCTCCAAGATAAATCATTAGCTTTGACGTTCTTAATTCCAGGATGGTTAGTGATGATAAAATTAAAGCTGGTAAAAAATAGAGACCATCTAACTTGTCAGTTCCTATGCTCTAGAGTAATCAATCTAGGTAAGTTATGGTGCAAACCTTAATCTTTTTGACTTATATGCTTTCTTTGATTGTGCCTATTCACACTAGCTTAGATGTGCTGGTCCTTCTTTTTGTCTAGTTGTATCAAAGCCTTTTGGACATGTGCACTCCCACTCCCATTAGCCACAGGTGGTTTTAAGCAGATTAGCTGGTCCATTCCTGCCCCATAAATTGTAGGCTTTTTTGCCCAAGAGAGGTTACATTACAGTACAGGGACCCAATTTATGAAGGATGCCTTGACATGGCAATTGGGCACACACATATTGACCAATCTATGTGCTAAGAACCTTCATTTTTTCATAGCAATTTTTGCAGATGCATATTTCATATATACAGTATATTGCGCTTTTTTCAAATTTTTTCCCTTTTTCTGTGGCAGCAATGCAGTTCCTATGCTCTGAGTAATCATTCTTGGTAAGTTATGGTGCAAACCTTAATCTTTTTGACTTATATGCTTTCTTTGGTTGGCACCTATTCACACTAGCTTAGATGTGCTGGTCCTTCTTTTTGTCTATTTTTATTAGCTGGTCCATTGCTGCCCCATAAATTGTAGGCTTTTTTGCCCAAGAGAGGTGACATTACAGGACAGGGACCCAATTTATGAAGGACCCCTTGACATGGCAATTGGGAACACATACATTGGCCAATCTATGCGCTAAGTGTTAGGGACTGCGGAACGCACCAAATAATTATGAATAATGGGTGCGTTCGCAGCCCGGGGTCCACCGTGCATGCAGAGCCTGCTGCTAGTAATGATGACAGGATATGGCGGTAAAAGCGAGCTCTGTTACTTCACAGAGGCACAAACATAGACGCTGTGGCACTATATGGTGGTATGAGCGAACTCTGTTACACCACAGAGTCGCTGACATAGACTCTGAGATAGAGACTGTGTCCTGTTAACACCACAGGAGTACACAGATAACTGCTGTGAGGATAGCTGTCCGTGGTCATGCAGTCAGCAACGCAAACAAGCAACTCCTCACCGGAGTAGCCGGTATTCTAGAGGCTATTTCAGCCAAGCCCTGAACACGTGCATACAAATCTCCTCACCGGAGGTGCCGGTATTCTAGGGGCTTATTTCAGCCGAGCCCTAACCACATGCGTGCATGATCACACTGGCGCAAAGCACATAACACAATTGATACTAGCGCATGGCCGAGCGGCCATGCAACCCTTTTATAGCAGCAACTGCAAGACCTTCCAGAAAAGGACCAATGAGAAACTGTTTCAGAACACAAGCAGTTTCAGACCTTCCTGGCGGACCAATAGGAGCTGCTGCAGTACCTGAGCATGTGACCCCTGATCTCCAATGAGAGATCTTACCCTGGGCATGCTCAGAAGGGGAAACGCAGGACTTAGCCCCAAAGACGTCTGCTGGCCGCTGACCAGTACTGGCTACATTAGCAGAACCTGAAGAGGCAGCAGTAAACCTCTGCACAGTACTAGGCTGTGCAAGATGCTGGGACCGACGTCTCTGCTGAGGAGGCTCCACTGTGGCCGGAGATGGATGGGGGACCGCAGCGGGAATGGCTCGAGATTCCCCTGTGCAGAAGCGGGAACTTGACCTCTAACACTAAGAACCTTCCTTTTTTCATAGCAATTTTTGCAGATGCATGTTTCATATATACACTATATAGCGCTTTTTTTCAATTTTTTTCCCATTTTCTGTGACAGCAATGCAGTTCCTATGCTCTAAGAGTAATCATCCTTGGTAAGTTATGGTGCAAACCTTAATCTTTTTGACTTATATGCTTTCTTTGGTTGGCACCTATTCAAACTAGCTTAGATGTGCTTGTCCTTCTTTTTGTCTATTTGTCTAGGATTAATACATTTAGCAGATTCGAGGTAAAATAGACCTTTATGATCAGTAATGACAATGACAGGGTGGACTGCCTCCTCCAAAAAATGATACCACTCAACTTGATGGCCAAAAGTTCTCTATTGCCCATTTCATATTTCCTATAGGCTAACAGAAATTTTTTAGAGAAAAAGACACAGGGATGCCACTTACCTGGGGACGACCACCCTTGAGACAACACAGCCCTGACCCCCACCCCTACCTCAGATGCATTCATCTCAACCATAAATGGTTGGAAAATATTGGGTTGAATTGAGTATAGGACCAGTGGAAAAGCATTTCTTTAAAGAAGAGAATGGCTGACGAGCACAATCAGACAGATTCGACAAGTCTGTACCTTTCTTTGTCATGTTTGGGTTTGACAGTGAGGGGTTTGACAATTGAGAAGTTTTTAATAAGCTTCAGTTAATAGTTAGCAAACTCCAAAAAGCATTGCAATGCTTTCTGATTTTCTGGCAGATCCCATTCCAGTACTGCATGGACCTTATCAAGAGCCATCTGAAAACCTGCAGCAAAAACTAGGAAACTCAGGAACTTCATCTCTTGTATGGCGAATACGCATCTTTTCTAAATTGACGTACAAATACACCTATAATGAAAATCCTGTCGTTTATGGTCTTTAAAGTATGAGCATTATAATCTCTAAAAAAGAAATTACTTTAGATACTGTCACGTACAGTGTGGGAAAGACTAAGTGCAAAACGAAAGAATGAGGGGAAGGAAGCCCAGACACTAGAGAAAGGGTAGGTGGAGATCCCCAGGCAGATCTAGTAGTACCCTACCTTCCCTACCATCCCTAAATTAGCTCCTAACCAATCGCAGAGCAGGAAACCTAAGCCCTGTATTTCCCTAGAGTTAAGCCCTGGCTAGGGACGGGGTAGGATGAGCACTGGTAAGTCCCCACTGTAAACTAAAGACAAAAAGGTAGACAGACAAAGGGAATGAACGTAGCTTGAGCAGACTCAGAGAGGTAAAACCAAAAGTCCTCAAACAGCTCCAGAGAGGAAGTTAGCCGACTGCTACAGCGACAAGCCTTCACAAGGGAAAAATGTGAATATCACCGATACCTTATTTGTGGGGGAAATATTCTGTTTGAGCACACGGCAGGGCTCGGAAGGAAAGGAGCGCCATTTGACTTCTTGAATGCAAAATTTGCTGGAATAATTAGTTGCGTTTGGAGAGCAGCAGACTGGGGGTTTATAAACACCCAGGTCAAGGTGAGTCAACTAGAGCCGGAGGAAGGTTGCCACTAGGTCCAAGATTCAGAAGGATTAATGAGCTGTCTGTAATGCCAAATACAGACATGTTCTGCTGCGGCTGATGCAGAGTGAAGTCTGTTGCATCTGACACACCCATAACAGATACAGACCAGAGTATGGGTAAGAATCACATTTTATTGGACAAATAAAAATGTAAATAAAAATATATATACCTATATTTATATGGGGTACATTGTGTCATTGCCATTGCAAGGTTTATATTAGATTATTTATATTTACTATTTTTTACCATCTTTTATAATGATTTTTTCCTTGTTTTTAATAAATTTATCATGTTCATGTTTATAGTTGTCCAATAAAATGTGATTCATACCCTTACTCTGGTCTGTATTTAAAGCAATTTCTTTTTGGTGACTAAATTGGCGTACAGTTTATTATCCTGCAGAACCTGTAACAAACTCCTGACGTGTATCTGATGTCACTTGAGATCAGGTGAGTATATTAAAATATCGTCCAGATACACCACTACAAATCTACCCACAAGGTAACAAAAAATATTGTTAACAAAATGTTGGAAAATGGCGTGAGCATTAGTCAAACCAAATGGCATGACAAGGTTTTCATAATGCCCTTCAGGAGCATTAAAGGCCATCTTCCATTCATCCCCCTCCTTGATCCTTATCAGATTATAGGCTCCTCTGAGATCTAACTAAAGGTACTGTCACACTAAAGCCCCCGTCTCACACAGCGATCTCGCTAGCGAGATCGCTGCTGAGTCACTAGTTTTGTGACGCAGCAGCGATCTCCCCAGCGATATCGCTGTGTGTGACATTCAGCGACGATCAGCCCCCGTGCTGGGTATCGCTGATCGTCGCTGAATGTCCTGGACATTTTTTTGATCGCTGGTCTCCCGCTGACAGGCACGCATCGCTGTGTGTGACAGGCGGGAGACCAGCGATCCGCTGGTAACCAAGGTACACAGCGGGTTTCCAGGCGCGGGGCTGTGCCTAGAAACCCGCTGTGTACCTTGGATACCAGCGCCCTGATGCAGGGAGCTGGTAACCAAGGTACACAGCGGGTTTCCAGGCACCGCGCAGCACCTGGAAACCCGATGTGTACCTTGGTTACCAGCTCCCTGCATCAGGGCGCTGGTATCCAACGTACACTGCGGGTAACTAAGCGATGTTACCCGCAGTGTCGCTGTGCTGATCGCTGCCCTGAGATGCCTGTTTAGCAGCTCAGCAGCGATCATGTAGCGATACACCAGCGATCCTGACAAGTGCATATCGTTGTCGGGATCGCTGGTGTATCGCTATGTGAGACCCAGGCCTAAGTGATCGCACCAGCGATCACGACAATGACACGACCTGGCAGAGATCGTTTGTACATCGCTATAAGGTCGCTAGTAGCTTCCAAACAGGAAGATCTCATAAACGACACATCAGCGATCAGCGATCTGTATAACGACCTCGGCGGTCGTTGGGACCTGTCACACAGCATGTATTGTTAAAGATTGAGCGCAACCTTTTCCACGCCCCTCAGCACAGATTGGTGGTCACTGTATGTCATATGTCACAGCTCTCGCTTTGTGATTGGACGTCCGCGTAATAAAAGACTACGTATTAGCGCTCCCTTCCATTTTTCTCGAGCGCAAGTGGTTCATACGAATTTCCAGCATCGTTCCATACTGCGTCCTGCTAGCCTTCTGCTTTGCAGCTACTGCGATCCAGTCTGTGCCGCTATTGCGTTTGCCCCGGATTCATTTTTTCAGGATCCCAAAAATGTCTTGTATAAATGGCAAAGATGATGCGCTGTAGTGACTCTGACAGGATCGCAAAACCCCCACACACGATAGTATCCTTGCAACAACGCACAAAGGACTAGATGTTGTGGCCAACAATCGGAGCTGAGGGGCGTTAAAACCTAGTCCCGCCTGCGCCGCTGACATATGAGTCGCCAACGAGGTCGCTCGTCGTTCATAAAGGGTGTCAAACTCAGCGATTCAGGCTCACCAGCGGGACGCCAACGATCAAAAAACGGTCCAGAACGTTTGTGCACGATCACCGACATCGCAGCAGGGGCCACATCCCTGCTACATGTCACACACAGCGACATCGATGGCGATGTCGCTGCTGCGTCATAAAATCTGTGTCGCTTAAGCGATATCGCTAGCGATCTCGCCTAGTGTGACAGTACCTTTAGATGTTGCCCCAACAATCAGACTAAATAAGTCGGGAATGAGTGGGAAGTTAAACAAGTCTCAGATAATAATCCGGTTTAACTCACTAAAATCTAAACAGGGATGTAGGCCCTCCATATTTCTTCTTAACAAAAAAGAACCCTGCCACCATGGGCAAAGAGGAAGGTCTAATATGTCCCTTAGCAAGACTATCAGAGATGTAATGCTTCATGGCCTGCCTTTCAGGGCCAGACAGAATGTATAATCTGGTTTTGGGTAATTTCGTTCCAGGAAGCAAGTTTACGGGGCAATCATACACACTGTAAGGAGGCAGTTCCTGACACCACTTTTCTGAGAACATAGGGTTGAGCGATACTTTCCGATATCCAAAAGTATCGGAATCGGAATGGTATCGCCGATACCATTAAAATATCGGCGATACCCGATACCGATACCGGAAATCCAATGTAAGTCTATGGGAACAAAATATCGTAACTAAAAAAAACCCCATTCTTTCCTTGTAAACACTAAATATACACACATAGAATATCATATATATATACATGTCATTGTGACATATATATATACATATATTTATAGTTTATACACTTCTACATAGTAAAATAGCCTCTGATTCAATTGCCGGGTAAAGTCGGCTTTTGTGAAAAGACAGAAGCACCCGACATGAAATGACACTTGGTTTACATAGAGTTAACCATGTCTTTTCATGTAGTTTGATATCTGATTTGCACAAACAATTACATGAGTGGCTGTGTGCAAAATTTCACACCTGTAGGGGTTAATTAAAGGTGTAAATTCGTTGTAAAAAAAACGGACTTTTTTGCTACGAATTTACACCTTTAATTAACCCCTACAGGTGTGAAATTTTGCACACTTACACTCATGTAATTGTTTGTGCAAATCAGATATCAAACTACATGAAAAGACATGGTTAACTCTATGTAAACCAAGTGTCATTTCATGTCGGGTTCTGCATTTTCACAAAAGCCGGCAATTGAATTAGCGGCTATTATACTATGTAGAAGTGTATGAACTATAAATATATATATATATATAATGTGTCACAAACTCAATGACATGTATATATATATATGAGGTGTAAAATTGCTGAAAAAAAATGCGTGGGCTCCCGCCCTATTTTCGCAACCAGACAGACAAAGCCAGTGAGTGGGGGCAGATAATAATAGCCCAGAGAGGGACCATTATTTTTGCCCCCCCCGGCTACTAACATCTGCCCCCAGACACCCCAGAAAGGGCAAATCTCTAATTAGATTTGCCTTTCTGGCACTTTGCCCGTCTATTCCCATTGCCCTGTAGCGGTGGCGAATGGGTTAATAAGGGGTTAAAATGACCTTGCAATTGAAAGGTCACTTTAAGCCAGGTTAATAATTGAGAGCTGTCAATTAGACAACTATCAATTATTAATCCTATTGTATGAAAGAAAAATCAAACACACACACTTTAATAAAAAAGAAGTTTAATGAAATAATCACACAGTTTTTGACCATATTTTATTTACCTGCTAAAACCATTTCCTGTAATAAAAATAAAATAATAAAGCAAAATTATTCTTACCAATCCGATGCACAGTCAGGTCCCACGGTGTAATCCTTCAGAAAGGGTTAATGTTTACTGCAGGGACCGCAGCTAATGCTGCAGCCTCACAGTAAACCCCCAAATGAATGAGCTCCTCTCCTGGCTGACAGGAGAGGAAGTGGAAAGCTTAATTGATTGCTTTCCACTTTCACTTCAGGTCAGCCAGGGACACCATCAGTGACGTCAGAGGAAACTGATTAACAAAAATAGGGGTTCCCTTCGAAAAAAAAATGGCGTTGGGTCCCCTCTATTTTTGTTAACCAGCCAGATGAAGCAGACCGCTGAGGCCTGGATTTTCAGGCTGTTAAGGAGCCAAGATCCATGGACCTTGCCAGCCCGATAATACCAGGCCACAGCAGTCTGCATATCTTGGCTGATTAACAAAAATAGGGGATCCCCTCGAAAAAAATTAGCGTGGGGTCCCCCCTATTTTTGTTAACCAGCCAGATGAAGCAGACCGCTGAGGCCTGGTTTTTCAGGCTGGTAAGGATCCAATATCCATGGACCTTGCAAGCCTGATAATACCAGGCCACAGCAGTCTGCTTAGCTTGGCTGGTTAACAAAAATAGGGGATCCCCTCGAAAAAAAAAACGGCGTGGGGATCCCCCCTATTTTTGTTAACCAGCCAAGTAAAATGCAGACTGCTGGGCCTGGTATTAAAAGACTGTCAAGGCCCATGGATTTTGGCCCTCAACAGCCTGATAATACCAGGCTACAGCAGCCCCACATTTGGCGCATCAAAAGATGTGCCAATTGTGGCACTTTACTCGGCTCTTCCCACTTGCCCTGTAGCGGTGGCAAGCGGGGTAATAAGGGGTTAATGTCACCGTTGATTGCACGGTGACAATAAGCCCGGTTAATAATGGAGAGGCGTCAATAAGACACCGATCCATTATTAATCCCAAAGTTTTTAAATGTTTAAAAAAAAGACACAGCAGGAAAAAAGTATTTTAATGAAATAAAAGAGACAACACAGTTTTCATTTTTTTTATTACCTCTCATTCCTGCGACGCCATCGATCTCCTGTAAAAAAAGAAAAAAAACAAACCAACAGTATACCACCTGTCCGACGGAGTCCATAGTAACGAGTGTCCCACGACGATCCAGCTCTGCTACATCGGAATGCCAGGCAGAGCCTGACATCCCGGCGCAGCACAGCTGATTACCTGCTTCTCCGGCGGGTGACGTCATCGGACTGCTTTACGGCTGCTATTACCCAGCAGTCACTGCAGTTATCGCGAGAAACTGCATGTGACCGCCAGGGAGAAGAGGATGGCGGCCATCAAGCAGTCTGGGATGTGACCGCCGGAGATCTTCTGCCGGGTAAGTGCCGCTGACTCCTGACAGACCCGACCGACGGACACTGACAGTGACAGTGACATTCCGATTCCGGTATCTGATATGATGAAAATATCGGTACTCGGAATCGGAATTCCGATACAGCCAATATCGGCCGATACCCGATATTTGCAGTATCGGAATGCTCAACCCTACTGAGAACACATCCTTAAAATCAGACAGAAAAAAAAGTTGTGGTATTAGTGGAAACAGTAGAAATGATATACTCAGTAAATTACTTTTGCAGAAATAACTCCACTTTACTCTTTTACTGGACTGCCGGCGTATAACTGGATTATGCATAATTTGCCAGGGAAGACCTAACACAATAGGGGTAGGGAGACCTTCCCAGATATAACAAGAAAGTAGCTACCTGTGAAGAGCCCCTATGCACAGGTTCACATTATGCACTACCTTCATAAAATTTCCCTGACCTAGAGGTGCAGAGTCAATCACAAAAATGGGGATGGACTTTGCTATCGTACTACAGGAAAAACCATGGGCTCATGCAAAGCGAACATCCACCATATTGGCTCCCACCCCACTGTCAAGAGGATGGATATTTTCTCAGTTTTCGTACCTATAACTGCTTCTGCAGGTACAAAAAACTGAGATACACTCGTGGAGGAGATATATACAACCAGGTTGTTATCCTCCACAGAACCTGGGGTTAGAAGTTTTCCGACGGCTTTTTGTGCTTTGGTAAAGAAATTCAGACCCCAATCAAATTACCCTTTTGACTTCAGAAAAACACAGCCCAGTTTTGCAGCAAACCGCTGAAGACCCATACCGAGGGGAGGCCCCCCTAACTGCATCGGTTCTTCAGTCAGAGCAATCAGGGAGACCTTCAGTGTTAGGGTTGGCGGATTGCACTTAGTAAAGATGTGTAATAAAGTGCAATCGCAACCTGGGGTCCACAGGGCAGAGATGTAAAACTGCTGCTATAGAGTAATGAGGAACCTAGACAGCAAGTGATTGCTAGATCACACTGTGTTAGATGCCACATGTGTGAATGATACACAGAGTACCCTGCTCCGTTACTTCACCAAGCAGTACTGAACTAAAGAGCACTTAGTGCAATACCCTTAGTACAATACCCAGTTCCCTAAGGAAGTCTAGGCTGGTGGTTGAGCTTGCTCTGTAACTCAGCTGTGCTAATCATACACATGACCAGAGACAGATGCTAAGCCAAGGGGGAGTTTCCACCCTACACTGCCTGCCTAGACACACAGTCGCCTTTATAAGAGTGGCACACGTGCACACAGAGTGGTAGAGTATCCACTCACATACACCATCACAAATGAAACTAGTGCTCCAGCTTGCACCTCTGAGAGCCTTTTAAACACTAGGCTCATGTCCAGTCAGACAGGACCTTGCCTGTGGACCCATCTGGAGCTGCCACATAACCAGAGCAGCTGACGACCGACCACCAATGAGAAGGTGTCACCTCACGAACATGCTCAGTACGGTGATCTTCGGACTTAGACTCCAGAGAGCTGGACTGTCCCTGAATATCATTGGTTACTAAAGACTTGGCAGGAAAGCCAGTAGTAACCAAGCGCACAGCATGAGCCTGAGCTAGACGCTGGGACCGATGTCTATATTGAACAGTACCTGCAGCGGCCGAGTCCAAAAGTTTTAGGGAATACCATAGAGGGCGGAGTCACAACAGGTCTATCCCTGAGGCTTCAATCTGTACGTATAGCCAGAGCCATGGTGGCCTCTAACGATTCAGTGGTTTCCGTAAAGCATAAATTGTATTTTAATGTTTCAGACAGGCCGTGATCAAACTGACTCCTGAGGGCAGAGCAGAAATTCCTTTGCCAGCCGGTCTCCCTGCTGGAGCTTACGCAGCTTAGATTTACAAAGGGAGACACGGTCTGGTTCCTCGTACACAAGACTTAGAGCCTCAAAAACAAACATCAACCGACTGGAGAGACAGTGAGGCTAATGGAAGTCAAAAAGCCCAAGATTCTGGACCTCCCTGAAGGAGGTAATTAACAATCCCAACCCGTTGTTCTTTACTCCATAATGAATGCGGACGAAGCCTAAAATAAAGTTTGCAGGCTTCACTGAGAGCAACAAATTTAATCGTCCCACAGAACATCTATCCAGGAAGGCTACCTTTGGTTCAGATTCAGCCTGACTGCCCACCAGACCTAAAGGCTGCTGAAAGACCCTAGCTTGCAGGTCTGACAGTTCGAGTCACAGACCCTGCAATTGACTGCGATGGGATCCATACCAAGATACAAAATGTGGGGCCAGTGAAAAGTCTTGCTTTGACAGTCTTGAGTAAGGGAGAGGGGCCGAAAACTGTCACTGAAACTGGGAGCCTAACTATCCTTATCCCGGGGTTACTATTGATTGAAGGTAGGGAGGCTTGGGGTTCCGACCTTACTATGATCCTTTTAAACTCTAATTTGTCCCCTTCCCCATCCCATGAGACATGGGACAGAAATACAAGGTAAACAAGGCACAAAGACAAAACCGGGATAACAGAAAACCACTATGATACAAAAGCACTCACCAAAAATAAGGAGGAAGATAGGGACAGGGAGGCATTAACTAAATAAGAATAGGGACAAGGAGATAAACACTCATGAACTACAGCAAACAACAGATCACTACAACTAACAACTCCCACTCCAGCTATTCAGTTTAAACTTAGCACAGGACGAAGAATCGCCCATAGCAAGTATGTATAAATGATAAGCAGTTGCAGCTGAGAACAGCCATGCTGTATGGTCTAAGCCAGCATGAAAAGAGTCCTTAACCCTCTCAGCACTGAAAGAGGGAAATCCATTTATAATAGGACATCAATCACAATGTCTCTAAAGAGGACTGCAATTCATTACTCAACGTGACCTTCTAACTCCAGGTCTTCCAGGAGGACCCTCATGATACCATGATTAAGGCTATATGCCGAAACGCGTAGATTCGTGGCTTCATCTTTTTTCTAGTCTGCTATGTGATTTCATTCCTGGTTTTAATGCATTTGTGAAACAAACTTCTAGTTTAGCTGGAGAATCTACTTTTTTCCATTTGCAAAAAAGAACAAACCAAGAAGATATGCCCATTTCTTTCTGCGTCACAGAACAATATTATCCATACAAGCCTATGTGAAAAATCATTGACAGCACCATTTTCATTCATGTGCAGCCTGTGTGCTGTCTGTGAGAAATATTGTAACAGGAGCTTTACAATTTTCTTTTACATTTCAGAAAATCACTGATTAAACACTGATGGTGAAAAACAAACACTGATCAAACACTGATGAAAATCTATTCCAAAATGCCGATGAAAATCTGAATTTTTTTTTGCACCATAAAAGTCACTGACTAAATGAGTTTCTACAGAAAGAAATAAACACTTCTAAAATGTACATCTCTTCTGTAATTTGGATCCATTCCTTATTTTAGATATCAGCTTTTGGATTCCACAGCAAAAGAAAACTGCAAGTAAATACTCAGCAATATCTGCATAATTTTGTAGAAATTTACCACTTTGACATATTCTGAGCATTGCAGTGCAATTGTGGAAAATGCAGCAAATCTGACCAGTGTGGACCTGGCCTAATGGAGGTATTTTTCCTAAAAATATTGCTGCTCTGCTTGGGAAGAATATAATGGTAGTCTTGTAAAATTGCCTGTTGGAATAAAATACACCAGATTCATAAAAAAATAAGCTTTTTAATGGAAATATTGCTTCTTTTGGGAGGCCTATGCCACAGAATCTAAAATCTATCTATGAGGTGGAGTAGATTTCTGTTCAAACCAATTAAAGTGGATCTCTCAGACCAAGGTTGGCCATGTACCCTTCTTTTAATCACACCCGTTTTTTTTAAATGGCAGGGCTGGTGTTTCCCAAAAATGTGTGACTTTTATTACAAAAAACTGGCATAAAGTCATTTAATGCATTCTTCCAAGTAGTATATATCATCTGTAGTTTCATAATGTATGTGTCGGTACGCTTAGTTTCAACCTTAAATACAAGAATTGGAATAAAGACGTAAATTGAAGCCCCCAAACGTCAATGCAAAATCTTTAACATGTGCTATATATAATCCCTTTGTCTTTCATATCATGCATATAATACATATAATATTTTTAATAATTACTACATAGGTTCTCATGTGTTAACATCATAAATAATTGTTTTTTTTCCTCCACTGCATGTGAATAAGATTAGGAAAACTCCCTACCCCCGCCTGAATCTTTAAAGCATGAATCAATCCTTATAATCTTGGTAAAAAAGGTTAAAAATTTGTTGAGAGAAAAAAAAATACATGATGCAAAGTCTGTACCTGAAATGCAAATCTGAACAGGAGCTTAAAGACGTATAAGAAGCCTTGACACCTATTGAGGAAATAAAATACAGAACATACTGTATTGCCAGTTATGCATTTTTAAATTCTTTGTGTGTATTTTCTATGCTGAAATGACATGTGTTTTATCATCATAAGGGGAACAAGTCAGCAATTAGTCTATGTGACACGTGGTATTGGTAAAACAGCCCCCAGTCAGAAATCTAAAAACGAGTCCTTTAGAAAAAAAAGGACCCTGGGGATCTAAGACCTGAAGCTCTCATGATGATGATTGATGCAGGCATTGCAGAGACGCCCCCAACCTCCCCAGAAAATTAAAAGCCTATTTGGTATGTTACAGACACATCACGTTGATGTCCTCACATTAACCATCAGCTGATTTTATTGTTGTCAGTTGTGTGCATTGTAATGATTTCTTCCCCTCATTGAAAATATTCCAAAGTCCTGCTGCTTAAGACTGTTGTGAAAAGAGCCTTAAACCTCATTGATCAATGAGATTATAGTAATTATTGTCACTATTAGACCAGTATATATTTAATTAACATAGCAAATGAGGAATTATCACATTCATTGCAATATTAAATCTATCTATCTATTTATCCCATATCTATCTTTCCATCTATCTATCTATCTATCTATCTATCTATCTATCTATCTATCTATCTATCTATCTATCTATCTATCTATTTATCCCATGTCTATCTATCTATCTTTATATATCTAATATCTGTAATCTATAACTATCATCTATCTATCTATCTATCTATCTATCTATCTATCTATCTATTATCTATCTATCTATCTATCTATCTATCTATCTATCTCTATCTATCTATCTTTTATCTGTCTAATATCTCTATCTATCTATCTATCTATCTATCTATCTATTCTATCTATCTATCTATCTATCTATCTATCTATCTATCTATCTATCTATCCATCTATCTATCTATCTATCCCATATTTACATATCTATCTCTCTTTTATCTATCTAATATCTCTTTCTATCTATCTACTGTATCTATCTATCTATTTATTTTTTATCTATCTAATACCTATCATCTATATCTAATCTATCTATCTATCTATCTATCTATCTACTATCTATCTATCTATCTATCTATCTATCTATCCCGTATCTATTTATCTACCTATCTTTTTATCTATCTATCTATCCCATATCTATCTATCTATTTATCGTTTATCTATCTAATATCTCTATCTATCTATTCTATTTTTTTTATCTATCTAATATCTCTATCTACTGTATCTATTTATCTATCTATCTCATATCTATCTATTTATCTATCTATCTATCTATTATCAATCTAATTGTCTATCTATTATCTTTCTATCTATGTATCACACATCTATCTATCTATAGCTATCTATCTATATATTATCTATCTATCTAATCTATCTCTCTATTATCTGTCTATTTATCTCTCTAATATATCTGTCTAGCTATCTAATATATCTATCTATCTCTCTATCTATCTATGATGAAAAATAAGCAACACTGTACATGTCAATTGTTAGTAAGGTAATCAAATAAGGAGTCACGGCATCAGTCAGAAAAAAGAGAAAAAGCCATGCAGGCGCAATAGGACTATGAAGGTCTCCAATGCCATATTTAGAAAGGAAGACCATGCAGTCCTATATTACAGCAGATGTGCACGCATGAAGAAGATAAAAGTACCATATTGTAAATGGGCCAATCAGATATTTTGCCAATCCTCTCATATCTCTCAATCACCATAATAAACCATAAAGTTATTTTTAATATAGTTCTTCATAAGATTCATGATTAATTCAGTATATATCAATTATTATAATAAGGATAGAGAGGATTGATGTAAAGAGGTTACAAACAATAATTCATGACTAATCCTATATGGGATGCTGGGAATCAAGAGTATAATTAAAGCTGCTGGAAACAGGAGCTCCACACATAGGGATCCTTTATACAACCAAAATCGAGAATCCAAAATTGTACAGCCAGTAAAAGGGTAGAATACTATAGGTTCCTATGGTGCCAGAGGGCCACAATTATTTTAAACTACATACTCTCTGAACTCCCATAACAATTATAAAAAGTAGTATGTAAATAAAGTACCATGCCACACCATGAAGTCCCCATCAAGACCATTGAGTCTAGCATCTCACCTCAAAATTATGCTATAAGTAGTTCATTAACTTTAATACGTGCTGCGCAAATTGTAACATAGATTACCCTATTTGTGAATAGTATTGATATACTGTATTTAGTAAAGAAAAAATATCAGATTACAATAAAACAGACTATGGCATTATGTTTTATACTTTTTAAAGAGAGCAAATACACAGGTGAGTCATCAGTCTCCCATTGTGTCAGTTATATTATTATTATTTATTTATATAGCACCATTAATTCCATGGTGCTGTACATGAGAAGGGGTTACATACAAAGTTATAGATATCATTTAAAGTAAACAAATTTACAGGTGGTACTGTACAGACTGGTACAGAGGGGAGCGGACTTACATTCTATGGGATAATGGGGAAGAAACAGAAGGTCGGTGGTGCGGCAGCTGTGGTGGTGGAGGCGGCAGCTGTGGTGGTGGCGGCGTGGCGGCAACTAGGGTGGTGACGGCGAGGCGGCAGCTCGGGTGATGGCGTCGAGGCAACATCTCGGGTGGTGGTGGCGAGGCGGAAGCTAGGGTGGTGGCGGCGAGGCGGAATGGTTATTGCAGGCTGTAGGCTTTCCTGAAGAGATGGGTTTTCAGGTTCTGTCTGAAGGATCCAAGGGTGGTGGATAATCATACATGTTGAGGCGTGGAATTCCAGAGGATGGGGGATATTCGGGAGAAATCTTGGAGGCGGTTGTGTGAGGAACGAATAAGTGTGGAGGATAGTAGGAGGTCTTGGGAGGATCGAAGATTACGTGAAGGAAGATATTGGGAGATTAGTTTAGAGATATAGGGAGGGGACAAATTGTGGACTGCTTTGTAGGTCAGTGTTAGTAGTTTGAACTGGATTCGTTGGGGAATTGGGAGCCAGTGGAGGGATTTGCAGAGGGGAGAAGCAGGGGAGTAGTGAGGGGAGAGGTGGATTAGTCAGGCAGCAGAGTTGAGGACAGACTGGAGTGGTGCAAGAGAGTTGACGGGGAGGCCACAGAGGAGGGTGTTGCAGTAATCAAGGTGGGAGATGATGAGAGCATGCACAAGAGTTTTAGTAGATTGAGGGCTGAGGAAGGGACGGATTCTGGAAATTTTTTTAAGTTGGAGGCGACAGGAGGTGGCAAGAGTTTGGATGTGTGGTTTGAAGGACAGGGCAGAGTCGAGAGTTACTCCGAGGCAGCGGATTTCAGGTGCGGGAGAGATCGTGATGCCATTTACCATAATAGATAGATCAGGTAGGGAAGATAAGTGAGATGGAGGAAAGATGATGAGTTCTGTTTTGTCTACATTGAGTTTTAGGAAGCGAGAGGTGAAGAAGGAGGATATGGCTGATAGACACTCCAGGATTCTGGACAGCAGAGAGGTGAAATCTGGGCCAGAGAGGTAGAACTGAGTATCGTCCGCATAGAGGTGGTACTGGAAGCCATGGGACTTTATGAGTTGTCCTAGGTCAAGGGTATAGATGGAAAAAAGTAGGGGCCCC
Organism: Oophaga sylvatica; assembly: GCA_033576555.1. Lineage (NCBI taxonomy): Eukaryota > Metazoa > Chordata > Amphibia > Anura > Dendrobatidae > Oophaga > Oophaga sylvatica. The sequence continues at coordinate 453,083,735 of JARQOD010000002.1, read as the reverse complement.
AGGACAGAGCCTTGAGGGACTCCAACAGAGAGAGGGCGGTATGAGGAGGTAGAGTGGGAGTGGGAGACGCTAAATGTGCGGTCGGAAAGGTAAGTGGCGATCCAGGACAGGGCAAGGTCTTTGATGCCATGGGAAGAAAGAATCTGTAGCAGTAGGCAGTGGTCGACTGTGTCAAAGGCAGAGGACAAGTCAAGGAGGAGGAGGATGGAGAACTGTCTGTTAGCTTTGGCTGTGAGTAAGTCATTAGTAATTTTGGTCAGGGCAGTTTCAGTGGAGTGGTGGGGGCAGAAGCCAGATTGGAGGTTGTCAAGGAGAGAGTTAGATGAGAGGTGGGAGGAAAGTTGAGCGTGGACATGTTGCTCAAGGAGTTTGGAAGCAAACGGGAGCAATGATATTGGGCGATAGCTGGGCATGGCAGTTGAGTCAAGGTTTGTTTTTTTGAGGATGGGTGTGATGGTGGCATGTTTGAAGGCAGAGGGAAAGGTACCAGAAGATAGCGATAGGTTGAAGAGATGGGTTAGGGCTGGGATGAGCGTGTTAGTGATGTTGGGGAGCAGGTTGGAAGGGATGGGGTCAAGTGCACAGGTGGTGAGGTGTGATTTGAAAAGGAGATGAGTAAGCTCTCCTTCAGTGATGTTGGAGAGGGTGGTTAGTAGGGAAGGGCAGAGGTCTGGTACATGGAGTGGTTGGGGTGGTGGAACAGTAAAGGTTTGGCTTGTTTGGTCGATCTTATTTTTGAAGTAGGAGGCAAAGTCCTCAGCAGAGATGAGGGGAGTTGGAGGTGGCAATGGTGGGCAGAGGAGAGAGTTGAATGTGCTGAACAGTTGTTTTGGGTTGTAGGATAATGAAGATACAAGGTTTGTGAAATAGGTCTGTTTAGCAGAGGTGAGGGCTATTTTGAAGGCAAGTGTAGCTTGTTTGAAAGCAGTGAAGTCGTCTGGCAGACGTGTTTTCTTCCAATGCAACTCCACGACCCTGGATGATTGTCAAAGTTTTTTGGGGAGATTGTTGTGCCAGGGATGCCTATTGATTTGTCGCACTTTGCCGTGCGTGAGAGGGGTGACTGAGTCTATGGCAGATGTGAGGGTGGTGTTATAGAAAGCGGTGGTGCTGTCTGTGTCGTGGAGTGAAGATATGGAGGACAGAGGTAGAAGAGAGTCTGAGAGTCTGTGAATGTCTAGGTGTGCGAGGTTTCTGCTAGGATGTGCCAGTGGCTGGACATAGGGAGCAGGTGAAGAGGACAGGGATGAGAAGGTGAGTAGGTGGTGATCAGATAGGGGGAGGGGAGAGGTTGTAAGATTAGATAGGGAACAGAGGCGGGTGAAGATGAGGTCTAATGTATGTGCGTCTGTGTGGGTGGCTGTGGAGGACCATTGAGTAAGTCCAAAGGATGAAGTAAGTGTTATAGATCAGTTATAGCTCATCTTGAATTGGTGAATGCTAAAAAATATATATAAGAAATAAATCCATAAAAAATGTTTTAGTAAAAAAATTGTATTTTATTTTTCAAATACACCTGATTGGTAAGGGCAAACTACTGTCCTAAAATATTATATTAATTCAGATGTGTACATTCATTCCATGTCACTTTAACCCCTTCCCGACCCATGACGCAACGTAGGCGTCATGAAAGTCAGTACCAATCCGACCCATGACGCCTATGTGGCGTCATGAAAGGATCGCGTCCCTGCGGGCCGGGTGACCGGGGTCACTGAAAGGTCACCCGACCCGCCGGCACAGGACCCTTTGTGCTTCACCACAGGGGGGTTGGCTTAACCCCCCCGTGGCCACGATCGCTCTGATTGGCTGTTAAAAGTGAAACAGCCAATCAGAGCAATCTGTAATATTTCACCAATGTAATTGGTGAAATATTACAATCCAGCCATGGCCGATGCTGCAATAGCATCTGCCATGGCTGGACACCGAGCCCTGACCCCCCCTCACGGATTCACGGCGGCGATCGGCCGCCGCCACCGAAAGATGGCAGCGGTCGGTCACCGCCGTCACTAAAAGCTCCCCTCGTCCTGGCCTCCGCTGCCCCCACCTTCCGATAACCCCCCCTCACCTTCCGACACCCATACTCACCTCTCCCGGTTCACCGATGTCCCTGGATCCTTCCCGGCGGCTGCCCGGGATTCTTCATGGGCGCCGCTATCTTGGAAAATGGCGGGCGCATGCGCAGTGCGCCCGCCGGCCGGCGCATGCGCAGTGCGCCCTGCATAGTCAAAAAATTTATTTTGATCACTGTGATAAACTGTCACAGTGATCAAAATAAAAAAAAGTAAGTGAACCCCCCCTGTCATAGGTAGGGACAAATAATAAATAATTTTTTTTTTTTCCTATTAGGCCCTGTGCACACGTTGCAGATTTTGCTGCGGATCCGCAGCTGATTTCGCTGCTGATCCGCAGCTGATTTCGCTGCTGATCCGCAGCGGATTTTGCTGCTGATCCGCAGCGGATTTCGCTGCTGATCCGCAGCTGATTTCGCTGCTGATCCGCAGCTGATTTCGCTGCTGATCCCCTGCTGATTTCGCTGCTGATTCGCTGCTGATTTCGCTGCGGATCAGCAGTGAAATCAGCAGCGAATCAGCAGCGAAATCAGCAGCAGATCAGCAGCGAAATCAGCTGCGGATCAGCAGCGAAATCAGCTGCGGATCAGCAGCGGATTTCGCTGCTGATCCGCAGCTGATTTCGCTGCTGATCCGCAGCTGATTTCGCTGCTGATCCGCAGCTGATTTCGCTGCTGATCCGCAGCGGATTTCGCTGCTAATCCGCAGCTGATTTCGCTGCGGATCCGCAGCGGATTTGGCGCTGCGGATTCACAGCAGATCCAGGAACCATGTACAGTACAATGCAAATAAATGGTAAAAAAAAACGCTGTGCACATGCTGCAGATTTTTCAGCGCAAATTTGCTGCGGTTTTAAATCCGCAGCATATCAATTCTTTGTGCGGATTCCGCAGCGATTTTACACCTATTCCATTATAGGCGTAAAACCGCAGAGAAAAACCGCAGCAAATCTGCGCTAAATACGCAGGTAAAAGGCAGGTCGTTTTACCTGCGGATTTTAGAAAAATCCGCAAGTGAATCCGCAACGTGTGCACGGGGCCTTAGGGTCAGGCTGGGTTCATATTGCATTATGGCAGTCCGTTAGATGGACTGCGTTTCACCGCGGTATAACGTGGTGTAACGCAGTCCGTTAACGCTGCCATTCACCCCATTTGTGTGCGCATCGCAACGCATGCCATGAAGCGGCATGCGTTCGCGACGTGTCGTCATTCAGTGACGGAGCCTTGGACGCAGGCTGCAGCGTCTGGGCTCCATCACCGCTAGCACAGATGAATCATCGCTGATTCCTCTGCACTAGCGTGTATAGCATAACGCGATCGCGTTAAGCTACACCGTTACCAGCCCATCAACGCTACGTGTTGAACGGGCTGGTAAAACGCAATATGAACCCAGCCTTAGGGTTAGAACTAGGGTTAGGGTTAGAACTAGGGTAAGGGTTGGAATTAGGGTTAGGGTTGGAATTAGGGTTAGGGTTGGAATTAGGGTTAGGGTTGGGATTAGGGTTAGGGTTGGGATAAGCGTTAGGGGTGTTTTGGGGTTAGGGTTGGGATTAGGGTTAGGCTTGTGGTTAGGTTTATGGTTAGAGTTGGGATTAGGGTTAGGGGTGTGTTGGGGTTAGGGTTATGGTTAGGGTTTGTATTAGGGTTAGGAGTGTGTAGGGGTTGGGGTTAGGGGTGTGTTGGGGTTAGGGTTGGAGTTAGAATTGAGGGGTTTCCACTATTTAGGTACATCAGGGGGTCTCCATACGCGACATGGTGCCACCATTGATTCCTGCAAATTTTGCGTTCAAAAGTCAAACAGTGCTCCCTTTATTCCAAGCCCCGACGTGTGCCCAAACAGTTGTTGTGGGGTATCAGCGTACTCGGGAAAAATTGCACAACAACTTTGGGGGTCTAATTTCTCCTGTAACTGTTGGGAAAAAAAAATTGGGGACTAAAAAAGTTATTTTTGTGGAAAAAAAATGATTTTTTATTTTCACGGCTCTGCGTTATAAACTTCTATGAAGAACTTGGGGGTTCAAAGTGCTCACCACACATCTAGATAAGTTCCTTGCGGGGTCTAGTTTCCAAAATGGGGTCACTTGTGGGGAGTTTATACTGTTTAGGCACATCAGGGACTCTGCAAACGTAACATGACGCCCGCAGACCATTCCATCAAGTCGGCATTTCAAAACGTCACTACTTCCCTTCCGAGCCCCGAAGTGTGCCCATACAGTAGTTTTCTCCCACATATGGGATATCAGCGTACTCAGGACAAATTGGACAACAACTTTTGAGGTCTAATTTCTCCTGTTACCCTTGGGAAAATAAAAAAATTGGGGACTAAAAGATCATGTTTGTGGAAAAAATATGATTTTTTTATTTTCATGGCCCAGCGTTATTAACTTCTGTGTAGCCCTTGGGGGTTCAAAGTGCTCACTACACATATAGTTTCCAAAATGGGGTCACTTGTGGGGGGTTTCTACTGTTTAGGCACATCAGGGGCTCTGCAAACGCAACATGACGCCCACAGAACATTCCATCAAGTCTGCATTCCAAAATGGCGCTCCTTCCCTTCTGTGCTCTCCCATGCGCCAAAACAGTGGTTCCCCCCACATATGGGGTACCAGTGTACTCAGGACAAACTGTACAACAACTTTTGTGGTCCAATTTCTCCTGTTACCCTTGTGAAAATAAAAAATTGCGGGTTAAAAAAATCAGTTTTTGAGGAAAAAAATGATTTTTTATTTTCACGGCTCTGCATTACAAACTTCTGTGAAGCACGTGGGGGTTCAAGGTGCTTACCACACATCTAGTTAAGTTCCTTGAGGGGTCTAGTTTACAAAATGTGGTCACTTGTGGGGGGTTTCTACTGTTTAGGCACATCAGGGGCTCTGCCCGCCCGCAGACCATTCCATCAAGTCGACATTTCAAAGCGTCACTACATCCCTTCCAAGCCCTGACGTGTGCCCAAACAGTGGTTCTCCCCCACATGTGAGGTACTAGCGTACTTAGGACAAATTAGACAACAACTTTTGGGGTCCAATTTCTCCTGTAACCATTGTGAAAATAAAAAATATGGGGCTAAATAATCATTTTTTGAGAAAAAAAAATGATTTTTTATTTTCATGGCTCTGCGTTATAAACTTTTGTGAAGCACCTGGGGGTTCAAAGTGCTCACTGTGCATCTGCATAAGTTTCTTAGGGGGTCTAGTTTCCAAAATGGGGGCATTTGTGGGGGAGCTCCAAAGTTTAGGCATACAGGGGCTCTCCAGACATGACATGGTGTCCGCTAACGACTGGAGCTAATTTTCCATTCAAAAAGTCAAATGACCTCCTTCCCTTCTGAGCCCTGCCGTGCGCCCAAACAGTGGTTTATGACCACATATGAGGTATCTGTGTACTCAGGAGAAATTGCCCAACAAATTTTAAGATCCAATTTATACTGTTGCCCATGTGAAAATGAAAAAACTGAGGCTAAAAGAACATTTTTGTGAAAAAAAAAGTACTTTCTTTTTTTTACGGATCAATTTGTGAAGCACTTGGGGGTTCAAAGTGCTCACTCTGCATCTAGATAAGTTCCTTGGGGGGTCTAGTTTCCAAAATGGGGTCACTTGTGGTGGAGCTCCAATGTTTAGGCACACAGGGACTCTCCAAATGCGACATGGCATCCGCTAAATATTCCAGCATATTTTCCATTCAAAAAGTCAAATGGCGCTCCTTCCCTTCTGAGCCCTGCCGTGCGCCCAAACAGTGGTTTATGACCACATATGAGGTATCTGTGTACTCAGGAGAAATTGCCCAACAAATTTTATGGTCCATTTTATCCTGTTGCCCATGCAAAAATGAAAAAATTGATGCTAAAAGAAAAATTTTGTTGGAAAAATTAAAATGTCCATTTTTTCCTTCCACGTTGCTTTAGTTCCTGTGAAGCACCTGAAGGGTTAATAATCTTCTTGAATGTAGTTTTGAGTAGCTTGAGGGGTGCAGTTTTTATAATGGTGTCACTTTTGGGTATTTTCTGCCATATAGACCCCTCAAAGTGACTTCAAATGTGAGGTGGTCCCTAAAAAAATGGTTTTGTAAATTTTGCTGTAAAAATGAGAAATCGCTGGTCAACTTTTAACCCTTATAACTTCCTAACAAAAAAAATGTTGTTTCCAAAATTGTGCTTATGTAAAGTAGACATGTGGGAAATGTTATTTATTAACTATTTTGTGTCACATAACTCTCTGTTTTAACAGAATAAAAATTCAAAATTTGAAAATTGCGAAATTTTCAAAATTTTGGCCAAAGTTCCATTTTTTTCACCTAAATTTACCACTAACATGAAGCCCAATATGTCACGAAAAAACAACCTCAGAATCGCTAGGATCCGTTGAAGCGTTCCTGAGTTATTACCTCATAAAGGGACACTGGTCAGAATTGCAAAAAATGGCCAGGTCATTTAGGTCAAAATAGGCTGGTTCATGAAGGGGTTAAAGGGGTTAAAGTATTAGGCTAAGTGCACACGTTCAGGAATGTTTGCAGAATATTCCTGAGCTTTCTAGGTCAATAATATAGCGGGAAAAACGCTAGAAATCCGCAAAATTAATGGACATGTTGCTAGATTTTCCGCGATGCATTTTTTTTGCGGAAAAAAACGCACCATGTGCACAAAAATTGCGGAATTCATTCTAAATGATAGAATGCTTAATACATGCGTTTTTGACGCGTTTTTTCCCACGAAAAAACGCGAAAAAAACGCAACTAATCCTGAACGTGTGCACTTAGCCTTAAGGTCATAGATCCACTCAAGTTCTTTACATTTTTAACAAATACATCCTATTACCTCACCTCCTCTGAGGAGGAACATGATCTATGATTCTATATCTTAATTGTATCTCTATATGACCACATTCTGTGAAATACTACACAAACCAGGAAAAAAGGAGTAGATACCACATCTTAAAAAAGTATATAACAATTTTTATTTTAACAATAAATAATGCCAACAATAACGGCCCAAAAAAACATAGAGGTGTGACGAGGATAAGCTGTCGGTAAGAGAAACTGCAACAGACTAATGAGTAGCCAGGGTAAATTAGTATAAACATATAGCCATCAACATTAATATAAATAAGAATCAGACAAGCAGATTTCTTTATGCAACATAATGGCAGTACTAAAGTGCATAGTTCATATCACAAGTAATGCTTACCCATATCAAGTGGCTAAGTCTGTGCGTCTCCCAAGCAGACCCCCTGACGCGCGTTTCGCGACGGTGCTTTCTCAAAGGGGGACTCAAATCTTTGGAGACTGGTAAATTCATCCTTTCCTTTCTTATGGTATGACATGGCTTTTAAAGTTCCATGTCGTTTCACCGATATAATATATACGATATACTACACTTCAGTAGTAAATGACATAGTCAGAATTTCATGTGAGATAATGATTGATATAATACCTTTCTTGTGATATTGGGTGTGTAAACCTGTTACCCTTAAAAATAAGGGGACAGTTCTTACAAGACAGACAAGGAAAGCAATCTATTTTTTGTGCGCCTGTTAAATATGTCCAGGTTGTTGCTTTGACTGGACCCCATCCAAATTTATGAGCCTGTATCTCATTTTTTTTACTTCTTTTATATGAAAATAATGTAAAGTTCTTAAATTCTGGGACTTCTGATAAGCAATTATTCAACATTTTCCAGTGCCATTTTATAATTTTGGCAACTTCACCACTTTCTCCCCATATTCTGAGGCCAAGGATATTTTAACAGGAGATTTGTTTTTGCTGTATTGTTAATAAGAGTAGAGTGGCTCATATGCAAGGCCTTCTCTCTCTGACTCTGTAATAAATATATGGGGTAGCCTCTAGCCACAAATTTGTCTGTTAGAAAGTCAATGAGAAGATTGTATTCTACTATCCTCAGTGACAATCCTACTAACTCTGTGGAACTGACTGTATGGTAGTGATTGGATTGTTTTTACAGTGATGGCTTTTGCATTCCATTAAATTATTACTGTCTGTAGACTAGACAACAAGGAAATGGAGAGAGGACCATTTTCTTGTGTTTTAAGTACATCTAGGAGCTATATCGCTGTTTTAGAACTAGCCAAAGTAAATTTGATACTCTCATCCAATTAGTTTAGAAAATTATGGAACTGATGGAGCTCTCTCATGGTCCCTGTCCATAGCAGCAGGGCCGGCTCCAGGTTTTTATGGGCCCCAGGCGAAAGAGCCTCAGTGGGCCCCTTTAACACAGACCACGATTCATGATGCACAGATACAGCAGAGAAATATAGGTACAGTACAATGCCAAATACTTCACTTCTTCCATTACATGAGTGATATCTATTGTAAATTGTACAATAGCTCAAAAACCGCCAAATCCTCACAGCGCACAGAACAGACTGGACAGTACAGTCCTCCATACAATATTATGGGCACCACAGTCTCCCCCTCATCACCCATATAATACCCCATGCAGGATGTCACCCTCCATATAATGCTCCATACAGAATACTGGACCCAATATAATGCTCCATACAGGATACTGGTCCCCATATAATGCTCCACACAGGATACTGGTCCCCATATAATGCTCCATACAAAATATGGAGCTCTCCTCTGCGCTGTACTGCGTTCTGCACTGTTACGGCTCAGGAAAGGGCGCTGTGGAAAGACTCCCCATTATCATCATGATTGTCTCCCCATCATCATCATTGCCTCCTTATCATCATCATGGCCTCCCCATTATCATCAATGCCTGCCCATCATCATCATCTCCTCCCCATCATCATCTTCTCCCCATCATCAATGCCTGCCCATTATCATCAATGCCTGCCCATTATCATCATCTTCTCCCCATCATCATCAATGCCTCCCCATTATCAGCAATGCCTGCCCATCATCATCTCCTCCCCATCATCATCAATGCCTGCCCATCATCATCTTCTCCCCATCATCAATGCCTGCCCATTATCATCAATGCCTGCCCATTATCATCATCTTCTCCCCATCATAATCAATGCCTCCCCATTATCAGCAATGCCTGCCCATCATCATCTTCTCCCCATCATCAATGCCTGCCCATTATCATCAATGCCTGCCCATTATCATCATCTTCTCCCCATCATCATCATCAATGCCTCCCCATTATCAGCAATGCCTGCCCATCATCACACACAGACAGCACACAAGCACTCTCTCACATACATACACACACACATACACACACACACATACATACACACACAAAGCACCGCACTACATACACACAGAGACACACACACACACATCTTACCTGTCCGGCGTCCCTGCGCTCTGTGCCACAGCCGGCCGCTGAATGATGACGTCATTCAGCGGCCGGCTGTGAGAGGAAGCGCCGGCGCCCCCTGGAGCCCAGAGCTGCGGCAGCGGAGGCACGGGAGAGGTAAGTATTGTGCCAGCTGATGCCGGGGCCCTGAGCAAGCGGGGGGGGGGCCCAGTGGCAGCGCTGACACCGCTCTCCTCCGCTAACGGGCGCGGGGGTGCCAGACTGCGAGTGGGCCCCCCCGCCTGCTCAGGGCCCCGGCACTTGCCCGGGTGTGCCGGGTGCTGACGCCTTCCCTGCATAGCAGTACAACATCATCTATAAAACTCCACCACCTGAATACACTTCTGTAGTTGTGGGACATATAGATAGGGCATTCCTCCATCATTGACATGACTGTCTATGCAGTCACCATGTTTGCACCCATGGCAGTTCCACATTGCTGTACGTAATAGCTGTCTCCATAAAGGAAGTACCGTATATACTCGAATATAAGTCGAGATTTTCAGCCCATTTTTTAGGGCTGAAAGTCCCCCTCTCGGCTTATATTCGAGTCATATACCAGGGGGTCGGCGGAGGAGGGGGAGCGCAGCTGTCCTGTATACTTACCCCTCCGCAGGCCCGGTCTCTGCAGCCCCTGCTCTTCTCCCACGGTCCCGGCGCCAGTATTCAGCCATCAGTGGTACCGCTCATTAAAGTCATGAATATGCACATATTCATGACTTTAATGAGCGGTAACACGTGACCGCTGAACACTGGCGCTGGGACCGTGGGAGAAGAGCAGGGCAGAGACGCGCCGGCGGAAGGGTAAGTATGAGCGATATTTACCTGTCCCGTTCTGCTGTGTCCTCGGATCCTCTTGCTGCTATGTTCAGGCAGAGGGCACGAGTTACTGTGTGCAGCGCCCTCTGCCTGATCATTGACTGCTGGAGGACCCGGAAGACAGCGGCAAGCAGCGGTTTACCCGGTGACAGGTAAATATCACAGGTGCCGGGGCCCTGAGCGAGCGGTGACACCGGCACCTGTCCCCCATAGCGCGCCGGTGTCCCGCCTGCTCAGGACACCAGCACCTGGCCCCCAGCAACGAGAGGTGAGTATGTCTTTTTTTTTTCGGTTGCAGCAGCAATTGAGGCCTATACTATGGGGCATTTATGGGGGCATAATCTATGGGGGCACAATCTATGGGGGCATAATCTATGGGGCATAATCTATGGATCATATATGGGGCACAATCTCTGGAGCATCTATGGGGCATAATCTATGGATCATATATGGGGGCATAATCTATGGAGCATCTATGGGGGCACAATCTATGGAGCATCTATGGGGGCATAATCTATGGATCATATATGGGGGCACAATCTGTGGAGCATCTATGGGGGCATAATCTATGGATCATATATTGAGTTTTTATTCAGAAGAATCAGTACATGTATGCTTTTGTTTAACTGCTGCCATCTCTCTAGTATGTTCAATAGATCTATATAGTTACACCTTGTCAAATGATGCCAAAATGACTTCATTTTGTAAATGTACTTGTAATTTATAAAGGAACTCTGTGGTATTCTGTATAAAATAATGCGTATATCTCGCTAGAGGATTTAATATTTTATCAAGAAAAACTGCAATGTTGTTACATACTGTCTTTAATACCTTTTCTTTTGTAAGTTGTAGTAATTTTTTAGGGTATCCCCTCTTTAAAAATTTATCAATCATTTTATCCAAGAAAAGGTCCACTTCCTCCCTCTCACTAACAATCCGTCTCACACGTAATAGTTGACTGAGTGGAATAGAATTGATCATATTCCTAGGGTGTTGGCTATTATAAAGTAGCAGGTTGTTTTTGTCCGTGTATTAAATATACTAATATATGTCATTTTTTTCTGTATCCAAACAGGAATCTGTTTATCTCCCAGGAATACGTAGAGATCTACATGGGGAAGAGCGATGTACTATGGAGGAGCAAAGATATTTTTTCTTTTTTCTTCTTTTTTATTTTTTATTTTTTTATTTTTTATTAATTCTATAACATGATTCCTTTCGTGTCTGAATTTTTTTATTTGAATTTTTGAACCAAGATATGACCAAATACTAATAAAAGAATATATATAGCACCAGATATTTCTTGGAATTCTGTTCAGACCAAATAAGCTGGGAAATACGCAGTTTCGCCTTAAAGACATTGGGGTTGAGGGATCTGGACCTCATATAGGTGCAGAATACTTCCCCTAATGGTCTGCAGTAGTGGGACGTTATCCTTACAGGGAGACGGTCCCATATACTGGGGTGATCTAGCTGCTCTAGGAATCCCTTTAAGCATGGGTCTGTTTCTAATAATAAAACATATAGAGACAACAGTTAATTTGTGTGTCTTAAAAACAAGGTGAATAATGCAGATGTTTATTAAACATCTGATCGCTACCTTTTTAGTTGGAATTGTCATATCTGTAGTCTCCGTTCCTATCTGTGATTGAAAGACAAAAATCGCCACCTCCAAGATGGAGTCCCGATCTGGATAATAGCGCTGATGCGCATGCCCTAAGAGATAAGTGCCACACAAGGGCCGGGATTGGTCAGGAGGTGGAGCATTCACTACAGACATGCGTAATAGCACAGAAATGAATCATGGCCAGCGTTCATGGCGTCCTCCATGGCGTCCTCCATATGTTACATCGCCTTCCCTGTGAGTACTACAGTTTTAATTACTGTTGCAGCTGATCTGAGCCCTAATTAGGGACGGATTATGATATAAAGATAAATATAAGGAGAATGTTTATATATTAAGATGTACGAATATGAAATACCTACTGAGGATATTGATATATCCTATATGTGAGACAGAGCTATATACTGGATACAGCTATAGCGTTATAAATTATATAAAAAGTTGATTGAAATTAATGATATTGTTCTGTAAAGATCTGTTAAATACCTGCATCTGTGTGAGTAACACTGCTGGAGGAAGGCTCATGGAGCCGAAACGTTGCCAATGATGTGGGTCTAATAAATATCCACTGCTGCTGAAATCCTATGGAGTGCTGCCTATTTTCTATATTTTTGTATATCTATCTATCTATCTATCTATCTATCTATCTATCTATCTTATCTATCTATCTATCTATATCCATCTCTGTTTATTGTTTTTCTATCTGCACATAAACATTATGGTATCTTGCAAAAATATATGTACCGTATTTGTATTTTTGGGAACTTGTGACATAAACAACAATTGACTGCTTATCGAAGATAGATGGATGATACATTTTGAAAGATTGACTTGTTCTAGTTTGTTTTGACTCAATTTGTTTTTCCTAAGCACCTTAACTTTCTTGGGGGAATTCATGACAACATTGATATAAAAGCTATGTGTAATTGTTCCTTTATTTTGCATTAAGCTAACATCTGTTTTGTGTTTGGATTTGAGGACAGATGCCCATTTAACAGCTTGCAGTCTGTTAACAGATGCCATGTATCTGTCCACAGCTTTTTGTGATAAGCAAGCACTAGCAGAGCTAGTAGCATAGGTAGCAGCCAAGCACTGTGTCTTCCAACTGTAACCATTCACAGCGCACACGTTGCAGTTATCTTGTCAGCAAGACTGTTCCTCATAGCTGGAGAGTCAACAGCTTTGTGTGTTTTCATAGTGACAACAAATGCCATAACCAGTCATTTTAACCCTCATTAAATAAGTCGGATTTTAGATGTGCATTAATAGAGCTGTTTAGAAGCCTAATAAAGCATGCCGATGCCCTGGAAAAGTCAGCCTTATTACTGTGGGAAAATAATGATCTAAAATTGCTTTTGTGGTCAAATAGAGAAAAATGTCTCATTCTCAGCAGGTGTGCCCAGTACTCGCATAATGCTGGTGGCTATTGAGTAAAGTAGTGCTGCAAATAGCAGAGACAAATGGATTTCTTTCCTGCATATACATCTATCTATTTATATCTATATATCAAGGAAAGCAAAAAACAGAGCAGCACAAAAAGCACAAAAGAGAGAATCCGGGTGCAGACGCTCCCAAAGGCATAAACCAAAGCTTTTCAATGTAAGAATCAAAAAAAAAGGAAGAGCACATGGGTTTTTCTGAGTGAAATAAGAGCTGTTTATTTAGCCCATAAGTGCAACGTTTCGGTTCATGTCGCGACATTTTTAAAGGAGTGAGCATATGACAAATGCCAAACATTTATAGGATGTACAAAATTGCAATTGCTAACAAAATTACAGTGAAATAGATCAAAACTCACTGATATAGGGAGTATACAAAAAGTGCTAAGTGCCATTCAAATTCATATGAATACAATAAAGTACAGTATATTTATTATTATATTATTATTATTATTACACATTTATATAGAGCCATTTATTCCATGGCGCTTTACATATAAAAAAAGGGAAAATATAGACAGGTACAATAAACGTGTGCTAGACAAGGGACACACAAGTACAGAAGGAGAGAGGACCCTGCCCGCGAGGGCTCACAGTCTACGGTATAATCTTATAGCTGTGCCAGTTTACATACAGTGTGCAATATAATATTAATTGACAATCAGTGTCCAGGTGCATGATATTATTAAAATTAATGAGCCTCATGGCTTACCCCATAACATAAAAGAAAGCGTACTGATCTGCGTCCTGTGGTATCAAAACACGCATGACAGGAAGGAAAGTAAGGCAACTTTCACACATCCGTCTTTTTGTATCAGGCATGATCCGGCGTGTTTCTAAAAAAACGGATCCGGTACCGGATGCGTTTTTTTAGCATTCACTTACATTAGCTCCGGATCGTGCCTGATGTCACTGCGTTGCATCCGTTTTTGTCCGGATCCGTCGGAAATGTACATTCCGGCGGCCGGACAAGACACTTGCTGCAAAGTTGTTTTTTTTTTCCGGAGCCGCCTGACAGTGCCTGAATCGGCGCATCAGGTGGATGGAAACAATGCAAGTCTATGGAACCGGACCAGTATTTTGACAAATCCGTCAGAAAACTGATCCGGAGTCCAAGGTCTCTCCTCTCTCTCTCTCTCTCCTCGGTCTGGACATTGATACCTGCATTTTCAACATGGAAATTTTATATTTCCAGGTTGAAAAGGTCAGGACGCATCAGGCTAAAAACCTGATCAGTTGCATCAGTTTTTTAAAATCAGCGCCGTATCCGTCCTATCAGGCATAGGACGGATTATGCCTGATTCAAAAAAACTGATGTGTGAAAGTAGCCTAATAGAGAACAAGCAACGATCTGGGGCGCATGTGCTGTAGAAATCCAGCTCTCATAAACGCCATCTTAATCCAGGGCAGAAATGTATTAAGAGACAACAGATCACGTCTGCACAATGGCAGAACGCAATCAAGCGCTATCTTCACAATAAATGAGGAAGCGTTGTATAAACAGAGGGGATATATCCAAAAAATCATTCTGTGATAATTTAATCTTTATATAAAGGCATATTGAAAAAGATTATAGCAGGATATTAACCCCACATAGAATGGATGAATTCAGGTGAAGATGGGTACACCCAAAGAAGGCAGGAACACCCCCCATTAGCTTGGGTTGGTAACCCGCCATATGAATAGGAGGGAGACCCAGAACCCCGTTAGAGATTTGTGTCTCGACCCCAAAATTTCCAATGGGTGTAATGCTTCCCCTTTATCACCAAATAGTTCAGAGCCAAATATAAGAAAAGGTTATAATTTTTCAATTCTTCACTGGCACTGGCAAATCTCAGAATAATCCCAAATGCAAGATCTTCAATAGAAAATCCCTTAAAAAGAAGCCTGGTCAATCATGACATTTTTATTAGTGTTGTTAGTGGGGCAAGTCATGGGACAATCTGTAAGAAAAGAAAAAGAAAGAGTATGTAAAAAAATATATAGTATATATTGGGACAGGGATTACATACCAATTCAAAAAACAGCACCGTAAAGGACTACTTGTAATTTAAAATCAACAGTTAAGCCATAAGGTTTCAACATTTTCAATTTGCGTATTCAAAACAATTCTCTTATTTTTAAAAGTTTAGTGCGATCACCTCCCCTTCTCAAGGGAGGGATATGATCTATAATCCGAAATTTTAAATGTTTTTCTGTATGACACTTTTCTGCAAAATGTTTTGGAATAGGTAAATCCAGTTTGTTTTTCCTGATCGTGTATCTATGATGATTAATCCGGGTTTTGAAATCCCAGGTTGTTTCCCCACATACCACAATTTACAGGGGCATTCAAGCAAATATATTACAAAATCACTAGAACATGTCAAATAATATTTAATAAGGAATAATTCATTTGTAACAGGATGTTTAAAACTATCGCCTTTCAACATGTTATTACAGTTAATGCATCCCAAAAACAGGGATAACAACCTGTTTTAACTTTGCCTGTAAGCTACAATTGAGAAGATGCTTTTTTAGAGCCAATGTCAGCATGGACCAATCTATCCTTGAGATTACCTGAGTGTTTGTACGATATTAAAGGTGGAGAACGAAAGTCTTCTATCTCTGGAAGACACTTGGATAACATGGACCAATGTTTTCTGATTACACCAACCGCATCCTTACTTTCTTCACAAAATGTGGTTACAAATGGAATTCTTGGGAGTGTATTAACATCCTTTCTTTGCTTAACCAGTAGATCTTTCCTATTAACATTATTCACTCTATCTTCACATTTTTGTAAAATTTTATTTGGATAATTCCTTTGTTTAAATTTCTTTTTCATCTTTTTGAGAGAAAGTTTACAATTAGTTCATCACTAGTGTTGAGCGATACTGCTCGATATCTAAAAATATCGGATCGGAATGGTATCGCCGATATCACTAAATATCGTCGATATCCGATTCCGATACCGGAAGTCCCATGTAAGTCTATGGGAACAAAATATCGCAACTAAAAAAACACTTTCTTTCCTTGTAAACACAAAATATACACACTTAGAATACATATATATATATATATATATATATATATACATGTCATTGTGACATATATATGTGTCCTGTGTGTCTTAATTGAACTGTTTGTTTGCTTGAGAATTGCAAAAATCATCATAGACTGTATTTGCCATTTTTCCGTCATATCTGCGCCACGAGGCACAGGTGAAGAATAAGAGGGTGCTCTCGTGGGCGTACACTCACTCCGTGGCGCGAAAACGATGTCCGCACACTCTAAATGTTACTGCAATGTAAGATCGTGCCCCACAGCTCTGGAGTTCCGCCTCCTCATCCTCCTCAGTGGGCGTAAACGAACGCGAAGGTCCCGCCTCCCTACAAAAGATGTCGCCTCTCCTGATGCTAATGACACATGTGACTTTGCTGAGATGGCGAATGGACGTGAGCAGAAGTGGGAAGGGATGGAGGAGTCAGAGCTCTCCCCCCACGGAAGCGACCCGATCGCCACGGAGCCACCGTTTGGCACCCGGCCTGGAAACCCTCCTACGCTGGAAGAAGCGGAGGATACCCTGAGAGACCTGGCCCGGCACCGGGAGGAGGTCGCCAGGATGGAAGCGAGCTGGCGGGCCCTAAAACTACAATTGGAGCGGCGCCAATCCCTCTTACCCCTGAAGTGTCTGTACCGGAAGGTGAGGCACCCGTTCCAGTACAGAAGGCCGTGCGGGCATCCCAGCCCTTGCAATCTGAACCGGTTGCCAGTATCTCAGTGGAGGCACCCGTTCCAGTACAGAAGGCCGTGCGGGCATCCCAGCCCTTGCAATCTGAACTGGTTGCCAGTATCACAGTGGAGGCACCCGTTCCTGCAGAAAACGCCGCACCAGCACCCCAGATCCCGCTGTCTGCCCCCGTCGCTGAAGCAGAAGAAGCGACACCCGTCCTCATGGAGGAGGCCGCGCAGGCACCAGAGCACTACCTGCCTGTACCGGAGCCCCGACCGTCATCTGTTCCAGAGCCGGCTGCTTCCGCCACAGGTGAGCGCCGCCAGGACAAGGGGGGTGCCAGGAGAGCTGCCGCAAACCGGACATCGTAAGCTGGCATTTGATGTGGAGACATGGAGCAGCTAGTGGAGGAGAATTACAACCGGCGTCAGGAGGAAGAGTGGAGACGTGGGAGCGGGAAGCAGAGCGACAAAGGGAGCAGCGAGAATCCCAAAAGCTTCGGCAATGTCACCTGGAGAAGGACCTGGCAGAGAAGGCACGTATGAGAAAGGATAAAAGTACGGTGAGGGAGCCGCGGCGTAAGGGTGCAGTACGGAACTTTAAGTTAAAAGGTGGTTGGGGCTTCATCCAGGAGCCTGGACTTTATTTAGAAGTTTTTGTAACCCGGCGGGATGTGGAGGCTCACCTCCCAGAAGGACACCCGGGGAGGGACCTGTTGCCAGGAGACTTGGTGACTTACACCCGACACTGGGGTTACAATGGATGGTACGCCCTAAATGTTACCAGGTGCGACCCCTACTCCCCAGAGTGTCAGGAAACTGACAGACCCTACGAGCCTTCAGCCTCCCCCAACCAGGCCTCTGCACAAGTGCCCACCCCACGCCGTAAATCTCCCCAGCCTCCCTCAGTGGTCTCCTCAGCAGCCCCAGCTATGGACATGATAATGATAGCTGGCCCGTACCCGGCGCCTGTTAGGCCCCCTGGGGTTCGTACAGTCCGGGACATAGGGTTCCAGACCCGGAGGGAGACGAAAGAGGTGGCCACACAGACCCAGATAGCGGGTCACGACGTCACTGTACACGCCACACGACGTCATCAGGTCTGGGTGGACCCTCCTGTCACGGATGTTTGGCAAGCTCCACAACAGTACCAGGTAGTACCTGGAAGAGGCCAGCCAAAGAAGTCTAAATAACCCGGACAGGGTCTCTGTATGTAAATAGTTAAATTATTGATGTACCCGGACGGGTGAATGTTCATAAAAAGAAGTTTATTGTTGCCTTTATATACCCATGTTGGGTAATGGTTTGATGTACCCGGACGGGTGAATGTTCAGAAGAACAAGTTTATTTTTGCCTTAATATACCCATGTTGGGTAATGGTTTGATGTACCCGGACGGGTGAATGTTCAGAAGAACAAGTTTATTGTTGCCTTAATATACCCAGGTTGGGTAATGGTGTTTCACTGTAATGAAAATGTTCAACTTTGAAGCCATGAACTGTAGTGGCTCACAAATTTTTCTGTAAATAGTTGGCACTTCGGTGCTCCATTTTGGTTTTACAAAAAACTTTACTGTGCACTATTTTCAACTACCTCAGAAACTAAAAACCCGTTTGGTGTGGCCGAAAGTGAGGTCTGCTCAAGGAAAGTCTTGCAGCCCACCCAAGACCACAGTTGGAGGTTTGGAGCGGGTCCTCCACAAGCACAAGTAAAGGATACTGTGAAGTTACCCGGTGGGGTTGTAGTCCTAAGAAGTCTCCACGAACTTCGGCACTAATGCTATTTGCACTTTTGTTGAATATGTATTTATTAACACACATGTATAACACATATCAAGGGTATCAACAGTAACAAAACATGTCACATAATATAAGCCATTTGCACTTTTGTAATGTTATTATTAAAATTTTTATTATGCAACATTTAACTTGAAGTGTTTCCTGCTTTCTTACTACGCCGCATAGTCCACTCTGCTACATCACTTTGCACCATTGCTCTATCTCACATCTATCTGCCCTGGAAGGATAGCGTGTTACCTGTAGAAGACTTTTCACCTACCTGCACTACACCATCCCTTCCAGAGGACCTGCACAGCAGCGCTGGACACCCTGACCAGGTACTACAGGTGGCGTCACGACAAACTACACGAACATTCTATCATCCCCTGGAAATATCCCACATTCCAGTGATCGCCCAGGTCACGGACCGAGCTGTGCTACTCGTGACATCCCCCATAGAAGTCGACGTGATCGGTGCCGAGTACCCCCAAAACCCCTGTCTCTGTGCGACTCAACTTCCCTCACTGTGCTGGCACTTTACATTTACAATGCCTCTGGGTTTTTTTTTTGGGGGGGTGGGGAACATTCAGACTTTTGCTGTGGGGCCCCATGATTTATATGTACGCCCCTGCTGCTGAGGAATGGTATTTAAGGCTGTTAAGGAGCCAACATACATGGACCTTGCCAGCCTGATAATACCAGGCCACAGCAGTTTGCTTAGCTTGGTTGGTTAACAAAAATAGGGGATCCCCTCGAAAAAAAAGGCGTAGGGGTCCCCCTATTTGTGTTAACCAGCCAAGTAAAATGCAGACTGCTGCGGCCTGGTATTAAAAGACTGTCAAGGCCCATGGATTTTGGCCCTCAACAGCCTGATAATACCAGGCTACAGCAGCCCCACATTTGGCGCATCAAAAGATGTGCCAATTGTGGCACTTTACCCAGCTCTTCCCACTGCCCTGTAGCGGTGGCAAGTGGGGTAATAAGGGGTTAATGTCACCGTTGATTGCACGGTGAGAATAAGCCCGGTTAATAATGGAGAGGTGTCAATAAGACACCGATCCATTATTAATCCCAAAGTTTTTAAATGTATAAAAAAAAAGACACAGCAAGAAAAAAGTATTTTAATGAAATAAAAGAGACAACACAGTTTTCATTTCTTTTATTATACTCTCATTCCTGTGACGCCATCGATCTCCTGTAAAAAAAGAAAAAAAAAAAAACAACAGTATACCACCTGTCCGACGCAGTCCATAGTAACGACTGTCCCACGGCGATCCAGCTCTGCTACATCGCAATGACAGGCAGAGCCTGTCATCTCGACGCAGCACAGCTGATTACCTGCTTCCCCGGCGGTGACGTCATCGGACTGACTGCTTTACGGCCGGGATTACCCAGCAGTCACTGCAGTTATCGCGAGAAACTGCATGTGACCGCCGGGGAAAGATGATGGCGGCTATGAAGCAGTCCAGCCCGTGACCGCCGGAGATCTTCTGCCAGGTAAGTGCCGCTGACTCCTGACAGACCCGACCGACGGACACTGACAGTGACAGTGACAATCCCGATTGCCGGTATCCGATAAGACGAAAATATCGGAACTAAGTATCGAAAGGCCGATAGAGCTAATATCGGCCGATACCCGATACTTGCGGTATCGTATCGCTCAACACTAGTCATCACTGACTATTTTTTTTACTCTCAAAAATTGGCTAAAGATTATTTTTGTCTGTGGATTTGACAAACAATTCCGTTACCAAAGACCTGTTAATGCATTTTATAAGCACATCCAAAAATTGGACCTCCTTGTCTGAATAAACCAGTGTAAATTGAATATCCCAGTTTAAACTATTCAAAAACACTTTAAATTCCTCTAATTCAATTGCTGTTCCCTTCCATAGGAGGAAGACATCGTCTATGTACCTCCACCACACAACAGCATTGCTAAAGTGGTGGGATACATAGACGAAGTCCTCCTCCATGGCCATCATAACTAGATTTGCATATGCACCCATTGCGGTGCCTTTCTCTTGATTATAAAAGTCATTACTTTTTCCAGATCACTTATGTATGACATTGGAGTAATATCGAAAGAGTTTTCCCTCACATCCCCCATACATTATTTACAGAAATCTCTCTGCCACCTATAAGGCCATAATGTCTTATGAAGGGCCTTATTTCGTTAGTAGTTGGGAAAGAAAAGTTTTAGTCAGGGGTGATAAAGGGGAGAGAGGCTCAATCAGGGTGATACAGGGGGAGGTGGCACAGTCAGGGGTGATTCAGGGGAAGGGAGCTCAGTCAGTCAGGGGTGATACAGGGGGAGGGGGCTCACTCAGGGTGATACAGAGGGAGGTGGTGCAGTCAGGGTGATACAGGGGGAGGTGGTGCAGTCAGGGTGATACAGGGGGAGGTGGTGCAGTCAGGGTGATACAGGGGGAGGTGGTGCAGTCAGGGTGATACAGGGGGAGGTGGAGCAGTCAGGGGTGATATAGAGTTAGGGGGTGCAGTCAGGGTGATACAGGGGGAGGTGGCGCAGTCAGGGGTGATACAGGGGACACAGTCAGTCAGGGGTGATACAGGGGGAAGTGGTGCAGTCAGGGGTGATGCAGGGGTAGCGGGGCTCAGGGTGATTCCGGGGCGAGGTGATTCAGCAGGGGTAATACAGGGGAGGGGGTGCAGTCAGAGGTGATACAAGAGAGGGGCTCTGTTAGGGGTCATATAGAGGGAGGTGGCGCAGTCAGTGGTGATACAGCAGCTCAGTCAGGGTGATTCCAGGGTGAGGGGAATCAGCAGGGTTGATATGGGGAGGGTGTGCAGTAAGGGGTGATATAAGGGAGGGGGCTCAGTCAGGGGTCATATAATAAGAAAGGGCTCAGCCCAGGAGTGATACAGAGGAGGGGATGCAGTCAGGGTGACTCAGGGGCAAGGGGGTGCAGTCAGGGGTGATACAGGGGGAGGGGGCTCAGTCAGGGGTGATATAGAGGGAGGGGGTGCAGTCAGTCAGGAGTGAAAGGAGAGATGAGGTAATGGGGCTCTCATTTATCCTTAAATAACTTAGCCCTTCCCCATTTATCACCCCAGACTAAAGGCCCCCATTTACACTTTTAGGCTGGCAGGGAGGCCCTTGTTCAACCATTGCTGTTGTAGCAGGGAGTCCTCTATCTCCCTCTGCTGCTTACACTGTGGTGGAGGGGCCGCGCATTATAGATGACAGCAGCTCATTACCTGAGCTGTGCTGTACGACTGGGAAGAAGAGGACACAAACAAAGCTAACACTGATTGGCTGTGCTGCGGCCAATCAGTGTTAACCTTAGCAAGAGCTGCTCCACTCTCCCGGCTTGCTCATAGCAGGGAAGAGCAGTGACACAAAAAGTCATCAGGACACAAGAGCACTGTGTTACTTACAAATAGTGTTCCGCAGTCTGCAGCAGCCAAACATGTCAGTTGTTATCAGTGACGCCCACACTGCTCTCTGAGTAGCTCTGAGCACCAGAGTTGGGAGTAGAGGTGACATCACACTGGGAGGACATCCTGCTCTCGGCTCCTCCCACAGAGCAGTGAATATTAATTTTTCTTTAGCAGCGGGGACAGGCTTTAGCCTCAGCAGCCGGCTTCTGCTTCCTGTCACCCGCTGCTGCTCCACTGGCAACGGGGGCCCACATAGCAGCTGCCCACTGGCAGGGGCCCCTGGAGCAATGGGACCCTAGGCAGCTGTTGGCCAGTATGCCAGCAGGTGTCAGTGCCTGGGCCCACCGGAAAATCCTCCGGTTCTCTGGTGGGTCAATCCGACCCTGCTTAAAATTATAAACTGTTCATGTCTTTGTCAGTGGGCAAACTTACAAAATCAGCAAGGGATCAAATAATTATTTCCTTCACTGCAATAGTTTTTGTATGGCCTTAAAACAGCTACTGATTTTTTATTTTTTTTGCTGATGGAGCTGTAATGCGACTTGTTTTTTGTGGGGCAAGATGATGTTTTCAGCTATACAATTTTACAATTTCTATTTAAAAACAAATTTTTGATCTCGTTTTATTCTACCATTTTACTATCACCAGCTTACATAACACTTAGTCCTAAGAAGCAAACCATAAATAATAAAAATATTATACTTTATTTAAAATCATTAAAATATTAAAGAAAAAAAATAAAGAAACAAGAAGTGTCCAGTAGGGGGGGGGGCCCTCTTAATGGCATATAAGATCACATAGCAAGAGTGGTAAATATGAAGCTCCAAAACAACAAAGAGAAATAGATCTCCATATAAAATGAATGTTAATTAATCCTAGATAGGTAAATATAGTGAACAATTTCAAAATAAATTCTTTAGAGCAGAAAAATAGACCTACCCCTAGTGGTTGTCAAGAAAAAAGGATAAAAAAGGAGTTCCAGGTAACTGGTGACTAGATATTCTCATTGCATCCCTAATGTGATATCGATGCAGTATAGCTTTATACATATAGGGATTTTCTTGCATTGACAGCTTCTATGGCTAGGTCTATTTTTCTGCTCTAATCCTAGACAGGTAAATACAGTGAACAATTTCAAAATAAATTCTTTAATTAACATTTAATTTTTATATGGAGATTTATTTCTCTTTGTTATTTTGGAACTTCATATTTACCACTCTTGCTATCTGATCTTATATGCCGTTTAGAGGGCACCCCCTACTGGACACTTTTTGTTTCTTTATTTTTTGTCTTTAATATTTTAATTATCTTAAATAAAGTATAATATTTTTATTATTTATGGTTCGCTTCTTAGGACTACGTGTTATGTAAGTCCACTGGTGATAGTATATTGTCTGAAGTGCCATACCTGCTGTGATACAGAGGGACTTATCTCGATATTACTCATTCTACCATTTTGTCGGCTGTATGATAAAAACCTTAGTATTTGGCATTTTTTAAATTTTTTTATGGTGTTCACTGTAGGGGTTAAATAGTATAACGGTTTTATAGATTGTTTTTCTGGATGCGGCAATACTAAATGTTAGGGTCTGCGGAACGCACCAAATATAAGGTGTAGAGAGGTGCGTTCGCAGCCCGGGGTCCACCGTGCAGGCGGAGCCTGCTGCTAGTAAGATGGCGCAAGAAGCGAACTCTGTTTTCCCGCAGAGTCGCCAAAATAAACGCCGTAACGCGCTGTGGCAATATGTGCGAACTCTGTTATTCCACAGAGCCGCTAGAAGGAGTGCCGCAGCGCTATATGGCGTGTGTGCGAACTCACTTAACACAACTGAGTCGCAAAATAAACACTCTAGGGCACTGTCTAGCATTGAAAGCGAACCCTGTTACGTCACAGAGCTGCTGAGACAAACTTCTGTGTCCTGTCAGGCACCCAGGTACACAGTTAACTGCTAAGCGAACATGGAAAGTGATCATGCGCTAATGTCCTCGCGGGAGTCACCCGCAATCTATGGCGTCTGAACGCCAGGCCCTGAATATGGCAATCAACCTCCTCACCGATTATGCCGGTAATCTAAGGCATCTAAGACACCGACCCTGACCAGCTAGCATACCAAGCTCCTCACCGATTAGGTCAGTATTGTAATGGCGTATTTCAGCCGCCCTAACCACACACACGCATGACCACACTGGCGCAAAGCATATAATGGTTGATACTAGCGCATGGCGGCATGACCATGCCACCCTTTTATAGTAGCAACTACAGGGCCTGCCAGATAAGGACCAATAGGAAACTGCTCCAGAACACAAGTGGTTTCAGGACCTTCCTGGCGGACCAATAGGAGCTACTGCAGTACCTGAGCATGTGACCCCTGATCTCCAATGAGAGATCTTACCTGGGCATGCTCAGAAGGGGATAGCAAGGACTTTTTCCCAAAGACGTCTGCTCGCCGCTAACCAGTACTGGCTACAATAGCAGAGCCTGGAGGTGCAGCAGTAATCCTCTGTACAATGCTAGACTGGGCGAGACGCTGGGCCCGACGTCTAAGCTGAGCAGAGTCCACTGTGGCTGGAGACGGATGGGTGACCGCAGCAGGGATGGCTTGAGATTCCCCTTGTGCAGAAGCGGGAACTTGACCTCTAAATATGTATACCTTTTTTTTTTTATAAAAATATACAGATTTATCGGCGAAATGTTTTTTTTCAAGTTCTCTCGTTCTTTTTTTTTATATATATTTTGCACTTTTTTTTACTTTTGTGAGACTTTAACTGTTATTACTTTGATCACTGGCATAATGCATGCATTGCAATAGATACGTACTGCAATGTATTAAAGTTGTCACTGTGACACTGACAGAACGCCTTTTAGAGCATGCAACTGGCACGGTCTAACAGGCCACCGTAGCTGGCAGATCCAGAGTTCATTATTTGAGCTAGGGTTGCCATAACAACCATTGACAGGCATCGTGGAGGTGTCGATTGGGTGGGAGCTCCTATACCAGCATGATCGCCATCACGTACTGGTACAACCATTTGCAGAAAGCACCTGCAAGAAATGACATACCCATATGTGATATGTTGTTAAGGGGATGTATATATATATCCATGGTAGAAAGTGTTGGCACCATTGAAATCTTGAAATTGTTCCAGAAAATTAATTATTTCTCCAAGAAAATTATTGCAATTACACACATTTTGTTATACACATGTTTATTTCCTTTGTGTGTATTGGAACAACGCAACAAAAGAGAGAAAAGGGCATATTGGACAAAAATTAACACAAAATCCTAAAAACGGTCTGGATAAAAATGGTGGCACTCTTACAAAGTTGTGAATAAGCAACTTTTTTTCAAGCATGTGATGCTCGTTCAAACTCACCTGTGGCAAGTAACAGGTGTGAGCAATGTGAAAATCACACCTGAAACCAGATAAAAGGGGATAAGTTGACTCAGTCTTTGCATTGTATATGTGTATGTGCCACATTAACCAGAAGAGAACAGAAAGAGGAGAAGAAACCTGTCTGAGAACTTGAAAATTAAAATTGTTGAAAAATATCAACAATCTCAAGGTTACAAATCCATCTCCAGATATCTTAATGTTCCTTTGTCCATAGTGCCCAACATAATCAAGAAATGTATAACCCATGTCCCTGTAGCTAATCTCCATGGACGTGAATGACAGAGAAACACTGATGAAAGGTTGCAAAGCAGGACAGTCCGGATAGCGGATAAGAAGCCCAATCAAGTTCCAAAGAAATTCAAGCTGCCCTGCAGGCTTAGGGTGCCTCAGTGTCAGCGCAAAATATCTGTCGACATTTGAGGATCTCAATGCTGACAAAGAGACATAAAATAGCTACACTTCAGTTTGCCAAAATGTACATGAGTAAGCCAAAATCCTTCTTGGAAAGCACCAGGTGAGACCAAGATAGAGCTTTATAGTAAAGCACATCTCTCTACTATTAAGAGAAAACAGAATGAGGTCTAGAAAGAAAAGAACACAGTACCTTCAGTCCAATATTAAGGTTCAAAGATGTTTTGGGGTTGTTTTGCTGCCTGACTATGTGCAAGGCATCATGAAATATGAACATTACCAAAGGATTTTGGGTCGTAATGTTGTGCCCATTGTCAGAAAGCTGGCTTTGCGTCCTAGGTCATAGGTATTTCAGCAGGATAATGACCCCAAAAATACTTTAAGAAGCACCCAGAAATGGATGGAAACAAAGTGCTGGAGAGTTCTGAAGTTGCCAGAAATGAGTCTGGATCTAAATCCTATTGAACACCTATGGAGAGATTTTAAAATTGCTGTTGGTAGATGGCAACCTTCAAATATGAGAGACCTGGAACAGTTTGAAAAAGAAGAGTGGTTCAAAATTCCAGCTGAGAGGTGTAAGAAGCTTATGGTTATGGTTATAGAAAGCGATTGCAGTTATTTATTCCAAAGGGTGTGCAACCAAATATTAAGTTGAGGGAGCCAACAATTTTGGTCCGCCCATTGTTGAAATTATGTCCAATTTGCATTTTTTCTCTTTTTTATTTGTGTTGGTCCAATACTCACAAAGGAAATAAACATGTGTATAACAAAACGTGTAACTGCAATAATTTTCTGAGAGAAATATTTCATTTTCTGGAACAATTTCTAGGGTACCATCAGTTTTGGTCACGACTGTACATATATACATATATACAGTTGAAACCAGACGTTTACATACACTATATAAAAAGACCCATATGCATGTTTTTTTCAATATCTGACATGAAATCAGAATAAACCTTTCCTGTTTTAGGTCATTTAGAATTACTATAAATATTAATATTTGCCAAATGCCAGAATAATAAGCGATAGACAGAGAGAGAAGGTTTTAAGGCATTTTTATTACTTACTGCAAAGTCCAACGTTTACATACATTTCATTAGTATTTGGTACCATTGCCCGTAAACTGAATTACTTGGGTCAAATGTTTGGGATATCCTTCCACAAGCTTCTCACAATAGTTGGTTGGAATTTGGGCCCATTCCTCCTGACAAACTGGTGTAACTGATCCAGATCTGTAGGTCACAATGCTCACACCTGCTTTTTGAGCGTTGTCTATATATTTTCAGTAGGATTGAGATCAGGGCTTTATGATGGCCACTTCCTAAACATTGTCTTTGTTATACTTAAGCCACTTTGTTTGTACAGATGAAAGAGGCACCTTCAGTTATCTTGAAATTGTACCCAAGGATGAGCCAGACTTGTACAAGTCCACAATTCTCTTCCTGATATCTTGGCTGGTTTCTTGAGATTTTCCCATGATGCTACACAAAGAAGCAGTGTGTTTCAGGTGTGTATTAAAAAACATCCACAGGTGTGCCTCTAATTAACTTAGATCAGAAGGTTTCAATCACATGACATCATCATGTGGGCAGTCCAGTGGCAAATCATAGAGACTTATCCAAAGAGGCTTGCAGCTGTAATTAACACAAAAGGAGGCTATATAAAGCACTGCCTTTAGGGGGTGAAAAGTTATGCACACTGAAGCTTCAGTTATTTTGTCCTATTTGAAATTTGCTTCACAATGAAAAGAAAATGAAATGTCCACAGTTGTAGGCATGTTCTTTACATGAACTGATGCAAACCCTAAAAAAACAGTGAAATTCAAGGTTGTGAGGTAGTAAAACACTAAAAATGCCAAGGGGCCTGAATACTTCAGCAAGCCACTGTACTTTGCATTTTGTTAATTGATAAAAATAAACTATTAGCACTTCTATTTTTTTTCTTGTCTCACTTTACCACACTCTTAACTCCTTACATCCTTTGCAGTGTGTTGCATCTTGTGAGCAACATTTGTCACATACAATACTGAGACTTTTCTCATTTTATCACTCTGACTACTCCTTATTCCCATTGCTTTCTGCCATTAAAGTGCTGGCAGAGGAGGAGGGCTGCAGCATGCAATATCTTGTGAACAGCATTTGTCACATACAGTACTATTAAACTACTACAGGCATCTTCTTGTGAGTAGTGTTTGTCACATACAATGCTTTTTCAAAAACAAAATAGTTTGCCACAGGATCACCCGGTTTGTGAAACTGAATCCCATTGGAATTTGATGCTCTATATGTTGCATCATCTGTACAAGAAATGTAAAGCGATAGTAGACTACATCATGAAGCAAGCAAGCTAAAGCATGAGTAACTTTGATATGTGATATTGACAGCTGATGAGGGACTCAGAAGATGCCTACTGAAGCCCTCAATCACTAGAATGCAAGAGGAGATGAAGGAAGAAAACGAACTTGCACCTGTCCAATGCTGCCCGGTGTCTTTTGGGGTCCCTTAAGGTCTATGGTACATGTTGTAGGATTTGGAGGTGGAGGAGGAGCGGCAGCAGTTATATGTGAATGGGAACAAAGGCTTGAGACAATCTGTGGAAGAAGCTGATGTTCAGAGTGAAAATTATTTTAAAGTATTTTCAGGACAAATAGTGGCTTTCAGCAATGCGATGTGTCACAAATTTATTTTCCGCAGATCAAATATTTTGGAAAAACTCAACGAAAGTCTGCAAAATCAAATTTCAAATGATTTGCTTGTCTCTACACTGTGTGAAAAAAATATTGGGCAATTTGTATTCTTGATTAATTTTATTATTGATCTTCTACAATGGAATTCCTTGCCTGAGGAAGGGGTGATGGTGAACTCAGTCGAGGGGTTCAAGATAGACCTGGATGTCTTCCTGGAGCGTAACAATATTGTATCTTACAGTTATTAGGTTCTTTAGAAAGACGTAGATCTGGGGATTTATTCTGACAGAATATAGGCTGAACTGGATGGCAAAATGTATTTTTACGGTCTTGCTAACTATATTACAGTGCTGTCAGTTAATCCAAAAAGTTACTGAAATACTTAACGAGAATCTGTCAGTAGTATCAACACTATTAAGCCATCTTCATTGGTATGCAGGTAAAAAAAAGTTGAATAAAATTATTCCTTGATATCTGCAATCTGATGTCTTATTCCAGAGAAAACCATGGTTTTTTATATGCACATGATCTTTTAACAACAGTGGGGTGGATACTAATATGCATTAGAATCTACCTCCAGAGCTTATTTTGAATGAAACGATGAGTTACAGGTGTGATATGTAATGGTAGACACTTTGCTCTCATAATCACACAAACCTCTGTAAGATCAGAACTAACACAGCATAGCAGAGCTAACACAATACAATAGAAAGGCAGTTTGTTTCAGCACAAAACATTTGTTGCTGTAGCCCTCTCATAGTGCATCAGCTTCCGTATCACAGACAGCTGGTGTGGGGAAAAGACAGTAAAACAGAGGGCAGTGCAGTAGAGCTAACAGCATTGTGAGAGGATGACTGCAAATTTACTTGTTGCATTTGTAATAAGACAAGGTTCAACTCTGCTGTACTGTGCTGGTTATAATCAGGCACAGCTCTGCAGCAAAGCTTACAGCACTATAAGAGGACAAGTGCTGCTGCAAATTTGTGTAAAGAGAAAAAGTTCACTTTAGTCATACTGTGTAGTTCAGACATCATTACATACAGTGGTGTTATGAATGTGCTAGAGATGGTTTCTGAGCAGAGGCTCCCTCTGGTGGTTACAGACAGTACTGAACCTTTCAGCGAAGAATGGCAATCTGGGTTCACTGACTGGTCTGATATAAGGGAGGTTCCCTCCCATGATGGTTGCCGGTGATCAAGTGTTCTTGTCTCAATTGTGGTTCCTGGTTCATTTGGAAGTTTGCTGGAGTCTTGCCTGCATCTCCTGCTTTCAGATAAGATATTTTTGCTTTTCTTTTTGTGCTTGCTTTTTGCATTGTTTTCTGCACTTTTGTGGAGGTCAGCCAGGTCCCCTTCTGGGGCCTGAGCTCCTCACAGTTTATCTGCAGCCCCTGTTATTTACTCATTTGCTTTTTCCTGTTTTTTCAGCGGCTGCAGCATGGTTTTGTTCACACTGAGATCTGATTTAGCGGGTGGCGAGATCGTGTGATCTCAGTATTTTTGTAATCAGAATTGTTGGATTTTTGTAGGGTTTTCTGGGTTGCAGAAAGTAATCTCTCCTTTCCTATCCTATTTAGTCAGCTTGTGGCCCCAGCGTTTGCTCAATCTATTTTCTGCCTATGTTTGTGTTTTCATCTTCTCTAACCGCCATTATATGTTTGGGGGCTTCCTATTTTCTTTGGGGATCTGCTCCAGGGCAGATAGCTTTCATCTTTCTGCCTTTAGGTGTAGTTATCTCTCAGGCTGTGACGAGGCGTCTAGGATCAACATAGGAACGCTCCACGGCTACCTCTAGTTGTGTCGTTAGTTTAGGAATCTGCAACCCATCAGTTACCAACATCTCAGGTGTTCTGCTGCCCTGCTGTTGTTCCTGTCCTCCTCAGCTACCGAAACACAACACAGTGGCATGTAAAAGTTTGGGCATCGCTCATCAAAATTACTGTTATTGTAAACAGTTAAGCAAGTTGAAGAGGAAATGATCTCTAAAAAGCCTAAAGCTAAAGATGACACAGTTCCTTTGTATTTTATGCAACAATATATATACATATTTTTTATTTTTTCATCTTTACATTTTAAAAATTACCAAAAGGAAAACGAGTGTTAGGGGTTAAGTTCCCGCTTCTGCACAAGGGGAATCTCGAGCCATTCCGGCTGCGGTCTCCCATTCGTCTCCGGCCGCAGTGGACTCTGCTCAGCTTAAACGTCGGTCCCAGTGTCTCGCCCAGTCTGGCAGTGTGCAGAGAATTACTGCTGCTCCTCCAGACTCTGCTATTGTGGCCAGTACTGGTTAGCAGCGAGCAGAAGTCTTTAGGACAAAGTCCTTGTTTTTCCCTTCTGAGCATGCCCAGGGTGAGATCTCTCATTGGAGATCAGCGGTCACATGCTCAGGTACTTCAGCAGCTCCTATTGGTCTGCCAGGAAGGTCCTGTGACTACTGGTGTTCTGGAACAAGTTTCATTGGTCCTTATTTCTGGAAGGTCCTGTAGCTGTTATTATAAAAGGGTGGCAATGCTGAGCCGCCATGCGCTAGTATCAACCATTATATGCTTTGCGCCAGTGTGGTCATGTGTGTGTGTGGTTAGGGCCCGGCTGAAATAAGCCCCTAGAATACCGACTTAATCGGTGAGGAGTTTGGTATGCTAGCTGGTCAGGGTCGGTGTCCTAGATGCCCTAGATTACCAGCATAACCGGTGAGGAGTTTGATTGCCGTATTCAGGGCCTGGCGTTCAGACGCCATAGATTGCGGGTGACTCCCGCGAGGATTTAGCGCATGATCACGTTCTATGTTCGCTTAGCACTTAACCGTGTACCTGGGTGCCTGACAGGACACAGAACTTTTTCTCAGCGGCTCTGTGACGTAACAGGGTTCGCTTTCAACGCTAGACAGCGCCCTAGCATGTTTATTTTGCGACTCAATTGTGTTAAGTAAGTTCGCACACATCACCATATAGCGCTGCGGCACTCCTTTTAGCGGCTCTGTGAAATAACAGAGTTCGCACATATTGCCACAGCGCATTGCGGCGTTTATTTTGGCGACTCTGCGGGATAACAGAGTTCGTGTCTTGTGCCATTTTACTAGCAGCAGGTTCCGCCTGCACGGTGGCCCCCGGGCTGCGAACGCACCTCTACTACCTCATATATTTGGTGCGTTCCGCAGACCCTAACATAATACTAGCGCCAGGGTCTGGCTAGTAAAATGGCGGACGACCAGCGTCTATAGCAGTACATCCAGCAGCTGGAGGGTAGGTTGGCGGCTCTAGAGCGCACAACCTCAGCTGTGGATGTTACAGCTGTCGCTGTTCAGGCTGCTAGCGTAGCTGCAGCCAGTTTGTCCTCTGCCACCCCTGCTCCGACTTTATCCCGTTCTTACTTCCAGACAAATTTGCTGGTGACAGCAAACAATGTCGGGGATTCGTGAGTCAGTGCTCCATTCATCTTGAGCTTCTGGCTGCACGTTTTCCCACGGAATGGGCGAAGGTGGGTTTTGTCTTATCCCTCCTGTCGGGCAGGGGTTGGAGTGGGCAACGCCGCTGTGGGAGCGCGACGATCGTGTGGTACAGAGTACTTCTCTCTTCCTGGAGGCTCTTAGACAGGTCTTCTTAGGACCTCGTGTCACCCACGATACGGCGCTCCAACTGCTGGCAATATCACAGGGTTCCTCCATGGTCAGCCAGTTCGCCGTCCAATTTCGGACTCTGGTATCTGAGCTAGAGTGGCCGGATAAAGTCCTCATTCTGGTGTACTGGAGAGGACTGGCGGATCATGTGAAGGATGCTTTGGCCACCAGGGAGATTCCCGCCACACTGGAGGAACTCATTTCCCTATCCACCCGCATTGATCTCCGTTTTAACGAGCGGAGGTTAGAGCGGACCCAGTGCAGGCAGAGGTTTCGGTTGGCTCCCACCTTCGCCAAACCTCTGGAATCTTCCGTTTAGGCGTCCGATTCCTCCGAAGCCATGGAGGTTTCTCGAGCGGGACCTAAGTCCCGGACCGCTCGAGCAATGGTGGTCTGTAATTTTTGCCAACAGGCAGGACACTATACTAAAATCACAACAAGCAATTTACCTAAATCTTGGTAATAAACAGGAATGCCAAAATATAGTAAATAACACTTTTTATTGACAAAATTCGTAAAATCAGTAGTAGGTCTGAAACAACAATGCAACCAGGGATATATACCATAGAATCCACGTTTTAAATAGAATCACCTGTAGCTAAATGATAATTGCAAGGAGATGCAAAAATAAATAAAATACTGGTCTGAGGCATATGGAGTATACTTCCAATATCATACACTACAAAAAACAGACTTCTAAACTATAAATTGCAACCTCCACCTGAGTTATCAAACAAACAGCAGGCATGAACAGATGTCACGAGAAAATCCTATACGGGCATCTATGAGACACACACAACGGTGTATGTAATCATTGTTAAAAGTGCCAAGTGCTTGGGTAGGAAAAGTTACTCCATAAATTGCACTATGCCCGATATCTTATAGTCAACAATAAATGACAAAACATGCCAACTGCTAAATAGTAACAAATGTAAATAGCTACCTGATGATAACACGTGGATTTCCTGGCGTCCCTGCTACCCCGACGCGCGTTTCGCAATCCTTCTTCGGGAGGCGTGTCAGGGTAGAGGATACGTCAGGTTTAAATATCCACAGTCTGTCTTTCAATTGGTTATGTAAATGCCTGTGCTGTTTTAATTGGCCAAGACATACCGATATACATGGACTAATATAAATCAACATCCAAACATCAGCTAGGTATCGAAAACATCAATAATAGTGTGGACAACTTCTAAATTAAATATTTATAACCAAACCGATCAAAATATCAGATGAACCGTCTGCGACATCCTAGAGCTTTAAGGCGCATGCGCCGGCATACCACCCTGTATGGCTAATGGAGGACAAGAGGCGCGGCCATGGGAGGAACAATGTGACATCACAAAGGACGCACATCCTCCAACATGTATCGCCGCACATCTAATCCCAGACAGGTTTGGCCGCCTGCAAACGCGCACCGCTCCGGATGTCAAGTGGTTGGTAAGTATACACTCATCCATAAGTTCGATTCCCCCACATTTTTTGAAATTATTAACAAACGACAATTAACCCATTACATATACCAATGAATCACAGACATTATTATAATAATCATAATAAATATATTACAATTTTCCAAAATATGAAAAGTTCTGATATTATAGTCAGGATCTCAATGTCTTCCTTTTAATCAAACGATCAAATTCAACAACTAGAGGCTTGATCTTCTTAAAGGCATATCCTCTTTTCTCATATAGATGATGCAAGAAATGTCATTCATCCAAATGGTCCTGATTTCATGGAAATTAATATTATTGAAAAACTGTAAAAAACTAGAAAAAATAATAAGTGAATAACACAACACATAACTACAACTAAAACAGTCATTAAAATCCCCTACCCCCTTACTACAATTGCCACCTATATAAAACAAAGGTCATTAAATGTCAGATACTTAATGCAACTGATCATTATTAAAGGAATGCTCCGAAGGACACTATACTAACAGATGTCCACAGCGATCGCAGAGGCGATCGTGTCTAGTGACCCTGGGAGGAGGCTCACTAGAGACAGCGGCATTTTCCTCCAAGATGACACTTAAAGGAACAATCACTGTAGGCACTTCCACTCTCACACCCGACCTTTGCGTGGACTCAGGAGCAGAGGGGAACTTCATGTCCTCTAACTTTGCTCGCTGCCACGCAATACCTCTGGTGGCGCATGACAAATCAGTGACTGTCCGGGTAGTGAATGGGTCGACATTGCCCTCCAAATTACACACCAGACTGTTCCACTTGCATTGTTTGTATCTCCTTCCCATCAGGAGCTTATTTCCCTACTCGTCCTTCCCGAGGGAATAGACGAGATCCTACTAGGTATACCTTGGCTCCGTTTCCACTCCCCACATATAGAGTGGACTTCGGGTAGGATACTGGGTTGGAGTGATGCATGTAGAGGCAGATGTGTCAGGAGTTGCGTTCAGGTTACCACTACTGAGTTACCCGCAGATCTTACTCCACTTCCCAAGTGCTACCGGTCATATACAGACGTGTTCTCCAAGAAGGCTGCGGAGACTCTTCCGCCTCATCGCCCCTATGACTGTCCTATCGACCTCTTGCCTGGTGCAGAACCTCCTCGGGGAAGGGTCTATCCCCTCTCTCTTCCTGAGACAGAGGCCATGTCGCAATATATTCAGGAGAACCTGGCAAAGGGTTTATTAGGAAGTCGGTGTCACCGGCAGGGGCGGGATTCTTCTTCGTGCAGAAGAAGAATGGAGAACTACGTCCGTGTATTGATTACAGGGGTCTTAACGCCATCACCGTTAAAAACAAGTACCTGTTGCCCCTGATTTCTGAGCTCTTTGATAGGCTTTTGGAGCAAGGGAATTCACTAAACTAGATCTGCGCGGTGCTTATAACCTGATTCGCATCCGTGAGGGGGACGAATGGAAGACGGCTTTTAATACCAGGGATGGGCATTACGAATATCTGGTGATGCCCTTTGGGCTCTGTAATGCCCGAGCCGTTTTCCAAGACTTTGTCAATGACATCTTCCGGGATATGCTCTCCACCTCGGTCGTAGTCTATCTGGATGATATACTCATCTTCTCTCCAGATATTGACTCCCACCGGAGAGATGTCTGCAGAGTCTTCGACCTCTTACGGGCTAATTCCCTTTATGCTAAGTTAGAGAAATGTATGTTTGAGCTGAAGTCTTTACCTTTCCTTGGTTATATCATCTCAACCCAGGGATTGGCTATGGATCCGGCCAAACTACAGGCTGTGATGGACTGGCAGGAACCCCACTCTCTTAAAGCGGTGCAGCGCTTTATGGGGTTCATTAATTACTATCGCCAGTTCATTCCCCATTTCTCTACCTTGGTAGCTCCCTTAGTAGCCCTCACCAAGAAGGGAGCAAATCCCAAATTGTGATCGGAAGAGGTCTCCAAGGCTTTCACTTCTATTAAGTCTCATTTTGCTAGCGCTCCCATCCTACATTGTCCTGATGTTGATAAGCCATTTTTATTGGAGGTGGATGCCTCATCCGTTGGTGCTGGAGCAGTCCTCTTCCAAATAGGATGCTCAAGGTCGGAAGCATCCTTGCTTCTTCTTCTCTAAGACCTTCACATCAGCGGAGAGGAATTATTCCATCAGGGATAGGGAGTTGCTAGCCATGAAGATGGCCTTCTCTGAGTGGAGACATCTGTTGGAGGGGGCCCGCTTTCCCTTTCAAGTCTTCACTGACCACAAAAATTTGGTGTATCTGCAGACAGCCCAGCGGCTTAACTCTCGCCAGGCCAGATGGTCCTTGTTCTTCTCCCGGTTTCATTTCACACTCCATTTCCTCTCAGGAGAGAAAACATTCGTGCCGACGCTCTCTCTCGCTCTGTGGTGTCCTCTGAGGAGGAGGTGGAGGAGCCTCGGCTTATTGTCCCCACAGAGAGCCTGAGAACAGTGGCCGCGGTTTCGCTAGAGTCTGTGCCCCCAGGGGAAGACTCTTGTGCCTACCAATCTGCAACCGGAGGTACTCTCTTGGGCACATTCGTCCAGGGTGGGTGGACACTTTGGGGCAAAGAGGACATCTGAATTGCTGGCGAGGACATACTGGTGGCCGCATATGGTCCGTGACGTTGGGGACTATGTTCGGGCGTGTGTCTCCTGGGCCAAGAATAAGTCTCCACGATAACGGCCAGCTGGGTTACTTTACCCTTTGCCGGTGGCAGACAGGCCCTGGGAGATGGTTGGGATGGACTTTGTGGTGGGCTTGCCCAAGTCTCGGGGTTGCACCATCATTTGGGTAATCACCGACCATTTTTCCAAAATGGTGCATCTGGTGCCGCTACCACGGTTACCTTCTGCACGGGCTCTGGCAGCGTTGTTCGTTAAGCACATTTTCCGCTCTACACGGCATGCCGGACAAAATTGTCAGTGACCGAGGTCCCCAGTTTGCGTCTCGGTTCTGGAGAGAGCTTTGTCGTCTACTCAGTATTGAGTTAAATCTCTCTTCAGCGTACCATCCTGAGATGAATGGGTTGGTAGAGAGGGCCAACCAGACCTTGGTCACCTATCTACGACATTTTGTCTCAGCCAGGCAGGATGACTGGGCATCCTTGCTACCATGGGCTGAGTTTGCACTAAACAATGCTGTAGCTGACTCCACCGGACAGACTCCATTCCTCCTAAACTACGGTCAGCATCCGCGGGTTCCGGTGCCCATGCCCGTGTCTTCCGCCGACTCCAGGGTAGCAGACTGGGCTGTGGAGGCACGGGACATTTGGGACCGTACCCAGGATGCCATTCAGGGGTCCAAGGAGAGAATGAGGTCCTCCGCCGACGCACATCGGCGCCCTGCTCCAACATTTGCTCCTGAGGACTTGGTGTGGCTCTCCGCCCGTAACATTAGGCTGCGAGTTGAGTCCACTAAGTTGGCACCCCGCTACCTGGGTCCTTTCAAGGTCCTCGAGCAGATTAACCCTGTGGTATACCGTTTGGCTCTTCCACCACGCCTGGGTATCTCCGACACCTTTCACGTATCCCTCTTGAAACCCGTGCTCATGTCCCGGTTTTTTGAGTCATCTGCTGGGACATCGGGTTTGTCTACGGATGACCATGAGGTGAATGGCACCGTAGGATTTAAGGTGGTACGGGGAAAAATATTTTATTTGGTGGATTGGAGGGGTTATGGGCCTGAGGATAGGTCCTGGGAGCCTGCCGAGCACGTTCACGCTCGCAGCTCATCGCTGCTTTTGAACGCAGCGAGGCCCAGAGAAGGGGGGTAATGTTAGGGGTTGAGTTCCCGCTTCTGCACAAGGGGAATCTCGAACCATTCCGGCTGCGGTCTCCCATTCGTCTCCTGCCGCAGTGGACTCTGCTCAGCTTAGACGTTGGTCCCAGCGTCTTGCCCAGTATGGCAGTGTGCAGAGGATTACTGCTTCTCCTCCAGACTCTGCTATTGTGGCCAGTACTGGTTAGCGGCGAGCAGACGTCTTAGGACAAAGTCCTTGTTTTCCCCTTCTGAGCATGCCCAGGGTGAGATCTCTCATTGGAGATCAGGGGTCACATGCTCAGGTACTTCAGCAGCTCCTGTTGGTCTGCCAGGAAGGTCCTGTGACTACTGGTGTTCTGGAACAAGTTTCATTGGTCCTTGTTTCTGGAAGGTCCTGTAGCTGTTATTATAAAAGGGTGGCAATGCTGAGCCGCCATGCGCTAGTATCAACCATTATATGCTTTGCGCCAGTGTGGTCATGCGTGTGTGTGGTTAGGGCCCGGCTGAAATAAGCCCCTAGAATACCGACTTAATTGGTGAGGAGTTTGGTATGCTAGCTGGTCAGGGTCGGTGTCCTAGATGCCCTAGCTTACCGGCATAACCGGTGAGGAGTTTGATTGCCGTATTCAGGGCCTGGCGTTCAGACGCCATAGATTGCGGGTGACTCCCGCGAGGACTTTAGCGCATGATCACGTTCTATGTTCGCTTAGCACTTAACCGTGTACCTGGGTGCCTGACAGGACACAGAACTATTTCTCAGCGGCTCTGTGATGTAACAGGGTTCGCTTTCAACGCTAGACAGCGCCCTAGCGTGTTTGTTTTGCGACTCAGTTGTGTTAAGTGAGTTCGCACACATCGCCATATAGCGCTGCGGCACCCTTCTAGCGGCTCTGTGAAATAACAGAGTTGCACATATTGCCACAGCGCATTGCGGCGTTTATTTTGGCGACTCTGCGGGATAACAGAGTTCACATCTTGCGCCATTTTACTAGCAGTAGGTTCCGCCTGCACGGTGGACCCCGGGCTGCGAACGCACCTCTCTACCTCATATATTTGGTGCGTTCCGCAGACCCTAACAATGAGCTGATGCAAAAGATTGGGAACTCTAAGATTTGTGATGCAAATTTCCCAGTTTTATGAAAACTCTGTCTGGGGACATGAGGGTCAGTGGGTGCTCTCAACCGCTGCCCTGGCTGTCTTTAGAATGAACGCATGGACAAGTGTTCATCTCACTAAACGCCTATTCTACTTCCCCATGGGCAGAATACTACTCAGACAGCACAGGGTGAGGGTAACACACTGGAGTGTTACTTTATTGGATAACCAACAGTCCATAACATATAGTACAATCCCAGCTAGTGCATAAGATGGTGCAAATGACAGAGTCTCATCCTTCCGCTGGCTCGCCGGGAATAAGAACATCTGGGACTTTGGGATTTCCAGGGCCAACTACCCCAACCAGTAGCACCCCACTTTTGGTGGGCACACACAGAGAAGAAGTAGCGGAAAGCTTAGGAAGCTGACAGAGTACATTGAGATCTCAAAATGTCTCCATGGGTTCAGTGATGTGCAGTGGATTAAGTCTGTATTCCTCCAGTTGGAACCATGGTGCCTTGGCTGCTGTCCTCTAAAGTCTCTTTGTAAAAAGAGAGAGGTCCCTTTTATACCCATCTGTCCTTAAGGGCATTATCCACAGGTTTGAGAGAAGGTGGGAGGAGGTAATCTCTCATCGTTCGTGTGTTCAATTAACCTGCATATTTTGTCCTTCAAGGTTTTGTAGAATAATTAGCTGCGGGGCTGGTACAATGGGGAATCAGCATGCATATAATATATTAACAAACATCAATTGTTCAATAAACCTGAACTTTTGTTCCTCAAGAGTAGCAGAACAATAAGTTGCCTGGACTTACACAATAGGTACAATCAATTCAACCTACAACAAGATTCAATGTTCAGGCTCTTGTGAGCAATAGCTTATGTCCCTGAGCCTACTGAATACTACGTCTGGCACATAATTAAGAATAATCACGGTGTCATCACATTCCTCCCCCTTCTTAATTAGCCAGACATGATAGATTTCTGATTATCCTTCTCCACTCGTTGGGGACAATCCATTGATATTTCTTTCAGCACAGACACGAATGTAAGAGGTTTCTCCTTCATGAGAATGAAGAATTTTGTATCATTCAGTTTCCACAAAGCCTTTCCTCTTCCTTGAGAATAAACTCCACAATGACC
This sequence comes from Oophaga sylvatica, assembly GCA_033576555.1. Lineage (NCBI taxonomy): Eukaryota > Metazoa > Chordata > Amphibia > Anura > Dendrobatidae > Oophaga > Oophaga sylvatica. The sequence goes on along the minus strand of JARQOD010000002.1, from coordinate 453,044,059 downwards.
ATTCCATGCTTGCGCACATCAGAATAGCTGACATCTCTGGCTTCTCTCATATGATCTTTTAGATCCTGCCAACTCCCTGATGGGAAAAGCCCGGAGATGAGGATTCTGTATTCAGTCACTGGGACAGGGGTCTTTTTCTCCTGTGGGGTCCTCCACATCCTCATCTTGATCCCTGGTTTGACCTGAGAAACTTCATATGTAACTGACGAGAACCAAACTTGTATCCATTGCATCCAAACATGGCGTCCTTCTCATCTCGTAGATCCTGGAAGCTGATGAAGGCAAATGGTGTGGCACCTCTTCCCTTGCGATTCTTCAGCTAATTTTTTCAGCTCCATGATGTTTTGGGCATCCCAAATGACCTATTCCTGGATCAAATCCAGCCGAGTGTCTGTGGCCCTATATTCGATCTGTCGAAGCTGGCACAACTGCTGTAGTTGTGGTTTCCTGTTGAGGCTGCATATCCATTCCAGTCCTCTTCTCAAGACGAAGCTAGTGGGATTGGACATGGTGCGGTCTGAAATCTGCTGTGTATGCCTCACCTATGGTCTGCTGGGTCTACCTATATGCCTCCCTGTTTGTGAGGCGCCTACGAACACCAGTCCCCTGCAGCTCCCCCTGATCCCTGGGCTGAGTAGTATCCCATCTCTGATACCAAGTTGTAGACATGAGGATCAGTGGATGCTCTCATCTTCTAGCCTGGCTGTCTTTAGAAAGACCACATGGACCAGGGCTCATCCCACTGCACGCCCATTCTCCTTCTCCGTGGGCAGTATACTACTCAGAAAACACTGTACCCTGATCTGAACATCGCTGAGAATCTGTTGCTAGACCTCAAAATAGCAGTGCATGCAAGATGACACAGGAGTCTCAAAGAACTGGAAGAATTTTTCAAGGAAGATAGAGGAAAATCCCTCAAATAAGCATGGAAAGACTCTTGTCAGGCTACAAAAAAAGCATGTGTAAGCTGTGATACTATCAAAAGGGGTGCTACTAGGTACTAACCATGCAGGGTGCCCAAAACGTTTGCAACAACCCTTTTTCATTTCTGTAATTTTTAAAATGTAAAAGATGAAAATATATATATTTTTTGCCTAAAATACAAAGGAAGTTTGTCAACTTTATCTTTAGGCCTTTTAGAGATCATTTCATCTTCAACTTGCTTAACTGTTCACATTAACAGTAATTTTGACCAGGGGTGCCCAAAGTTTTACATGCCACTGTTTCTGTGTGTGACTATGAGTCATTGATTACATGTCTCTCACTGATAATGCCCCCTTTTATTTAAAAAGAAAAGCTTTAGAGGCAGATTTCATGCAGTTCTGTTCAGTGTCCAGCCCTTAGACATTAAAAGCTCCTTTACATTTAAGAAAAATGTGGATTTATCTGGAATAATACATTGGATTGCAGATGCCAATGTATCTATTTATTCAGTTTCCTATGACCTACACAGGACAGATTTCCTTTAAGAAAGAAAAAGTGAGGTTTGTCTTTTTATGAGAATATTTATATGTGCAGAATTATTATGCATCTAAATGAAAAAACATACATTTTCCCATCTTACTTGTTTATTTTCATCTGTTAAAGTGAAAATAATAACAAACAATTCAAAATGTATACAATACATGTCAGATATTTAGAAAAAACATCAGTAATCAATATATCCACCCTTCTTTTTGACAACAGTCAGAAACCTTCAATTTATGGAGTCTGTCAGTTTCTTAATCTTTTGATTTCTCTTTTAAATTTCTCAGTTAAGAAGGGCACAGAACTTCTCAATGGGGTTTAGGTCAGGTTAGGAAGGGGCTATTTCATGATTCTTTCATCTTTAACCCCTTAACAAAATTAAAAACAGACATAGCGCTTCATGAGCAGGTGTCAGTTACAGCATCATGACGTGCTATGGCCATCATGACTTTAAACCATCACTACGTGTAAACATGCAGTTCCGTGCAGACAGCTGCCACTGATAGAGATTAGCGAATTTGTTCTGAAAATGTTCGCCATCTCAAATCACATATTTGGCATCGACATGTCCAGAACATTCAGTGAATGCTGTAAAAACAAAAAACACATGGTAAACTCTGCTTTTTCATCATGCAACTGGAAAAAATGTTTATAAAACAAAATCAAAAAGTCGTATGTAAATAGAAATGGTATTGCTGAGAGTTTCATCTTTCTCCGCTAAAAACAAGCATTCATACAGATCTATCAGTAGCAAAATTAAACAGTTATAGCTCTCAGAATACAGTGATGCAAAAAGAATTATTTTTTCTATAAAAGCGGCAATTCATAAAAAAATGACATAAATGAGATATCGCTGTCATTGCATTGACCTGAAGAATAAAGTTGCCTTATCAATTTTCCCAAAAAATACCCCCCAAAAATTCATGAATTATTGTTGTTTGTTCAGTCTGTTTCCCAAAATTCAGAATAGAAAGCTATCATAAAAGGTTATGTGCCCAACAAAGGTACCAATGAAAATGTCAACTCAACCTGCAAAACACAAGCACTCACATGACTCTGTCAGCAGAAATAGGAAAAATTATATCTTTTTAAATATAGCGATGCAGATACTACTAGGTTTTGAAAAAAAGTTTATTTTAGTGTGTGACAGCAGCCAAACATAAAAAAACTATATAAATCTGGTATCGCTGTAATCGCACTGACCCAAAGAATCAATCTAATCACTTATACCACATGAGGAATGACGTAAAAAATATATAAAACCAATTCTTGATCTGCTGTTGATTTGTTAATTCTGCCTCACAAAGATCGCAGTAAGACTTGGCACACATTTATCGTGATCGCGCTGAGCCTGACACCGGAAACCGCGGTGGAAGATTCCCTATAATGAGGCAGATAGAGGCACTGTGGATGCCATCTGACCTATGATCTGGCAGTGTCCATCTTTTCAGGCGTGCATAAAAGTGCAGACGATGATAATTTTGTGCATTTCTGAAAAAAAGTCACTACTGAACAGAGTCCAGAGTAACACTGCTGCCTCATTATAGTGAATGGGACCCTCTGGGGTTTCATATCAATCACATCGTTCAAAGACTTAGATGGAAACCCAATGTAAGTGCTCAGCATAGGGTGCAGGATAAATGTGATCCCAAACGTTACATAAAATGTTATCAATAAAAGCTTCAACTCAATCTACAAAAAAGCAAGTCCCTATTCGGTTCCATCTTCTGTTAACAGAAGTATAGGGGGCTTTCATGTTACTGGTAGTATAAAGGCTCTGCATTAGCGCTATGCTCCATCCACGTCCCAAAAGAAATCCAGCGAATTCTGTACTCTCAAATCCAAATTCCCCTCTCCCTTCTGAGCCCCACAATGGGTCTAAACCAAAATATCATCAATATGTTTGGCAGGGGCATAAGTTCCAAAATGGGGTCACTGGAGGGGGTATTCAGTTCTTTTAGCACTTAGGGGCTCTGTATATGGAGTTCAAAAACCAATCTAGGAAAATTTGTGCTCCAGGAGGCAAATAGCGCTCAGTCCCTTTCAAGTTTCGTTGTGTGGCTAAGCAGTACTGTACAGTGACAAATGGGGTTTTGCCATTTTCAGCAGAAATTATGTGACAAATTTTGCTGTCATTTTTACCCATTTCCTCTTGTGAAAATGTGAAATCTGGGACTAAAATAAATTTTTTGTGGTAAAAATGTAATTATTTTTCTTCACATCCCAATGGTAAATAATTCTGTAACCTACCTGTGTTGTCAATATGATCACTGCACCTCTAGATGAATTCATTGAGAGGTGTAGTTTGTAAAATGGGGTTACTTATAAGGGGGATTCTGCTGTTCTGGCACCTCAGGGGCTCTCCCAGTGGGTCTTTACATAACAGTAAAATCAGCATCATAATATGGTGCTTCTTCCCTTCTGAGCTTTGTGCTGTGACTGAAAAGTAGTTCCGAATTAAATGTAGTGTATTTGTGCAGTCAGGAGAAATTGCACAACAAACTGGGAGGTCCATTTTTTCTATTAGCCCTTATAAAAATAAAAAATATGCTAAAACAACCTTTTTGTGGTAAAAATGTAATTATTCTTTGTTCACCACCAAATGGTATACATTTTTGTAAGGCACATGTGGTGTCAACATGCTCACTGCACCCCTAGATGAATTCATTGAGAGGTGTAGTTTGTAAAATGATGTCACTTATGCAGGTTAATAGTTTTTTGTCACCAAACCATTCCTGAAAAATCTGTCTGAACTTTAATATGGTGTTCCTTCCCTTCTGAGCTTTGCACTGTGCCTCAAAAGTAATTCCCCCCATATATGGGGTCACTTGTGGTTGATTTCCACTGTTTAGGCACATCAGGGCTCTCCAAATACGACATCCGCTCTCGATTCCAGACATTTTTGCGTTTAAAAATCAAATTGTGCTCTTTCCCTTCCATGCACCCAAACAGTAGTTTTCCCTCACATATGGGTTATCGGCATAATCATGAGAAGTTGCACAACAAATTTTGGCGTCCATTTTCTCCTGTTACCCTTGTGAAAATAAAAAAAAGTGGGGCTAAAATATAATTTTGTGAGAAAGATGTGATTATTTTATTTTCATGGCTCTACATTATAAACTTGTGTGAAGCAATTTGGAGTTCAAGTTGCTCACCACACATCTATATACATTCCTTGAGGGGTCTAGTTTCCAAAATGGGGTCACTTGTGGGTGGGTTTTCACTTTTTAGGCACCTTAGGGGCTCTCAAAATGTGACATGTCGTTCACTCTTAATTTTAGCCATTTTATTGCGTTCAAAAAGTAAAACTGTGCTTCTTCCCCTCTGAGCCCTGCCGTGCACTCAAACAGTAGTTTTCCCCCATATATGGGGTATCATCGTACTCAGGAGAAATTTCCCAAAAATTTTGAGGTTCAATTTCTCCTGTCACCTTTCAGAAAATAAAAAATATGGGGTTCAAGTACTATTTTTGTGAAAAAAAGTAAAATGTTCATATTTTGTCCTTCCACATTGCATCTTCTTGTGAAGCACCTTAATGGTTAATAAAATTATTGAATGTGGTTTTGAGGACTTCTTGGGGTTCATTTTTGAGAATGGTGTCTTTTTTATGTATTGTTAGAGGTCGAGTTCTCGCTTCTGCACAGGGGGAATCTCGAGCCGTTCCCGCTCCGGTCCCCCATCCGTCTCCGGCCGCAGTGGAGTCTCCTCAGCAGAGACGTTGGTCCCAGCGTCTTGCACAGCCTAGTACTGTGCAGAGGTTTACGGCTGCCTCTCCAGGTTCTGCTGTTGTGGCCAGTACTAGTCAGCGGCGAGCAGACGTCTTTAGGACTAAGTCCTGCGTTTCCCCTTCTGAGCATGCCCATGGTAAGATCTCTCATTGGAGATCAGGGGTCACATGCTCAGGTACTGCAGCAGCTCCTATTGGTCCGCTAGGAAGGTCCTGAAACTACATGTGTTCTGAACAGTGTCTCATTGGTCCTTTTCTGGCAGGCCCTGTAGTTGCTGCTATAAAAGGGTTGTATGGCCATGCGCTAGTATCATTTGCATTATGTGCTTTGCGCCAGTGTGATCATGTATGCATGTGGTTAGGGCTCGGCTGAAATAAGCCCCTAGAATACCGGCTTCTCCGGTGAGGAGATTGCTTGATTGCTTTTCTGACTGCATGATCATGGACTGCTATCTGCACAGCAGTTATCTGTGTATCCCTGTGGAGTTAACAGGACACAGTACCTATCTCTGCGTCTCTACATCAGCGACTCTGTGGTGTAAGAGAGTTTGCTTATACCGCCATATAGTGCCACGGTATTTATATTTGCGACTCTGTGAAGTAACAGAGTTCGCCTATACCACCATCTTACTAGCAGCAGGCTCTGCCTGCACGGTGGACCCCGGGCTGCGAACGCACCCAACATTTATATTTATCTGGTGCGTTCCGCAGACCCTAACAGTATACTAGTGCCAGGGTCTGGCTGGTAAAATGGCGGATGACCAGCGCCTGCAGCGGTATATACAGCAGCTGGAGGGTAGGTTGGCGACTCTGGAGCGCACAACCTCAGCTGTGAAGGTTACCGCAGTCGCTGTTCAGGCTGCTAGTGTGGCTGCAGCCAGTTTGTCCTCTGCTACCCCTGCTCCGACTTTTTCCCGCCTCCCACTTCCAGACAAGTTTACCGGTGACAGTAAACAATGTCATGGTTTCGTCAGTCAGTGCTCCATACATTTAGAGCTTCTGGCTGCATGTTTTCCCACGGAGCAGGCGAAAGTGGGTTTTATCATATCCCTTTTGTCGGGCAGGGCGTTGGAGTGGGCAACGCCGTTGTGGGAGCGCAATTGTTAGAGTTCGAGTTCCCAATGCTGCACAAGGGGAATCTCGAGCCATTCCCACTGCAGTCCTCCTTCCGTCTCCGGCTGCAGTGGAGCCTGCTCAGCAGAGACGTCGGTCCCAGCGTCTTGCCCATTCCAATACTGTGCAGAGACTTGCTGCTGCCCCTCCTGGATCTTCTATTATAGCCAGTGCTGGAGCAGACGTCTTTAGGACGAAGTCCTGCGTTTCCCCTTCTGAGCATGCCCAAGGTAAGATCTCTCATTGGAGATCAGGGGTCACATGTTCAGGTACTGCAGCAGCCCCTATTGGTCCGCCAGGAAGGTCCTGAAACTACATGTGTTTTGGAACAGTTTCTCATTGGTCCTTTTTCTGGCAGGTCCTGTAGCTGTTACTATAAAAGGGTGGCATGGCTGGGCCACCATGCGCTAGTATCAAATCTGTTACGTGCTTGCGCCAGTGAGTTCATGTATGCATGTGGTTAGGTCTGGCTGAAATAAGCCCCTAGAATACCGGCACCTCCGGTGAGGAGATTGTATGCACGTGCTCAGGGCTCGGCTGAAAACGCCATTAGAATACCGGCTACTCCGGTGAGGAGATTGTTGCTTGTGTTCTGACTGCATGACCTCAGACTGCAATCCACTTAGCAGTCATCTGTGTTCCCTGTGAGTCTAACAGGACACAGTCTTTTTCTCAGCGGCTCTGTGACGCAACAGGGTTCGCTTTATAACGCTGGTTCAGCGTTTTACTTTGTGGCTCACTGAAGCTAAGTGAGTTCGTACTTATCGCCATATAGCGCTGTGGCATTCCCGTTAGCGGCTCTGTGGATTAACAGAGTTCACACTAACTGCCACAGTGCGCTACGGCGTTTATTTTAGCGACTCTGCGGGATAACAGAGTTCGCTACTTTTGCCATCTTACTACCAGCGGGCTTCGCCTGCACGGTGGACCCCGGGCTGCGAACGCACCTCTCTACAATATCTATTAGGTGCGTTCCGCAGACCCTAACAGCAATGATCGTGTGGTGCAGAGTGCTCCTCTCTTCTTGGATACTCTGAGACAGGTCTTTTTAGGACCTCGTGTCACCCACGATACGACTCTCCAACTGCTGGCAATCACCCAGGGTTCATCCATAGTCAGCCAGTTCGCCGTCCAATTTCGGACTCTGGCCTCTGAGCTGGAGTGGCCAGATAAAGTCCTTATACCAGTGTACTGGAGGGGACTGCAGACCATGTGAAGGACGCCTTGTCCACCAGGGAGATTCCTGCCACACTGGAGGAGCTCATTACCATATCTACCTCCGTTTTAACGAGCGGAGGTTGGAGCGGACCCAGTGTAGGCAGAGGTTCCGGCTTGCGCCCACCTTCGCCAAACCTCTTGAATCTTCCGTTCAGGCACCCGAATTCCCTGAGGCCATGGAGGTTTCTCGAGCGAGACCTAAATCTCGGGCCGCTCGAGTACCTGTGACTTGTAATGTTTGCCAACAGTCAGGGCATTATGCTAATAAATGTTCACAATGGTCGGGAAATGACCGCGTCTAGTAACCATTGGAGGGGGTTCACTAGACACAGCAGTACACGCCTCCAAGTTGTCCTTTAAGGGGACAATCAATTTAGGCCCATCCACTATAACAGTTACGCTTTGTGTGGACTCTGGAGCCGAAGGAAATTTCATGTCCTCTACCTTCGCTCTTCGCCACTCTAAACCTCTGGTGATGCTCGCCAAACCCGTGACTGTTCGAGTAGTGAATGGGTCGACACTGCCTTCACAAATCACACATCAGACCATCCCTTTCACGTTATCTATGTCCCCTTCTCATCAGGAGATTATCTCACTCCTTGTCATTCCCGAGGGAATAGACGAGATATTGCTGGGGATGCCCTGGCTCCGGTTCCATTCCCCACATACTGAGTGGATCTCTGGGAGGATATTGGGTTGGAGTGAGTCGTGTAAAGGCAGATGTATGAGGGAATGCATTCAGGTGGCCACTACAGAGATGCCCGCAGATCTTACTTCCCTTCTCAAATACTATTGGGCCTAAGCAGACGTGTTCTCCAAGAAGGCTGGGGAGATCCTTCCGCCTCACCGTCCCTATGACTGTCCTATTGACCTCTTGCCCGGAGCAGAACCTCCTCGGGGACGAATCTATCCCCTTTCTCTCCCGGAGACGGAGGCTATGTCTCAATAAATTCAGGATAATCTGGCAAGAGGATTCATTAGGAAGTCAGTGTCACCAGCAGGGGCGGGGTTCTTCTTTGTTCAGAAGAAGAACGGAGAATTACGTCCATGCATCGATTACAGGGGTCTTAACGCCATTACCGTTAAGAATAAATACCCGTTGCCCTGATTTCAGAGCTCTTTGATAGGCTACGGGGAGCAAGGGTATTTACCAAATTAGATCTGCGGGGTGCCTATAACCTGATTCGCATCCGTGAGGGGGACGAATGGGAGATGACTTTCAATACCAGAGATGGGAAGTATGAATATCTGGTGATGCCCTTTAGGCTCTGTAATGCCCCAGCCGTCTTCCAAGACTTTGTTAAAGACATCTTCCGGGATATGCTTTCCACCTCAGTCGTAGTCTATCTGGATGATATTCTCATCTTCTCCCCAGATATTGACTCCCACTGGAAAGATGTCTGCAGAGTCTTCGACCTCTTACGGGCAAATTCTCTCTACGCTAAGTTGGAGAAATGTATGTTTGAGCAGGAGTCCTTACCGTTCCTGGGCTATATCATCTCTGCCCAGGGACTGGCTATGGATCCTGCCAAACTACAGGCGGTGATGGACTGGCAAGAACCCCACTCTCTGAAAGCGGTGCAGCGCTTTATGGGGTTCATTAATTACTATCGTCAGTTTATTCCCTACTTTTCAACTTTGGTAGTTCCCTTGGTAGCCCTCATCAAGAAGGGAGCAAATCCCAAATTGTGGCCAGAAGAGGTCTCCAAGGCCTTCACTTCTATTAAGTCCCATTTTTCTAGTGCTCCCATCCTACATCGCCCCGATGTTGATAAGCCCTTTATTTTGGAGGTGGATGCCTCGTCCGTTGGTGCTGGAGCAATCCTCTTCCAGAAGGATTCTCAAGGTTGGAAGCATCCTTCCTTCTTCTTTTCCAAGACTTTCACACCAGCGGAGAGGAATTATTCCATCGGAGAAAGGGAGTTGCTAGCAATGAAGTTGGCCTTCTTTGAGTGGAGACATCTATTGGAGGGGGCTCGCTTTCCCTTCCAAGTTTTCACTGATCACAAAAATCGAGCGTAGCGAGGCTCAAGGAAGAGGGGCCCTAGGGGCGGTAATGTTAGAGGTCGAGCTCCTGCTTCTGCACAGGGGGAATCTCGAGCCGTTCCTGCTGCGGTCCCTCATCCGTCTCCGGCCGCAGTGGTGTCTCCTCAGCAGAGATATCGGTCCCAGCATCTTGCACAGCCTAGTACTGTGCAGAGGTTTACGGTTGCCTCTCCAGGTTCTGCTATTGTGGCCAGTACTAGTCAGCGGCGAGCAGACGTCTTTAGGACTAAGTCCTTGTTTTCCCCTTCTGAGCATGCCCAGGGTGAGATCTCTCATTGGAGATCAGGGGTCACATGCTCAGGTACTGCAGCAGCTCCTATTGGTCCGCCAGGAAGGTCCTGAAACTACATATGTTCTGAACAGTGTCTCATTGGTTCTTTTCTGGCAGGCCCTGTAGTTGCTGCTATAAAAGGGTTGTATGGCCATGCGGCCATGTGCTAGTATCATTTGCATTATGTGCTTTGCGCCAGTGTGATCATGCATGCATGTGGTTAGTGCTCGGCTGAAATAAGCCCCTAGAATACCGGCACCTCCAGTGAGGAGATTTGTGTGCACGTGCTTAAGGTTTGGCTGAAATAAGCCCCTAGAATACCGGCTTCTCCGGTGAGGAGATTGCTTGATTGCTTTTCTGACTGCATGATCACGGACTGCTATCGGCACAGCAGTTATCGGTGTATCCCTGTGGAGTTAACAGGACACAGTACCTATCTCTGCGTCTCTACCTCAGCGACTCTGTGGTGTAAGAGCGTTCGCTTATACCGCCATATAGTACCATGGTATTTATATTTGCGACTCTGTGAAGTAACAGAGTTTGCCTATACCGCCATCTTACTAGCAGCAGGCTCTGCCTGCACGGTGAACCCGGGCTGCGAACGCACCCACTATTTATATTTATCTGGTGCATTCCGCAGACCCTAATATTTATTTTCTGTCATATAGGCCCCCCAACTCACTTCAAATGTTATGTGGTCCCTTAAAAAAGGGTTTTTAAATTTCGTTGGAAAAATGAGAAATTGCTGATAAAATTTTAACCATTGTATCTTGCTAACAAACAAACAAAAAAAAATTTAAAATTGTGCTGATGTAAACTAGACACTTGGTAAATGTTATTATTAACTATTTTGTGTGACATACCTCTCTGGTTTAAGGGCATAAGAATTAAAAGAATTAAAAGTTCGAAAATTGTGAAATTTTGAAAATTTTAGCCAAATTCCCGATATTTTCACAAATTAATGCAAGACATATCAAACAAATTTTACCACTATCATGAAGTATAGTACATCTCGAGAAAAAAATATCAGAATCACTGGGATCCGTTGAAACCTTCCAGAGTTATTACCTCATACAGTAACACTGGTCAGATTTTAAAAAATGAGGCCCGGTCATTAACCTACAAAGTGGCTCTGTCCTTAAGGGGTTAAGGCACTTACTCGATAGCCAATCAGTGGAGGACTTTGATGCATGTGATGCTGCATTGTTCTGCATAAAAATCATGGTTTTCTTAAGAAATGCTGACCTTTCCCTTTACCACTGCTTGAATAAAGTGTCTTCTAAAAACTGGCAGTGGTTTTGGGAGTTGATTTTGAGCTCATGTTTAACCCAAAAGGTCCAACTAGCTCATCTTTAGTAATACCTGCAAACAGCAGTACCTCCCCCTAAATCTTAATGTGTCTTCGTCGAATTGTATGTCTGTGTCTGATGCTGATCAAGCCACAGGCCCATCTATCTTGTCCCTCAAGAATCGCTCTCATTAGCCCTGTCTCTGAGCATTGAACTTCTTGTACTTCTGGTCTCTCCAGGGAGGTTGCAGATCTGAAATATGACAATACTGGAGAAGTCTGCGGTATCTCCAAACAGGCTAGTCATACTAACAGACAGAGCCGGCTCCAGGTTTTTATGGGCCCCGGGCGAAAGAGCCTCAGTGGGCCCCTTTAACACAGACCACAATTCATGATGCACAGATACGGCAGAGAAATATAGGTACAGTACAATGCCAAATACTTCACTTCTTCCATTACATGAGTGATATCTATTGTAAATTGTACAATAGCTCAAAAACCGCCAAATCCTCGCAGCGCACAGTACAGACTGGACAGTCCTCCATACAATATTATGGGCACCACATAGTCTCCCCTCATCACCCATATAATACCCCATGCAGGATGTCACCCCCCCATCCCCCATATAATGCTCCATGCAAAATACTGGACCCAATATAATGCTCCATACAAAATACTGGTCCCCATATAATGCTCCATACAGGATACTTGTCCCCATATAATGCTCCATAAAAAATATGGAACTCTCCTCTGCGCTGTGCTGCGTTCTGCACTGTTACTGCTCAGGAAAGGGCGCTGTGGAAAGACTCCACATTATCATCATCATTGCCTCCCCATCATCATCATCGCCTCCCCATCATCATCATTGCCTCCCCATCATCATCAATGCCTGCCCATCATCATCATCGCCTCCCCATTATCATCAATGCCTGCCCATCATCATCATCGCCTCCCCATCATCATCATGGCCTCCCCATTATCATCAATGCCTGCCCATCATCATCATGGCCTCCCCATCATCATCAATGCCTGCCCATTATCATCAATGCCTGCCCATCATCATCAATGCCTGCCCATTATCATCAATGCCCCCCCATCATCATGAATGCCTGCCCATTATCATCAATGTCTCCCCATCATCATCATTGCCTCCCCATCATCATCATGGCTCCCCATTATCATCAATGGCTGCCCATCATCATTATGGCCTCCCCATCATCATCATGGCCTCCCCATCATCATCAATGCCTGCCAATTATCATCAATGCCTGCCCATCATCATCATCACCTCCCCATCATTATGATTGCCTCACCATCACATCAATGCCTGCCCATTATCATCATCTCCTCCCCATCATCATCACTGCCCTCCCCCACCACCATCACACAGACAGCACGGCAGCACACAAGCACTCTCTCACATACATACATACATACATACATACACACACACACACAAAGCACCGCACTACATACACACACACTGATACACACAGACACACACACAAACACACACACACATCACATCTCACCTGTCCGGCGTCCACGCGCTCTCTGCCACAGCCAGCCGCTGAATGATGACGTCATTCAGCGGCGCTGCTGTGAGAGGAAGCGCAGGCGCCCCCTGGAGACCGGAGCTGCGGCAGCGGAGGCACGGGGCTCAGAGGTAAGTATTACGCCGGCTGCTGCCGGGGCCCTGAGCAAGCGGGGGGGCCCAGTGGCGGCGCTGGCACCACTAACGGGCTCCGGGGTGCCCGACGGCGAGTGGGCCCCCCCGCCTGCTCAGGGCACCGGCACTTGCCTGGGTGTGCCGGGTGCTGACGCCGGCCCTGCTAACAGACAATAATAATGGGGAATGTTATTCAGCAGTCTGTAGTCACGTGTAGTGACTTGTAGACCTTTGTCCCAAGGCTGTGTAACCCCTTTAATTGCATTATTTTTCTACTATCACATGTCTTTGTTCACTCCTTTTTTCATCATCTCACCACTGAATAATCTGGGACAGTTTTTTCAGACCCTCCCAGCGCATAGGCCCTGATGTGCGGGGTACTGACAGGAAGGGAGACATTTTGGAAGATGCTGATGGAGTACCTTGCTGTCCATAGCAGCATCCTCCGTGATTCGTCTGTGCCTTACAACTATTGGGTATCCAAGCTAGACACGTGACATGAACTGTCTCTCTATGCCTTAGAGGTCCTTACCTGCCCTGCTGCAAGTATTTTGTCAGAGTGGATTTTTAGTGTTCCCAGGGGTATTATAACCGATAGGCGCATCCGCCTGTCAACTAAAAATGCTGTCAGGTTGACTCTTATCAAAATGAACAAGGGCTGGATTGGGCCAGACTTCTGTACACCACCGGATGACAGCAGCGGAACATACATAAACTCAAATCCAGTGTTTATTTTTCTTTTCTATTTGCATGCATTCCTTCCCACCCAAACATGAGTAAATTCTTCATGATTTGTCTTTTTTGTCTCATCACCCTCCTTCTCCATATCAACAGGGTGATCACACTATCCTTGCTATAAATTTTTTAAGGGTGTTTATGATGTCCGCATTAACAATTTTTAGAGGCGTATCTCGAACATTCTTATATATGCAGGGTGATCCAAAAGTAAGTGGACAGTATGTGTAATAGGGTTATGAAGGGGGAGATTTATCAAACATGGTGTAAAGTGAAACTGACTCAGTGTTAGGGTCCGCGGAACGCACCTAATAGATATTGTAGAGAGGTGCGTTTGCAGCCCGGGGTCCACCGTGCAGGCGAAGCCCGCTGCTAGTAAGATGGCGAAAGTAGCGAACTCTGTTATCCCGCAGAGTCGCTAAAATAAACGCCGTAGCAGGCTGTGGCAGTAAGTGCGAACTCTGTTAATCCCCAGAGCCGATAACGGGAATGCCACAGTGCTATATGGCGATAAGTGCGAACTCACTTAGCTTCAGTGAGCCGCAAAGTAAAACGCTAGGGTGCTGAACCAGCGTTATAAAGCGAACCCTGTTGCGTCACAGAGCCGCTGAGAAAAAGACTGTGTCCTGTTAGACTCACAGGGATACACAGATAACTGCTGTGCGGATAGCAGTCCGTGATCATGTAGACAGCAACGCAATCAAGCAATCTCCTCACCGGAGAAGCCGGTATTCTAGGGGCTTATTTCAGCCAAGCCCTAACACTTGCACCCAAATCTCCTCACCGGAGGTGCCGGTATTCTAGGGGCTTATTTCAGCCGAGCCCTAACCACATGCGTACATGATCACACTGGCGCATAGCACATAATGCAATTGATACTAGCGCATGGCGGCCCAGCCATGCCACCCTTTTATAGTAACAGCTACAGGACCTACCAGAAACAAGGACCAATGAAACTGTTCCAGAACACCAGTAGTCACAGGACCTTCCTGGGGGACCAATAGGAGCTGCTGCAGTACCTGAGCATGTGACCCCTGATCTCCAATGAGAGATCTCACCCTGGGCATGCTCAGAAAGGGAAAACAAGGACTTTGTCCTAATGACATCTGCTCGCCGCTAACCAGTACTGGCCACAATAGCAGAGCCTGGAGAGGCAGCAGTAATCCTCTGCACACTGTTAGACTGGGCGAGACGCTGGACCGACGTCTAAGCTGAGCAGGATCCACTGCGGACGGAGATGGATGGGGGACTGCAGCGGGACGGTTTGAGACTCCCCTTGTGCAGCAGCGGGAACTCGAACCCTAACACTCAGCTGCCCTTAGCAACAAATCAGATTCCACTTTTCATTCTTCACAGACTCTTTGGAAAATGAAAGGTGTAATCTGATTGGTTGCTAAGGGTAACTGAGTCAGTTTTACAGATAAATCTCCCTCAAAATGGCAAATAATTTAAATACAGATAAAAGAAAATGGATTTTAAAAGAGTATTGGAAATCTCAAAATGCTGAAACAGTTAGAGCAAATTGGGTTGAAACATTTGGTACTCAAGTCCCAAAGAGACAAACCATTTACCGCATTTGTGACAAATTCGATGCCACTGTGTTGTGAACGTCTTGGAGACGACTTCGGAGCTGAAGCTCCCTCTGGTGGTTGCTAAGGGTATTGAACCTATGTTGGACAGCAGGGGTCCACCATCTGCTGTTGGGGAGTGGTTATCAGGTGGGACGGACTGGCCTGATATAAGTGAGCTGACCTCCCATGATCCCCGCCGGTGATCAATTGTTCTTCCTGGTCTTGGTTGGAATTCAGCTTGCCTTTCTGATGTCACCTGCTAGCATTCAGATAAGTTACTTTCAGTTTTTTTTACTGTTGTTTGATTTTCCTGGTTTTTGCTGCTTTGCTTTTTGAGTTCAGCCTTTGGGGGGCTTGCGCTGGTCTCTGTTCTCTATCTGTATTTGTTCTTTTGCTCAGTCCTTGTGATTTTTTACTGCTGGGTAGCTGCGTGTTCACACCAGAGATCTGATATAGGTGGTCGAGACAATGTGGTCTCAGCATTTTTGGATTCAGAAGTGTTGGAGTTTTTCCTAGGGTTTTTCTGGGTTGCAGACAGTATTCTCTCCTGTGCTGTCCTACCAAGACAGTTTTGGCCCCAGCCTTTGCTCATTCTATTTTCTGTCTGTGTTCGGTTTTCATCTTGTCTAACCGCCATTATATGTTTGGGGGCTTCCTATTCATTTGGGGCTCTACTCCGGGGCAGTTAGCTTTCCTATTTCCATCTTCAGGGTAACTATCTCTCCGGCTGTGACGAGGCATCTAGGGCATCGTAGGAACATCCCACGGCTGCTTCTAGTTGTGCGGTTAGTTTAGGGGTCTGCAACCTACTAGTTTCCAACCTCTCTGGTGTTTAGCTGCCTTTGCTGTTTTTTGCTCTTGCCTCCTCAGCTACCAAAACATAACACCACTGGCTCAATCCTTAATGCTCCAAAAACTGGTCAACCCAAAACAGCCTGTACAGAAAATACTAAACAACTTGTTGCTGAAACATTTGTTCAGAGTCCAAAAAAGTCCACAGAAGAGTCTCTTTAGAATTGGGAATTTCACGAGCTTCCATCATGCGAATCCTGAAATCTGTTTGGTGGAAAACTTATCGTCCACGTCTAATTCATGGTTTATTGGAGGATGATCCAGACAGGCGGCTGCAATTTAGTGAGATTATGCTTAACGAAAATGAAGAAAATCCAGTAATTTTAGATTTCATTATGTTGAGTGATGAAGCTTCTTTCAAATTATCTGGCCATATTAACAGACATAATTGTATTTACTGGTATAATGAGAACATGCATTTAACATTAGAGCAACAACTAAGTGAGCCTGGTGTCAATGTTTGGGGTGGTATTTCAAGTTTTTGGACCATTTTTTTTTTTTATGGAACAGTCACAGGAGATAAGTATCTCAAAATTCTAATGAATCAAGTTGTTCCCCAGTTTACAGCAACAGCCTAATTCTAAATGACCGTTATTTCCAACAAGATGGTGCTCCTCCACATTATTCCAGAGTAGTCCACGAGTAGCTTGATGAAACATTTCCTAATAAATGGATTGGCTGAAGAGGCCCACTTGATTGGCCGGCATGTTCACCAGACTTGACCCCAATGGATTTTTTCTTTTGGGGAGTACTCAAGGACAAAGTTTATAGTCGAAAACCAAAAAGTGTCAGTGATTTGAAAAATTACATAAGAGATGCATTTACAAGAAATTAATACCCAAAGAGACTTGTGCAAAAATGTTTGTCGAAGCGTAAGAGGCAGACTTCAATGCTGTGCAAATTGTGATGTAAAACAGTTTGAGCACCTGCGTTGATAAAATTTAAGGGCTTTTGTATTATTGTTCATAATAAAATTTAATTGTCAATGTTATGCTTGCGTTAGTAAATATAATTTTATATATAAATCAAAATAAATGTTATTATTTTCTGTCCAACTACTTTTGGACGACCCTGTATATATATATACTCCCCAGGGGTAAATGTTTTTCAGCCCATGGGAATGACCAGTCTAGGATACTCACTTCTTAATAATGGGAAAAAAAATGTTTTCTGAGGCCCTCCACTAAGTTTCTTCAAAGGGGTATTGAAGTGCCTACGTCTAATTTTTGTCATTCCTTGGACTTAATACATACGTTTTTCCAGTGTAGGAGACCACTTCTTAGTAATGGGAAAAAAAGCTTTTCTGTGGATTTACCTAGTTGAGGAAAAAAATGTTAAACCAAAGAGCCGATGGGTTCTATTAGTATATGATCCAGTGTCTTGTTGTGGGCTGTCAGGTTTTCATCACATAGGGAGTTCTCACACTGCATACAGGATTTCATAGCCAGGTCAGGAGAGTTTGTACAGTAAGTACAGAAGATCCTGGTATCCTACATATCAGGCTGAGTAGATGCAAAACACTCTACTATATTCCCCTGTAGTGTTGATGAAATAACAGACCTTGATGCTGCTAAATTAAACTAATTGCTTTTTTCAGGGCTAATTCAAATAGATTCTATTCTGTCATAATAATACTGCTCGTATCTGCAATTCATGTAGGATGAGGTGTGGCAGTATGTATAGTGTATGACAAGCTTCTAGTCAGGGATTATTGCCTTATAAATTGTAAGCCTTGCTGCTGTTTTTTTCCATCCACTCATTGACCGATTCATGTTTTTTAGGGTCATCTGTACTCAAAAATGTATCAAAGCTGGCAGTGTAACTTGTGTTACCCAACAGTTTCCTGCTGCCACATACAAGAAAAAAAAAATTTCAAGGCTGGTCTCAAATCCCTTCTGTATTCTACAATAATACCGCTCTTATCTGCAGTTCGTTAATGGTGATGTGTGGCAGTATGAATAACATATGACAGGCAACTAATCATGGATTATTGCCTTATTAATTGTAAGCCTTGCTGCTGTTTTTTCCATGCACTCATGGACCAATTCATATTTTTTACAGTCATCTGTACTCAGAAATTCATCAAAGCTGAAAGTATTATTTGCATTACTCCATAGTTTCTTGCTGCCATGTGCAAGAAAAAAAAATTTGGCCGATTAAATCCCTTCTATATTCTACCATAATACCACTCTTATCTGCAATTCGTCTACGATGAGGTGTAGCAGAAGGAAATAGCGTATGACAGGGAGCTATTCAGGGATTATTGCCTTATACAGTCTAAGCCTTGCTGCTATTTTTTTGCCATGCACTCATTGACCAATTCATGTTTTTTACGGTGTTCTGTACTTTCTGTAAATTTATCAAAGCAGGCAAAATAAATGATTTACTATGCCCATTCACAGTTTCTGTGTAGCATCTGTATGCAAGAAGTAGTGGGTGGGAAACTTTACGCTACTGGAGCTGGAATTACCACTACTGAACTCTCCAGTGCTTTGTTTCCATCTATTTCAGGGTGGTTCTTGAAGTATGCTTGGGGTCATTGTCCTGCTGGAAGACCCATGACCTACTACGATGTAAACCCAGCTTTCTGACCCCGGGCTCTTCATTGCGACCCAAAATTCATTGGGATCTTCACATTTCAAGGAACCCAGAGCCACAGGCAGCAAAACAACCCCAAAATATCTTTGAACCTCCACCATATTTGATTGCAACTACTGTATTCTTTTATTTGTAGGCCTAATTACATTTATACTAAACAGTAGAATTATGTGCTTTACCAAAAAAGCTCTATCTTGGTCTTATCTGGCCACAAGACACCTCTTGGTCCTTTAAGAATAGAGTCAGCTGCTGGCACTCTCCAAATAATGATGGCTAGCTGATGGCCCTGCAAAAAAAAAGACTTTCAAAGTCTCAGATGATTAAACTACATTTTTTTCCTCTTATTTGTTTTGCCTTATATTGAATATATATAATTCATTATCCTGGAAAGAATGTTTCTTAAATTTTTTTCTGGTCAAACCTATTTTAACCCCTTTACCCCTGAAGGTGGTTTGCACATTAATGACCAGTCACATTTTTACAATTCTGACCACTGTCACTTTATGAGGTAATAACTCTGGAATGCTTCAATGGATCCCGGTGATTCTGAGATTATTTTTTCATAACATATTGTAATTCATGATAGCGGTAAAATTTCTTTGGTATGACTTGCGTTTATTTGTGAAAAAAGGAGATTTGGCAAAAATCTGGAAAATTTAGCAATTTTCCAAATTTGAATTTTCATGCCCTTAAATCACACATCACACAAAATAGTTAATAAATAACATCTCCCACATGTTTACTTTACATCAGCACAATTTTGGAACCAAAATTTTTTTGTTAGGAAGTTTTAAGGATCAAACGTTGACCAGTGATTTTTCATTTTTCAAAGAAAATTTACAAAACCATTTTTTTAGGGACCACATCACAGTTGAAGTCACTTTGAGGGGTCTACATGAAAGAGGATACTCAAAAGTGACAACATTATAAAAACTGCACCCCTCAAGGTGCTCAATACTACAATCAAGAAGTTTATTAACCATTCAGGTGATTCACAGAAATTTTTTGAAAGAAAAATAATAACTTTTAACTTTTTTTCACACAAAATTGACTTCAGATCCAAATTTTTTTATTTTGACAGTGGAAATCCCCCACAAGTGACCCCATTTTGGAAATCAGACCCCTCAAAGAATGTATTTAGATGCATGCTGAGCACTTTGAACCCCAGGTGCTTTACAGAAGTTTATAATATTGAGCCATGAAAATAATAAAATCTCATTTTCCTCACAAAAATTTTATTTTAGCCTCAAATTTTGTTGTCATATGCAACAGATCAGAACTTATTATAAATGAAGGAGGACTTTATGCTGACCTGACAGTAGATGGCGATGTTGTGTAACGTTTCCTTCTTTAATGTATTGTATAAGAATTAGTCTCTTGGTTAGTTTCACTTTCGTTTTGTTCCTGTTTGCTGATGCAATGCTGTAATGACTGTGCATTATTCCTTCACCTCGTAAACGCTTGTTATCCCATGCAACTTGCTCTGTGAAGTTTCCTCTGCGAAGGTGTGGATTCAGAAGCTGTGCAACAGGTTATGGGCCCAGGCACCCAGACACCCAGACACCCAGACGCCCAGACACAGGCACCCAGATACAGGGTACCCAGATACAGAGAATCCAAACACCACAGATCCCAGGACACCAGAGAATACCAGATACCCAGGACACTGGAACACTCAGCAAGACCCTGGTGAATGCAGAAGAATTCTTCAGTGCAAGTCTCTCCAAACAAGTAAGATAAGTTAAAAATGATGAATAGCACAGAGCTAAAACTCACAGTAGCTAAACTGAATGATGAGAACTATCAGCTATGGAAGTTCAAAGTAGAGATGTTATTGTCTAAAGATGATTTATGGGAAGTAATCACTACAGATAGACCTGATGAAGATAATCAGACATGGGATAGAACAAATAGACAAGCGAGAGCTACCATCAGCTTATTAGTGGATGATGCTCAATTAATACATATAAGAAATGAAGAAACAGCGAAAGGAATGTGGGAACAATTAAGAAAGCTATATGAGAGACCCAGCTTAAATCACAAGTTATTTCTACTAAGAAAGCTGTACAATATGAGACTAAATGCAGACAGTGACATGCAGAAGCATATATTCTCTATTATGGAAGTGATATCACAGCTAAGATCTATTGGTGAAGATATTAAGGAAAGCCATATAGCAGCAATGTTATTGTGCAGTTTACCAGATTCATATACAGCTTTAATAAATGCACTAGAGACAAGACCAGAAACTGACATTACATTAGAGTTTGTGAAGACCAGACTCATAGATGAATATCAGAGAAGGAAAGAGCAAACAAATGATTCTTCTACTGAAAAAGATAATGGAAATGCTCTTAAAGCTACAGAACTTAAAAAACCCTATAATAAAGAGACATGAGAATGCTTCAGATGTAAGAAAAAAGGTCATTTAAAGAAAGACTGTACTATATGGAAAGCAGAAAAGAAATTACACCATAAAGATAATATACAGAAGGTGAAAAACACAATTTCTGATTCATGTGAAAATAATTGGAATGGCACATTTAAAGTAACTGATAAGAAATCATCACTTGGTTGGTTTATTGATTCAGGAGCAACGAGTCATATGACAAGTGACAAGAATTTCTTTACTGATCTTGATTTAAATAAGAAAGAAGCCATTTATCTTGCAGATGGAAGTAAAATAACTGCAGAAGGTATCGGACAAGGTATGCTAAATTGTTCAAACAAGTTCGGACAAGATTCAAAGATACTTGTACAGGATGTGTTGTATGTTCCAAAACTGGAAGGCGGATTATTATCTGTGAAACGTTTAACAGCAAAAGGACTTACAGTAAAATTCAAAGATAATGAGTGTGCAATTATTGCAGGAAACAAGGTGATAACCAAAGTCAAGGCAGATGAACAATTATATCATTTTGACAAACCAAAGGAACAGATGAAGGTATGTACACATGATCACAAAAACTGTATTCACATGTGTCATAGACGTCTAGGACATAGACACCCGGACAGTATAAGGGAACTACAGAAAAAAAAAATTACAAAAGATTTAAAGATATCAGATTGCTCAATTACCATACGATGTGAATGTTGTATAAAATCCAAAGCCACAAGGATATCTATTCCAAAAGAAAATGAGATGAAAAGCGAAAGACCACTTGATTTGGTGCATACTGACGTATGTGGACCCATGAAAGTGACTACATCAGGAGGCAATAGATACATGTTGACTTTTATAGACGACTACTCAAGATACACAGTCACATACTTAATTAAGAACAAAAGTGAAGTTTTTGATAAACTTGTAGACTATGTAACAAGATCAAGTAACAAATTTCAAAGGAAGCCAATTGTCATCAGAAGTGATAATGGAGGTGAATTTTCAGGTCACAGAATAGATGACTACTTAAGACAAAATGGAATAGAACATCAGAAAACTGTTCCATACACACCTGAACAAAATGGAGTAGCAGAAAGGAAAAACAGAACTCTAACAGAAATGATGAGATGTATGTTGATAGATTCTAAACTACCAGAGAAATATTGGGGTGAGGCAGCAATGACAGCTACATATCTACAGAACCGACTTTTTTCCAGAAAACTGAAGAAAACTCCATATGAACTGTGGCAAGGTATGAAACCAAGTGTCAATCATTTAAAAGTTTTTGGATGTAAAGTTTTTTATATTCATTCCAACAGAAAAACATTCCAAACTTCAAAACAGATCCATGGAAGGAATATTTGTTGGATATAGTGAAAATTGCAAAGGATATAGAATCCTAGATCCCAAAACAGACAGAGTTACGGTGAGTAACAGTGTACATTAATTGAAGATTTAAATGAAGACATTATGATTTCAGTTGAAACAAAAAATGAGAAAAACAATAGTGACATAACTGAAGAAATATCTGATGAAAAAGAAGTAGAAATTAATGAAGAACAAAATACTGAAAGTGAGGAATCACAACTACAAACAGACACAGAACCAAGACGTTCAACAAGAGAGAACAAAGGAAAACCACCAAAACGCCTCTCATACAAGGCAAGTACAAGTAAAATGTATGAATCTATCTCTTGGGAAGACATAGCTCGACTTCCAGAAGAAGAAGACTATGATGAAACATTTGCTCCAGTTGTCAAACACACTACAATAAGAACTTTACTTACAGTTGCAGCAGTGGAACAGATGGAACTAAGACATCTGGATGTAAAGACAGCTTTTTTGAATGGAGATTTAACAGAAGACATTTACATGGAACAACCTCCAGGATTCAAGGATGAAAGAAATCCAAACAAAGTTTGCAAACTACAGAAAAGCTATATGGTTTAAAACAAGCAGCTAAAGCGTGGAATGACAAAATCACGGAAGTACTAACAAATGAAAAATTTCAAAGAAGCAAAGCTGATCCATGCTTGTACACAAAAAGGCTGAGTAATAGATGGATTTATGTACTCATATATGTAGACGACATTTTGATTTGTTTTAAACAAGAAAGGATAAAGAAAACATTCTAAAAATCCTGAAGCAACATTTTGAAATCAAAGTCTTGGGAAATGTAAAACAGTACCTAGGAATACAGATAGAAAGACAAGAAGTACTGTGGTTAAGACAATTGCTGACAGAATTAGGACAATCACACTTGGAACCAACAAAACTCAAAGAGGACCAAGGAGTCTTGATGTTGGAGTATTGCCCTACTGAAGAAATGACAGCAGACATTTTCACGAAGGCGTTGAATGCTGATAAACATCAGAGACTAATAAAAAAGTTGGGTTTGATTGAATAAGTCCTTACTGTTGAGAAAGGGTGTTGTCATATGCAACAGATCAGAACTTATTATAAGTGAAGGAGGACTTTATGCTGACCTGACAGTAGATGGCGATGTTGTGTAACGTTTCCTTCTTTAATGTATTGTATAAGAATTAGTCTCTTGGTTAGTTTCACTTTCGTTTTGTTCCTGTTTGCTGATGCAATGCTGTAATGACTGTGCATTATTCCTTCACCTCGTGTTCAGAGAAGTAAACGCTTGTTATCTCATGCAACTTGCTCTGTGAAGTTTCCTCTGCAAAGGTGTGGATTCAGAAGCTGTGCAACAAATTTAGCATTTTCAGAAGGATAATAGGAGAAATTGCACCATACAATTTTTAGTGCAATTTTTCCTGAGTATGCTGATACTCGTAAGGGAAGCAGGGCTCGTAAGGGAAGGAGCGTCATTTGACTTTTTGAATGTAAAAATTTCCTGGAATCATTAGCAGACTTCATGTCCCATTTACAGAGCCCTTGATGTACCATAACAGTGGAAATCCCCCACTAGTGACCCCATTTTGGAAACTAAACCCCTCAAGGAATGTATTTAGATGCATGCCAAGCACCTTGAACCCCCACATGCTTCACAGAAGTTTATAACGTTGAGCCGTGAAAATAATAAAATCACATTTTCCTCACAAAAATGTTGTTTGAGCCCCAAGTTTTTAATTTTTCTAAGAGCTAATAGATTTTTTTTTTACAATAAACTGAGGTCCATTTTTTCCTGAGTGTGCTAATACCCTACATGTAATTGGGAAATATTTTTCAGGCACAAGTGCAAAGCTCAGATGGCAAGGAGAGCCAGATTTTATGATTATGCTTTACAGGTGCCATGACACACTGGGAGAACCCATGAGGTGCCAGAACAGCAGAACCCCCATTAGTGACCCCATTTTACAAACTACACCTCTCAATGAATATATCTAGGAGTGCAGTGATCATATTGACACCATGGGTGTGTCACAGAATTTTATACCATTGAGCAGTGAAGAAAAAATAACTACATTTTTACCATCAAAATTTCGTTTTAGTCCAGATTTTACATTTTTTACACAAGATGTGAGTAAAAATGGCACCAAAATTCCCACAGTTTCTACTGATTGTGGCAATACCCCATATGTGGCTGTACAGTACTACTTAGCCATACGGAGAGACTCGAGAGGGACGGAGCGCTATTTGCCTCCTGGAGCACAGATTTTCCTAGAAGAGTTTGCTAACTCCATATACAGAGCTCCTAATTGCTAGAAGAGCAGAATCCCCCCTCAAGTGACCCCATTTTGGAAATTATACCCCTTTGGGAATTTATCTACAGGTGTAGTGCTGATTTTGACTCCATGGGTATTTTCCAGAAACAAGCAGCAATGAATGTTGCCGAGTGAAAATTACTGCCGTTGTAACGACCAGTACCTTGCAGTCACCAGTATGTTATGCCCAGTCGTGCTTCTGGAGGCATGAATCCGTAAGTTAGGCAGACTCTCATTGCTTCAGAAATGCCAAACATGTGGACACTATATCTGGTTTAGGTACACTGTGAGGCTCAGAAGGGAGGAGGCATTTGGATTTGGGAGCACAGAATTTGCTGATTTTCTTTTGGAGAGTTATGGAGCCATTTTGCTTTTCCAGAGCCTTTGTACTACCAGTAACGTGGAAGCCACCTATATTTCTGTTAACAGAAGACAGACCTGAGTGGGGACTTGCTTTTTTTGTGGATTGAGTTGAAGCTTTTATTGGGAACATTTTACATAACGTTTGGGATCACATGTATGTGGTTCTCTATGCTGAGCACTTACTTTGGGGTTTCCATCTAAAATCTCTGAGTGACGGGATTCAGATGAAACCCCCGAGGGATCCATTCACTACAATGAGGCAGCAGAGTTACTCTGGACTCCGTCTGGCCTCTTTTCAGCGGCGTCCTTCTTTTCAGAAGTGCACAAAACTGTGGCTGACAGCACTTTTATGCAATCCTAAAAGACAGGCATCTTCCTCATTATAGTGAATCTTCCACCAGAGGTTCCATCTGAATCACATATTTCAGAGATTTACATGGAAAGCCCAGTGTAAGCACTCAACGCAGAGCGCAGAATAAATGTGCACCAAGCCTTACTTCTATCTTTGGGAGGCAGAATGAAAAATATCAACAGCAGGTGAAGAATTGGTTTTATTTATTTTTTACACCGATCCTCATGTGGTATTAGTGATTAGACGACTTTATTCTTCAGGTCAGTGCGATTACAGCGATACCAGATTTATAGCGGTTTTTATGTTTGGCTGCTGTCACACACTAAGACGCTTTTTATTGCAAAAATATGTTTTTGCATCACTATATTTTGAGAGCTATAAATTTTTCCATATTTTGGCCCACAGAGTCATGTGAGGTCTTGTTTTTTGCAGGACAAGTTGACGTTTTTACTGGTACCATTTTCGGGCACATGACATTTTTTGATCGCTTTCTATTCTGAGACAGAATGAACAAAAACTAGCAATTTAGGAATTTCTTTTTTGGTGGAGTTTAAGCTGTTCCGTGTGTGGTAAAATTGATAAGGCCGTTTTATTCTACGGGTCAGTACAATTACAGAGATACCTCACTTTTATAATTTTTTTTTGTTTTGGTGTTTTTAGTTACTCATTAAAAACAATCTTATAGAAAGAATAATTGTTTTTGCATGGCTTTATTCTGAGAGCTATATCTTTTTTATTTTTGGGCTGATGGAGCTGTATGGTGGTTTGTTTTTTTGCGGGACAAGATGACGTTTTCAGCGGTACCATATTTATATCTGTCTTTTTGATCCCGTTTTATTCCACTTTTTGATCGGCGGTATGATGATAAAGCATTGTTTTTGCCTTGGTTTTTATGGTGTTCACTAAAGGGGTTAACTAGTGGGACAGTTTTATAGGTCAGGTCATTGCAGATGCGGTGATACCAAATATGTGTACGTTTATTGTTTTGTTTTTTTTTTCATGCAAATATTTATTTATGGATACAATATCTTTTGATTTTTTTATTATTATTTTTTTTTAATATTTTTACAATTATTGGAAACAATTTTTTTTTACTTTTTTTTTTAACTTTTTTACTTTGTCCCACTATGGGACTATATTTTTTTTGCAGCCTGATTGCTTCTACAGGATGGGGATGCAGCAGAATCCCCATTCTGTACAAACTGTCAGTTCTGTACTGACAGGGAAAGTTGCTGATCATG
Organism: Oophaga sylvatica; assembly: GCA_033576555.1. NCBI lineage: Eukaryota > Metazoa > Chordata > Amphibia > Anura > Dendrobatidae > Oophaga > Oophaga sylvatica. The sequence continues at coordinate 453,017,494 of JARQOD010000002.1, read as the reverse complement.
CACTGCGCGTGATCAGAAAGTTTCCTAGCTCTGATGACATGGATGCTGTCATAACGACATTGGGTCACCATGCCAGCGATCGGGACCCAGGGTCTCCAATCCAAAGGCAGAGGGCTGTCAGTCCTCTGACGGCTCCCAGAATGCTGCAATCGTGTTTGATCACAGCATTTTTGGGGTTAAAGTGCCTGGAGCAGTGCGTGACTGCTCCTGGCACTTAGTGTCAGGTGTAAGCTGTCAGAATCAGCTGACACCTGCCGTTGATCGCCCGACACCATTCGTGTGCGCGGGCGATCGCGCGGATGTAATAAACCGGCCTTTGTCAAATAGGCCCAGGTCACATGGACAGATTATTACGTCCGATGTCAGAAAGGGGTTTAGTGCAGTTTTGCATGTTTTATTGTCAGTCCGTAAAAGTGGTATAATACTCTGACAACATTATTCTCAGAACCCACCTGGGATTCAGAGATCCCTCCAGACCTCTGGTGGGGGTCGCCGGTAAAATGCTTGTGCTTCCCATTGACTTCCTTTATTTTCGTTACTCAAATTGAGCACCCAAGCATTATGATTTGCTTGACTCGAGTAACGAGTACCCGAGCATTTTAGTGCTCGCTCATCTCTAATAAGTATATATTTATCTATATATATAAAATTGAATGTGTGTGTGTGTATCACGAACCAATCACGAAGCATGTTTAAAAGAAGCTGAGCTGTGATTGGTTGCTATGAGCAACAGTTTTCCTTGCAACCAATCGCTAAGCATCTTTCATTTCACCAGAGCTGTTTAAAAGAAGCTGAGCTGTGATTGGTTGCTATGAGCAACAGTTTTCCCACTCCATGACAACACCTCAGCAGAGAGTGACCTGGTGGGAGAAATCTAGCATCCCGGGAACATAAGCTCCAGCCATTGTCTGCCCCCCAGAAAGGAGCAGAGAGCAGATGACAAAAATGAATCCCCCTCCCGTTCCCATATACCCATCACACATCCTCCATCCCTTAGGCACATCTTCCCTCTTAAAGGGATCTCCGGTATGGAAGTTAGGGCAAATCGACTCTGCGCTTTGGTTTGACCTCAGGCCTCTCTTAAAGCAATCCCCGGTATGGAAGTTAGGACCGTTCCACTCAGTACAGTGGTTCTGACCCCAGGGTCTCTTAAAGGGATCATTAATATGGAAGTTAGGGCAATTCCAATAAGCGCTCTGGTTCTGACCCCAGGCCCCTCTTAAAGGGATACCCAGTATGGAAGTGAGGGCAAATCCTCTCTGCGCTTTGGTACTGACCCCAGGCCTCTCTTAAAGGGATCTCCAGTATGGAAGTTAGGGCAAATCCCTCAGCGCTCTGATTCTGACCCAGGCCTCTCTTAAAGGGATCATTTGTATGGAAGTCAGGGCAAATCCATCCAGCGCTGTGGTTCTGACCCCAGGCCTCTCTTAAAGGGATCCCCGTTATGGAAGTCAGGGCAATTGCCTTCAAATGCTCTGGTACTGACCCCAGGCCTCTATTAAAGGGATCATTGGTAAGGAAATCAGGGCAAATCCATCCAGCGCTTTGGTTTTGACCCCTGGCCTCTCTTAGGGGATCCCCAGTATGGAAGTTTGGACCGTTCCACTCGCGCTCTGGTTCTGATCCCTCTTCTCTTAAAGGGATCCCCTCTATGGAAGTTAGGGCCATTCCACTCAGCGCTCTGGTTCTGACCCCAGGCTGATGGGATGATGTGGGATATTAGGGGTAGTAGTCTGGCGGCTGTGACGGGATGATGTTGGATAATAGGGGTAGTTGTCCGGTGACAATGGCTGATAGGATGATGTGGGATATTAGGGGTAGTAGTCTTGTGGCTGTGATGGGACGATGTGGGATATTGATGGTAGTAGTCCATTGGCTCTGGCTGACGGGATGATGTGGGACATTAGGGGTAGTAGTCCGGTGGCTCTGGCTGATGGGATGATGTGGGATATTAGGGGTAGTAGTCCAGTAGCTCTGGCTGACGGGATGATATGTGTTATTAGGGGTAGAAGTCTGGCGGCTGTGACGGGTATGATGTGGGATATTAGTGGTAGTTGCCTGGTGGCTATGGCTGACGGGATGATGTGGGATATTAGGGATAGTAATCCGGTGGCTATGGCTGATGGGATGATGTGGGTGATATTAGTAGTCTGGTAGCTTTGACGGGATGATGTGGGATATTAGTAGTCCGGTGGTTCTGACGGGATGATGTGAGATATTAGGGGTAGTAGTCGGTGGCTCTGGCTGACGGGATGATGTGGGATATTAGTAGTGCGGTGGCTCTGGCTGACGGGACGATGTGGGATATTAGGGGTAGTAGTCCAGTGGCTCTGGCTGACGGGATGATGTGGGATACTATAGTGAATGTGGCTATGCGGAGTGGGCAGGGGCTCTACACTCAGCTTTATATATATAGATATCATCATTATAATTTGTTATAACTAACCGTAGTTAGTTACTATGCCCAGGCAGCGCCAGGCTCTTCAGCTAGTATTATATATTTAAAGTCTATTTAATCAATTTTTATATCTTCATCTGCAATACTTGCATCTTCACATTACATACATACCTTGACCCCTTTAGCTCTATTTTGCTTCTTATTTAGTAAAAACCTAACTAAACACCTAAATATTTTTTTTGCTATTAATTGTAAATTTCCTGTTAAGTGACTGTCCTCCGCTTTCTAACAAACACACTTTTACAGCCATCATTTAAATGTGATGTAGAATAGATTTTAATTCATTGGATGGGATGTCAATCTTTTTATTTTGTGAAGCCCACAAAGGAAAGGTCGTTTTCATGTCAAGTGGGGTGTGGAGACCAGCTGAGAAACTGCATAGATGAATTGTGCCAATTTTTTCCATCCAATACCCGTTAAAATTCTTATATGGGTAGGAAAGAGACGACATATGGTGCCTCACTCAAGAGGCTTCCATTCAGAGAAAAAGGCATGATGACCCCATTGTCACCTTCTGCTTTCCACTCTGAAAGACATCCTCTGCACTTAGGGATGAAGCTATGGAGATGCTCTGTGGTTCGCACCTTCATTGAAACATAGATCATCTCCATGTTTCTTGTAAAACTAGACATCCACTGCTGACTAATTGTCTCATTGAACTATGACACTGACTATGCATAAATCAATGTGCTACTCTTCTGACAAATCATAATGTTCTAAAAAGTAAATATGCTAAGTTAATCCCCCACAATGCACAGGAAAATTGAATAAACAAAGGCAAATAGTAAAATATGCTAACTAACATGGCTTCACTATATCTGTATTAGTTCATATTCTCAATAAAATGTCCATTTTTTCATACATATTAATTGTTCAATGTGATCCCACAAATTGTGAAGCTTTGATTGAAATTAATCTATTTGGAGTCAGTGAGTTACTCTATATATAACTAAAGGATTAAAGCCTTTGCAATTGAAAACCACATATTACTTTTGAAGAGTAATAATACTGAGCCAAAATTCACAAATATCACTGTTCTACATGTTTTTTCTTAGCTTTTTTTTAAGTAAAAATGCAGTGAACTGTAAAAACAAATCTTTGTGTGAAATCTATATTTTTCCATTAATTAAAAGTGCATTTTTTGAACTTTTTTAGGACATTTTAGGACATTTTTAATTACTTTATGCAGGTACACAAATATAGGAGATATAGTCGTATGTTTCTGCTGGCTTAGGTAGAGGAAAGCATAAACTAAATTAGCCCACCAGATCTAGCTTGTAACTGCTTCATGACTCCAAAAGTCAACAATATAGCTATGGCAGATTGTATAGTAAAAGATAAAAATGCCGAATGTGTAGATTTACTTCTAGTACTTTACTTTTAATTATACTAATATGAAAACCATCATAGCTGTACACCAGTCCAAGTAAAAAAAAAACTATTTCCAAAGTTGAAATGGTTAATTTAAATGATTAAATTTTAAGTCTAAATTCTAAGTCTTATCTTCACAAGTGAATTGAAGACAATAACAGAGAAACGTATACAAACAGTTCAACTTTATTGAACACAATGCTTAAAGGGGTTTGTCCACTACTACAGCAATCCCTTTTCAATCACTATTTTTCCTCAATGTAAAATATTAAGAACTTTATTAACCTCCTGTTAAGCAGGCGCTGTCAAGCAATGTTAGCGCCTGCTGTCCTGGGGCTAGTACCTAGGGCAAAATGGTACAGGAAATGTTAAGCTCCAGAATGCTTAGTTGAGAAACCAATCTCTTATACAGTGATATCTATATTCAGGCTTATGCCAACCTACCAAACCACAATAAAGTGCAGAGGTCAATAACCCCTATATATATGTGTATGACCTTCATCACCTTCGGATTTTCCGTTTTTCCGCTTTTGTTACTTACTCCCATTCTTCCCAGAGGCATAACTTTTTTATTTTTCCATCAATATGACTGATTGAGGGATTCTTTTTGCGGGATGAGTTGTACTTTTGAACTATATCTTTGATTTTACCATATAGTGTACTGGAAAACATTAAAAAAAATCTGACGAAATTGCAAAAAAAGAGACATTCTACAATTGTTTTTTTTTTTTTTTTTTTCTTACTATGTTCACTAAATGTTCACTGACATGGCATTTTGATTCTCCAGGTCATTATGAGTTCGCTGATACAAAACATGTATAGTTTCTTTTTATTTACCGTATATACTCGTGTATAAGCCGACCCGTGTATAAGCCGACCCCCCTAATTTTGCCACAAAAAACTGGGAAAACGTATTGACTCGTGTATAAGCTGGCTGTATAAACTGCCGTACTGCTCTGTGCTGCCGCCGTCCTGTGTTATGATTCGGTAGCAGAGGAGTGCAGGCAAAAAGGCAATACACCAGAGCAGTTGGAATCTATGAGATTGCAGTACCTGACTAACCACCACAACTAGAGGCAGCCGTGGAGCGTTCCTACGTTGGTCCTAGACGCCTCGTCACAGCCTGAGAAACTAACTACAACTAAAGATAGAAAATAGGAAAGCTATCTGCCCTGGAGCAGATCCCCAAAGATAATAGCAAGCCCCCAAACATGTAATGGCGGTTAGACAAGACGAAATACTGACACAGACAGAAAATAGTATGACAAACGTTGGGGCCCAAACTAACTAAATAGAAAAGGATAGGAAGGGTACTTACTGCAATCCAAAAAAAACCCTGAAAGCACCAACTCTACTAATTTCAAAAACACCTGAGATCACACGACCTCTTCCACCTAAATTAGTTCTCTGGTGTAACAAAATCAAAACAGCAGCCACTGAAAAAACTGGAAAAAGCAAAAGTACAAACATCAGTGGCTGAACTAAACTGAGAGGGCAAAAGCCCCTGAGGGGACCCAGAAGGCCCCCACAGAAGTGCAGGACAAAATGCAAAAATTAAGCACAGAAACAAAAAGAAGAAAATGTCTTATCTGTTAGCAGGAGATGCAGACACGACACAGCAGGCTACAAGGGAAACAGGAATCAAGGATTGAGACCCGAACAATTGATCACCGGCAACCCTGATGGGAAGGTGACTCCCTTATATAAGACTAGTCAGTAACACCTGATTCCCAGTCCTCACAATCTTCACTGAACAGACCAGTACCGCTTGTAACCACCAGAGGGAGCCTCTGCTCAGAACTCATCTCAAGCCCATTCACAACAGTACCCCCCCTTGAGGAGGGGTCACCGAACCTCATTTGAGCAACCAGGACGGTCAGGATGAGTTCTATGATACGCACGGATGAGTCTCCTAGCATGGATGTCCGAAGCAAACACCCAAGAATTGTCTTCCTGACCATAACCTCTCCACTTAACCAAATACTGGAGTTTCCGTCTAGAAAAACGAGAATCTAATATTTTTCAACCACATACTCCAGATTGCCCTCAACCAAAACAGGGTCAGGAGGCACAGCAGCAGGAACCACTGGCTCAACAAACCTCTTCAACAAGGACTTGTGGAACACGTTATGGATCTTAAATGTCCCTGGAAGAAGCAAACGAAAAGAAACAGGATTAAGAATCTCCATGATCCTATAAGGTCCAATAAACTAGGCTTAAATTTAGGAGATGCTACTCTCATAGGAATATTTTTTTGAGGACAACCAGACCAAGTCCCCTACTTTAAACCGAGGACCATCAGTCCTATGCCGGTTAGCAAACCGCTGGGCCCTCTCCTGAGAGAGGGACAACCTCTCCACTACCTGGTCCCAAATCTGTTGCATACGCTCCACAACAGAGTCAACACCTGGACAGACAGAAGCCTCCGTCTGTCCTGAAGAAATCGAGGGTGAAACCCAGAATTACAGAAAAATGGAGACATCAAAGTGGCAGAGCTAGCCCTATTATTAAGAGCAAACTCAGCCAAAGGCAAAAAAGAGACCCAGTCATCCTGATCAGCAGACACAAAGCATCTTAGATAAGTCTCCAATGTCTGGTTTGTTCTCTCAGTTTGACCATTGGTCTGAGGATGAAATGCCGAGGAGAAAGACAATTGAAACACCAGTTTAGAACAAAAAGTCCTCCAAAATCTGGAAAACAAACTGGACTCCTCTGTCAGACACAATGTTCTCAGGAATGCCGTGTAAACGAACCACGTGCTGAAGGAACAACGGCACCAATTCAGAGTAGGAAGGCAACTTAGGCAATGGCACAAGATGTATCATCTTGAAAAACCTATCACAAATCACCCAGATGGCGGTCATTCTCTGAGAAACAGGAAGGTCGGAAATGAAATCCATAGAGATATGGGTCCATGGTCTCTTGGGCACAGGCAATGGCATCAACAAACCACTAGAGCGAGAGCAAGGCTTGGAGCGAGAGCAAGTCCCGCAGGACTGCACAAATTCCCTGACATCACGAGACAAGGTAGGCCACCAAAAGGACCGACTAACCAAGTCTCTGGTACCAAAAATTCCGGGATGCCCAGCCAACGCGGAACAATGAATCTCAGACATCACACTCTTTTTCCACTGGTCCGGGACAAACAATTTTCCCACAGGGCAGCGCTCGGGCCTATCCTCCTGACACCCCTCCAGAGCAAGTCTCAAATTGGGTGAGATGGCGGAAAGAACTACACCCTCTTTCAAAAATAACAGAAGGATCAGATAACTCAGGAGAGTCCGCAAGGAAACTCCTCGAGAGGGCATCCGCCTTAACATTCTTAGTGCCAGGAAGAAAGGAAACCACAAATTAAAACGTGTGAAAAACAAGGCCCACCTGGCCTGTCTAGGATTGAGTCGCTTGGCAGATTCCAGATAAACCAGATTCTTATGGTCCGTAAGGACCACCACCCGATGTTTGGCTCCCTCCAGCCAATGTTCCACTCTTCAAAAGCCCACTTCATGGCCAATAACTCCCGATTACCCACGTCATAATTACGTTCAGTAGGAGAAAATTTTCGAGAGAAAAAAGCACAAGGGTTACTTTTAGAGGTCTCTGGATCTTTTTGGGACAAAACGGCACCTGCCCCAATTTCAGAGGCATCAACCTCCACCTGAAATGGGCAGAGAAACATCAGGCTGCGTGTAGAACAGGAGCAGAAGTGAATCTCTGCTTAAGTTCCTGAAATGCAGAGACTGCCTCAGGAGGCCAATTCACCACATCAGAACCCTTTTTGGTCAAATCAGTTAATGGTTTTAACAATAACGAGAAATTACCAATAAATTTACGATAAAAATTGGCAAAACCCAAAAAATCTTTGAAGAGCCTTTAATGAAGTAGGTTGGACCCAATCACAGATGGCCTGAACCTTGACCGGGTCCATTTCAATAATAGATGGGGACAAAATGAATCCCAGAATGAGATCCTCTGTACGCCAAAAAGACACTTTGATCCCTTCACAAACAGCATTCTCTCTCAAAATCTGGAATACAGTTCGAACATGTTTCACATGAGAGTCCCAGTCATTTAGAAAAAATCAAGATATCATCCAAATAAACAATCAGAAATTTATCCACAAAATCCCTGAAAATGTCATTCATGAAGGACTGGAAGACAGAAGGAGCATTAGTGAGCCCAAAGGGCATCACAAGGTACTCAAAATGCCCCTCCGGGGTATTGAATGCCGTCTTCCATTCATCCCCGTGCTTAATGCGAATAAGGTTATATGCCCCCCTGAGGTCAAGCTTGGTAAACCAAGTAGCGTTTTTCACCCTGGAAAACAGGTCAGAAATCAAGGGTAACGGGTATTGATATTTCACAGTAATATTGTTCAAAAGACGATAATCAATACACGGCCTTATGAACCATCCTTTTTGGCCACAAAGAAAAAACCGGCACCTAAGGGTGAAGAGGATGGTCTGATATGACCCTTCTCCAATGACTCCTTGATATAAGACCGCATAGCGTCATGTTCAGGTACAGACTGTCATGTGTGCATCGCCACGAAGATCGTCGCGGTTGCACATTCTGACTTCTCACAGCTGAGTTGCTGTTTCTTTGTGTTTGGCAGTTAGGGAGTTAATTCTGTCTGTGCTCAGTTCTGGGACTGGGTGCAGTTTATCCCGGCTGCAATTAATTATTTGTTGATTGGTTTCCTTTAAATCTCTGGTTGTCTGTTTGGGAGTTGCCAGTGATATTCTTCATGCAGACCACAGATAGGATTGTATCTGTATAGACTTAAGTTAAGAGCTCCTTAGTGTTTTAAGCTCACCTTGCTTAGAGTTTAATATCCCAGATCATTTATGTTCCTTCTGTGTTTGAGTGTGTATGCAAGTCTGTGTTTTCTCCAGTCTGTCTTATATTTCTAATCTGTGTATTTAGCAGAGATCAGCCCATATCTCTTTTGGGGGTAATCAGAATCCTTCTTAGGACTGATTACAGGGTTCAGGGACTGATAGGAGACAGGGTTAGGCTGGAGACTTGGACCTCTGAAACCATTATCAGTACCTCCAAGGTGAGGGATTAGTTAGGACCCCAGTTTAGGGTCAGGTTAGACCCCCGGTCCTCTTCTTTCCTGTGACAGTGTATCAAGTCCTCAAGATTAATCCTGAGTTCAACGGATATCGTGTCAGGTAAATCTATTCTATATTTACATGCTGATATTGCTGATCTATATGTTGTATAGAGTGTTGTTCTTTTAAGAATAGTTTACTGACATCGTACACATATCATAAGACCGCGTGACATTTTCACTGGCCCATAAAATTATTCCCAGTTGCCATGGATCCAGTAGCCCAGCTGGCTCTGCAGTTGCAGGGATTGTCCATGGAGCTGACGGACATTAAGTCCAAAGTTTTGTCTCCCTGGAGCAAACAGAGTTGAACCTAAGGTTGCTCTCCCGGACAGGGTTCACTGGTGGGCGAGACAAATTTTTTACCTTCAGGGAAGCATGTAAATTGTATTTTCGGCTTCGGCCTCGATCATCAGGGAGTGAAGAGCAGAGAGTGGGAATTGTTATCTCGCTCCTACAAGGGGACCCTCAATCCTGGGCATTTTCCCTTCCTACGGGATCCCGGCTCTACAGTCAGTAGATCGTTTTTTACTGCCCTGGGTTTGGTATATGATGACCCAGATCGGGTCTCTCTTGCTGAGACAAAATTACGTAAGATACAGCAGGGAGATCGTCCGGCGGAGGAATTTGCTTCTGAGTTCGTAGATGGGCCACAGATACTCAGTGGAATGACCAGCTTTAGGAGCCAGTTTTGTCATGGGCTTTCTGACAAATTAAAGGACGTTTTTGGCTCAGTATGATTCTCCTCCATCACTGGAGGCTGCTATGGCCCTGGCTATCCGTACTGATAGACGGCTCCGGAGAGGTGCGAGGTACTCCGCCCCTGTTGTTACTCCACCTACTATAAAGTCCTTATGTTGAGTTCCCCTTGTCTGTTCGGAGGAGCCTATGCAGTTGGGAGGGACATCATTTCGTAGGAGGGGATGGCGGTACGCCGCAGGACTAGAAGGTGTTTCTTCTGCGGAAAGAGGGACATTTTGTTGGGGATTGTCCGTCCCGTGCCTTGTTGAGCAAGAAGTCGCCGGAAAACTGTTAATCCCAGGTTGTGTGGTGGACGACAACCTGGGAGTATGTATTTCGTCGCTGTTCTTCTCAGTTCTTGTACCAGTGGAGGTGGTGGTTGGTACTAAGTGGAGAGATTTTCTGTTCTTCTTGATAGTGGGTCCGGGGCTAATCTGGTTGACGCTCAGTTTGCTCAGGCTCAAGGTATGCATCTGAGTGTATGGTCAAACCGATCCTATATTCTCCATTGACGCAGGCCTCTCGGCCAGGTAGCTTTGTTATGAGGTTCATACATTGACCTTCGGGTAGGGGCAATACATAGGGAACTATTAATCTTGTTATGTGTTGGAGGGTCTACCTACTCCTATTGTGTTGGGACTTCCTTGGTTGGTTAAACATAACCCTGTGATTAATTGGCAGTCCAGAGAGATAAGCCAATGGGGTGAGTTTGCAAAAGTAACTGCATGAACACAGTCATCAGTGCGGTCGTGCCTAGTACTTTGCCTCCTTTTTTGGAGGACTTTGGGGATGTGTTCTCTGAGGAGGGGTGTCAGGAGTTGCCTCCTCATCGTGTGTATGACTGCTCTATTAATTTACTTCCTGATGCTAAGTTACCCAAAGCTAGGTTATATAACCTTTCTGGTCCTGAGAGGCAGGCTATGAAAGATTATATTTCGGAAAGTCTGGCTAAAGGGCATATTAGACCTTCATCTTCCCAGTGGCCGCGGGGTTCTTCTTTGTGAAGAAGAAAGATGGAGGCTACGCCCTTGCTTGGATTTCCGCAACTTAATCGATTACTGTTCGAGATCGATCCACTCCTCTGATTCCTGATCTCTTCAATCAAATTGTTGGCGCCAAATGGTTCTCTAAATTGGATCTCAGGGGGGGTATAATCTGATTAGGATAAAAGAGGGGGAGAGTGAAAACGGCGTTTAACACGCCAGAGGGACATTATGAAACCTTGTCATGCCTTTTGGTCTGACTACTGCACCAGCAGTATTCCAACATTTGTTAATGACATTTTCGTCATCTGGTGGGCTGTTTGTGGTCGTATATTTTGATGACATTTAATTTACTCGCCAGATCTTGTGTCTCACCAGGAGCATGTGAGACAGGTGTTGCAGATCTTGCGAGACAAAAACTATACGCCAAACTGGAAAAGTGTGTATTCGCCGTACAGGAACTTCAGTTTTGGGTTTCTTGGTGTCAGCCTCCGGTTTCCGTATGGACCCTGAAAAGGTGAGAGCAGTGCTTGAATGGATCAGCCAGAGGATCTTAAGGCCTGCAGCGTTTCTGGGGTTTGCTAATACTACCGGAAATTTATTGTAATTTCTCATCTGTTGTCAAACCTCTCACTGACATGACAAGAAAAGGGACGGATTTTTCTAAATGGTCGGACAAAGCTTGCCAAGCTTTTTCCTCTTGAAAAATGTTTGCTTCGGCACCGTTTCATCCAACCAGATGCATCACAGCCGTTCGTTGTGGAGGTGGACGCGTCTGACGTAGGGTGGTGCAATATTGTCCAGGGTCCGTCCCTGGTAAATGGCATCCGTGCGCTTTCTTTTCTAAGAAATTGTCGTCCGCCGAAAGGAATTATGATATCGGCAATAGGGAACTTTTGGCCATTAAGTTGCTTTTGAAGAATGGCGTCACTTTTTGGAGGGGGCAGTCCACCCGGTCACCGTCATTACTGATCACAAGAACCTGCTGTATTTGGAATCTGCTAAGCGTCTGAATTCCAGACAAGCTCGATGTCGTTGTTTTTTACCAGGTTTAATTTTGTTGTCACTTATCGCCTGGATCTAAAGAATGTTAAGGCGGATGCCTTGTCTCGCAGTTTCCCAGGGCCGGGAAATGGATGACCGATTCCTATCCTTCAGGAGGGGGTGGTAGTGTCGGCTGTATGTTCTGAGCTTGAGAGGAGGTATTAGAGGTTCAGGGGGACGCCCCTGCAGGACCTCCAGGAGACTGTTTGTCCCAAATCAGTGAGACAAAAGGTTATTGAGGCACATCATAATTCTGCTTTAGCAGGACATCCAGGGAGTAAGGCTACTTTAGATCTCCTTTCTCGCGGTTTTGGTGGCCTAACGTTAATAAAGATGTTTTAACTTTTGTCGCGTCCTGTGGGGTTTGTGCTCGCTCTAAGACCCCTCATACCCGTCCGTCTGGGACCCTCTTACCCTTGAAACTTCCGGAGCGTCCATGGACTCATTTGTCTATGGACTTCATCACGGACCTTCCTCAGTCGTCAGGGAAGACTGTCATACTGGTGGTTGTTGACAGGTTCAGTAAGATGGCACATTTCATTGCTCTTCCTGCCCTCCCTAATGCTAAAACTCTGGCGCAGGTGTTCATTGGGGAGATTGTGAGACTTCATGGGTTGCCTTCTGATGTGGTGTCAGATAGGGGGTCTCAGTTTGTGTCCAAGTTTTGGAGGGCATTTTGTTTACGTCGGGGGATGCAATTGTCATTTTCCTCGGCTTTTCATCCGCAGACCAATGGTCAGACAGAGCGTCTGAATCAAAGCCTAGAGACTTATCTTCGGTGTTTTGTCTCAGAGAACCAGGAGGACTGGTCTTCTTTCTTGCCTCTGGCAGAGTTCGCTCTTAACAACAGGCGGAGCGAGTCCACTGGTAAATCCCCGTTTTTTGGGGCATATGGTTTTCATCCCCAGTTTTGTACTTTCAATGGGGGGGCCCTTCTGGGGTTCCTGAGGAGGAGCGTTTCTCGTCGTCACTTGCTTCAGTGTGGAGAGGTGTATTGAATAATCTGAGTGCTATGGGGAACCGTTATAAACGTATGGCTGATAGGAGGAGAGTTTCTGGTCCAGATCTTAATGTGAACGATCTGGTATGGTTGTCTACCAGGAATATAAAACTTAAAGTTCCCTCCTGGAAGCTGGGCCCCAGATTCATCGGGCCGTACAGGATCAGTTCCATAATTAATCCTGTGGCATTTCGTCTGGACCTCCCTCCTACGTTTAAAATTCATAATGTGTTCCACAAGTCATTACTTAAGAGGTACGTGGCACCAGTCATACCATCACCTCTACCTCCTCCTCCAGTGGTGGTCAATGGTAACTTGGAGTTTCAAGTGTCAAAGATCATTGACTCACGTCTGAATCGCCGGTCCCTTCAGTACTTGGTGCATTGGAAGGGGTATGGTCCAGAGGAGAGGACGTGGGTTCCTGCGTCTGACATTAACGCAGATCGTTTGGTGCGGACCTTCCACAGAACTCACCCGGGCAAACCTGGCCCTGAGGGTCCGGAGGCCCCTCGTAGAAGGGGGGGTACTGTCATGTGTGCATCGCCACGAAGATCGTCGCGGTTGCACATTCTGACTTCTCACAGCTGAGTTGCTGTTTCTTTGTGTTTGGCAGTTATGGAGTTAATTCTGTCTGTGCTCAGTTCTGGGACTGGGTGCAGTTTATCCCGGCTGCAATCAATTATTTGTTGATTGGTTTCCTTTAAATCTCTGGTTGTCTGTTTGGGAGTTGCCAGTGATATTCTTCATGCAGACCACAGATAGGATTGTATCTGTATAGACTTAAGTTAAAGAGCTCCTTAGTTGTTTTAAGCTCACCTTGCTTAGAGTTTAATATCCCAGATCATTTATGTTCCTTCTGTGTTTGAGTGTGTATGCAAGTCTGTGTTTTCTCCAGTCTGTCTTATATTTCTAATCTGTGTATTTAGCAGAGATCAGCCCATATCTCTTTGGTGGTAATCAGAATCCTTCTTAGGACTGATTACAGGGTTCAGGGACTGATAGGAGACAGGGTTAGGCTGGAGACTTGGACCTCTGAACCATTATCAGTACCTCCAAGGTGAGGGATTAGTTAGGACCCCAGTTTAGGGTCAGGTTAGACCCCCGGTCCTCTTCTTTCCTGTGACAGTGTATCAAGTCCTCAAGATTAATCCTGAGTTCAACGGATATCGTGTCAGGTAAATCTATTCTATATTTACATGCTGATATTGCTGATCTATATGTTGTATAGAGTGTTGTTCTTTTAAGAATAGTTTACTGACATCGTACACATATCATAAGACCGCGTGACACAGACAAGTTAAAAAGGCGACCTTTAGGGAATTTACTACCAGGCACTAATTCAATAGCGCAGTCATAGCTCCTATGGGGAGGCAAGGATGCAGATTTACTTTCGCTAAACACATCAGAAAAATCAATCAAAAAGTCAGGAACATCCTGAGCCTGGGGGGAGGCAGAAAAAACAGGAGTGTTGGTATTAACACATTGGCAGCCCCAACTGGTTACAGACACAGATTTCCAATCCAAAACAGGATTATGAGACTGTAACCAAGGGAAACCCAGTACGATAATATCATGCAGATTATACAGAACCAAAAATTTGCAGCACTCTTGATGATCAGGTTCAACCCTCATTATCACCTGAGTAGAGAACTGAGGTTTATTCTCAGCCAAAGGGGTAGAATCGATCCCCAGAAGGGGAATAGACTTCTGTAGGGGTATCAAGGGAAACCATAACGTTTAGCAAAATCATAATCCATCAGGTTAATAGCTGCTCCAGAATCAACGAAAGCCTGAGCAGAAAATGAGGACAGAGAGCATATCAGAGTGACAGTTAGTAAAAACTTAGTCTGAACACTACCCAAGACAACTGAGCGTGCAAAACGTCTTCTCCGCTTAGGGCAGACTGAAATAGCATGAGAGGCATCACCACAGTAGAAACATAACCCATTGCGCTTTCGAAACTCATGACGCTGTGCCCCAGACACCACTCTATCACACTGCATGGATTCAGAAGCAGGTTCACAAGGCAACACTATTCCACGCATACTTCTCCGCTCACGCAAACGTCTGTCAATTTGATTTAATGCCAACAAGGCTTTTTCAGCTTGATCAGTGACATTAGGCTCATCGTACAATAACCCCAAAGCCTGAAAAAATGCATCAACATCACTCAAAACAGGATCCCCAGGTGTCAGGGAAAAAGCCCAATCCTGAGGATCGCCGCGCAGGAGAGAGATGACAATTTGAACCTGCTGCGCTGCGTTTCCTGAGGACTTAGATTTTAAGGCAAAAAACAATTTACAATTATTTTTGAAATTCTGAAACTTAGCTCGATCCCCTAAAAACAAATCTGGCATGGGAATCCTAGGTTCCACAACAGGCAACCTAGCAAGATATGCAGCAATACTCCGAACCTCAGTGGCAAGCTGATCCACACGGCCAGACAACTGTGCAAACTCCATTGAGAGAAAAAATCCTCCCCAGCACCCAGAGATACAGAGGGAAAAAAAAAAAATGCAACAAACAGAAAAATATCTCTGACAACTCTGACAACCGTTTTTTCTTTCACAATATTTTTCCCTTCTGTGAGTACCATACAATTTTAAATTTAGGCCGGTGATACTGTTATGATTCGGTAGCTGAGGAGTGCAGGCAAAAAGGCAATACACCAGAGCAGTTGGAATCTATGAGATTGCAGTACCCTGACTAACCACCACAACTAGAGGCAGCCATGGAGCGTTCCTACGTTGGTCCTAGACGCCTCGTCACAGCCTGAGAAACTAACTACACCTAAAGATAGAAATAGGAAAGCTATCTGCCCCGGAGCAGAACCCCAAAGATAATAGCAAGCCCCCAAACATGTAATGGCGGTTAGACAAGACGAAATACTGACACAGACAGAAAATAGTATGAGCAAACGTTGGGGCCCAAACTAACTAAATAGAAAAGGATAGGAAGGGTACTTACTGCAATCCCAAAAAAAACCCTGAAAGCACCAACTCTACTAATTTCAAAAACACCTGAGATCACACGACCTCTACCACCTAAATTAGTTCTCTGGTGTAACAAAATCAAAACAGCAGCCACTGAAAAAACTGGAAAAAGCAAAAGTACAAACATCAGTGGCTGAACTAAACTGAGAGGGCAAAAGCCCCCTGAGGGGACCCAGAAGGCCTCCACAGAAGTGCAGGACAAAATGCAAAAATTAAGCACAGAAACAAAAAGAAGAAAATGTCTTATCTGTTAGCAGGAGATGCAGACACGACACAGCAGGCTACAAGGGAAACAGGAATCAAGGATTGAGACCCGAACAATTGATCACCGGCAACCCTGATGGGAAGGTGACTCCCTTATATAAGACCAGTCAGTAACACCTGATTCCCAGTCCTCACAATCTTCACTGAACAGACCAGTACCGCTTGTAACCACCAGAGGGAGCCTCTGCTCAGAACTCATCTCAAGCCCATTCACAACAGTCCTGCTCCTTGCTCCCCCATCCAGCTCTGTGCTCCCCCATTCTCCTCTGTACTCCCCCCCTCCTGCTCTATCTTCCTCTGTGCTCCCCATTCCTTCTCCGTCCTCCTGTGCCCCCCGTCCTGCTCCGTGCTCCTCTGTGCCCTCCATCCTCTCCCTGTCCTGCTCCGTGCTCCTCTGTGCCCTCCATCCTCTCCCCCCATCCTGCTCCTTGCTCCTCTGTGCCCTCTATCCTCTCCCTGTCCTGCTCCGTGCTCATTGTCCTCCTCCATGCTTCCCCCGTCCTCCATTCTCCCCCCCATCCTGCTCCATGCTCATTGTCCTCCTCCATGCTTCCCCCGTCCACCGTTCTCCCCCCGTCCTGCTCCGTGCTCATTGTTCTCCTCCATGCTTCCCCGTCCACCGTTCTCCCCCCGTCCTGCTCCGTGCTCCTTGTCCTCTCCTCCATGCTCCCCCATCCTCCTCCATCATACTCACCCTCCCCGTGCCATCGCTGAACGTCCCTGCAATCCTGCGTTCTCCCCGGATTCCTGCAGCTCTCCAGCGCTGAGCGGTGACGTAATACCGCTCATTAAGGCCATGAATATGGACGCCACGCCTATGGGAGTGACGTCGCATCCATATTACATGACCTTTATGAGCTGGTATTACGTCACCGCTCAGCGCTGGAGAGCTGCAGGAAGCCGGGGAGAACGCAGGATTGCAGGGACGTTCAGCGATGGCACGGGGAGGGGTGAGTATGATGTCCCAGCCACCGGCTCTTGCCGCGGCACCTCCCCTGCTGGTTTCTGCCCAATGACTCGTGTATAAGCCGAGGGGGCATTTTCAGCACGAAAAAAGGTACTGAAAATCTCAGCTTATACACGAGTATATACGGTAAGTGGTGAAAAAAATCCAAAGTTTGTAAGAAAAAAAAATAGCGCCATTTTCCGAGACCCATAGCGTCTCCATTTTTTGGGGATTTAGGGCTGGGTGAGATCTTATTTTTTGCAGGCCAAGCTGACATTTTTATGGATACCATTTTGAGGTAGATATGATGTTTTGATCTCCTGTTATTGCATTTTATTGCAATGCTGAGGCAACCAAAAAAATGTAATTCTGGCATTTTTATTTTTTTTCTCATTATGCAGTATACTAATCAGATTACCATATTTTTTGGATTAATAGGTGCTGCTGGAGAAAATAGTGCAAATAGTGTCTTATCCAAGACACAAAAGGTTTGATGCAATCAAATTGTACTCACCAGATGGAGCTATGATTGAGCTCGTAGGAACATTCGCTGCAGCAGATCCACAGGTTCACTATGGTCAACCGTAGGAATAAAATTGGGTAAAAATGTGGATTTTTTCTGCGTTGCTGAATGACTGAAGATCCGGGTATATTTTATGAAATGTGGTTTTATTCAACGCATTTCGAAGTACTGAGAATTGTTCATCAGGAAGTACATTTGACATTTGTGGTACTTCCTGATGAAGAAGACTCAGTACTTCAAAACGCTTTGAATAAAACCACATTTCATACAATATAGCCAGATCTTAGAATCATAGAATCATAGAATGGTAGAGTTGGAAGGGACCTCCTGGGCCTTCTGGTCCAATCCCCTGCTCAAAGCAGGATTCTCTAAATCATCCCAGACAGATGTCTATCCAGCCTCTGTTTGAAGACTTCCATTGAAGGAGAACTCACCACCTCTTGTGGCAGCCTGTTCCACTCATTGATCACCCTAACTGTCAAAAAGTTTTTTCTAATATCTAATCTGTGTCTCCTCCCATTCAGTTTCATCCCATTGCTTCTAGTCTTTCCTTGTGCAAATGAGAATAAAGATGATCCTTCTACAATGTGACAGCCCTTGAGATATTTGTAGACAGCTATTAAGTCTCTCTCAGTCTTCTTTTTTGCAAGCTAAACATTCCAAATCCTGCAACCGTTCCTCATAGGACATGGTTTGCAGACCGGTCACCATTCTGGTGGCTCTTCTCTGAACTTGCTCCAGTTTGTTGATGTCTTTTTTAAAATGTGGTGCCCAAAACTGGACACAGTATTCCAGATGAGGTCTGACCAAAGAGGAGTAGAGGGCAATAATGACCTCGCGTGATCTAGACTGTATGCTTCTGTTGATACATCCTAGAATTGCATTTGCCTTTTTTGCTGCTGCATCACACTGTTGACTCATGTTAAGTCTGTGATCAATTAGTATACCCAAGTCTTTTTCACATGTGCTGTTACTTAGCCCTATTCCTCCCATTTTGTATATGCTCTTTTCATTTTTATTGCCCAGATGTAGTACTTTGCATTTTTCCCTGTTAAAATCCATTCTGTTAGTTGCTGCCCACTGCTCCAGTTTATGTATATCTTTTTGAATCCTCTCTCTCTCTTCTCTAGTATTAGCTACCCCTCCTAGCTTTGTGTCATCAGCAAATTTGATCAGTTTACCCTCAATTCCTTCATCTAAATCATTGATAAAGATGTTGAACAATACAGGGCCCAAAACAGAGCCTTGTGGTACCCCACTTGAGACATTCTTCCAACTGGATGTGCAGCCATTTACAACCACTCTTTGGGTCCGATCACTAAGCCAGTTATGAATCCACCTAACAGTTGCCTTGTCCATTCCATACTTAGTCATTTTTTCAATAAGGATTGTGTGAGATACTTTGTCAAATGCTTTGCTGAAGTCAAGATATACTATATCTACAGCATTTCCCTGATCCACCCAGTCAGTGATTCTGTCATAGAAGGAAATTAAGTTAGTCTGACATGACTTATTAGTTACAAACCCATGCTGACTCTGTTTAATCACTTCATTCTTATCCAGGTACTTGCATACATGTTCTTTAATAATTTGTTCAAAGATCTTTCCTGGTATAGAAGTCAGACTCACCGGCCTGTAGTTCCCTGGGTCCACCTTCTTCCCCTTTTTGAAGATAGGAACAATATTTGCTCTTCTCCAGTCTTCTGGGACTTCTCCTGTTCTCCAAGAATTTTCAAAGATTATGGACAGTGGTTCAAGAATTTCTTCTGCTATCTCCTTCAGTACCCTGGGGTGTAATTCATCTGGACCTGGAGACTTGAATTCATTTATGTTAGCTAAGTGTTTCCTCACTGTCTTTCTGTTTATAGATATCCTGGATTCTTCTATTCCTTTAATAGGACAGTGAAGGTCAGTTGATTTTACATTTCCTTTCTGAGAGAAAACAGATGCAAAATAGGAATTTAAAAGTTCAGCCTTCTCAACATCCTGACTTACCATTTCATCATTTTCATCCTGTAAAAATCCTATAGCATCTTTGACTTTTCTTTTACTTTTGACGTATCCCCAAATTCCTTTTTTGTTGCTTTTGACGTCACTTGCAAGCCTTAATTCATTGTCAGCTTTAGATAATCTGATTTGTGCCCTGCAGGTTCTGCAGACGGCATTATATTCTTCTTTAGATATGCCTCCCTCTTTCCATTTGATAAACATTTCTTTCTTCCTTTTTAGCATGTGTTTAAGTTCTATGTTCATCCATCCTGGTTTCCTTAAATGCTTCCCATTCTTCCCTCTTTTCGGAATTGTTAACGATTGTGCTTTGAGAATCTCATTTTTCAAGATTTTCCATCCTTCCTGGACATTTTTGTCCTTAAGGATATCCAGCCATTGGATCCCTCCAATTCTCTTTCTGAGTTCCTTAAAATCTGCCTTTCTGAAATCTAACCTTGACGTCTGAGTCTTCACAGGTCTTCCTCCTCTTGTTATCCAAAATTCTAAAATAGCATGGTCACTACCTCCTAGAGTCCCAGCCACTCTTACCTCCTCCACCATTTCCTCCCTGTTTATGAGGATTAGATCCAAGGTAGCAGATCCCCTTGTTTTCTCCATTACCTTTTGGAAGATAAAGTTGTCAGCAAGAGAGGATAAGAATTTCCTGGACCTGTTAGTTTTGCCTGAGAGAGATTCCCAACAAATGTCTGGATAGTTGAAATCTCCCATGACCACTATGTCATATTTTTTGGAGAACTTGGCCATTTGATGCATAAAGAGTTCATCCATATCTTCAGCTTGCACAGGCGGCCTGTAGTAAATGCCTACAATGGTGTCCTTTCCATTGTTCTGTCCTTGTATTCTTACCCAAACAGTTTCCACAGAACTCCCAGTCTTTGAAGCGTCAATCTCTGTGCAGATATACGCTTTTCTAACATACAATGCAACACCTCCTCCTCGTTTATCAAGTCTGTTTCTTGCAAATAAGTTGTATCCTTCTAGCCTTGTATTCCAATCATGTGTATCGTCCCACCAAGTCTCAGTGATTCCAATGACATCATATTTCTTCTCCTGCGTTAGTAGCTCCAGTTCTCCTTGTTTGTTGCCCATGCTTTGTGCATTCGTATAGAAACACTTTAGTTTGTGATTGGTTTCTCTTCCTTCAATATTTTTATTATGTAAATTTTTTTGTCTTTGTTCTTCCCCTTCACTTCTAATAGCAGAAATCTCAATAGTATTTGTCAAGTGTATGGCTTTTGCTGGCGTTTTGCTTCCCTTCCCACATTGTTCTAGTTTAAAGCTCTCCTGATGAGTGTAGCAAGGCGACTTCCAAATACATGTTTTCCAGTCTTCGTAAGGTGCACCCCATCTCTAGCAAGTAGTCCATCGTATAGGTAATTCACTCCGTGATCCAGAAATCCAAATCCTTGCTGACGGCACCATCGACGTAGCCAGTTGTTCACCTGCAGAATCTTATTCCACCTCCTTGTTCCATGGACATCCACTGGGAGGATGGAAGAGAAGACCACCTGCACTCCCAGTTCTTTCACTTTCTTACCTAAGTTTTCAAAGTCACTGCAGATGGTTTCCAGGTCATTTCTAGCGGTGTCATTTGTCCCCACATGTATTAGCAGGAATGGGTAGTCATCTTTAGGTCTGAAGAGTCCTGATATCCTGTCAGACACATCTTTAATTTTTGCACCTGGAAGACAGCACATTTCTCTTGAGGTTATATCCGGTCTGCAGATAGCGGCCTCTGTTCCTCTCAACAGGGAATCGCCCATGACAACAACTCTCCGTTTCTTCTTCACAACAGTTTTCTTTCTCCATTCAGGAGGACTCTGAGGGCGTACAAGGTTGTTTGTGGCAAAGTCTTATCCTGATGTATTTCTTCATCGTTCTCCTGTGTAAGAGCCTGGTATTGGTTCCTGAGCAGAATTGGTGCTGACTGCCTCCTGATCCTCCTGCTTCTCTGGGTCACATGCTTCCATTCCTCTGTTTCTTCAGTTGCACTTCGAATTTCTTCTCTTTCTGTACCATGAAGAGATAATTCTGCTCTGTCTAAGAACTCTTCACCTTCCTTAATGGTCTTCAATGTAGATAACCTCTCTTCCAGATTTTGCAACTTTTCCTCCAACAGGGACACAAGCTTGCATTTCTGGCATGTGAAGTTTGGCTTTTCCACTGGTAAGTCTATGAACATGTAGCAAGAAATGCAGCTCACCACATGGCTCCTAGCCTCTTCCATGTTCTTATTGTTCAAGAGATAATCAAGCGGTGAAATATAAGCCAAAACTCGCGCGCCTAGTGGCGCGCGGTTTACTGATGTCCTCCTTTCAGCTGCAACAGCCAAAATCCAGTGTTCCTTGAGCTCGCGGAGACTCTTCACTTATCCCAGAAGGCACTGGGAATATGCAAATTATCTCCTCGGGACTCCTCCCCTGGTTTACTGATGTCCTCCTTTCAGCTGCAACAGCCAAAATCCAGTGTTCCTTGAGCTCGCGGAGACTCTTCACTTATCCCAGAAGGCACTGGAAATATGCAAATTATCTCCTCGGGACTCCTCCCCTTCAGTCATTCAGCAGCGCAGAAAAAATCCATATTCTCCGGATTATAAGACGCACCCCAAATTTTGAGGATAAAAATAGGAAAAAGCTTTTTTTAATACACTGGTGGTGCTTCTTATAATCCACGCGTCTTATTGCTTACCTGGGGTGGTAGCTGCAGTGAAGTGGGGTCCCAGGATCGCTGCTGGAGGAGGCAAGAGTGGAGCATTGCTGCAGGCCGTGAGCAGGGATGAGGGGGTGTTCCGATGAGCGGTGCACCGCTGCAAGAGTGTCCGGATATGTGGGAGTGTCCAGTGCTGCGGGAGTGTCCGGTGCTCCATTACTGCTGCTGCGGGTGTTCGATGCTGCTGCAGGGGGCTCTGCCTACATTTTGTTAAAGGCCACAGCCAGAGCAGTTC
Organism: Oophaga sylvatica; assembly: GCA_033576555.1. Lineage (NCBI taxonomy): Eukaryota > Metazoa > Chordata > Amphibia > Anura > Dendrobatidae > Oophaga > Oophaga sylvatica. The sequence continues at coordinate 452,995,104 of JARQOD010000002.1, read as the reverse complement.
CATGATTTCCTATGCGGTGGACTCTGGGAAAATGGCTGCCAGAGGCAGCGCATGCGCCGATGGAGATCTGTGCCGGTGGTCGGCGCTCATCGCAAGTCAGTAAATCTACTACACACAGGTGATCTGATCATCGCCTGTATGTAACAGAGCCGATCGGGTTATGGCAGCTACTGCTCTCCCATGGAGACTATTGAAGCATGCCCAAAGTAAAAAAAAGTTTTTAAAAATATAAAACAATAAAAAAATATAAAAGTTTAAATCACCCCCTTTCAAAATAAAACAATAAAAAAAATCAAAAATCAAACATACACATATTTGGTATCACCGCATTCAGAATCGCCGATCTATCAATAAAAAAAGGATTAACCTGTTCGCTAAACAGCGTAGTGAGAAAAAATCAAAAAGCCAGAATTACATTTTTTGGTCGCCGCGACATTGCATTAAAATGCAATAACGGGCAATAAAAAGATTGTATCTGCACCAAAATGGTATTATTAAAAATGTCAGCTTGGCGCACAAAAAATAAGCCATCACCCAACCCAAAATCACAAAAAATGGAGACGCTACGGTATCGGAATATTGCACACTTTTTTTTAACAAGGTTTGGAATTTTTTTTCACCACTTTGATAAAAAAGAACCCAGATATGTTTGGTGTCTATGAACTCGTAATGACCTGGAGAATCATAATGGCAGATCAGTTTTAGCATTTAGTGAACCTAGTGAAAAAGCCAAACAAAAACCAAGTGTTGGATTGCACTTTTTTGCAATTTCACCGCACTTGGAATTTTTTTCCTTTTCTCCAGTACAATATATGGCAAAACCAAAGGTGTCATTCAAAAGTACAACTCATTCCTGAAAAATGAGCCCTCACATTGCCATATTGACAGAAAGATAAAAAAGTTATGGCTCTGGGAAGAAGGGCAGTGAAAAACGAAAACGCAAAAACAAAAATACCTCTGTGGGTTAAGGGGTTAATCATTTGGAGGACCGCATTGCGCCGGTGCCTCACCAAATTTTTCAATGCTTTTTTGGAGTCTTATGTATGACCAAAATGTGACAGAAATCACCAAATACTTGATTATTATGTCTAGCTGTTAGTCTAGTTCCAGTTTCCAGCTGCTGAACTTTCTTACCCAGACTGATCTCATTCATTTCATGATTGCTTCCTACAACCCTTTGCTATCTCCAAGAACATCCATTACCACTTGCAGTTCCTGCTCATGCTTTTTCAGCCACTGGTTTCCAGCAGTGATTCCTAAGTGTCGTAACAGGATACTCAAGCCTTCATCATGGAATCCGCCGAGTGAGAAAAATTGGAGGCGTGTGTAACTAAGATGAACTGTTTGTTTACCAACATCTATGCAGGTATGCAAACACTAAAAACAAAATACACAACATTTGAAACTCAGATAACTCATAATGTTCAAATTTCTGGACAAGCTACACAGGATCTACAGAATATTGTGCAAGCAATACGATTGCACAGCAGTCTGAGCAGATCTTTCAATTACAAAACCAACATATTGCTCCAGTCCCTTCACCCACCCTTCCACTGCCACCTCTCAGGTTTAATGGAGACAGTGACAAATTTTCTAGATTCATCAACCAGTGCAGATTATACTTTGGGGAACACCCTGCTCACATCCATATTGGCAGCTCAAAAGTATTGTGTGTATCATTATGCTACTGATGCATAAAGCTGAAGGTTGGGACAGCCTCCTTATTGAAAGTCCTGATGATCAATTTAATGATCTGGAGGCCTTCCTAGCAGCCATGATCCAGGTGTTTGATGACCCTAATTGCTGTGCAACAGCTTCAGCTATACTGAGTGCTCTAATTCAGAGTAAGTGCTCGGCTGCAGATAGTGAATGGAATAATGCTGCAAAATTATCTTTTTTTAAGAATGGATTCTCCACTATACTCAAAGATGAACTAGCCCGTGCCTTGGCTCCCACAAATTTTTATGACTTTATTCACCATTGTATAGACGCCTGGGTTATTGGAGAGAGGATTAGAAAAGTGGAATTCAACTGGTCCCGCAACAGTAATCGTTATCCACCTGCTTCAACCACCAGTCCCAGAGACTTTGAGAAAAAGAGTCCTCACATACCTGAAGGTAAATCAATGCAGGATGATAGTCTGTTAAAACATGAAAGTGCTGAGAGAAAAGAACGGACACTTCGGGAAAATTTTTATTGTGGCAAGTATGACCACTTTCTCAGTAATTGTCCCTCTCGAGTACATAAAACAGTGGCAGTACTGTAGTAGCAGATCCCAACTTTTCTGATGAAGAATTGATCTTGTCTGAACCAGTGCCTCCAGTAAATACCATTATCCATTTAATTTCCTTTGTGGCACCCAACATTAAAAAAGAAAAAAAAAGAACTTGGATTGCTTCATTTGCATCAAGTTTGAAGTTAAATCTCAATGGATTTCCATATCTACCATGGTTGATTCAGGAACAAATGGGAATTCTATGAACATCTCTTTTGCAAAGGAACATGGGGTAATAATTCAAAACAGACTTTCATCTTTTATTATGGAAAATGTTGATGGATCTCCACTAAATTCGGGACCAGTGAGTCAAGAGACTGAACCTTTACAGATAATTATGGAACCTAATCACCATGAGGTTTTATCCTTCTTACTAATCTCATCTCAACATTTTTCAGTAATCCTGGGGTTGCCATGGCTGCAGGCTCAAAATCCCACAATCAATTGGGAAACCAAAGAAGTGTCTTTTCCTTCTACAGTACACTTCCAACAGGCTTCACCAAATAAAGAGGTTGTAGATGATCCTGAACAATCTTCTAAACTATGCTGTATAGAATTGTTACCCTCTGCCTTTGATCCCTGAGTTGCTGGACAGAGTTCGACATGCAAAGTTGTTCACAAAACTAGATCTAGGGGGCATATAGCTTGGTACGTGGTAGACCAGGTGACGAATGGAAAATGGCATTGAAATCACGTTATGGACACTATGAGTATTTAGTCATGTCGTTTTGACTTTGGCAGTACTCATCGAATGTTTCAGCATTTTGTTAATGAAATTTTCAGAGACTTGCTTGTTCAATTTGTAGTCATTTATCAGCATGATATACTAATCTTTTATAATTCTGCAGAAGAGCATCAGAATCATGTGAAAACTGTGCTAGAGCATCTAAGATTCCACCATCGTTATATTAAGCTGGAGAAATGTGAGTTCCTTCAAATAGAGATCCAGTTCTTGGGCTATATAATCTCTACTCAAGGATTGCACATGGACTCTAGCAAGATTCAAGCTATCATTGAGTGGCCAACGCCAAAAAATGTGTGTGATTTGTGGGCTATACCAATTTTTAAAAATGTTTCATTAAGAACTTTTCAGGTATAATTCAACCAATTACTGAATTAACAAAGAAAAGCAAATCATTTGTTTGCTCTCCTCAAGTACAAGATTCTTTTTCTTGCCTGAAAATGAAGTTCACCACAGCTCTTTTACTGATTCATCACAATCCTGAATATGCCTTTATTGTAGAAAACTAGATCTGAACTGAAAAAGTAAGTTGATGTGTATGCAAAATGTAAATGTATATTAACACATGACCATTACACAGAAAACCAGGCACAAAAAACAAATGTCCTAAAATAAAATAAATACATTTTTTTTGCAAAAATTGCATGAAGGTAGTAATAATTATAAGGGTATTTAGTAAACATAATTTTGATCAAAAGAATGCACAAGCCATCCCGCCACGTCAAGGCAACCCTTTGTGGGACAGTCCTACTCTAATATTAAAAACCTTTCCACTTGTCAAGTGACGTAAATGTGAACAAGGCAGAGGGACTGAACCCACCAGTTGAAGCATAGGCCAGACAGGATGGATTTCTCAACTCAGAAACAGGGCGGTCCCACCCTTATATGCACAGAATGCACTCTGAACTACATAGAAAACTAGATCTGAACTGAAAAAGTAAGTTGATGTGTATGCAAAATGTAAATGCATATTAACACATGACCATTACACAGAAAACCAGGCACAAAAAACAAATGTCCTAAAATAAAATAAATAAAAAATTCTCTCACAAACTCTCTCCAAATCACCAAAAAAATTCTCCTCTTCAGGTACAGCCGATCCCAACTTGGAAAATGACCCAAACGACGGATGTCTCCCAGTACAACAAAAAAAAGGCGAACAACCAGCAGAAGCGAATGTATGGTTGTTAAGAGCAAACTCAGCAAGTGGCAGAAACTCAGACCACCCCTCTTGATTATCAGTCACAAAACAACCAAGAACTGCTCAACATCCTGGTTTTTCCTTTCTGTCTGGCCATTAGACTCAGGATGATATCCGGACGAAAACGACAAATGAACTCCCAACCTGTCACAAAAAGCGCGCCAAAAACGAGCCACAAACTGAGGTCCCCTATCAGAAACAATGTCAGTAGGAACGCCATGTAGTCTGACAATTTCCTTGACAAAGGCCTTAGCGAGAGTCTTAGCACAGGACAGTTTGATGAAAGGAACCAAGTGACACATCTTGCTAAAACGGTCCACGACCACCCAGATGACAGTGAAACCCTCAGAGGGGGGAGGGTCAGTAATAAAGTCCATAGCCAAATGTGTCCAAGATGCACTAGGGACCTCCAGAGGGCAAAGAAACCCTGCAGCAGGAGTATGAGAAGACTTAGATCTAGCACACACAGTGCATTGACGCACCCACTTAATGACTTCCTTCTGCCATCCAGGCCACCAAAAGCTGCGACCCATAAGTCTCTTGGTCTCAGAGATTCCAGGATGACCTGCCAACCGAGAGTCAAGACATTCAACAAACAAATCTCTCCTCAGGGTACCAGGCACAAACAACCTCCCATGCGGCGTGTTAGATGGGGCATTCTCCTGTGCTTTAAGAATCTCATCTTCCAACACAGAGTCCAAAACAGCAATAACAACCCCCTCTTGCAAAATGTTTCCCTCCTCCTCAGTACCTACCATAGGAGAAAAGCTGTGAGACAAAGCATCAGCTTTAACATTTTTAGTACCTGGGATGTAAGTAACGGTAAAATTAAACCGCGAGAAAAACAGTGCCCACCTAGCCTGACGGGCATTCAAGCGCTTGGCAGCATCAAGGTAGACCAGATTTTTATGATCGGTGAAGACTTGAACGGGAAATTCCACTCCCTCCAAAAAATGACGCCAGTGTTCAAATGCGAGTTTAATTGCCAACAATTCCCGATTACCAATATCATAATTTAGTTTTTTTCTTTGAAAAAAAAGCACAGGGATGTACTCCATCCGTCTTTTCCTGAGACAACACCGCGCCGACACCCACAGAAGAAGAATCAACCTCAACCAAAAATGGCTTAGTCACATCAGGCTGCGTAAGGATGGGAGCAGAACTGAACTTCTCCTTTAGCAACACAAAAGCCTCAATGGCCTCAGTAGTCCACTGAACCGCATCAGCACCTTTCCTGGTGAGATCGGTCAGAGGTTTGGCAATCACAGAAAATGTTTTAATGAATTTTCTATAATAATTGGCGAACCCCAAAAACCTCTGTATTGATTTCACACCAATAGGTCTAGGCCAATCCTGCACAGCTTGCACTTTCACCGGGTCCATCTCAAAACCTTCACTGGAGACAATGTAGCCCAAAAAACTAAGTCTCTGTACAGCGAACTCACATTTTTCTAGCTTGGCAAAAAGTGAATTATCACTCAGTAACTGTAATACTTCACGCACACTCCTCCAATGAGACTCCAAATCTGGTGAATAAATCAAAATGTCATCCAAATACACAACCACACTTCTGCCGATCAAAGGTCTAAGGATGTCATTAATAAGATTCTGAAAAAATGCCGGAGCACTGGAAAGCCCAAAAGGCATAACCAGATTCTCAAAATGACCCAGTGGAGTGTTAAACGCAGTCTTCCATTCATCCCCCTCCTTCTTGCGCAACAAATTGTATGCCCCTCGAAGATCAACTTTCGAGAACCACCTGGCCTCCACTAACTGGTTAAACAAATCAGGAATCAATGGCAGTGGGTAAGGATTGCGTACAGTAATCTTATTAATCTCACAAAAGTCTAGACAAGGCCGTAAACAGCCGTCCTTCTTTTTAACAAAAAAAAAATCCAACCGCCACAGGAGATTTGGAAGGCCTAATGTGACCGGAGGCCAAGCTTGTCTGTATGTATTCCTCCAAAGCCTTTCTCTCAGGAATGGTAAGATTAAATAATTGGCTTTTAGGAAGAGTTGCTCCAGGGACAAATTCAATTGCACAATCATAATCTCTATAAGGAGGCAATACCTGCGATTCCTTATCAGAAAAAACTTTCCAAAAATCCTGAATAGGTACAGGTAACTCCCCCTTAACTACAGCAGCAATACGCCCATTACAACACTTGTCATAACAATTAGGACTCCAGGACTTAATTTCATTGGTAGACCAATCCAGTACCGGATTGTGCAATTTTAACCAAGGTAACCCCAAAATCACCGGTGAGGGCAAATTATTCAAAACTACCAAATCCAAATTCTCTTGATGAACACCATTAATAGTAAGAGGAAATTCACAGATATGATGAGTAACATTTTTCAAGGGAGAACCATCCACAGAAACGACATTAATAGGGGAAGACAGAAGTTTGGGTTTTAATTTTAGTTTTTCCAAAAATTTCCCATTAATCACATTGAGAGTGGAACCACAATCCACAAATACCCGAAACTCCATTAATCCCTCCTCAACAGCAGTGGTAGCAGAAAGAAAGACACCCTTATTGTTTAAACAAGCTATACGGGCGAAACTGACCTCATTTTTTTTTCTCTTTATTCATTCGAAGCGCACAGTTCTTAATAAAATGCTTAGACTTGCCACAATAGAAACACAAACCTTCAGAATACCTGCGGTCTTTTTCCTGAGAGCGAAGTGTCATCGCTCCAATTTCCATCGGCTCTCCAATGTCAGTACAGTCCCTCTCCAGACTTGGAGCTGACAAGACAGATGATTTATATTCTCATTAACCCTTGCACGCAGTCTCCTATCCACCCGTATGGCTAATTGCATAGTGTCTTGCAAGTTACCAGGTATAGGATAAGCAATCAGCAAATCTTTAACCCTTTCACTTAGCCCTGCAAGAAATAAACTTTTCAAAGCTGAATCGTTCCACCCCACCTGGGTAGACCACCGACGAAGTGAGTACAATATTTTTCCACATTACCTGATCCCTGTCTCAAACGTCTTAATTCTGTCTCAGCTGATGAAACACGATCAGGATCGTCATACAATAACCCCAAAGCAGAAAAAAAACTATCCACTAATCTAAAGCATGGATCACTAAGTTGCAGAGAAAAGGCCCAGTCCTGAGGTTCTTTGCACAAAAGTGACCTTATGAACCTTATGCGCTGAGATTCATCACCAGAGGATCTGGGTCTCAAACGAAAATACAACAAGCAAGCATTTTTAAAAGAAAAAAAATCTTGTTGTTCACCAAAAAATAAATCAGGCAAACGTACCTTTGGCTCCACGAAATGTGCTCCAGAACAACTACTCACGTGTTGCTGGATCTCAGCCACCTCCAGAGAGAGTCCCTGCAGGCGTTGAGCCAAATCCTGAACCGACACCATGATGGAAACAGAAAATCTTTCCTTAGGGATATTTTTGGGCTGGACTTACTGTTATGATCTGCTACAAGCACTAAGGAAAGATGGGAATTCTGTCCCTACAATAGAACTAAACTGGATCCCTACGATGTAACGGGGAACCTGATCCTGCGACCAGACCCGCTAAAGTCCTCAGCTAGTCTGAACGAAGACCTATAGATGCGAGGGAGGAATCCCTACAAGATCTAGGGACTGGGGAAAAAGGTGGACACCTCCTAACAGAAGTTGTAGCAGGGATAAAAAAACAGAAAACAAATTACTTAGAGATCCTAAGATCAAGCAAAACTGACTGAGAAAGGCACCTAAGCACCCGGCTAGCTTAAGAGTAGATAATACAATGAAGTCCAGCAAAGCCAGAAGGGCGGAGCCAGACTAAATAGGGAAAAAGGTCATGTGACCAGCAAAGTGAAAAAAAAAACTAACAAGAGGGTTCTAACACATATAACATACAACACATAACATACAGAACATACATATAACAACACAACACAAAACTATAACATACACTATAATAAACATACATAACATACAACACATAACATACAAACATACAATAACATACAACACATAACATACAGAACATACATATAACATACAACACATAACATACAGATAATAACATACAACACATAACATCAGAACATATTATAACATACAACACATAACATACAGAACATATATAACTACAACACATAACATAACATGATAACATACAACACATAACATACAGAACATACATATAACATACAGTGGTGGCCAAAAGTATTGGCACCCCTGCAATTCTGTCAGATAATACTCAGTTTCTTCTTGAAAATGATTGCAAACACAAATTCTTTGGTATTATTATCTTCATTTAATTAGTCTTCAATGAAAAAACACAAAAAGAATTGACCTAAAGCCAAATTGGATATAATTCCACACCAATCCTAAAAAAGGGGGTGGACAAAAGTATTGGCACTGTTTGAAAAATAATCTGATGCTTCTCTAATTCATGCAATCACCAGCACCTGTAACTTACCTGTGGCACCTAACAGGTGTTGGCAATAACTAAATCACACCTGCAGCCAGTTAACATGGATTAAAGTTGACTCAACCTCTGTCCTGTGTCCTTGTATGTACCACATTGAGCATGGAGAAAAGAAAGAAGACCAAAGAACTGTCTGAGGACTTGAGAAATCAAATTGTGAGGAAGCATGAGCAATCTCAAGGCTACAAGTCCATCTCCAAAGACCTGAATGTTCCTGTGTCTTCTGTGCGCAGTGTTATCAAGAAGTTTAAAGCCCATGACTCTGTGGCTAACCTCCCTAGATGTGGAAGGAAAAGAAAAATTGATGAGAAATTTCAACGCAAGATTGTGCGGATGGTGGATAAAGAACCTTGACTAACATCCAAACAAGTTCAAGCTGCCCTGCAGTCCGAGGGTACAACAGTGTCAACCCGTACTATCCGTCGGCGTCTGAATGAAAAGGGACTGTATGGTAGGATACCCAGGAAGACCCCTCTTCTTACCCGAGACATAAAAAAGCCAGGCTGGAGTTTGCCAAAACTTACCTGAGAAAGCCTAAAACGTTTTGGAAGAATGTTCTCTGGTCAGATGAGACAAAAGTCAAGCTTTTTGGGAAAAACCATCAACATAGAGTTTACAGGAAAAAAAAGAGGCATTCAAAGAAAAGAACACGGTCCCTACAGTCAAACATGGCGGAGGTTCCCTGATGTTTTGGTTTTTTTTTGCTGCCTCTGGCACTGGACTGCTTGACCGTGTGCATGGCATTATGAAGTCTGAAGACTACAAACAAATTTTGCAGCATAATGTAGGGCCCAGTGTGATAAAGCTGGGTCTCCCTCAGAGGTCATGGGTCTTCCAGCAGGACAATGACCCAAAAAACACTTCCAAAAGCACTATAAAATGGTTTGAGAGAAAGCACTGGAGACTTCTAAGGTGGCCAGCAATGAGTCCAGACCTGAATCCCATAGAACACCTGTGGAGAGATCTCAAAATGGCAGTTTGGAGAAGGCACCCTTCAAATATCGGGGAACTGGAGCAGTTTGCCAAAGAAGAATGGTCTACAATTCCAGCAGAGCATTGTAAGAAACTCATTGAAGCGGTTGTTCACAGTTATTTTGGCTAAAGATTGTGCAACCAAGTATTAGGCTGAGGGTGCCAATACTTTTGTCTGGCCCATTTTTGGAGTTTTGTGTGAAATGATCAAGGATTTGATTTTTGCTTCATTCTCTTTTGTGTTTTTTCCTTGCATGCAAATTAAATGAAGATAAAAATAGCAAATAATTTGTGATTGCAATCATTTTCAGGAAGACACTGAGTATTATCTGACAGAATTGCAGGGGTGCCAATACTTTTGGCCACCACTGTATATAAAGATGATGAATAACACAGAACTGAAATTCACAGTAGCTAAAATGAATAGTGAAAATTATCAGTTATGGAAATTTAAAGTAGAGATGTTGTTATCTAAGGATGATTTATGGGAAGTAATTGTTACAGAAAGACCAGATCAAGATAATCAGACATGGGATAAAAAGAATAGACAAGCGAGAGCCACCATTAGCTTATTAGTGGATGATGCTCAATTAATACATGTAAGAAATGAAGAAACAGCGAAAGGAATATGGGAAGCATTAAGAAAACTGTATGAAAGACCTAGTTTGAATCACAAATTATTTTTATTAAGAAAGCTTTACAGTATGAGTGAGTGCAAGTGATGACATGCAGAAGCACATATTCTCAATGATGGAAATGATATCACAGCTAAGATATATTGGTGAAGACATTAAAGAAAGTCATATAGCAGCTATATTGTTGTGCAGTTTACCAGATTCCTATACAGCCTTGATAAATGCTCTTGAGACGAGACCAGAAACTGACATTACATTACAGTAGATTTTGTGAAAACAAGACTAATAGATGAATATCAGAAACGAAAAGAACAAAGCAATGATTCTTCTACTGAAAAGGACAGTGAAAACGCTCTTAAAGCTACAGAATTTAAAAAACCCTATAATAAAGAGACAAGAGAATGCTTCAGATGTAAGAAAAAAAGGTCATTTAAAGAAAGACTGTACCATATAGAAAACAGAACAACAAAAATTACAACATAAAAAGCATACACAGAAAGTGAAAAACACAATTTCCGATTCGTGTGAGAATAATTGGAATGGCACATTCAAAATAACAGACAAGAAATCATCACTTGGTTGGTTTATTGATTCAGGAGCAACGAGTCATATGACAAGTGACAAGAATTTCTTTACTGATCTTGATTTAGATAAGAAAGAAGCCATTTATCTTGCAGATGGAAGCAAAATAACCACAGAAGGTATCGGACAAGGTATGCTAAATTGTTCAAACAAGTTCGGACAAGATTCAAAGATACTTGTACAGGATGTCTTGTATGTTCCAAAATTGGAAGGCGGATTATTATCTGTGAAACGTTTAACAGCAAAAGGACTTACAGTAAAATTCAAAGACAATGAGTGTGCAATTATTGCAGGAAACAAGATGATAACCAAAGTCAAGGCAGATGAACAATTATATCATTTTGACAAACCAAAGGAACAGATGAAGGTATGTACACATGATCACAAAAACTATATTCACATGTGGCATAGACGTCTAGGACATAGACACCCGGACAGTGTAAGGGAACTACAGAGAAAAGAATTGACAAAAGATTTAAAGATATCAGATTGCTCAATTACCATAAGATGTGAATGTTGTATAAAATCCAAAGCCATAAGTATATCTATTCCAAAAGAAAGTGAGATGAAAAGTGAAAGACCACTTGATTTGGTGCATACTGACGTATGTGGACCCATGAAAGTGACTACATCAGGAGGCAATAGATACATGTTGAATTTTATAGATGACTACTCAAGATACACAGTCACATACTTAATTAAGAACAAAAGTGACGTTTTTGATAAACTTGTAGACTATGTAACAAGATCAAGTAACAAATTTCAAAGGAAGCCAATTGTCATCAGAAGTGATAATGTAGGTGAATTTACAGGTCACAGAATAGAAGACTACTTAAGACAAAGTGGAATAGAACATCAGAAAACTGTTCCATACACACCTGAACAAAATGGAGTAGCAGAAAGGAAAAACAGAACTCTAACAGAAATGATGAGATGTATGCTGACAGATTCTAAACTACCAGAGAAATATTTGGGTGAGGCAGCAATGACAGCTACATATCTACAGAACCGACTTTTTTCCAGAAAACTGAAGAAAACTCCATATGAACTGTGGCAAGGTATGAAACCAAGTGTCAATCATTTAAAAGTTTTTGGATGTAAAGTTTTTATATTCATTCCAACAGAAAAATGTTCGAAACTTCAAAACAGATCCATGGAAGGAATATTTGTTGGATATAGTGAAAACTGCAAAGGATATAGAATCTTAGATCCCAAAACAGACAGAGTTACAGTGAATAACAGTGTGACATTCATTGAAGATTTAAATGAAGATATTATGATTTCAGTTGAAACAAAAAATGAGAAAAACAATAGTGACATAACTGAAGAAATATCTGATGAGTAGTGTTGAGCATTCCGATACTGCAAATATCGGGTATCGGCCGATATTAGCTGTATCGGAATTCCGATTCCGAGTTCCGATATTTTCGTCTTATCGGATACCGGAATCGGGATGTCACTGTCACTGTCAGTGTCCGTCGGTCGTGTCTGTCAGGAGTCAGCGGCACTTACCCGGCAGAAGATCTCCGGCGGTCACGTCCTGCACTGCTTCATGGCCGCAATCTTCTTTCCCCGGCGGTCACATGCAGTTTCTCGCGATAACTGCAGTGACTGCTGGGTAATCCCGGCCGTAAAGCAGTCAGTCCGATGACGTCACCGCCGGGGAAGCAGGTAATCAGCTGTGCTGCGTTGCGATGACAGGCTCTGCCTGTCATTGCGATGTAGCACAGCTGGATCGTCGTGGGACTGTCGTTCTGGACTGCGTCGGACAGGTGGTATACTGTTGGTTTGTTTTTTTTCTTTTTTTACAGGAGATCGATGGCGTCGCAGGAATGAGAGAGTAATAAAATTAATGAAAACTGTGTTGTCTCTTTTATTTCATTAAAATACTTTTTTCTTGCTTTGTCTTTTTTTTTATACATTTAATAACTTTGGGATTAATAATGGATAGGTGTCTTATTGACACCTCTCCATTATTAACCGGGCTTATTGTCACCGTGCAATCAACGGTGACATTAACCCCTTATTACCCGCTTGCCACCGCTACAGGGCAAGTGGGAAGAGCCGGGTAAAGTGCCACAATTGGCACATCTTTTGATGCGCCAAATGTGGGGCTGCTGTAGCCTGGTATTATCAGGCTGTTGAGGGCCAAAATCCATGGGCCTTGACAGTCTTTTAATACCAGGCCGCAGCAGTCTGCATTTTACTTGGCTGGTTAACAAAAATAGGGGGGATCCCCACGCCGTTTTTTTTTCGAGGGGATCCCCTATTTTTGTTAACCAGCCAAGCTAAGCAGACTGCTGTGGCCTGGTATTATCAGGCTTGCAAGGTCCATGGATATTGGATCCTTACCAGCCTGAAAAACCAGGCCTCAGCGGTCTGCTTCATCTGGCTGGTTAACAAAAATAGGGGGGACCCCACGCCAATTTTTTTCGAGGGGATCCCCTATTTTTGTTAATCAGCCAAGATATGCAGACTGCTGTGGCCTAGTATTATCAGGCTGGCAAGGTCCATGGATCTTGGCTCCTTAACAGCCTGAAAATCCAGGCCTCAGCGGTCTGCTTCATCTGGCTGGTTAACAAAAATAGGGGGGACCCCACGCCAATTTTTTTCGAGGGGATCCCCTATTTTTGTTAATCAGCCAAGATATGCAGACTGCTGTGGCCTAGTATTATCAGGCTGGCAAGGTCCATGGATCTTGTCTCCTTAACAGCCTGAAAATCCAGGCCTCAGCGGTCTGCTTCATTTGGCTGGTTAACAAAAATAGGGGGGACCCCACGCCATTTTTTTTCGAAGGGAACCCCTATTTTTGTTAATCAGTTCCCTCTGACGTCACTGATTGTGTCCCTGGCTGACCTGAAGTGAAAGTGGAAAGCAATCAATTAAGCTTTCCACTTAAGGGCCCGTCTCACATACGATATCGCTACCGAGATCGCTGCTGAGTCACTAGTTTTGTGACGCAGCAGCGAGCTCACCAGCGATATCGCTGTGTGTGACATTCAGCGACGATCAGCCCCCCTGCCGGGTATCGCTGATCGTCGCTGAAATGTCAGGACCTTTTTTTGATCGCTGGTTTCCCGCTGACAGGCACACATCGCTGCGTGTGACAGGCGGGAGACCAGCGATCCGCTGGTAACCAAGGTACACAGCGGGTTTCCAGGCGCGGGGCTGTGCCTAGAAACCCGCTGTGTACCTTGGATACCAGCGCCCTGATGCAGGGAGCTGGTATCCAAGGTACACAGCGGGTTTCCAAGCGCTGCGCGGTGCCTGGAAACCCGCTGTGTACCTTGGTTACCAGCGGATCGCTGGTCTCCCGCCTGTCACACGCAGCGATGCGTGCCTGTCAGAGGGAAACCAGCGATCAAAAAAAGGTCCTGACATTTCTGCGACGATCAGCGATACCCAGCAGGGGGGCTGATCGTCGCTGAATGTCACACACAGCGATATCGCTGGTGAGCTCGCTGCTGCGTCACAAAACTAGTGACTCAGCAGCGATCTTGGTAGCGATATCGCTATGTGAGACGGGCCCTTAAGCGATGTTACCCGCAGTGTCGCTGTCCCAGATCGCTGCCTGAGCTGCCTGTTTGGCAGCTCAGCAGCGATCATGTAGCGATACACCAGCGATCCTGACAAGTGCATATCGTTGTCGGGATCGCTGGTGTATCGTTATGTGACACCCAGCCTTTACTCTCCTGTCAGGCAGGAGAGGAACTCATTCATTTGGGGTTTACTGTGAGGCTGCAGCATTAGCTGCGGTCCCTGCAGTAAACATTAACCCTTTCTGAAGGATTACACCGTGGGACCTGACTGTGCATGGGATAGGTAAGAATAATTTTGCTTTTTTATTTTATTTTTATTACAGGAAATGGTTTTTGCAGTAAAATAAAAGATGGTCAAAAACATGTGTCTTTATTTCATTAAAATGATTTTTAATTAAAGTGTGTGTGTTTTATTTTTATTTCATGCAATAGGATTAATAATTGATAATTGTCTAATTGACAGCTCTCAATTATTAACCTGGCTTAAGGTCACCTTTCAATAGCAAGGTGGCTTTAACCCCATATTAACCCATTCGCCACCGCTACAGGGCAATGGGAATAGACGGGAAAAGTGCCAGAAAGGGCGAATCTAATTATAGATTTGTCTTTCCTGGGGTGTCTGGGGGCAGATGTTAGTAGCCGGGGGGGGGGCAAAAATAATGGTCCCTCTCTGGGCTATTATTATCTGCCCCCACTCACTGGCTTTGTCTGTCTGGTTGCGAAAATAGGGCGGGAGCCCACGCATTTTTTTTCAGCAATTTTACACCTCATATATATATATACATGTCATTGAATTTGTGACACATATATATATATATATATTTATATTTGTAGTTCATACACTTCTACATAGTATAATAGCCGCTAATTCAATTGCCGGCTTTTGTGAAAATGCAGAACCCGACATGAAATGACACTTGGTGTACATAGGGTTAACCATGTGTTTTCATGTCCTTTGCTATCTAATTTGCACAAACAATTAAATCAGACTATGTGTGCAAAATTTCACACCTGTAGGGGTTAATTAAAGGTGTAAATTCGTAGCAAAAAAGTCCGTTTTTTTACAACGAATTTACACCTTTAATTAACCCCTAGAGGTGTGAAATTTTGCACACATAGTCTGATTTAATTGTTTGTGCAAATTAGATAGCAAAGAACATGAAAACACATGGTTAACCCTATGTACACCAAGTGTCATTTCATGTCGGGTGCTTCTGTCTTTTCACTGAAGCCGGCTTTACCCGGCAATTGAATCAAAGGATATTTTACTATGTAGAAGTGTATAAACTATACATATATGTATATATATATGTCACAATGACATGTATATATATATATATATAGTATTCTATGTGTGTATATTTAGTGTTTACAAGGAAAGAAAGAGGTTTTTTTAGTTGCGATATTTTGTTCCCATAGACTTACATGGGACTTCCGGTATCGGTATCGGGTATCGCCGATTTTTTAGTGATATCGGCGATACCATTCCGATTCCGATACTTTAGGATATCGGAAAGTATCGCTCAACTCTACTGATGAGAAAGAAGTAGAAATTAATGAAGAATAAAATACTGAAAGTGAAGAATCACAACTATAAACAGACACAGAACCAAGACGTTCAATAAGAGAGAACAAAGGAAAACCACCAAAACGTCTTTCATACAAGACAAGTATAAGAAAAATCTATGAGCCTACCTCTTGGGAAGACATATTTAAACTTCCTGAAGAAGAAGCTAATAATTGGATAGAAGCAACAGAAACTGAAATTAAATCCATGCATAATTCAAATACATGTACACTAACAGATTTGCCAGAAGGAAGAAAAGCCATAGGATGTAAATGGATTTTTAAAGTAAAATACCAAACAGATGGCACACCTGAAAGATATCAAGCAGGACTCGTAGCTATACGGTATTCTCAAAAATATGGAGAAGACTATGATGAAACATTTGCTCCAGTTGTCAAACACACTACAATAAGAACTTTACTTACATTTGCAGCAATGGAACAGATGGAACTAAGACATCTGGATGTAAAGACAGCTTTTTAGAATGGAGATTTAACAGAAGACATTTACATGGAACAACCTCCAGGATTCAAAGATGAAAGAAATCCAAACAAAGTTTGTAAACTACAGAAAAGCATGTATGGTTTAAAGCAAGTAGCTAAAGCGTGGAATGACAAAATCACGGAAGTACTAACAAATGAAAAATTTCAAAGAAGTAAAGCTGATCCATGCTTGTACACAAAAAGGCTGAGTGGATTTATGTACTCATATATGAAGACATTTTGATTTGTTTTAAACAAGAAAGGGATAAAGAAAACATTCTAGAAATCCTGAAACTAAATGTTGAAATCAAAGACTTGGGAAATGTAAAACAGTACCTAGGAATATAGATAGAAAGAGAAGAAAACGGAAGTTTCCTACTGAATCAAAATCACATGATTCAAGACATAACAGAAAAATTTGGACTAAAGGATGCAAAAACAGTAAAGTCTCCACTGGAAACTAATTATCTCAAAGAGATGAACAGTGAAAAAAATATGCTACCAAACAATGAAGAATACAGAACAGCAATAGGAAAACTACTGTATCTAGCAACCGTTACAAGACCAGACATAGCAGCAGCAGTAGGAATCCTGAGTAGAAAGGTATCAAAACCAAATAATGCTGATTGGAATGCCATGAAGAGAGTAATACAATATTTGAAAGGAACTAGCAATGTTAAGCTGAAATTACCCACAGGTGATTATTGCATTTTAACAGGATATGTTGATGCAGATTGGGCTGGAGATCCAACTGACAGAAGATCTACCAGTGGACATATTTTTTTTCTCTCAGGTGGACCAATAAGTTGGACAAATAAGAAACAGTCACTTGTGACACTATCTTCAACAGAAGCAGAATTGTTATGAATGTTTTAGAAATGAATTCTGAGCAGAAGCTCCCTCTGGTGGTTACAAACAGTACTGAACCATTCAATGAGGATTGGCAATCAGGAATTACAGACTGGCTGGATATATGGGAGGTTTCCCCCCATCATGGTTGCCGGTGATCAATTGTTCCTGTCTTAACGTTGTTTCCTGGTTCACTTGGAAGCTTGCTGAGTCTTCCCTCTTCTCCTGCTCTCAGATAAGATATTTTCTGTTTTTTGTTTTTGTGCTTGCCATTTGCATTTTTCTCTGCATTTCTGTGAGGTTGGCCAGGTTCCCTCCCCGGAGGGCTTGGGCCCCTCTCGGTTCCTCTGGAGCCACTGTTGTTTGTTCATTTGCCTTTTCCAATTTTTTCAGTGGCTGCGGCTGAGTTTTGTTACACCAGAGAACTAATTTAGGTGGTAGAGGTCGTGTGATCTCAGGTGTTTTTGCAATTAGTAGCGTTGGCTTTTTTTAAGGGTTTTTTGGATTGCAGTAAGTATCCTTCCTATCCGTTTCTGTCTAGGCATATTGGGCCCCAACGTTTGCTCATACTATTTTCTGTCTGTGTCTGTATTTCCTCTTGTCTAATCGCCATTACATGTTTGGGGGCTTCCTATGTGCTTTGTGGATCTGCTCCGGGGCAGATAGCTTTCCTCTTTCTATCTTTAGGTGTAGTTATCCTCTCAGGCTGTGACGAGGCGTCTAGGACCAACGTAGGAACGCTCCACGGCTGCCTTTAGTTGTGGTGGTTAGTCAGGGTACTGCAATCCAGTAGATTCCAACCTCTCTGGTGTATTGCCGTTTTTGCCTGCTCTCCTCAGCTACCAAAACATAACAGTATCACCGGCCCAACTGAAAATTGTATGGTACTCACAGAAGGGAAAAATAGTGTGGAAACAAAAAAGGTTGTCAGAGTTGTCAGAGATTTTGTCACAAACAACCTCCCATGCGGCGTGTTAGATGGGGCATTCTCCTGTGCTTTAAGAATCTCATCTTCCAACACAGAGTCCAAAACAGCAATAACAACCCCCTCTTGCAAAATGTTTCCCTCCTCCTCAGTACCTACCATAGGAGAAAAGCTGTGAGACAAAGCATCAGCTTTAACATTTTTAGTACCTGGGATGTAAGTAACGGTAAAATTAAACCGCGAGAAAAACAGTGCCCACCTAGCCTGACGGGCATTCAAGCGCTTGGCAGCATCAAGGTAGACCAGATTTTTATGATCGGTGAAGACTTGAACGGGAAATTCCACTCCCTCCAAAAAATGACGCCAGTGTTCAAATGCGAGTTTAATTGCCAACAATTCCCGATTACCAATATCATAATTTAGTTCAGACTCAGAAAATTTCTTTGAAAAAAAGCACAGGGATGTACTCCATCCGTCTTTTCCTGAGACAACACCGCGCCGACACCCACAGAAGAAGAATCAACCTCAACCAAAAATGGCTTAGTCACATCAGGCTGCGTAAGGATGGGAGCAGAACTGAACTTCTCCTTTAGCAACACAAAAGCCTCAATGGCCTCAGTAGTCCACTGAACCGCATCAGCACCTTTCCTGGTGAGATCGGTCAGAGGTTTGGCAATCACAGAAAATGTTTTAATGAATTTTCTATAATAATTGGCGAACCCCAAAAACCTCTGTATTGATTTCACACCAATAGGTCTAGGCCAATCCTGCACAGCTTGCACTTTCACCGGGTCCATCTCAAAACCTTCACTGGAGACAATGTAGCCCAAAAAACTAAGTCTCTGTACAGCGAACTCACATTTTTCTAGCTTGGCAAAAAGTGAATTATCACTCAGTAACTGTAATACTTCACGCACACTCCTCCAATGAGACTCCAAATCTGGTGAATAAATCAAAATGTCATCCAAATACACAACCACACTTCTGCCGATCAAAGGTCTAAGGATGTCATTAATAAGATTCTGAAAAAATGCCGGAGCACTGGAAAGCCCAAAAGGCATAACCAGATTCTCAAAATGACACAATGGAGTGTTAAACGCAGTCTTCCATTCATCCCCCTCCTTCTTGCGCAACAAATTGTATGCCCCTCGAAGATCAACTTTCGAGAACCACCTGGCCTCCACTAACTGGTTAAACAAATCAGGAATCAATGGCAGTGGGTAAGGATTGCGTACAGTAATCTTATTAATCTCACAAAAGTCTAGACAAGGCCGTAAACCGCCGTCCTTCTTTTTAACAAAAAAAAATCCAACCGCCACAGGAGATTTGGAAGGCCTAATGTGACCGGAGGCCAAGCTTGTCTGTATGTATTCCTCCAAAGCCTTTCTCTCAGGAATGGTAAGATTAAATAATTGGCTTTTAGGAAGAGTTGCTCCAGGGACAAATTCAATTGCACAATCATAATCTCTATAAGGAGGCAATACCTGCGATTCCTTATCAGAAAAAACTTTCCAAAAATCCTGAATAGGTACAGGTAACTCCCCCTTAACTACAGCAGCAATACGCCCATTACAACACTTGTCATAACAATTAGGACTCCAGGACTTAATTTCATTGGTAGACCAATCCAGTACCGGATTGTGCAATTTTAACCAAGGTAACCCCAAAATCACCGGTGAGGGCAAATTATTCAAAACTACCAAATCCAAATTCTCTTGATGAATACCATTAATAGTAAGAGGAAATTCACAGATATGATGAGTAACATTTTTCAAGGGAGAACCATCCACAGAAACGACATTAATAGGGGAAGACAGAAGTTTGGGTTTTAATTTTAGTTTTTCCAAAAATTTCCCATTAATCACATTGAGAGTGGAACCACAATCCACAAATACCCGAAACTCCATTAATCCCTCCTCAACAGCAGTGGTAGCAGAAAGAAAGACACCCTTATTGTTTAAACAAGCTATACGGGCGAAACTGACCTCATTTTTTTTTCTCTTTATTCATTCGAAGCGCACAGTTCTTAATAAAATGCTTAGACTTGCCACAATAGAAACACAAACCTTCAGAATACCTGCGGTCTTTTTCCTGAGAGCGAAGTGTCATCGCTCCAATTTCCATCGGCTCTCCAATGTCAGTACAGTCCCTCTCCAGACTTGGAGCTGACAAGACAGATGATTTATTCTCATTAACCCTTGCACGCAGTCTCCTATCCACC
This sequence comes from Oophaga sylvatica, assembly GCA_033576555.1. Lineage (NCBI taxonomy): Eukaryota > Metazoa > Chordata > Amphibia > Anura > Dendrobatidae > Oophaga > Oophaga sylvatica. Next base: position 452,974,664 of record JARQOD010000002.1, on the reverse strand, counting down.
CGTATGGCTAATTGCATAGTGTCTTGCAAGTTACCAGGTATAGGATAAGCAATCAGCAAATCTTTAACCCTTTCACTTAGCCCTGCAAGAAATAAACTTTTCAAAGCTGAATCGTTCCACCCCACCTGGGTAGACCACCGACGAAGTGAGTACAATATTTTTCCACATTACCTGATCCCTGTCTCAAACGTCTTAATTCTGTCTCAGCTGATGAAACACGATCAGGATCGTCATACAATAACCCCAAAGCAGAAAAAAAACTATCCACTAATCTAAAGCATGGATCACTAAGTTGCAGAGAAAAGGTCCAGTCCTGAGGTTCTTTGCGCAAAAGTGACATTATGAACCTTATGCGCTGAGATTCATCACCAGAGGATCTGGGTCTCAAACGAAAATACAACAAGCAAGCATTTTTAAAAGAAAAAAAATCTTGTTGTTCACCAAAAAATAAATCAGGCAAACGTACCTTTGGCTCCACGAAATGTGCTCCAGAACAACTACTCACGTGTTGCTGGATCTCAGCCACCTCCAGAGAGAGTCCCTGCAGGCGTTGAGCCAAATCCTGAACCGACACCATGATGGAAACAGAAAATCTTTCCTTAGGGATATTTTTGGGCTGGACTTATTGTTATGATCTGCTACAAGCACTAAGGAAAGATGGGAATTCTGTCCCTACAATAGAACTAAACTGGATCCCTACGATGTAATGGGGAACCTGATCCTGCGACCAGACCCGCTAAAGTCCTCAGCTAGTCTGAACGAAGACCTATAGATGCGAGGGGAGAATCCCTACAAGATCTAGGGACTGGGGAAAAAGGTGGACACCTCCTAACAGAAGTTGTAGCAGGGATAAAAAAACAGAAAACAAATTACTTAGAGATCCTAAGATCAAGCAAAACTGACTGAGAAAGGCACCTAAGCATCCGGCTAGCTTAAGAGTAGATAATACAATGAAGTCCAGCAAAGCCAGAAGGGCGGAGCCAGACTAAATAGGGAAAAAAGGTCATGTGACCAGCAAAGTGAAAAAAACTAACAAGAGGGTTCTAACATATATAACATACAACACATAACATACAGAACATACATATAACACACAACACATAACATACAGTATATACATATAACATACAACACATAACATACAAAACATACAGATAACATACAACACATAACATACAGAACATACATATAACATACAACACATAACATACAGAACATACATACAACATACAATACATAACATACAGTACATACATATAACATACAACACAACATGCAGAACATATGTATAACATACAACACATAACATACAGAACATACATATAACATACAACACATAACATACAGTACATACATATAACACATAACATACAGAACATACATATAACATACAGTGGTGGCCAAAAGTATTGGCACCCCTGCAATTCTGTCAGATAATACTCAGTTTCTTCCTGAAAATGATTGCAAACACAAATTCTTTGGTATTATTATCTTCATTTAATTAGTCTTCAATGAAAAAACACAAAAAGAATTGACCTAAAGCCAAATTGGATATAATTCCACACCAATCCTAAAAAAGGGGGTGGACAAAAGTATTGGCACTGTTTGAAAAATCATCTGATGCTTCTCTAATTCATGCAATCACCAGCACCTGTAACTTACCTGTGGCACCTAACAGGTGTTGGCAATAACTAAATCACACCTGCAGCCAGTTAACATGGATTAAAGTTGACTCAACCTCTGTCCTGTGTCCTTGTATGTACCACATTGAGCATGGAGAAAAGAAAGAAGACCAAAGAACTGTCTGATGACTTGAGAAATCAAATTGTGAGGAAGCATGAGCAATCTCAAGGCTACAAGTCCATCTCCAAAGACCTGAATGTTCCTGTGTCTTCTGTGCGCAGTGTTATCAAGAAGTTTAAAGCCCATGGCTCTGTGGCTAACCTCCCTAGATGTGGAAGGAAAAGAAAAATTGATGAGAAATTTCAACGCAAGATTATGCGGATGGTGGATAAAGAACCTTGACTAACATCCAAACAAGTTCAAGCTGCCCTGCAGTCCGAGGGTACAACAGTGTCAACCCGTACTATCCGTCGGCGTCTGAATGAAAAGGGACTGTATGGTAGGATACCCAGGAAGACCCCTCTTCTTACCCGAGACATAAAAAAGCCAGGCTGGAGTTTGCCAAAACTTACCTGAGAAAGCCTAAAACGTTTTGGAAGAATGTTCTCTGGTCAGATGAGACAAAAGTCAAGCTTTTTGGGAAAAACCATCAACATAGAGTTTACAGGAAAAAAAAAGAGGCATTCAAAGAAAAGAACACGGTCCCTACAGTCAAACATGGCGGAGGTTCCCTGATGTTTTGGGTTTTTTTTGCTGCCTCTGGCACTGGACTGCTTGACCGTGTGCATGGCATTATGAAGTCTGAAGACTACAAACAAATTTTGCAGCATAATGTAGGGCCCAGTGTGATAAAGCTGGGTCTCCCTCAGAGGTCATGGGTCTTCCAGCAGGACAATGACCCAAAACACACTTCCAAAAGCACTATAAAATGGTTTGAGAGAAAGCACTGGAGACTTCTAAGGTGGCCAGCAATGAGTCCAGACCTGAATCCCATAGAACACCTGTGGAGAGATCTCAAAATGGCAGTTTGGAGAAGGCACCCTTCAAATATCGGGGAACTGGAGCAGTTTGCCAAAGAAGAATGGTCTACAATTCCAGCAGAGCATTGTAAGAAACTCATTGAAGCGGTTGTTCACAGTTATTTTGGCTAAAGATTGTGCAACCAAGTATTAGGCTGAGGGTGCCAATACTTTTGTCTGGCCCATTTTTGGAGTTTTGTGTGAAATGATCAAGGATTTGATTTTTGCTTCATTCTCTTTTGTGTTTTTTCCTTGCATGCAAATTAAATGAAGATAAAAATAGCAAATAATTTGTGATTGCAATCATTTTCAGGAAGACACTGAGTATTATCTGACAGAATTGCAGGGGTGCCAATACTTTTGGCCACCACTGTATATAAAGATGATGAATAACACAGAACTGAAATTCACAGTAGCTAAAATGAATAGTGAAAATTATCAGTTATGGAAATTTAAAGTAGAGATGTTGTTATCTAAGGATGATTTATGGGAAGTAATTGTTACAGAAAGACCAGATCAAGATAATCAGACATGGGATAAAAAGAATAGACAAGCGAGAGCCACCATTAGCTTATTAGTGGATGATGCTCAATTAATACATATAAGAAATGAAGAAACAGCGAAAGGAATGTGGGAAGCATTAAGAAAACTGTATGAAAGACCTAGTTTGAATCACAAATTATTTTTATTAAGAAAGCTTTACAGTATGAGATTGAGTGCAAGTGATGACATGCAGAAGCACATATTCTCAATGATGGAAGTGATATCACAGCTAAGATATATTGGTGAAGACATTAAAGAAAGTCATATAGCAGCTATATTGTTGTGCAGTTTACCAGATTCGTATACATAGAAAACTAGATCTGAACTGAAAAAGTAAGTTAATGTGTATGCAAAATGTAAATGCACATCAACACATGACCACTACACAGAAAAACAGGCACAAAAAAACAAATATCCAAAAATGAAATAAAAAATCTTTTTGCAAAAATGCATGAAGGTAGTAATAATAATAAGGGTATTTAGTAAACATAATTTTGATCAAAATAATGTACAAGCCATCCCGCCACGTCAAGGCAACCCTCTGTGGGACAGTCCTACTCTAATATTGAAAACCTTTCCACTTGTCAAGTGACTTAAATGTGAACAAGGGCAGAGGGACTGAACCCACCAGTTGAAGCTCTGGCCAGACAGGATGGATTTTCTCAACTCAGAAAACAGGGCGGTCACACCCTTATATGCACGGAATGCACTATGAACTACATAGAAAACTAGATCTGAACTGAAAAAGTAAGTTAATGTGTATGCAAAATGTAAATGCACATCAACACATGACCACTACACAGAAAAACAGGCACAAAAAAGCAAATATCCAAAAATGAAATAAAAAATCTTTTTGCAAAAATGCATGAAGGTAGTAATAATAATAAGGGTATTTAGTAAACATAATTTTGATCAAAATAATGTACAAGCCATCCCGCCACGTCAAGGCAACCCTCTGTGGGACAGTCCTACTCTAATATTGAAAACCTTTCCACTTGTCAAGTGACTTAAATGTGAACAAGGGCAGAGGGACTGAACCCACCAGTTGAAGCTCTGGCCAGACAGGATGGATTTTCTCAACTCAGAAAACAGGGCGGTCACACCCTTATATGCACGGAATGCACTATGAACTACATAGAAAACTAGATCTGAACTGAAAAAGTAAGTTAATGTGTATGCAAAATGTAAATGCACATCAACACATGACCACTACACAGAAAAACAGGCACAAAAAAACAAATATCCAAAAATGAAATAAAAAATCTTTTTGCAAAAATGCATGAAGGTAGTAATAATAATAAGGGTATTTAGTAAACATAATTTTGATCAAAATAATGTACAAGCCATCCCGCCACGTCAAGGCAACCCTCTGTGGGACAGTCCTACTCTAATATTGAAAACCTTTCCACTTGTCAAGTGACTTAAATGTGAACAAGGGCAGAGGGACTGAACCCACCAGTTGAAGCTCTGGCCAGACAGGATGGATTTTCTCAACTCAGAAAACAGGGCGGTCACACCCTTATATGCACGGAATGCACTATGAACTACATAGAAAACTAGATCTGAACTGAAAAAGTAAGTTAATGTGTATGCAAAATGTAAATGCACATCAACACATGACCACTACACAGAAAAACAGGCACAAAAAAACAAATATCCAAAAATGAAATAAAAAATCTTTTTGCAAATATGCATGAAGGTAGTAATAATAATAAGGGTATTTAGTAAACATAATTTTGATCAAAATAATGTACAAGCCATCCCGCCACGTCAAGGCAACCCTCTGTGGGACAGTCCTACTCTAATATTGAAAACCTTTCCACTTGTCAAGTGACTTAAATGTGAACAAGGGCAGAGGGACTGAACCCACCAGTTGAAGCTCTGGCCAGACAGGATGGATTTTCTCAACTCAGAAAACAGGGCGGTCACACCCTTATATGCACGGAATGCACTATGAACTACATAGAAAACTAGATCTGAACTGAAAAAGTAAGTTAATGTGTATGCAAAATGTAAATGCACATCAACACATGACCACTACACAGAAAAACAGGCACAAAAAAACAAATATCCAAAAATGAAATAAAAAATCTTTTTGCAAAAATGCATGAAGGTAGTAATAATAATAAGGGTATTTAGTAAACATAATTTTGATCAAAATAATGTACAAGCCATCCCGCCACGTCAAGGCAACCCTCTGTGGGACAGTCCTACTCTAATATTGAAAACCTTTCCACTTGTCAAGTGACTTAAATGTGAACAAGGGCAGAGGGACTGAACCCACCAGTTGAAGCTCTGGCCAGACAGGATGGATTTTCTCAACTCAGAAAACAGGGCGGTCACACCCTTATATGCACGGAATGCACTATGAACTACATAGAAAACTAGATCTGAACTGAAAAAGTAAGTTAATGTGTATGCAAAATGTAAATGCACATCAACACATGACCACTACACAGAAAAACAGGCACAAAAAAACAAATATCCAAAAATGAAATAAAAAATCTTTTTGCAAAAATGCATGAAGGTAGTAATAATAATAAGGGTATTTAGTAAACATAATTTTGATCAAAATAATGTACAAGCCATCCCGCCACGTCAAGGCAACCTCTGTGGGACAGTCCTACTCTAATATTGAAAACCTTTCCACTTGTCAAGTGACTTAAATGTGAACAAGGGCAGAGGGACTGAACCCACCAGTTGAAGCTCTGGCCAGACAGGATGGATTTTCTCAACTCAGAAAACAGGGCGGTCACACCCTTAGGGTGAGTTTCCACGGTCAGGAAACGCTGCGTGTTTGGCGCTGTGCGCTGGCGCAGCGCCAAACACGCAGCGTCCAGATGTTACAGCATAGTGGAGGGGATTTCAAGGAATCCCGTCTCCACCATGCGTAACAATACGCAGGTGGCAAACCTGCGTAAACGGACATGCGGCGCGTCTTTTTAGACCGCAGCATGTCCTCGCGTATTGCGGCGACGGTGCGTCGCCGCAACAGAATTAACACAGGGCTATGTAGCCCTGCGCTCTTTCCGGAGGTGTTCCGGAGGTGTCCTGAACACCTCCGGAAAGATCGCGCGTCAGAAAGGGGGCGGGGCTTAGACGGAGCTGAATTTCCGCTCCGTCCAAAGCGCTATGGTTCCGGACCGTGGAACCATAGCCTTATATGCACGGAATGCACTATGAACTACATAGAAAACTAGATCTGAACTGAAAAAGTAAGTTAATGTGTATGCAAAATGTAAATGCACATCAACACATGACCACTACACAGAAAAACAGGCACAAAAAAACAATATTTTTCAATATTAGAGTAGGACTGTCCCACAGAGGGTTGCCTTGACGTGGCGGGATGGCTTGTACATTATTTTGATCAAAATTATGTTTACTAAATACCCTTATTATTATTACTACCTTCATGCATTTTTGCAAAAAGATTTTTTATTTCATTTTTGGATATTTGTTTTTTTGTGCCTGTTTTTCTGTGTAGTGGTCATGTGTTGATGTGCATTTACATTTTGCATACACATTAACTTACTTTTTCAGTTCAGATCTAGTTTTCTATGTAGTTCATAGTGCATTCCGTGCATATAAGGGTGTGACCGCCCTGTTTTCTGAGTTGAGAAAATCCATCCTGTCTGGCCAGAGCTTCAACTGGTGGGTTCAGTCCCTCTGCCCTTGTTCACATTTAAGTCACTTGACAAGTGGAAAGGTTTTCAATATTAGAGTAGGACTGTCCCACAGAGGGTTGCCTTGACGTGGCGGGATGGCTTGTACATTATTTTGATCAAAATTATGTTTACTAAATACCCTTATTATTATTACTACCTTCATGCATTTTTGCAAAAAGATTTTTTATTTCATTTTTGGATATTTGTTTTTTTGTGCCTGTTTTTCTGTGTAGTGGTCATGTGTTGATGTGCATTTACATTTTGCATACACATTAACTTACTTTTTCAGTTCAGATCTAGTTTTCTATGTAGTTCATAGTGCATTCCGTGCATATAAGGGTGTGACCGCCCTGTTTTCTGAGTTGAGAAAATCCATCCTGTCTGGCCAGAGCTTCAACTGGTGGGTTCAGTCCCTCTGCCCTTGTTCACATTTAAGTCACTTGACAAGTGGAAAGGTTTTCAATATTAGAGTAGGACTGTCCCACAGAGGGTTGCCTTGACGTGGCGGGATGGCTTGTACATTATTTTGATCAAAATTATGTTTACTAAATACCCTTATTATTATTACTACCTTCATGCATTTTTGCAAAAAGATTTTTTATTTCATTTTTGGATATTTGTTTTTTTGTGCCTGTTTTTCTGTGTAGTGGTCATGTGTTGATGTGCATTTACATTTTGCATACACATTAACTTACTTTTTCAGTTCAGATCTAGTTTTCTATGTAGTTCATAGTGCATTCCGTGCATATAAGGGTGTGACCGCCCTGTTTTCTGAGTTGAGAAAATCCATCCTGTCTGGCCAGAGCTTCAACTGGTGGGTTCAGTCCCTCTGCCCTTGTTCACATTTAAGTCACTTGACAAGTGGAAAGGTTTTCAATATTAGAGTAGGACTGTCCCACAGAGGGTTGCCTTGACGTGGCGGGATGGCTTGTACATTATTTTGATCAAAATTATGTTTACTAAATACCCTTATTATTATTACTACCTTCATGCATTTTTGCAAAAAGATTTTTTATTTCATTTTTGGATATTTGTTTTTTTGTGCCTGTTTTTCTGTGTAGTGGTCATGTGTTGATGTGCATTTACATTTTGCATACACATTAACTTACTTTTTCAGTTCAGATCTAGTTTTCTATGTAGTTCATAGTGCATTCCGTGCATATAAGGGTGTGACCGCCCTGTTTTCTGAGTTGAGAAAATCCATCCTGTCTGGCCAGAGCTTCAACTGGTGGGTTCAGTCCCTCTGCCCTTGTTCACATTTAAGTCACTTGACAAGTGGAAAGGTTTTCAATATTAGAGTAGGACTGTCCCACAGAGGGTTGCCTTGACGTGGCGGGATGGCTTGTACATTATTTTGATCAAAATTATGTTTACTAAATACCCTTATTATTATTACTACCTTCATGCATTTTTGCAAAAAGATTTTTTATTTCATTTTTGGATATTTGTTTTTTTGTGCCAGATTCGTATACAGCCTTGATAAATGCTCTTGAGACGAGACCAGAAACTGACATTACATTACAGTAGATTTTGTGAAAACAAGACTAATAGATGAATATCAGAAACGAAAAGAACAAAGCAATGATTCTTCTACTGAAAAGGACAGTGAAAACGCTCTTAAAGCTACAGAATTTAAAAAACCCTATAATAAAGAGACAAGAGAATGCTTCAGATGTAAGAAAAAAAGGTCATTTAAAGAAAGACTGTACCATATAGAAAACAGAACAACAAAAATTACAACATAAAAAGCATACACAGAAAGTGAAAAACACAATTTCCGATTCGTGTGAGAATAATTGGAATGGCACATTCAAAATAACAGACAAGAAATCATCACTTGGTTGGTTTATTGATTCAGGAGCAACAAGTCATATGACAAGTGACAAGAATTTCTTTACTGATCTTGATTTAGATAAGAAAGAAGCCATTTATCTTGCAGATGGAAGCAAAATAACCACAGAAGGTATCGGACAAGGTATGCTAAATTGTTCAAACAAGTTCGGACAAGATTCAAAGATACTTGTACAGGATGTCTTGTATGTTCCAAAATTGGAAGGCGGATTATTATCTGTGAAACGTTTAACAGCAAAAGGACTTACAGTAAAATTCAAAGACAATGAGTGTGCAATTATTGCAGGAAACAAGATGATAACCAAAGTCAAGGCAGATGAACAATTATATCATTTTGACAAACCAAAGGAACAGATGAAGGTATGTACACATGATCACAAAAACTATATTCACATGTGGCATAGACGTCTAGGACATAGACACCCGGACAGTGTAAGGGAACTACAGAGAAAAGAATTGACAAAAGATTTAAAGATATCAGATTGCTCAATTACCATAAGATGTGAATGTTGTATAAAATCCAAAGCCATAAGTATATCTATTCCAAAAGAAAGTGAGATGAAAATTGAAAGACCACTTGATTTGGTGCATACTGACGTATGTGGACCCATGAAAGTGACTACATCAGGAGGCAATAGATACATGTTGACTTTTATAGATGACTACTCAAGATACACAGTCACATACTTAATTAAGAACAAAAGTGAAGTTTTTGATAAACTTGTAGACTATGTAACAAGATCAAGTAACAAATTTCAAAGGAAGCCAATTGTCATCAGAAGTGATAATGTAGGTGAATTTACAGGTCACAGAATAGAAGACTACTTAAGACAAAGTGGAATAGAACATCAGAAAACTGTTCCATACACACCTGAACAAAATGGAGTAGCAGAAAGGAAAAACAGAACTCTAACAGAAATGATGAGATGTATGCTGACAGATTCTAAACTACCAGAGAAATATTTGGGTGAGGCAGCAATGACAGCTACATATCTACAGAACCGACTTTTTTCCAGAAAACTGAAGAAAACTCCATATGAATTGTGGCAAGGTATGAAACCAAGTGTCAATCATTTAAAAGTTTTTGGATGTAAAGTTTTTATATTCATTCCAACAGAAAAATGTTCGAAACTTCAAAACAGATCCATGGAAGGAATATTTGTTGGATATAGTGAAAACTGCAAAGGATATAGAATCTTAGATCCCAAAACAGACAGAGTTACAGTGAATAACAGTGTGACATTCATTGAAGATTTAAATGAAGATATTATGATTTCAGTTGAAACAAAAAATGAGAAAAACAATAGTGACATAACTGAAGAAATATCTGATGAGAAAGAAGTAGAAATTAATGAAGAACAAAATACTGAAAGTGAAGAATCACAACTACAAACAGACACAGAACCAAGACGTTCAATAAGAGAGAACAAAGGAAAACCACCAAAACGTCTTTCATACAAGACAAGTATAAGAAAAATCTATGAGCCTACCTCTTGGGAAGACATATTTAAACTTCCTGAAGAAGAAGCTAATAATTGGATAGAAGCAACAGAAACTGAAATTAAATCCATGCATAATTCAAATACATGGACACTAACAGATTTGCCAGAAGGAAGAAAAGCCATAGGATGTAAATGGATTTTTAAAGTAAAATACCAAACAGATGGCACACCTGAAAGATATCAAGCAGGACTCGTAGCTAAACGGTATTCTAAAAATATGGAGAAGACTATGATGAAACATTTGCTCCAGTTGTCAAACACACTACAATAAGAACTTTACTTACATTTGCAGCAATGGAACAGATGGAACTAAGACATCTGGATGTAAAGACAGCTTTTTAGAATGGAGATTTAACAGAAGACATTTACATGGAACAACCTACAGGATTCAAAGATGAAAGAAATCCAAACAAAGTTTGTAAACTACAGAAAAGCATGTATGGTTTAAAGCAAGTAGCTAAAGCATGGAATGACAAAATCACGGAAGTACTAACAAATGAAAAATTTCAAAGAAGTAAAGCTGATCCATGCTTGTACACAAAAAGGCTGAGTGGATTTATGTACTCATATATGAAGACATTTTGATTTGTTTTAAACAAGAAAGGGATAAAGAAAACATTCTAAAAATCCTGAAACTAAATGTTGAAATCAAAGACTTGGGAAATGTAAAACAGTACCTAGGAATATAGATAGAAAGAGAAGAAAACGGAAGTTTCCTACTGAATCAAAATCACATGATTCAAGACATAACAGAAAAATTTGGACTAAAGGATGCAAAAACAGTAAAGTCTCCACTGGAAACTAATTATCTCAAAGAGATGAACAGTGAAAAAAATATGCTACCAAACAATGAAGAATACAGAACAGCAATAGGAAAACTACTGTATCTAGCAACCGTTACAAGACCAGACATAGCAGCAGCAGTAGGAATCCTGAGTAGAAAGGTATCAAAACCAAATAATGCTGATTGGAATGCCATGAAGAGAGTAATACAATATTTGAAAGGAACTAGCAATGTTAAGCTGAAATTACCCACAGGTGATTATTGCATTTTAACAGGATATGTTGATGCAGATTGGGCTGGAGATCCAACTGACAGAAGATCTACCAGTGAACATATTTTTTTTCTCTCAGGTGGACCAATAAGTTGGACAAATAAGAAACAGTCACTGTGAAGTTGTGACACTATCTTCAACAGAAGCAGAATTGTTATGAATGTTTTAGAAATGAATTCTGAGCAGAAGCTCCCTCTGGTGGTTACAAACAGTACTGAACCATTCAATGAGGATTGGCAATCAGGAATTACAGACTGGCTGGATATATGGGAGGTTTCCCCCATCATGGTTGCCGGTGATCAATTGTTCCTGTCTTAACGTTGTTTCCTGGTTCACTTGGAAGCTTGCTGAGTCTTCCCTCTTCTCCTGCTCTCAGATAAGATATTTTCTGTTTTTTGTTTTTGTGCTTGCCATTTGCATTTTTCTCTGCATTTCTGTGAGGTTGGCCAGGTTCCCCTCCCCGGGGGGCTTGGGCCCCTCTCGGTTCCTCTGGAGCCACTGTTGTTTGTTCATTTGCCTTTTCCAATTTTTTCAGTGGCTGCGGCTGAGTTTTGTTACACCAGAGAACTAATTTAGGTGGTAGAGGTCGTGTGATCTCAGGTGTTTTTGCAATTAGTAGCGTTGGCTTTTTTTAAGGGTTTTTTGGATTGCAGTAAGTATCCTTCCTATTCGTTTCTGTCTAGGCATATTGGGCCCCAATGTTTGCTCATACTATTTTCTGTCTGTGTCTGTATTTCTCTTGTCTAATCGCCATTACATGTTTGGGGGCTTCCTATGTTCTTTGTGGATCTGCTCCGGGGCAGATAGCTTTCCTCTTTCTATCTTTAGGTGTAGTTATCCTCTCAGGCTGTGACGAGGCGTCTAGGACCAACGTAGGAACGCTCCACGGCTGCCTTTAGTTGTGGTGGTTAGTCAGGGTACTGCAATCCAGTAGATTCCAACCTCTCTGGTGTATTGCCGTTTTTGCCTGCTCTCCTCAGCTACCAAAACATAACAGTATCACCGGCCCAACTGAAAATTGTATGGTACTCACAGAAGGGAAAAATAGTGTGGAAACAAAAAAGTTGTCAGAGTTGTCAGAGATTTTTTTTTTTTTCCTGTTTGTTGCATTTTTTCCCTCTTTTTCTCTGGATGCCGAGGAGGATTTTTTTTTCTCAATGGAGTTTGCACAGTTGTCTGGCCGTGTGGATCAGCTTGTCACTGAGGTCCGGAGTATTGCTACCTTTCTTGCTAGGTTGCCAGTTGTGGAACCCAGGATCCCCATGCCAGATTTGTTTTTGGGGAATCGAGCTAAATTTCTGAATTTCAAAAATAACTGTAAGTTGTTTTTTGCCTTATAACCTAAGTCCTCAGGGAACGCAGCACAGCAGGTTCAAATTGTCATCTCTCTCCTGCGTGGTGATCCTCAGGATTGGGCTTTTTCCCTGTCACCTGGGGACCCTGTTTTGAGTAATGTTGATGCATTTTTTCTGGCTCTGGGGTTATTGTACGATGAACCTAATGTCACTGATCAAGCTGAAAAAACCTTGCTGGCATTAAATCAGGGGCTTGAGGACGCTGAATTGTACTGTCAGAAATTCGAAAGTGGGCAGTCCTGACCAAATGGAATGATGATGCTTTGGCAGCCCTTTTTCGGAAGGGTCTGTCAGAGAATGTAAAAGATGTTATGGTGGGTTTCCCTGCTCCCTCTGGTCTCAATGATTCTATGTCCTTAGCGATTCAAATTGACAGACGTTTGCGTGAGCGTAGAGGTATGTGTGGAATAGTGTTGCCTTGTGAACCAGCTTCTGAACCCATGCAGTGTGATAGAGTGGCTTCTAGGGCACAGCGTCATGAGTTTCGAAAACGCAATGGGTTATGTTTCTACTGTGGTGTTGCCTCTCATGCTATTTCAGTCTGCCCTAAGCTGGGAAGACGTTTTGCACGCTCAGTTTTCTTGGGCAGTGTTCAGACTAAATTTCTGTTGACTGTTACCCTGATTTGCTCCCTGTCCACATTTTCTGCTCAGGCTTTTGTTGATTCAGGAGCAGCTATTAACCTGATGGATTTTGATTTTGCTAAATGTTGTGGGTTTCCCTTGATGCCCCTACGGAAGTCTATTCCCCTACTGGGGATTGATTCTACCCCTTTGGTGGAGAATAAACCCCAGTTTTCTACTCAGGTGATAATGAGGGTTGAACCTGATCATCAGGAGAGTTGCAAATTTTTGGTGTTGTATAATCTGCATGACATTATTGTAATAGGTTTCCCTTGGTTACAGTCTCATAATCCTGTTTTGGATTGGAAATCTGTGTCTGTAACCAGTTGGGGATGCCAATGTGTTAATGCCAACACTCTTGTTTTTTCTGCCTCTCCCCAGGCTCAAGATGTTCCTGACTTTTTGACTGATTTTTCTGATGTATTTAGCGAAAGTAAATCTGCATCCTTGCCCCCCCATAGGAGCTATGACTGCGCTATTGAATTAGTGCCTGGTAGTAAGTTTCCTAAAGGTCGCCTTTTTAACTTGTCTGTACCTGAACATGACGTATGCGGTCTTATATCAAGGAGTCATTGGAGAAGGGTCATATCAGACCATCCTCTTCACCCTTGGGTGCCGGTTTTCTCTTTGTGGCCAAAAAGGATGGTTCATTAAGGCCGTGTATTGATTATCGTCTCTTGAACAATATCACTGTGAAATATCAATATCCGTTACCCTTGATTTCTGATCTGTTTTCCAGGGTGAAAAGTGCTACTTGGTTTACCAAGCTTGACCTCAGGGGGGCGTATAACCTTATTTGCATTAAGCACGGGGAAGAATGGAAGATGGCGTTTAATACCCCAGAGGGGCATTTTGAGTACCTAGTGATGCCTTTTGGGCTCACTAATGCTCCTTCCTTCTTCCAGTCCTTCATGAATGACATTTTCAGGGATTTTGTGGATAAATATCTGATTGTTTATTTGGATGATATCTTGATTTTTTCCAATGACTGGGACTCTCATGTAAAACATGTTCGGACTGTGTTCCAGATTTTGAGAGAGAATGCTCTGTATGTGAAGGGATCAAAGTGTCTTTTTGGCGTACAGAGGATTTCATTTCTGGGATTCATTTTGTCTCCATCTGTTATTGAAATGGACCCGGTCAAGGTTCAGGCCATCTGTGATTGGGTCCAACCTACTTCATTAAAGGCGCTTCAGAGATTCTTGGGTTTTGCCAATTTTTATCGTAAATTTATTGGTAATTTCTCTGTTATTGTTAAACCATTGACTGATTTGACCAAAAAGGGTTCTGATGTGGTGAATTGGCCTCCTGAGGCAGTCTCTGCGTTTCAGGAACTTAAACAGAGATTCACTTCTGCTCCTGTTCTACGGCAGCCTGAGGTTTCTCTGCCATTTCAGGTGGAGGTTGATGCCTCTGAAATTGTGGCAGGCGCCGTTTTGTCCCAAAGAGATCCTGAGACCTCTAAAAGTAACCCTTATGCTTTTTTCTCTCGAAAATTTTCTCCAACTGAGCGTAATTATGACGTGGGTAATCGGGAGTTATTGGCCATGAAGTGGGCTTTTGAAGAGTGGAGACATTGGCTGGAGGGAGCCAAACATCAGGTGGTGGTCCTCACGGACCATAAGAATCAGGTTTATCTGGAATCATTCAAGCGACTTAATCCTAGACAGGCCAGGTGGGCCTTGTTTTTCACACGTTTTAATTTTGTGGTTTCCTTTCTTCCTGGCACTAAAAATGTTAAGGCGGATACCCTCTCGAGGAGTTTCCTTGCGGACTCTCCTGAGTTATCTGATCCTGATGTTATTTTGAAAGAGGGTGTAGTTCTTTCCGCCATCTCTCCCAATTTGAGACTGGCTCAAATTGGGAGAGTGTCAGGAGGATAAACCCGAGCGCTGCCCTGTTGGGAAATTGTTTGTCCCAGACCAGTGGAAGAAGAGTGTGATGTCTGAGATTCATTGTTCCACGTTGGCCGGTCATCCCGGAATTTTTGGTACCAGAGACTTGATGAGTCGGTCCTTTTGGTGGCCTACTTTGTCTCGTGACGTCAGGGAGTTTGTGCAGTCCTGTGGGACTTGCTCTCACTCCAAGCCTTGCTCTCGCTCTAGTGGTTTGTTGATGCCATTGCCTGTGCCCAAGAGACCATGGACCCATATCTCTATGGATTTTATTTCCGACCTCCCTGTTTCTCAGAGAATGACCGTTATCTGGGTGATTTGTGATAGGTTTTCCAAGATGATACATCTTGTGCCATTACCTAAGTTGCCTTCCTCCTCCGAATTGGTGCCTTTGTTCCTTCAGCACGTGGTTCGGTTACACGGCATTCCTGAGAACATTGTGTCTGACAGAGGAGTCCAGTTTGTATCCAGATTTTGGAGGACTTTTTGTTCTAAACTGGGTGTTCAATTGTCCTTCTCTGCTTTTCATCCTCAGACCAATGGACAAACTGAGAGAACAAACCAGACATTGGAGACTTATCTGAGATTCTTTGTGTCTGCTGATCAAGATGACTGGGTCTCTTTTTTGCCTTTGGCTGAGTTTGCTCTTAATAATAGGGCAAGCTCTGGCACTTTGATGTCTCCATTTTTCTGTAATTTTGGGTTTCACCCTCGATTTTCTTCGGGACAGACGGAGGCTTCTGTCTGTCCGGGTGTTGACTCTGTTGTGGAGCGTATGCAGCAGATTTGGGACCAGGTAGTGGAGAGGTTGTCCCTTTCTCAGGAGAAGGCCCAGCGGTTTGCCAACCGGCATAGGACTGATGGTCCTCGGTTTAAAGTGGGGGACTTGGTCTGGTTGTCCTCAAGAAATATCCCTATGAGAGTTGCATCTCCTAAGTTTAAGCCTAGGTTCATTGGACCTTATAAGATCATGGAGATTCTTAATCCTGTTTCCTTTCGTTTACTTCTTCCAGGGACATTTAAGATCCACCATAACGTGTTCCACAAGTCCTTATTGAAGAGGTTTGTGGAGCCAGTGGTTCCTATGGCTGCGCCTCCTGACCCTGTTTTGGTTGAGGGTAATCTGGAGTATGTGGTTGAGAAAATATTGGATTCTCGTTTTTCTAGACGGAAACTCCAGTATTTGGTTAAGTGGAGAGGTTATGGTCAGGAGGACAATTCTTGGGTGTTTGCTTCGGACATCCATGCTAGGAGACTGATCCGTGCGTATCACAGAGCTCATCCTGACCAACCTGGTTGCACAAATGAGGGTTCGGTGACCCCTCCTCAAGGGGGGGGGTACTGTTATGAATGTTTTAGAAATGAATTCTGAGCAGAAGCTCCCTCTGGTGGTTACAAACAGTACTGAACCATTCAATGAGGATTGGCAATCAGGAATTACAGACTGGCTGGATATAAGGGAGGTTCCCCCCATCATGGTTGCCGGTGATCAATTGTTCCTGTCTTAACGTTGCTACCTGGTTCACTTTGAAGCTTGCTGAGTCTTCCCTCTTCTCCTGCTCTCAGATAAGATATTTTCTGTTTTTTGTTTTTGTGCTTGCCATTTGCATTTTTCTCTGCATTTCTGTGAGGTTGGCCAGGTTCCCCTCCCCGGGGGGCTTGGGCCCCTCTCGGTTCCTCTGGAGCCACTGTTGTTTTTTCATTTGCCTTTTCCAATTTTTTCAGTGGCTGCGGCTGAGTTTTGTTACACCAGAGAACTAATTTAGGTGGTAGAGGTCGTGTGATCTCAGGTGTTTTTGCAATTAGTAGCGTTGGCTTTTTTTTTAGGGTTCTTTGGATTGCAGTAAGTATCCTTCCTATCCGTTTCTGTCTAGGCAGACAGGGCCCCAACGTTTGCTCATACTATTTTCTGTCTGTGTCTGTAATTACTCTTGTCTAACCGCCATTATATGTTTGGGGGCTTCCTATGTTCTTTGTGGATCTGCTCCGGGGCAGATAGCTTTCCTCTTTCTATCTTTAGGTGTAGTTATCCTCTCAGGCTGTGACGAGACGTCTAGGACCAACGTAGGAACTCTCCACGGCTGCCTTTAGTTGTGGTGGTTAGTCAGGGTACTGCAATCCAGTAGATTCCAACCTCTCTGGTGTATTGCCGTTTTTGCCTGCTCTCCTCAGCTACCAAAACATTACACAGAATAAGTTGCAGCAGTACATGCGAGTCAAGAAGTACTGTGGTTAAGACAATTGTTGACAGAATTAGGACAACCACAGTTGGAACCAACAAAACTAAAAGAGGACAATCAAGGATGTTTTGTTCTTGCTCAGATGGAAAGAGTCAATCCAAGAACCAAGCATATTGATGTGAAATATCATTTCTTGAGAGATCATCAGGATCAAGGAGTCTTGATGTTGGAGTATTGCCCTACTGAAGAAATGACAGCAGACATTTTCACGAAGGCGTTAAATGCCGATAAACATCAGAGACTAATATAAAAGTTGGGTTTGATTGAATAAGTCCTTACTGTTGAGAAAGGGTGTTGGCATATGCAACAGTTTGGGACTTATTATAAGTAAAAGGAGGACTTTATACTAACCAGACAGCAGATGGCGATAGTGTGTAATGTTAAATGCTTGCTGCAATTTTGGGAAGGGAAACTCTCTTGTTGTTGTTGGTTGTTTTACTTTTGCTTCCTGTTTCGTTTTCTACATGGACTGTGTGACACTGTATTGTATCATGATTTACCCAGTATGAAGTAAATACTGTTTATTCAAGATACCTTGCTGTCTGAAGCTTTCGTAAGTACAATGCCGACGATAATAAGATGCACTCTGCGACACTTTGGACCTTGTGGGAGTCTAACTGAGTCAGCATGGAGCCACCAGTGGTGCATGAGAAGGACTCTTGGACTGTTACATACGGATCCCCATAGACTTTGATGTCCAAGATTTATCCACAAAACAGAAGAGAACAGGACATTCTCTTACGTACAAAAGACAATGATCCATTTTTAAAACTGATTTGTGTATTTTTCAATGAAACTCTATCGGTTGAGAAAAGATGGACAGCTCTAAGACATGTCACACAATGTGTGAATATAACCTTATGTTCAGTTCTAAGTAGGTAACTGTGCTTTTGAGGTTTTTGGAATAACCAGATGAAGGTTTCATTAAAATTGTTGCATCTTCAAGAGAACATGCTGTGTATTGCATATTGTTCACCGCAAAACATTGGTTGAAGATAAGTCAATTGATTTAGAATTATTTTGACCACAGTTATATATTGCTATAGTATATTCTACCAGCAATACTGTTAGGGTCAGTTTTATAAAAGTTTTATTGCTTTTATTGTTAGGGTTTCATGCATGAAATGCTCTTTCATTTCATTCTATAGCATCTCTATTGTTCTGGAATTTGACTGGCTCATAAAAATGTTGTTGTTCCTCAGCCTTTGTAATGAGTACGTCCCCAAGTTGAATTGTTTTGTGACGTCTCAGATTTGATTCTTCTGTGCACCTAAAGTTATTTTAATGTTACAGAATAGCATTGTTATTCTATGTAAGTTATAATGCAATTATTATTTTATGCGTTTTGTGTACCATCTCTACAGGGCAATACAAGATTATGAAATGCAGCGCCTTTAAAAGAATTCCAATAGATTGATATTATGATTTTATTTAGAAATATATAATTTTTTGCCTATTTTGGATTCTTAGATGAACTGCCTTCCAAAATTTATCTCATAGACAGCGTCCTGACAGTTCTTTCATGGGCTATCCATCCACATTGCATTCAGCTGGCTCTAATATCTGAGGCAGATGGACACCTCACAAAAGACCCCTCACCTCTCCAAGCTGGTCTTTCAACATGCCTGATTAAATCCTAATACATAAGTTAGAATTGATACAGTGACTCTGGGGGGATTCAATTAGTGCAGAAGGCATGAAGAAAACAGCACAAAGAGATGTGGTAGTTAGAAAGTCATTTTCTTTTGATCATTATAGCATCTTACATGTGGAAGAAGAAAATTATAGGCTCATGTGTCTTTCCTTAATATCCTCTGGGGCCAGATTTGTCGTAACATCGAAGTTAGCTGTCAGATTTGACAAAATCGTGTGGAGTTGATGAATTTACAGCACTCTTTTAAAAGCTGGAGCCATAACTGTGCAAAAGAGTCAAATAAATAAATTCCTCCTTCCCAGATTGTATTTTAAAATTTCAGCCAACATTTCAAATATAGAGTTTGTCCTAAAATACGCACATCTTAACAGAATGCCCAAATATGCAAACCTTAATAAAAGAACTAGACATTGTTAGATACTCAGAAATTGTTGTGTACAATAGATGGCAGTGCTGGCTAAAGTGATGCACAAGCAAAGGGGAGGGCACCACAGAAATTGGGCATTCTGAGCATTCAACTCCTGTTATTGCATTAAATTAACTAACTATGCTGATGCATTAATAGGGAATATAGGTGTTTGCGTAGGAAAAAGGAGACATTAAGAAAGTCTATTTATAAGGATTATAATTTCTAATGTATTATCAGAATTGGTCACATGGCTGACAGCCCTGAAAGGATAGTGAGAACTCAGCTAGTAAATCCAATATGCAGAGTTCTAGTTATACATATACACATTAGGAGAGATTTGTCAAGCTAAATGTGCCAAAATTCTGGCACGATTTGCTCCAAAAACCTTATATTAATGACTCACACTATATTTATTATATATTTTAGATACTTTCTGCATCATGATAGACAAGAGGTTGCACTAGCTGAAAGGCGCATGGTTTACCAGAAAGGGTGTTGCTTAACTTTGGAACAATGCACCAAAAATGAACCAAATTCTGGCATAAAGTAAACCAGCTAAATATTGTATAAAAAGCATGATAAATGTTGCACTTTGATAAATGTGACACATTTTAAGATTGTCTAGTCTAAATTTGCACAAATTTGTCTATTGTCTATTGTGCATGAGATTCTTACTTTTTTTTTTATAAAGAAATGTTATCAATTTCTAGAATACTTTTTAGTTAAGAGACTGATCAAAATCAATGGTTTTTAAAGATACTTGGAAAACCCCTTCTTAAAGTAGACCTAACATGTATATGAATGCTATATAACTAAAGATCTGGGGTTGATCTGCAGGTACAGGTGCTTCTCACAAAATCAGAATATCATCAAAAGTTAATTTGTTTCAGTTCTTTAATACAAAAAGTGAAACTCATATATTATATAGAGCCATTACAGAGTGATCTATTTCAAAAGTTTATTTCTGTTAATGTTGATGATTATGGCTTACAGCCAATGAAAATCCAAAAGTCATTATCTCAGTAAATTAGAATAATTAACAAAAAACACATGCAAAGGCTTCCTAAGCATTTAAAAAGGTCCCTTCAGTAAGCTCCACAATCATGGGGAAGACTACTGACATGCCAGATGTCCAGAAGGCAGTTATTGACACACTCCACAAGGGGGGTAAGCCACAAAAGGTCATTGCTAAAGAAGCTGTCTGCTCACAGAGTGCTGTATCCAAGCATATTAATGAAAAGTTGGGTGGAAGGAAAAAGTGTGGTAGAAAAAGATGCACGTCAGCCTTTTGATGATATTCTAATTTTGTGAGAAGCACCTGTAAATAGCATTTAAATGTGATATGCCTGCCTGCTTGAGCAGCAGCTACAGAAAGAAAATGAAGCTTTAGTCCCCTTGTAACCAATCTCTGAGTCATCAACGCATTGCCAAGGAGGGATTATACCATTGCTTGGGAGGTAAAATTAAGGATACCTCCAGTCGAGTACTGTCCTTGTCAGGATGGGGGATCTCGCATGCACCATGACAGAACACATGAATGGATTCCATCGGTTACTTTAAGGGTGAGACCAAACCCCAATATTTTTTATATTGCACTGATACATCTGGGCACCGTTATATGTGTTATATCTATGTTTTTCTATTATATGTTAATTTTGTGATTACATAGGTTGATCCCCCATTTTAATTGACAAAATAAAAGTTAGGTTTTATGATCCTACACATATCTTATCCTTGCTGATATATACAGTGTCTTGCAAATGCATTCCCTCACTTGACATTTTTTCTGTTTTGCTACCTCGCAACCTGCAATTTCACTGTTTTTTTGAGGGTTTGCATCAGTTCATGTAAAGAACATACCTACAACTGTGAATGTTTGGTTTTCTTTTTTTTAGTGAATCACATAACAAATAAGACAAAATAGCTAAAAACTTAAGTGTGGGGGAGTCGAACAAAACTTATGAACATGGATAGAGCCAGAAAGTAGGTATCGGGACAATAATATAGATAAAAAAATTTGCCTTTATTAAACAGTGGATGGCAACAGTCGGAACAATAAAAAAGGACAACTGTGTACAACATACAGCATATATTGAATACAACCGAATAGGGGACCACAAAAAAGATGTTATAAGTGGAATGTTATGCAAAACCTAGTAAACTGGATTACAAAAAAGTATAGGTGCAAAAATCACTATTCCCATGGTAGATAGTGTCCAATATGGCAGAATAAACAGAAAGTCAGTGCACTAATACCCAATCAAACACCTTAATACAGTGATGAAGTAATCATGAAAATAGACATCGCTTTTGTTCGGCTTCCCTATTCCTGAATGGTCTGCAATTCATTGTTCAGGACGTACATGTAACTATCATTTATGGTTGATATTCAGAGATGGACTCTCTCTATTTAAATTGTTACATCCACTTTTTCTGTTTGTATTAAAAACTTAAGTGTGCATAACTATTCACTCCTCTAAAGTAAGTACTTTGTAGAGCCTCCTTTTGTGGCAATTACAGCTGCAAGTCACTTTGGATAAGTCTCAATGAGCTTTCTACATCTGGCCATTGGGATTTTTGCCCATTACTTAAGGCAAAACTGTTCCAGCTCCTTCAAGTTAGATGGTTTCCTCTGGTGAACAGCAATTTCAAGCCTGTCCACAGATTATCAATTGAATTAAGGTCTGGATTTTGACAAGGCCACTCCAAAACATTTACATGTTTACATGCTCTATGTAGCAGAAATGCCCACATGCTATGAGCGCCGACTAACAGGCGGTGCTCATAGCGATCCAGCAATGACAATCACAGTGGTCTTCTCCTGACCCCTGTTTGTCATGATAACCCATTGGCGACCCGGGTTCATGTGACACTGGTGCCGATGGGAGGAGGTAATGTCGCGCTTCCAGCACATGCTTGTTAAATGCCGCTGTCAGAGTTTGACAACGCAATGTAACATGTTAGCCATGGGTGAATCGCGATTTTACCCACTGCTGTTCCGGGCACATGTCAACTGATCAGATCAGCTGTTATGGCTAGGAAAAGTTGCGGGAACATCGCTGGAGCTCGAACCATACAGGGGAGGTGTTATGTTACGGTAGCTGAGGAGTGCAGGTAAAAAAGGAAATACACCAGAGCAGTTGGAATCTATGAGATTGCAGTACCCTGACTAACCACCGCAACTAGAGGCAGCCGTGGAGCGTTCCTACGATGGTCCTAGCACGCCTCGTCACAGCCTGAGAAACTAACTACACCTAAAGATAGAAATAGGAAAGCTATCTGCCCCGGAGCAGAACCCCAAAGATAATAGAAAGCCCCCAAACATGTAATGGCGGTTAGACAAGAGGAAATACTGACACAGAAAGAAAATAGTATGAGCAAACGCTGGGGCCCAAACTATCTAAATAGAAAAGGACAGGAAGGGTACTTACTGCAATCCCAGAAAACCCTGAAAAACACCAACTCTACTAATTTCAAAATCACCTGAGATCACACGACCTCTACCACCTAAATTAGTTCTCTGGTGTAACAAAAACAGCAGCCACTGAAAAAAACTGCAAAAAGCAAAAGTACAAAACACAGTGGCTGGACTAAACTGAGAGGGCAAAAGCCCCCGGAGGGGACCCAGAAGGCCCCCACAGAAGTGCAGGACAAAATGCAAAAATATAGCAAAAACACAAAATAAGAAATTGTCTTATCTGATAGCAGGAGATGCAGACACGACACAGCAGGATACAAGGGAAACTGGAAAGAAGGATTCAGACCAGAACAATTGATCACCGGCAACCCTGATGGGAAAATGATTCCCTTAAATAAGACCAATCAGTAACACCTGATTCCCAATCCTCACTAGTACCGCTTGTAACCACCAGAGGGAGCCTCTGCTCAGAACTCATCTCAAACCCATTCACAACAGTACCCCCCCCTTGAGGAGGGTCACCGAACCCTCATTTGAGCAACCAGGTCGGTCAGGATGAGTTCTATGATACGCACGGATAAGTCTCCTAGCATGGATGTCCGAAGCAAACACCCAAGAATTATCTTCCTGACCATAACCTCTCCATTTAACCAAATACTGGAGTCTTCGTCTAGAAAAACGAGAATCCAATATTTTCTCAACCACATACTCCAGATTGCCCTCAACCAAAACAGGGTCAGGAGGCACAGCAGCAGGAACCACTGGCTCAACAAACCTCTTCAACAAGGACTTGTGGAACACGTTATGGATCTTAAATGTCCCTGGAAGAAGCAAACGAAAAGAAACAGGATTAATAATCTCCATGATCTTATAAGGTCCAATGAACCTAGGCTTAAATTTAGGAGATGCTACTCTCATAGGAATATTCTTTGAGGACAACCAGACCAAGTCCCCCACTTTAAACCGAGGACCATCAGTCCTATGCCGGTTAGCAAACCGCTGGGCCTTCTCCTGAGAGAGGGACAACCTCTCCACTACCTGGTCCCAAATCGCTGCATACGCTCAACAACAGAGTCAACACCTGGACAGACAGAAGCCTCCGTCTGTCCTGAAGAAAATCGAGGGTGAAACCCAGAATTACAGAAAAACGGAGACATCAAAGTGGCAGAGCTAGCCCTATTATTAAGAGCAAACTCAGCCAAAGGCAAAAAAGAGACCCAGTCATCCTGATCAGCAGACACAAAGCATCTTAGATAAGTCTCCAATGTCTGGTTTGTTCTCTCAGTTTGACCATTGGTCTGAGGATGAAATGCCGAGGAGAAAGACAATTGAACACCCAGTTTAGAACAAAAAGTCCTCCAAAATCTGGAAACAAACTGGACTCCTCTGTCAGACACAATGTTCTCAGGAATGCCGTGTAAACGAACCACGTGCTGAAGGAACAACGGCACCAATTCAGAGGAGGAAGGCAACTTAGGTAATGGCACAAGATGTATCATTTTGGAAAACCTATCACAAATTACCCAGATGGTGGTCATTCTCTGAGAAACAGGAAGATCGGAAATGAAATCCATAGAGATATGGGTCCATGGTCTCTTGGGCACAGGCAATGGCATCAACAAACCACTAGAGCGAGAGCAAGGCTTGGAGCGAGAGCAAGTCCCGCAGGACTGCACAAATTCCCTGACATCGCGAGACAAGGTAGGCCACCAAAAGGACCGACCAACCAAGTCTCTGGTACCAAAAATTCCGGGATGCCCAGCCAATGCGGAACAATGAATCTCAGACATCACACTCTTTTTCCATTGGTCCGGGACAAACAATTTTCCAACAGGGCAGCGCTCGGGCCTATCCTCCTGACACCCCTCCAGAGCAAGTCTCAAATTAGGCGAGATGGCGGAAAGAACTACACCCTCCTTCAAAATAACAGAGGGATCAGATAGCTCAGGAGAGTCCGCAAGGAAACTCCTCGAGAGGGCATCCGCCTTAACATTCTTAGTGCCAGGAAGAAAGGAAACCACAAAATTAAAACGTGTGAAAAACAAGGCCCACCTGGCCTGTCTAGGATTGAGTCGCTTGGCAGATTCCAGATAGACCAGATTCTTATGGTCCGTAAGGACCACCACCTGATGTTTGGCTCCCTCCAGCCAATGTCTCCACTCTTCAAAAGCCCACTTCATGGCCAATAACTCCCGATTACCCACGTCATAATTACGTTCAGTAGGAGAAAATTTTCGAGAGAAAAAGGCACAAGGGTTACTTTTAGAGGTCTCTGGATCTTTTTGGGACAAAACGGCACCTGCCCCAATTTCAGAGGCATCAACCTCCACCTGAAATGGCAGAGAAACATCAGGCTGCCGTAGAACAGGAGCAGAAGTGAATCTCTGCTTAAGTTCCTGAAACGCAGAGACTGCCTCAGGAGGCCAATTCACCACATCAGAACCCTTTCTGGTCAAATCAGTTAATGGTTTAACAATAACAGAGAAATTACCAATAAATTTACGATAAAAATTGGCAAAACCCAAAAATCTCTGAAGAGCCTTTAATGAAGTAGGTTGGACCCAATCACAGATGGCCTGAACCTTGACCGGGTCCATTTCAATAACAGATGGGGACAAAATGAATCCCAGAAATGAGATCTTCTGTACGCCAAAAAGACACTTTGATCCCTTCACATACAGAGCATTCTCTCTCAAAATCTGGAATACAGTTCGAACATGTTTCACATGAGAGTCCCAGTCATTAGAAAAAATCAAGATATCATCCAAATAAACAATCAGAAACTTGTCCACAAATCCCTGAAAATGTCATTCATGAAGGACTGGAAGACGGAAGGAGCATTAGTGAGCCCAAAGGGCATCACAAGGTACTCAAAATGCCCTTCAGGGGTGTTAAATGCCGTCTTCCATTCATCCCCGTGCTTAATGCGAATAAGGTTATACGCCCCCCTGAGGTCAAGCTTGGTAAACCAAGTAGCGTTTTTCACCCTGGAAAACAGGTCAGAAATCAAGGGTAACGGGTATTGATATTTCACAGTAATATTGTTCAAGAGACGATAATCAATACACGGCCTTAATGAACCATCTTTTTTGGCCACAAAGAAAAAACCGGCACCTAAGGGTGAAGAGGATGGTCTGATATGACCCTTCTCCAATGATTCCTTGATATAAGACCGCATAGCGTCATGTTCAGGTACAGACAAGTTAAAAAGGCGACCCTTAGGGAATTTACTACCTGGCACTAATTCAATAGCGCAGTCATAGCTCCTATGGGGAGGTAAGGATGCAGATTTACTTTCGCTAAACACATCAGAAAAATCAAACAAAAAGTCAGGAACATCCTCAGCCTGGGGGGAGGCAGAAAAAACAGGAGTGTTGGTATTAACACATTGGCAGCCCCAACTGGTTACAGACACAGATTTCCAATCCAAAACAGGATTATGAGACTGTAACCAAGGGAAACCCAGCACGATAATGTCATGCAGATTATATAGAACCAAAAATTTGCAGCACTCCTGGTGATCAGGTTCAACCCTCATTATCACCTGAGTAGAAAACTGGGGTTTATTCTCAGCCAAAGGGGTAGAATCGATCCCCAGTAGGGGAATAGACTTCTGTAGGGGTATCAAGGGAAATCCACAACGTTTAGCAAAATCATAATCCATCAGGTTAATAGCTGCTCCAGAATCAACGAAAGCCTGAGCAGAAAATGAGGACAGAGAGCATATCAGAGTGACAGTTAATAAAAACTTAGTCTGAACACCACCCAAGACAACTGAGCGTGCAAAACGTCTTCCCCGCTTAGGGCAGACTGAAATAGCATGAGAGGCATCACCACAGTAGAAACATAACCCATTGCGCTTTCGAAACTCATGACGCTGTGCCCCAGACACCACTCCATCACACTGCATGGGCTCAGCAGCTGGCTCACAAGGCAACACCACTCCACGCATACTTCTCCGCTCACGCAAACGTCTGTCAATTTGAATCGCTAATGACATAGAATCATTGAGACCAGAGGGGACAGGGAATCCCACCATAACATCCTTTACATTATCCGACAGACCCTTCCGGAAAAGGGCCGCCAAAGCGTCGTCATTCCATTTGGTCAGGACTGCCCACCTACGGAATCTCTGACAGTATAACTCAGCGTCATCAAGCCCCTGATTTAATGCCAACAAGGCTTTTTCAGCTTGATCAGTGACATTAGGCTCATCGTACAATAACCCCAAAGCCTGAAAAAATGCATCAACATCACTCAAAACAGGATCCCCAGGTATCAGGGAAAAAGCCCAATCCTGAGGGTCGCCGCGCAGGAGAGAGATGACAATTTGAACCTGCTGCGCTGCGTTTCCTGAGGACTTAGATTTTAAGGCAAGAAACAATTTACAATTATTTTTGAAATTCTGAAACTTATCTCGATCCCCTGAAAACAAATCTGGCATGGGATCCTAGGTTCCACAACAGGCAACCTAGCAAGATATGCAGCAATACTCTGAACCTCAGTGGCAAGCTGATCCACACGGCCAGACAACTGTGCAAACTCCATTGGGAGAAAAGATCCTCCCCAGCACCCAGAGATACAGAGGGAAAAAAAAAAAAAAATGCAACAAACAGAAAAATATCTCTGACAACTTTTCTTCCTTCAAAATATTTTTTCCCTTCTGTGAGTACCATACAATTTTTATGGCCGGTGATACTGTTATGTTACGGTAGCTGAGGAGTGCAGGTAAAAAAGGAAATACACCAGAGCAGTTGGAATCTATGAGATTGCAGTACCCTGACTAACCACCGCAACTAGAGGCAGCCGTGGAGCGTTCTCTACGATGGTCCTAGACGCCTCGTCACAGCCTGAGAAACTAACTACACCTAAAGATAGAAATAGGAAAGCTATCTGCCCCGGAGCAGAACCCCAAAGATAATAGAAAGCCCCCAAACATGTAATGGCGGTTAGACAAGAGGAAATACTGACACAGAAAGAAAATAGTATGAGCAAACGCTGGGGCCCAAACTATCTAAATAGAAAAGGACAGGAAGGGTACTTACTGCAATCCCAGAAAACCCTGAAAAACACCAACTCTACTAATTTCAAAATCACCTGAGATCACACGACCTCTACCACCTAAATTAGTTCTCTGGTGTAACAAAAACAGCAGCCACTGAAAAAACTGCAAAAAGCAAAAGTACAAAACACAGTGGCTGGACTAAACTGAGAGGGCAAAAGCCCCCGGAGGGGACCCAGAAGGCCCCCACAGAAGTGCAGGACAAAATGCAAAAATATAGCAAAAACACAAAATAAGAAATTGTCTTATCTGATAGCAGGAGATGCAGACACGACACAGCAGGATACAAGGGAAACTGGAAAGAAGGATTCAGACCAGAACAATTGATCACCGGCAACCCTGATGGGAAAATGATTCCCTTAAATAAGACCAATCAGTAACACCTGATTCCCAATCCTCACTAGTACCGCTTGTAACCACCAGAGGGAGCCTCTGCTCAGAACTCATCTCAAACCCATTCACAACAGGGAGGCGTCTAATGATGGACTCTGTCCGTCATTGGACGTTAAGGGGTTAAACACAGGTTGTAATGTAACAAAATAGTTAAAAAGCCAAAAGGGTTGAATGTCTGCAACCACTGTATTGTACCACTGCAGACTATACAGTGAGTGCTGCTGTAATCTCTCCCCGTCACATTGATTGACAGCCTACTTTGCAGTGTGTGTAGTGCTGATGTGAGGCACAGGCAGGAGTGCTTATAGCCGTACTAACTGTTTAGTAAGCAGTGACATAATCTCACTCCTTTACTGTTTTTGAACATTAACCCCTTAACGACCAAGCCATTTTGTAGGTTAAAGACCAAGCCAATTTTTACAATTCTGACCACTGTCTCTTTATGAGGTTATAACTCTGGAACGCTTCTACGGATCTTGACGATTCTGAGATTGTTTTCTCGTGACATATTGTACTTCATGATAGTGGTAAAATTTATTCAATATAACTTGCGTTTATTTATGAAAAAAACGGAAATATGGCAAAAATTTTGAAAATTTTGCAATTTTCAAACTTTTAATTTTTATGCCATTAAATCAGAGAGATATGTCACAAAAATTAGTTAATAAATAACATTTCCCACATGTCTACTTTACATCAGCACAATTTTGGAGCCAAAATTTTTTCTTGTTAGGAAGTTATAAGTGTTAAAAGTTGACCAGCAATTTCTCATTTTTCCAACAAAATTTACAAAACCATTTTTTTTAGGGGCCACCTCACATTTGAAGTGAATTTGAGGGGTCAATATGACAGAAAATACCCAAAAGTGACACCATACTAAAAACTGCACCCCTCAACGTGTTCAAAGCCACATTCAAGAAGTTTATTAACCCTTTAGGTACTTCACAAGAATTGAAGCAATGTGGAAGGAAAAAATGAACATTTAACTTTTTTTCCCAAAATTTTTCTTTCGACACAATTTTTTTAAATTTTGTCAAGGGTATCAGGAGAAATTGAACCACACAATTTGTTGTACAATTTCTCCAGAGTACACCGATACCCCATGTGTGGGGGTAAACCACTATTTGGGCGCATGGCAGAGCTCGGAAGGGAAGCAGCGCCATTTGACTTTTATGGCTGGAATTGAGATTGGACGCCATGTCGTATTTGGAGAGCCCCTGTGTGCCTAAACAGTGGAAACCCCCCACAAGCGACCCCATTTTGGAAACTAGATCCCCCAAGGAACTTATCTAGATGTGTGGTGAGAGCTTTGAACCCCCAAGGGCTTCACAGAAGGTTATAACGTAGAGCAGTAAAATTAAAAAATCATATCTTTTCCACAAAAATGATCTTTCCACCCCCAATTGTTATTTTCCAAAGGGTAACAGGACCCCAAAAGTTATTGTGCAATTTGTCCTGAGTACGCTGATACCCCATATGTGGGGGTAAACCACTATTTTGACGCATGGCAGAGCTCGAAAGGGAAGGAGCGCCTTTTTCAAATGCAGACTTTGATGGAATGGTCTGCGGGTGTCATGTCACGTTTGGAGAGCCCCTGATGTGCCTAAACAGTAGAAACCCGCCACAAGTGACTCCATTTTGGAAACTAGACCCCCCAAGGAACTTATCTAGATGTGTGGTGAGCACTTTGAACCCCAAGTGCTTCACAGAAGTTTATAACGTAGAGCCGTGAAAATAAAAAAATCATATTTTTTTCCACAAAAATAATCTTTTTGCCCCCAAATTTTTATTTTTATAAGGGTAACAGGAGAAATAGGACCCCAAAAGCTATTGTGCAATTTGTCCTGAGTACGCTGATATCCCATATGTGGGGGGGAAAATCTATTTTGACGCATGGCAGAGATCGGAAGGGAAGGAGCACCGTTTTTAAATGGAGACTTTGATGGAATGGTCTGCGGGTGTCATGTCGCGCTTGGAGAGCCCCTGATGTGCCTAAACAGTAGAAACCCCCCACAAATGACCCCATTTTGCAAACTAGACCCCCAAGGAACTTATCTATATGTGTGGTCAGCACTTTGAACCCCCAAGGGCTTCACAGAAGTTTATAACGTAGAGCCGTGAAAATAAAAAAATCATATTTTTTTCCACAAAAATGACCTTTTTGCCCCCAAATTTTTATTTTTCTAAGGGTAACAGGAGAAATAGGACCCCAAAAGCTATTGTGCATTTTGTCCTGAGTACGCTGATACCCCATATGTGGGGGGGAAACACTGTGATCGCCTTACTGCGATCTTTGGGAGGCACAATGAACAAATCCACAAAAGGTGAAGAATTGGTTTTCTTTTTTGCGCCGTTCGTCGTGCGGTATTAGTGATTAGGTGACTTTATTCCTCGGATCGGTGCGATTACAGCAATACCAGATTTACATCCTTTTTTCATGCTTAGCTTCTGTCACACACTAAAAGATGCTTTTTTTTGGAATAATTTTTTGTAAGAAATTTTTGCATCGCCGTATTTTGAGAGCTATAATTTTTCCATATTTCGGCCGACAGAGTTATCTGTGGGCTTATTTTTTGCGAGACGAGCTGACGTTTTTATTGGTACCATATTCGGGCACATAACGTTTTTTGATCGCTTCCTATTCCGATTTTTGTGGAAGCAGAATGAACAAAAACCAGCAATTCAGGAATTGTTTTTTTTTTTTTTTTTTCCTCCGTTCCGTGTGTGGTAAAATTGATAAAGCAGCTTTATTCTTCGGGTCACTGCGATTACAGCGATACCTCATTTATATATATTTTTTTATGTTTTGGCGTTTTTTACACAATAAAAATTTTATAGAAAAAATAATTATTTTTGCATCAGTTTATTCCGTGAGCTATAACTTTTTTATTTTTTCGCTGATGATGCTGTATAGCGGCTTGTTTTTTGTGGGACAAGATGACGTTTTCAGCGGTACCATGATTATTTATATCTGACTTTTTGATCGCGTGTTATTGCACTTTTTCCAAGCGGTATGATGATACCGCTTGGAAAAAGTATAATTTACTACTTTTTGTGTTTTTTTTTTACGGCTTTCACTGAAGGGGTTAATTATGGTTACGGTTTTTATATGGGATTTTTACGGACGTGGCGATACCAAACATGTGTATTTTTTTTTTTTTTTTATTACATAAAAATGTTGTATTTTTTAGGGGATTTTTTAAAATTATTTTTTAATATTTTTTTTACAATTTTTTTTAAAAAATACTTTTTTTTAACTTGTCCCTTTATGGGACTTTCACTTTTTTTTTACTTTTTATTGCAGTTACAATGCATTGTACCTATGGGGAAAGCTGCTGTGAGCATGATCACAGCAGCTTTCCGTAGCTAGATGACCCGGAGGTTGTCATGACAACCCCCGGGTCATCAAGGCAGAGATCGGGCCCTGCAAGTACATTGCAGGGCGCCGATCTGAGGCAGAGGGAGCTCCCGACCCTCTGCCTCCCCCCCTGAGCGCTGCGATCGCGCTCGATCGCAGCAGTCAGGGGGTTAACAGCCAGGGGCGTGGGGGCTCCGCTCCTGGCTGTCAGTGCAGGAAGCCTGGCCACTGCAGCGCCGGCTCCTGCACTGATCGCGCTGGAGAAGCTGAAATTTCAGCTTCTCCTGCGCGATCGCTGCTGTGTTTGGTCAGTCAGATTGACTGACCAAGCACAGCACTGTAGGTGCGGGGACCAACGGCAAAGGTCCCCGCACCGCTTGCCGTGCCTGTCAGCTGTCTGTGACAGCTGTCGGCACTGATCTACCACTGCGTGCTTACACGCAGTGGTAGATCAAAGGCATGACGTGCACAGTCCGTCCTGGTGCCGGAACTGACACCCGGCCATGACGGACTGTGCACGTCATTGGACATTAAGGGGTTAAACACGTTTTGTTTGGACTTGCTTGGGTCACTGCCCCGCAGCATCACAATATATATATATATTAGTGATGGGTGAACACTAATTAACATTGACTTATATACACCTGAACTACCCACTTTTATTTATTATGTAATGTTGGTATACCTGTGCAAGATTTGTGTCCTAATATTTTATGTACTGCTGTTTGTATTGCAGCTGTAATACTGTAATTTCCTCCCGGGATCAATAAAGTGTATCGTATCATATCGTATCGTAAAATGCTTGGGTGCTCGTTGCTCGGGTCAAGCAAATTGGAATACTCGGGTACTCGGACAGAACAAAGAGCCCAATGTACAGTCATGGCCAAAAGTTTTGAGAATGACACAAATATTATATTTTCACATGATCTGCTGCCCTCTGGTTTTAATGTGTGTTTGACAGATGTTTTTTATCACAGACATAAATATAATTGCAAACATATGAGTAACAAAAGCTTATATTGACTAAATGAGTTAATGCAGCAAGTCAATATTTGCAGTGTTGACCCTTCTTCTTCAGGACCTCTGCAATTCTCCCTGGCATGCTCTCAATCAACTTCTGGACCAAATCCTGACTGATAGCAGTCCATTATTGCACAATCAATGCTTTCATTTTGTCAGAATTTTTAGGTTTTTGTTTGTCCATCCGTCTCTTGATGATTGACCACAAGTTCTCAATGGGATTAAGATCTGGGGAGTTTCCAGGCCATGGACCCAAAATCTCTATGTTTTGTTCCCTGAGCCATTTAGTTATCACCTTTGCTTTATGGCAAGGTGCTCCATCATGCTGGAAAAGGCATTGTTGATCGCCAAACTGCTCTTGGAGGGTTGGGAGAAGTTGCTCTTGGAGGACATTCTGGTACCATTCTTTATTCATGGCTGTGTTTTTAGGCAAGACTATGAGAGAGCCGATTCCCTTGGCTGAGAAGCAACCCCACACATGAATGGTTTCAGGATGCTTAACAGTTGGCATGAGACAAGACTGGTGGTAGCGCTCACCTTGTCTTCTCCGAATGAGGCGTTTTCCTGATGTCCCAAACAATCGAAAAGGGGATTCATCAGAGAAAATAACTTTACCCCAGTCCTCAGCAGTCCACTGCCTGTACCTTTTGCAGAATATCAGTCCGTCCATGATGTTTTTTTCTGGAGAGAAGTGGCTTCTTTGTGCCCTCCTTGAGACCAGGCCTTGCTCCAAGAGTCTCCGCCTCACAGTGCGTGCAGATGCACTCACACCTGCCTGCTGCCATTCCTGAGCAAGCTCTGCACTGCTGGTAGCCCGATCCCGCAGCTGAAACACTTTTAAGAGACGGTCCTGGTGCTTGCTGGTCTTTCTTGGGCGCCCTGGAGCCTTTTTGGCAACAATAGAACCTCTCTCCTTGAAGATCTTGATGATGCGATAGATTGTTGACTGAGGTGCAATCTTTCTAGCTGCGATACTCTTCCCTGTTAGGCCATTTTTGTGCATTGCAATGATGACTGCACGTGTTTCTCTAGAGATAACCATGGTTAACAGAAGGAAACAATGATGCCAAGCACCAGCCTCCTTTTAAAGTGTCCAGTGGTGTCATTCTTACTTAATCATGACAGATTGATCTCCAGCCATGTCCTCATCAACACCCACACCTGTGTTAATGGAGCAATCACTGAAAAGAGGTTAGCTGGTCCTTTTAAGGCAGGGTTGCAATGATGTTGAAATGTGTTTTGGGGGACAAAGTTCATTTTCTAGCCAAATATTGACTTTGCAAGTAATTGCTGTTAAGCTGATCACTCTTTATAACATTCTGGAGTATATGCAAATTGCCATTAGAAAAAGTGAAGCAGTAGACTTTGTAAAAATTAATATTTGTGTCATTCTCAAAACTTTTGTCCATGACTGTACATGTTGCTGCTGTTGTTGATTGTCTTTGAATGCTAAAAAATAAGTGAAGAGCAGAAATCCACTCTGTGGGCTGTGATATGTACAGCAGAGGTCGCAGCACTAGGTCTGTGTGGAATGCAAATTAAGTGAGAGATCGTGCAGAAAGGTAGATTGATGAAAATGCAGATGCAAAGCATATAATGAGCAGATGTAGTATTGTTCTTCATGCACACAAACAGCACAGGGTTACTTGAAAGTACGATTAAACATTAAACTTTTGTAAAAATGTTATATTTTTTTTAATTTTTTAAATTTGTACTTTATGTTTTAATCCCATTAGGAGGCTACAACTTACAATTGTTTGATTGCTTATACTATATACCATAGTATTGCATTATATAGCAATTCTCCTATGAAGCCCATCATATGTTTGAGCTTCACAGCAGAATTAACATGGCATACTTGAATAGTATCTCATTGGTCTCCTGCATTCACATCATGGGGAAGGTGTTAAGAATGAAAGGGAGCCTACAGTATGTGCTCATTGGCAAATGTCATTTTACCCCTTCACGACCAGAGGTTTTTCCGATTTTGCATTTTCATTTTTTGCTACCTTCTTCCCAGAGCCATAACTTTTCATTTTTTGGTCAGTGTGGCCATGTGAGGGCTTGTTTTTTGTGAGAAAAGTTGTAATTTTGAAAGTCATCATTGGTTTTAACCCCTTAACACAGGAGATATTTTTGTTTTGGCGTTTTCGTTTTTTGCTCTCCTTTTTCCCAGAGCCATAACTTTTTTATTTATCTGTCAATATGGCCATGTGAGGGCTTGATTTTTTGCAGGACAAGTTGTAATTTTGAATGACACCATTGGTTTTAACATATGTATTGGAAAATGGGAAAAAAATTCCAAACACGGTGAAATTGCCAAAAAAAATTTGTGCCATTTTCCGATACCCATAGCATCTCCATTTTTCGTGATCTTGGGTTGGGTGAGGGCTTATTTTTTGCTATCCGAGCTGATGTTTTTAATGATACCATTTTGGTATAGATACAATCTTTTAATCGCCCGTTATTGCATTTTAATGCATGAATGGGGCGAAAGGTGGGTGATTTGAACTTTTATACTTTTTTTAAAAACTTTTTTAACTTTTGGCGTGATTCAATAGTTTCCATGGTAGACTAGAAGCCAATAGGCTCTGCTACATAAAGGCGATGATTAGGTTTGCCTGCATGTAGCAGAATTGCTCACTTGCTATGAGCGCTGGCTGTTAGAGGCACATGTCAGCTGTTCAAAACAGGTGACATGTGCCGGGAATAGAGTTGAGCGAAACAGATCGGTCAGATTCATAAGTCGCCGACTTTCGCCCTAGTCGGGTTTTGCCGAGCAAAACCCAACCACAGCGTGAAGTCGGCCATGCGTTTGGCTAAACAAGCGCCAAAGTCGGTTTTCCCATAATGCTTGCAGGCGCCTTTTTTCAGTCCATGAGCAAGGACGTACACTGTGGGCAACGAGATGACATGGGCAGCGTCCACCACCATCTAAGAGAAGGGCATTGCAGTGATTGACTTGCTTGGGGGTCGTCATAGTGTCTATAAAAGCCCTGACCGCCGACCTCCATTTTACTTCTGCCGATCTGAACAGTAGGGAGAGGTTGCTTGCTGTTTATCAGTAGGGAGAGAGTTAGGGCTGGAAAGAGAAGTTCTTATGTGCTTGTGCTGATAGCAATTGTGCTGTACAGTTAGTGTGCAGTGACAGGGAGGATTTTCTTGTGTGCAGCAGCGCTGGTTATTAGGCTGCCTGATAGCTGCATTGCTGTGTGTACACTGCTGCGCAGACTGCTTTTTACAACAGCACTAATACTTTTATTCTTTTTTTCTGCACAGTTACCGAGCGTTCATTTTTTTCCCACACCGTATAGAGCTGTACGCTCCTCACACACTACCATGTACCGGCTGGTATCACGGACAAATACATGCTGACTATCTGTGTGTGACTACGGAAATATATACGGAGATTTACAATTACCCCTAGACTGTATACAGCTGTACGCTTGTGATACATTACCCTTTTTCTGCCTTTTATATTCTGGTCTAATCCATACTGAGCCTGTGAGCATCTCTGTCTGACTACGGAAATATATACGGAGATTTACAATTACCCCTAGAGTGTATACAGCTGTAAGCTTGTGATACAGTACCATTTTTCTGCTTTTTATATTCTGGTCTAATCCATACTGAGCCTGTGAGCGTCTGTGTCTGACTCCGGAAATATATACGGAGATTTACAATTACCCCTAGACTGTATACAGCTGTACGCTTGTGATACACTACCGTTTTTCAGCTTTTTGTATTACGGTCAAATCCATACTGAGTGAGCATCTGTGTGTGACTCCGGAAATATATACGGAAATTTAAATTTTCCCCTACACTGTATACAGCTGTACACTTCTGATACAGTACCGTTTTTCTGCTTTTTGTATTAGGCCGGCGTCACACTAGCGAGTTTGATGCGAGTTAGTCGCACGACTTACTCGCATCAACACCCGGCACGGCCGCCCGCTCTCGGACCAGAGTGCGCGGCTGCATGTATTTTTATGCCGCCGCGTACTCTGGTCCGAGAGCGGGTGGCCGTGCCGGGTGTTGATGCGAGTAAGTCTTGCGACTAACTCGCATCAAACTTGCTAGTGTGACGCCGGCCTTACGGTCAAATCCATACTGAGAGAGCGTCTGTGTGTGACTCAGGAAATATTTACAGAGATTTAAATTTTCCCCTTTATCATATACAGCTGTACGCTTCTGATACAGTACCGGTTTTCTGCTTTTTGTATTACGGTCAAATCCATACTGAGCGAGCGTCTGTGTGTGACTCCGGAAATATATACAGAGATTTACATTTTCCCTACACTGTATACAACTGTACACTTCTGATACAGTACCGTTTTTCTGCTTTTTGTATTACGGTCAAATCCATACAGCGAGAACGTCTGTGTGTAACTCCAGAAATTTATACGGAGATTTAAATTTTCCCCTTCACTGAATACAGCTGTAAGCTTCTGATACAGTACCGTTTTCTGATTTTTGTATTATGGTCAAGTCCATACTGAGAGAGCGTCTGTGTGTGACTCCGGAAATATATACGGAGATTTAACTTTTCCCCTACACTGTATACAGCTGTACGCTTCTGATACAGTACCGTTTTTCTGCTTTTTGTATTACGGTCAAATCCATACTGATAGAGCGTCTGTGTGTGACTTCGGAAATATATAGGAGACTTAAATTTTCCCCTTCAACATATACTGCTGTACGCTTCTGATACAGTACCGTTTTTCTGCCTTTTGTATTACGGTCAAATCCATACTGAGTGAGCGTCTGTGTGTGACTCTGGATATATACGGAGATTTAAATTTTCCCCTACACTGTATACAGCTGTACGCTTCTGATACAGTACGGTTTTTCTGCTTTTTGTATTATGGTCAAATCCATACTGAGTGAGAGTCTGTGTGTGACTCCGGAAATATATAAAGAGATTTAAATTTTCCCCTTCACTGTATACAGCTGTACGCGTCTGATACAGTACCGTTTTTCTGCCTTTTGTATTATGGTCAAATCCATACTGAGTGAGCGTCTGTGTGTGACTCCGGAAATATATACGGAGATTTAAATTTTCCCTTAAACTGTATACAGCTGTACGCTTCTGATACATTACTGTTTTTCTGCTTTTTGTATTACGGTTAAATCCATACTGAGTGAGAGTCTGTGTGTGACTCTGGAAATATATACAGAGATTTAAATTTTCCCCTTCACGGTATACAGCTGTACGCTTCTGATACAGTACCGTTTTTCTGCTATTTGCATTACGGTCAAATCCATACTGAGAGGGCGTCTGTGTGTGACTCTGGAAATATATAAGGAGATTTAAATTTTCCCCTACACTGTATACAGCTTTACGATTCTGATACAGTACAGTTTTTCTGATTTTTGTATTACGGTCAAATCCATACTGAGAGAGCATCTGTGTGTGACTCCAGAAATATATAGGGAGATTTAAATTTTCCCCTACACTGTATACAGCTGTACACTTCTGATACAGTACCGTGTTTCTGCTTTTTGTATACGGTCAAATCCATATTGAGTAAGCGTCTGTGTGTGACTCCGGAAATATATACGGAGATTTAAATTTTCTCCTGCACCGTATACAGTTGTACGCTCCTCATACAGTTCCATATATCGGCTGGTATTTTTGGTACATTTTCCCAAACATGAGGAAGTATGGTGGAAGAGACCACGAACATGGGCGGGGGGGCAGCTGGTACTGATGGTGGTGGTTGTGCAGCTGCTGGTAGTGCCAAAAGCACAATAGCACCTAAGGCAGGAGGTGTTGAGCCTGCGTCATAGTCTGGCTCCAAAAGGCCTGGAAGGCTCCCTTTTCTGGGAGTAGGTAAACCCTTTTAAAGCCGGAGCATCAGGAACAGGTTTTGGCTTACATTGCTGATACAGCCTCCAGCTCTATCGCCTCCTCTTCTGAAGTCATCAGTGCAGGCTCCTGGTCAGGAACAACACCTTTCCTTGTGTCCTTCACCCCTACCAAAAGTGAATTATGCGGCAGGCCACACTTCAGATTACTCCCTGGAGCTCTTTTCACATACCATGCGGGTTATCAAGTTAAATCCTGAATTCCCCAGGCCAAAATTAATATGACATGGAGTGCACTGATGCTCAGCCACTGCTATATGATTCTTCTGGTACATTCACCCAGAGCACTACATTGCCCTTGCAGTCTACTGAGCCAGAATCTGACCCTGATGAAACTCAGGTGACCCTTCCCGCATACTATACCACCTTACACGGTGACACATAGGAAGGTGCAGATGAAATTGAAGAAGAGGTGATGGATGACCCAGTTGTTGACCCGGATTGGCATCCATTGGGGAAGAGGGGCCGCTGGCAATAGCTCAGAAGAGGAGGAGGATCCGCAGTAGGCATCGACATCGCAGCTGCGTTATCTGGCAGGCCCGTAGCAGTCCAAAAATGTGTTAAATAAACAAAAAGAGTTGCAGTACAGCTTGGCCATACGGTCAAATTAGCACAGCATGCAAGCCCTGAAAATTTTACCATAGTAGGAAAAGTGCAGCGTGGCACTTTTTTGACCAAAATCCTATTGATGAGGCAAAGGTTATCTGTACGAAGTGCGGAAGGACCTTTAGCTGAGGGAAAAATCTCTGAAATTTGAATACCAGTTGCATGCTTAGACATTTAAACACCATGCACTTGCAAGCTTGGACAGACTACGAAACCTCAGATATCACACATGCACCTGCTCCGACATTGGAGGTAGCCAGCAACGCTACATCACTTCCCCCATTGTAAGCTCACCGGTTAGCACACCACCAGCAGAAATGTTGAGGTGTCGTCGCAAGGCCAAAGCAGTCAGGGAATCCCAATGGTTTTACAACGAAAGACTGCATTCAGGCCATCACCACCACCACCAACCCCCTCTCATCCACCATGTCCACCGCTAGTTCCATCATATGCAGTTCTCAAGTCCAGCTCACCGTAGCAGAGATTCTCAGTAGGACAAGAAAGTACTCATCCTCTCATCAGCATACACTGGCTTTGAATGCCTACATTGCCAAACTGATCTCATTAGAGATGATGCCCTTCCTTTTGGTTGAAAGCGCAGCGTTCCGAGAGCTCATGGCCTACGCTGTCCCACGCTATGACCTACCCAGTCAGCACTTCTTTGCTAGAAAAACCATCCCTGCCCTCCGCCTGCATGTGAAAGACCGCTTTGTCCATGCACTCAAACAATCAGTGAGTGGAAATGTGCACCTCACAACAGATGCATGGGCCAGTAGGCATGGCCAGGGCCGTTACGTGTCTATCACTGCGCACTGGGTTAACGTGGTAAATGCAGGGTACACAGGGGACAGCGGCGGTGGGACAGTGCTGCCTAGCCCACGGTATAGGCAAAAGTTGGCTGTAGGCTTTCGAACCTCCTCCTCCAGAAGCGAAAGCTCGTCAACAGAGCGCAGTCGCACAAGCACTCCATCAGCATCTGCCAGTGTTGCACACGAGGTGTCCCCACTGTCGAACAGCTAGTGGTAAGTGTCAGCAGGCTGTTTTAAAGATGATGTCTTTGGGCAACAACAGACACACCGCGGAGGTACTGGCTGACTACTTGCAGCGAGAAACTGAGTCATGGCTGGGCAGTCTACATCTTGAGCCAGACAAGGTAGTCAGTGATAATAACGGCCGAAATTTTGTGGTGGCCATAGCCCTGGCAAAACTCAGACACATGCCTTGCCTGGCTTACACCTTGAAACTGGTGGTGCAGTGCTTCATAAATAATTTTCCGGAGTTACCAGCACTGCTCCATAAGGTGCGAAGACTGTGCTCGCACATCCGTCCTCGCCTGTAGACTTCAGTCATATGCAGAGGCTGCAGCGATGCTCCACCTCCCCAAGCACCGCCTAAACATAGACGTTGCAACAAGGTGGAACTCCACCATGCACATGGTTGAGAGGCTGTGCGAACAGAGGCAGGCTGCAATGCATTTGTGGGAGGATACACGGGCAGGCAGTTTGAGGGCAGACATGGAGTTGTCGGATGTGCAGTGGTCAAAGCTGAAATACCTCTGTAAAGTCCTTCAGTGTTTTGAGGAATGCACACGGCTGGTAAGCGCAGACGACGCCATCATAAGCATGAGCATCCCACTTATGCGTCTGCTCATGCAAACTTTAATGCACATTAAGGATCAGGCATCTGCAGCGGAGGAGGATGAGGAGCAGAGAAGTCTTGATGACAGTCAGCCATTGTCTGCTCAGGGAACTGTCCTGGATAAGGTGGAGGAAGAAGTGGAAGAGGAGGAGGATGAGGGGGATGATTATTTTAAGGAGGATGCTTCTCAGGGAGCAAGAGAAAAATGTTGGCTTGCCAAGGTCAGGTACAGAGTTTGTGCATGACTGGAGGGATGTGGATTTGGCAGAAAGTGCTCCTCCACCCACCAAAGGCAGTGCATCATTTACACCAGGAACATTGGCCCACATGTGTGATTATGTCTTGCAGATCCTAAAAAGGGACTAACCGCATTGCCAAAATTAGAAGGATGACTACTACTGGTTGGCCAGCATCCTTGATCTATGCTATAAAGGCAAATTACAGAACATCATGCCACAGGAGAACCTAGAGCTAATATTGGCGAACAAACAAGTAACTTGGTAAACCGTTTGTTAGAGGCATTCCCAGCACACAGCAGTGGTGCAGGTTCTACCACGAGCTGCACTGTGCAACATGGAAGAGGTGTTCGTGGTGCACACAGCTGAAGTGGCGTTGGAGAACAGGAGTTTCATGACCATGTTGTGGACTGATTTCTCGAGTAAATGTCCATACGGGTAATTTTTGATCGATTTAACAGACAGGGGAACAGCATTGTCAAAAATGGTTCAAAAATTACCTCTCCCCCCCACTATCGTTTCTCCCTCACAGTTCATTCCTCTTCGATAGGGCCTGTAAACTGGACACCTGTCCTGAATTGGAAAATATGCCTTTTAAGGGGCTCTTTGCCCTGTTGCAGTGTCTATCAGAAAGAGTCTTCATGCTGTGGATCAATCCGACAGAAAGAAGGACCTGGCTGTCGACCCAAAATGTAGGGGACTCTCTTTATTAAATGAACCATGCCTAGGATTCAAAAGGGAATTTTGAAACCCCCTCCCCCCGATGACACTAGGTTTCCAAACAAAAGGCTCGCTTTTCCTCCTCTTCCCCGACTTCTCCAATTCCTCAAATTTGCGCAGTGAAAAATCCAGCCTACATCTCAACATATGCCGTTTTTCACCACCCTAAATGGGGGTCCCTCCCCCGGGGGGCTTTAGCACCTGAGCACCCCCCGGGAATTGCCGGGCCCTGAGCAGGTGGGAGGGCCCCCTCGTGGGCGCGGCACTAGCACGGGCCCCCCATTGTACGCCGGTGTTCTGACTGTGGGGGGGCCCGCTCACCGTCAGAGACATGCAACAATGACGGGCCCTGTGCCTTTTCCCTCGCCCCCCGAGTGGGCCCCCCCCGCTTTCGGGCCCCAATTGCAAAAACTTACCTCTCCCGCTCCACCCTGTGGCT
>JARQOD010000002.1:452891360-452932369 GCA_033576555.1 Oophaga sylvatica | reverse complement strand
AATTTCAGTGATTAAAGAAGCACTCCCAACAAAATTTTTTGTACTTTTTACCCCTTTACAAACCTATGACTTATAGGTACGTCATAGGTCGCCTACCCCTCTTTGGCGAAGGCTTTGCACTGAGCCATCACCTTTTCTGGCACATGACAGCTGATCTGATAAGCTGTCATGTGCCCCTAACACCGCAAGTGAATCGCGATCCACTCATTGCTGTTAACATGTTAAATGCTGCTGTCAATCTTTGACGTTGCATATAACTCGTGCAAACTGGATGTGTGTCATTAGCTCTGCCCATCAGTGCCCCTGTCACATGACAATGGAGCGCCGATGGGTTGCATGACACCCCAAGGGTCTACAGGAAACTCCTGGGGCTGTCACGCTGACTGCTATGAGTGCCACCCTATGGTCTGCGCTTATAGCAGATGAGCATTTTTGCTAAACATAGCGGGGCTGAAGTCCTGCTATGTGTAGCACTAGTGATCAGATGATCCGCAGTTTCAAGTCTCCTAAGAATATTATTGAAGCATGAAAAATGTAAAAAAGGTTTTTAAAAGTATTTAAAAATTCCAAAATATAAAAGTTCAAACATGACCCTTTTGCCCCATTAAAAATGAAGCAATAAAAAAATAAAAAATAGACATATTTGATATAGACGCGTTTACAATATAAAAAAATTAATCAGATAAGTAAAAAGGTAACGAGAAAAAAATCAAAACATCAGAATTATGTTTTTTGTTCACCGCAACATTGCAATAAAATGCAATAATAGGACATCAAAACATTATATCAACCCCAAAATATTATCAATAAAAATGTCAGCTCATCTTGCAAAAATAAGTCCTCATTCAGCCCCATATTTCGAAAAATGGAGACGCTACAGGTTTTGGAAAATTGCATGGTTTTTTTTTACAATCTTTGGATTTTTTTTTACCATTAAATAAAAAAGAACCTATACATGTTTGGAATTTACAAATTGTAAATGACCTAATGAATCATAATGGCAGGTCATTTTTTGCATCTAGTAAACATAGTAAAAAAAAAAAAAAAACAATTGGGAATTGAACTTTTTTTTGCAATTTCACCGCAATTGGATTTTTTTTACTATTTTACAGCACACTACATGGTAAAATCAATGGTGTCGTTTAAAAGTACAACTCATCCAGAAAGACAAGCCCTCACATGGCCATATTGACAGAAAAATAAAAGTTATGGCTCTGGGAAGAAGAGGAGCAAAAAGCAAATACGGAAAAACCCAAGGTGGTGAAGGGGTTAATTTATTGCAGTCATCACATTATAAAGCACTGTGTACTTATTCTTCTCTTTTCCATTAGATCTATGACATGATAAGATCAAAAACTGACTAGCTGAATTTTTTCTAACCGCTATGTAGAAATAGGAGGTCAATTTTTTTCTGTATGAGTCATGAGTCATTGCAAAGACCCTTGCAGGGGAGGAGGGAGCAGCTGATTCAGGGGTTAAAGAGGGGAAAGATAAATGCAGGGACAAGATACTTCCTGTTTCTACATGTTTCCCGTTTCAAAATGAACAATTGTAAGTTTCACAGTGTCATACAGTGGCATGTAAAAGTTTAGGCACCCCTTGTTAAAATTATGTTATTGTGAAAGTTAAGCAAGTTGAAGATTAAATGATTTTAAAGCTAACACGTCATCTTTAAAATAAGTCTTTCAATTCTTGTTTGAGGGGTTTTTATGCATGCTTCCTTTGAAAATACAGTTCTGTGAGATTCCTGGGTAGTCTTGCATGTATTGCTATTTTGAGGTCTAGGTATAGATTTTCAATGACGTTCAGATCAGGGGACTGTGAGGACCATTGTAAAACCTTCAGCTTATGACTTTTGAGGTAGTCTATTGTGGATTTTGATGTGTGGTTTGGATCATTTATTCATTTGTAGAAACCATCCTTTTTTAATGTCAGCTTTTTGACAGATGGTATTATGTATTGTTGACATCAAGAATTAGTGGGAAAATTTTATTGAATCCTTTCTTCTCTCTACCAGTGAACTGTTCCCTGTACCATTGGCTACAACACAACCCCAAGGCATGATTGAGCCACACCCCCTGCTTAAGGGTTGTGAGATGTTCTTTTCCTTAAATTTTATTTCCCTTTTTCCCATACATACCCATAATTATTGTGGCCAAAGAGTTCTATTTTAACTTCATAGG
Source organism: Oophaga sylvatica (assembly GCA_033576555.1). Classification (NCBI taxonomy): domain Eukaryota; kingdom Metazoa; phylum Chordata; class Amphibia; order Anura; family Dendrobatidae; genus Oophaga; species Oophaga sylvatica. The sequence continues at coordinate 452,930,186 of JARQOD010000002.1, read as the reverse complement.
TCCACACGACTGGTTTCCAAAATGCATCAGGCTTATTTAATGTTCTTTTGCGTACTTTTAACACTGAATTTTATGGTGAGGATGCAGAATAAGTTTTCTTTTGATGATGCTTTCATGAAAGCCATATTTGTGCAGGTGTCTCTGAACAGTAGATTATTGTACCACAACTCCAGAGTATGCTAAAGCTTTTGATGTTCTTTTGCAGTCAAGCATGAGTTTTGACCTCTCTGGCAATCCTACTAGAGCTCTCACTGAAAATGTGCTTGTCTTCCAGACCTTATCTTGATATTCACTGTTCCTGTTAACTGCTATGTTTTCATTTACAAAAAAGTGTGAAACAACTGAAAATATGTCTTATATTCTAGGTTCTTCAAAGTATCCACCTTTTGTTTTGATTACTGCTTTGCACGCAGAAAAAGTGAACGGATGGACTCTACATGCCTGGTTCCCACCGTGAAGCATGGAGGAGGAGGTGTGATGGTGTGGGGGTGCTTTGCTGGTGACACTGTTGGGGATTTATTCACAACTGAAGGCATACTGAACCAGCATGGCTGCCACAGCATCTTGCAGCAGCATGCTATTCCATCCGGATTGAGTTTAGTTGGACCCTCATTTATTTTTCAACAGGACAATGACCCCAAATACACCTCCAGGCTGTGTAAGGGCTGTTTGACCAAGAAGGAGAGTGTTGGGGTGCTATGCCAGGTGACCTGGCCTCCACAGTCACCAGACCTGAACCCAATCGAAATGGTTTGGGGTGAGCTGGACCACTCACTGCTTTAATTTTGAATAATCCCCAACAGTGTCACCAGCAAAGCAACCCCACACCATCACACCTCCTCCTCCATGCTTCACGGTGGGAACCAGGCATGTAGAGTCCATCTGTACACCTTTTCTGGTGCAAAGTAGTAATCAAAGCAAAAGGTGGTTACTTTGAAGAACCTAGAATATAAGACATATTTTCAGTTGTTTCACACTTTTTTGTAAAGTGTAATGTATAATTCCACATGTGTTAATTCATAGTTTTGATGCCTTCAGTGTGATTCTACAATTTTCATAGTCATGAAAATACAGAAGAATCTTTGAATGAGAAGGTGTGTCCAAACTTTTGGTCTGTACTGTATATATACAGTAATATAATTTAAAGATTTTACTGTATATATACAGTAATCTAATTTAAAGATTTTTCTGTATTTTCATGACTATGAACATTGTAAATTCACACTGAATGCATCAAAACTATGAATTAACACATGTGGAATTATATACTTAACAAAAACGTGTGTAACAACTGAAATTATGTCTTATATTCTAGGTTCTTCAAAGTAGCCACCTTTTGCTTTGATGACTGCTTTGCACACATTTGGCATTCTCTTGATGAGCTTCAAGAGGTAGTCACGGGAAATGGTTTTCACTTCACAGGTGTGCCCTGTCAGATTTGATAAGTGGGATTTCTGGCCTTATAAATGGGGTTGGGACCATCAGTTGTGTTGTGCAGAAGTCTGGTGGATACACAGCTGATAGTCCTACTGAATAGACTGTTAGAATTTGTATTATGGCAAGAAAAAAGCAGCTAAGTAAAGAAAAAGGAGTGGCCATCATTACTTTAAGAAATTAAGGTCAGTCAGTCCTAAATATTGGGAAAACTTTGAAAGTTTCCCCAAGTGCAGTTGCAAAAACCATCAAGCGCTACAAAGAAACTGGCTCACATGAGGACCGCCCCATGAAAGGAAGACCAAGAGTCACCTCTGCTTCTGAGGATAAGTTTATCCGAGTCACCTGCCTCAGAAATCGCAGGTTTACAGCAGCTCAGATTAGAGACCAGGTCAATGCCACACAGATTTCTAGCAGCAGACACATCTCTACAACAACTGATAAGAGGAGACTTTGTGCAGCAGACCTTCATTGTAAAATAGCTGCTAGGAAACCACTGCTAAGGACAGGCAACAAGCAGAAGAGACTTGTTTGGGCTAAAGAACACAAGGAATGGACATTAGACAGTGAAATCTGTGCTTTGGTCTGATGAGTCCAAATTTGAGATCTTTGGTTCCAACAACCGTGTCTTTGTGCGACGCAGAAAATGTGAACGGATGGACTCTACATACATTCCCACCATGAAGCATGGAGGAAGAGGTGTGATGGTGTGGGAGTGCTTTGCTGGTGACACTGTTGGGGATTTATTCAAAATTGAAGGCATACTGAACCAGCATGGCTACCACAGCATCTTGCAGCGGCATGCTATTCCATCCGGTTAGCGCTTAGTTGGAACATCATTTATTTTTCAACAGGACAATGACCCCAAACATCTCCAGGCTGTGTAAGGGCTATTTGACCAAGAAGGAGAGAAATGGGGTGCTACTCTAGATGACCTGGCCTCCACAGTCACCAGACCTGAACCCAATCGAGATGGTTTGGGGTGAGCTGGACCGCAGAGTGAAGGCAAAAGGGCCAACAAGTACTAAGCATCTCTGGGAACTCCTTCAAGATTGTTGGAAGACCATTTCCAGTGACTACCTCTTGAAGCTCATCAAGAGAATGCCAAGAGTGTGCAAAGCAGTCATCAAAGCAAAAGGTGGCTTCTTTGAAGAACCTAGAATATAAGACATAATTTCAGATGTTACACACTTTTTTTGTTAAGTATACAATTCCACATGTGTTAATTTATAGTTTTGATGCCTTCAGTGTGAATTTACAATTTTCATAGTCAAGAAAACACAGAAAAATCTTTAAATGAGAAGGTGTGTCCAAACTTTTGGTCTGTACTATATATATATATATATATATATATATATATATATATATATATATATATATATACATGAATTACAGAGAAAGTGTGTCATATTTAACTTTAACTGTTTTAGAGATAATTTAATCTTCAATTTGCTTAATTTTTCACAATAATAGTAAATTTGATCAGAGTTGCACAAACTTTTACATGTCACTGTATAATATTATGATTACAATGTATTAAGAGGATAAATGATACAATGAACCTAATATGCCAAGCAGAGCATACATTATTTCTGTATCCATAGTCACATAATGTCTAATTAAGTTTAATGAACTTTGGAGTTTCAACGTACTTTGACGTGCTTTATATTTAAATATAGAACACAGATTCAAGAAGAATATACAAGTTCATGGCAACTGTGTGCATGCAATATTTAAAATGTTTCCATGGTTGACCCCTTTGACCGAAGCCTATTTTCACCTTCATGACCAGGCCTATTTTTACAATTCTGACCACTCTCCCTTTATGAGGTCATAACTCTGCAACGTTTCAATGGATAACATATTTTACTTCATGATAGTGGTAAAAATTTCTTTGATATGACTTGCATTTGCTTGTGAAAAAAATGGAAATTTGGTGAAAATTTTTAAGTTTTTGCAATTTTTAAACTTTTAATTTGTATGCCCTTCAATCAGAGAGTCATATCATACAAAATAGTTAATAAACAACATAAACATTTTTTTTTTGTTAGGAAGTTATAAGGGTTAAAATTTGACCCCAGGTGCTTCCCATGAATTTTTGAAATGTGGAAGAAAAAAATAAATATTTACTTTTTTTCATTTGACCTATTTTTTTTTACTTTCACAAGGGAAACAGGAGAAAATGGGCCATGCAATTTGTTGTGCAATTTCTACTGAGCATTCTGATACCCCATATGTGGGGGAAATCTACTGTCTGGCACAGGCATAACTAGGAAGGGAAGGAGCGCCATTTCACTTTTTGAAAGTAAAATTTGCTGGCATAATTAGCGGATGCCATGTCATGTTTGGAGAGCTCCTGATGTGCAGAAACAGTGGAAACCCCAACAAGTGACACCATTTTGAAAACTAGACACCTTAGGGAACTTATCTAGGTGTATTGAGCACCTGGAACTCACAGGTACTTCACAGAAGTTTATAACGTTAAGCCGTGAAAATAAAAAAAAATCACATTTTTCCCAGAATAATCTTTTTTAGCTCCAAATTTTGCACTTTCATACGGGTAACAGGAGAAAGTGCTCCAATATGTTGTACAATTTCTCCTGAGTGCACAGATACCTAATATGTGGAGGAAAACAACTGTTTGGGCGCACAGCAGGGCTTGGAAGGGAAGGAGCACCATTTGACTTTTTGAAAGCAAAATTTGCTGGAATAATTAGCAAACATCATGTCATGTTTGGAGAGCCCCTGATGTGCCTAATCAGTTGGAACCCCCCACTAGTGACACTATTTTGGAAAATAGACCTCTTAGGGAATTTATCTAGATGTTTTATGAGCACCTTGAACCCACAGGTGATTCACAGAAGTTTATAACGTCAAGCAGTGAAAATAAAAAAAATCTAATTTTACTCAGAAAAATTTTTTTTAGGTCCAAATTTTGCATTTTCATAAGGGTAATGGGAGAAACTGCTCATATAATTTGTTGTGCAATTTTTCCTGACTGTGCAGATACCCAGTATATGGAGGAAAACAACTGTTTGGGTGCACGGAAGGGCTTGGAAGGGAAGGAGCGCCATTTGACTTTTTAAGCGTGAAAATAAAAAAATCTGATTTTTCCCGCAAAAATCTTTTTAGCTCCAAATTTTGTATTTTCACAGGGATAACAGGAGAAAATGGACCCCCAAATTTTGTTTTGCAATTTCTCCTGAGTTCACCGATACCCCATATGTCATCAAAAACTTTTGAGGCACAGTGCAACGCTCAGATGGGAAAAAACGTCATATTACAGTGCAGATTTTGCTGTACTTGTTTGAGGGTGCCATGTTACATTGGCAAAACCCCTTAGGTGTAAGCACAGTAGACCACCCATAAGTGACCCCATTTTACAAACTAAACCTCTCAATTAATTCATATAGGGGTGCAGTGATTATATAGACACCACAGATATGTCACAGACTTTTTAACATTGAGCAGTGAAGATAAATAATTTAATTTTTTGCCACCACGATTATGTGTTAGCCTCAAGTTTTACATTTTCGTCATGGGAAATGGGTAAAAATGGCAACTAAATTTGTCCCATGATTTCTACTGAATGTGGCAATACCCCATATGTTGCTGTACCGTACTACTTAGCTATACTGAGAGATTTGGAAGGGAGAGAACGCTATTTTCCTCCTGGAACGCAGATTTTCCCAGAATAGTTTGCGGATTCAATATAGAGAGCCCCTAAGTGCTAGAAAAGCATAATCCCCCCTCAAGTGACCCCATTTTGGAAATTATAACCCTTTGGGAATTTATCTACAGGTGTAGTGATGATTTTAATTACATGGGTGCTTTCCAGAAACAAGCAGCAGTGAATGTAGCTGAGTGAAAATTGCAAACTGCAGTTGTAGTGACCAGTACATAATGCACAGCTCATGCTTCTGGAGACACGCACCTGTAAATTAGGCGGGCTCTCATTACTACAGAAATGCCAAACATGTGAGCGCTAAAGGTGGTTTAGTCACACTGGGGCTCAGAAGAGAGGGGGTGGCATTTGGATTTGGGAACGGGGAATTTGCAGAATTTCTTTTGGGAGGAGAGAAGAGCCATTTCACTTTTCCAGAGCCTTTGTGCTACCAATAATGTGGAAACCTCTATATTTCTGTGAACAGATGACTGACATGAGTGAAGGCTCACTTTTTTGTGGATTCAGTTGAAGCTTTTATTGGGAACATTTTAAATAACATTTATTATCACATTTATCTGGTGCTCTACGCTAGTGATGAGCCACCCCCGTAGTGTTCGAGTTCGGTTCGGTTCACCGAACAGCCGTGTGTTCGACGAACAGTTCGTCGAACACCGTTAAAACCAATGGCAGGCAAACCAAAACACATAGAAAACACATAGAAAACACTTCAAAGGTGTCCAAAAGCTGACAAATTGCTCACAAGACTCAACTAACACATGGAAAAATGACAAGTATATATAGTCATTTGAAAAGAAAAGAGGTGGAGGAGTAAAAGGAGGGGGAGACACAGATATAGGCATGTGATGCCCTTCTAAAACCAAAAAAGGGCGAAGCCGACATGGTCAGTCCGTTCCTGCCCGTGCGACCTGCGTGTCGCCGGGTTTGTGCCAGAGCTGTGGTGAACCCTGACGGCCAGCCCCCCTCTCCCAATACTGGTGCCTGTCTGCTGGTGGGTCGAGCGAGCCCCCCTGCGGTGGAGGCAGGTCTAATCTTTTTCATTTAAATTGTCTCTCTAATTTGAATGAGTACACTTTAAATCCTTTTACAAGGATCTATTGGAGGGCAAGTCTCATTCCAGCAGCCGCGGTAATGCCAGGTCCAGTAGCGTCCAGTAAAGCTGCTGCAGTTAAAAAGCTTTTATAAGGCTCGAGCTTGGCGGTCCACCGCAAGGCGTCCTACCGCCACTCACAGCCCCTGTGCCTTGGGGTGCCTCCCCGATGCTCTTCACTGATTGTCCTGGGGGCCTGAAGCATTTCCTTTGAAAAAATTAAGTGTCCAAACTACAGGTGGTGTAGCTTGCTTAACAGCTGGGTTAATCCACAGACTAGCAGACACTGCTACTAGGCCCAAAATTATTGTTGATTTTTCGGAAAAACCGAACTCTTCGAAATCTAGTTGCCCCCAGCAACACAACTCTCAAGTCCTTATCTTCATCAGCAACCTGGATAAATTCTAATCCGGGTTGTTTTGCATGTAGGACCTCTAAGTGTTTATGTTGCGTTTCTATTATGAATGGGGTGCAAGAATTTCAATCTCGTACCACAGGCATCAGTTTTAAAATCAACTGTCATGTCAATTGCCAATCGTGCTACATTATTTATTTAATTGAGTGCGGTTGTGGGTTGCAGTACATCGGTCGGACGATACAGACGATGCATGCAAGGCTCAACAAGCACCGTCAAAATATCCGAAATGGGTTCATGCGACACAGTCCCTCAAAACATTTCTCCCTAGTGCACCAAAAGAATTTGAATTCGTTAAAACTCACTGTTATTGACCAGATACCAGATGATATGCCTGATCGGTATAATAATCTAATAAGAAGGGAGAGTTTCTGGATTTTTAAACTTGGTACACTGGCCCCTGAGGGGTTAAACCTCAATATTGAAAAAGTCACGTAATATATGCATTTTGAGATTTATTTATTTATTTTCATTTATTTTTCCTAGCGTACATTGTTTTTATGTCGTTTTTAGGTTGGTTTTATTCAATTTATCTGTTTGTTTTTTTTCTTTTTTGCAGTCATATTTGCATTTTTAATCATGTGGGTGTTCTGATAAATTGCCTTTTAATTTTCATTTACTGCTCCACCTTTATATAGCTTTCCTACTCCATTCTATGTACAACTGCCACCTGAGGAAGACGGAGCTATTCCGTTAAAACGCGTTGTGGATATCAATAAATGAAGACTTTTTAATATCAGCTGAATTGCGTCCCTCGCGCTCCTTATGACCGGATTGCTTTATCATCACTTATGTCTGATCCTCTCTTGAGGTACCCGGCCGGAGCTGCAGCGGACAACCTTAATCTCATCTGCCTTTATCGCCAGCCTGGCGCTCCTTTGAAACCGTCTATCTGAATTTGGTTGCAAAATTATTGTCTGGGTTAGATGCAGTTAAAAATTTGTAATTATATCTACAGCCGGTGGCTACTCCGCTGACTAGCAGACACTGCTACTAGGCCCAAAATTATTGTCTGGGTTAGATGCAGTTAAAAATTTGTAATTAGATCTACAGCCGGTGGATACTCCGCTGACTAGCAGACACTCAAGCTTTGTAGCAGACCTCTGATTCCCAGGCTATAGTATGAGTAAACAGCTCTAGTCTTCACACTCAACCATGTGTGTTACCCCAAGCCATAGTGTATGTAGTTTCTTACGGTTAAAAGGGGGGTGGGGAAAGACCCAACCCACCTGTAATTGACGATGCGAACGTCACGTAAAACACAGCAAGGGGACTCCAAAAAGAGTCTCCAATTTTTCCAAAAATTTGGGGCACAGACACCACTTAAGTAGCATCAATTGCCCCAGAGTTGCTTAAAACGGTTGGTGAGGTGATTTGAACAAATCCTCAAGCTTTAACTCTCCCCAGGATGACACGGGTAGAAAAGTCCTTGCGGATCCATGATTTGTTCATCTTTATGAACGTGAGTCTGTCTACATTCTCAGTGGACAGTCGCGTGTGCTTATCTGTCAGACTCAGCACACCACCAGCAGCGCTGAACACATGTTCAGAGAGAACAAAAATTATTATTAATTTGAAAGCTGGTGGAGATTAGTATAGATGGCCAAATACAATGAGTACCACACACTGCTACAGGCCCAAAATTATTCTACAGGCAAGATACAGCTAAAAATTATTATTTATTTGAAAGCTGGTGGAGCTTAGTATAGATGGCCTATTAGACTGAGTACCACACACTGCTACAGGCCCAAAATTATTCTACAGGCAAGATGCAACTAAAAATTATTATTAATTTTAAAGCTGATGGAGCTTAGTATAGATGGCCTATTAGAGTGAGTAACACACACTGCTACAGGCCAAAAATTATTTTCCGGCCTAGATGCAGCTACAAATTATTAGCAATTTTAAAGCTTAAAACGGTTGGTGAGGTGATTTTACCAAATCCTCAAGATTTTACTCTCCCCAGGATGATACAGGGGTAGAAAAGTCCTTGCGGATCCATGATTTGTTCATCTTTATGAACGTGAGTCTGTCTACATTCTTAGTGGACAGCCTCGTGCGCTTATCTGTCAGACTCAGCACACCACCAGCAGCGCTGAACACACGTTCAGAGAGAACAAAAATTATTAAAATTTGAAAGCTGGTGGAGCTTAGTATAGATGGCCTAATACAATGAGTACCACACACTGCTACAGGCCCAAAATTATTCTACATGCAAGATGCAGCTAAAAATTATTATTAATTTGAAAGCTGGTGCAGCTTAGTATAGATGGCCTGTTAGAATGAGTAACACACACTGCTACAGGCCCAAAATTATTTTCCGGCCTAGATGCAGCTACAAATTATTAGCAATTTTAAAGCTTAAAATGTTTGGTGAGGTGATTTTACCAAATCCTCAAGGTTTTACTCTCCCCAGGATGACACAGGGGTAGAAAAGTCCTTGCGGATCCATGATTTGTTCATCTTTATGAACGTGAGTCTGTCTACATTCTCAGTGGGCAGCCGCGTGCGCTTATCTGTCATCACACCACCAGCAGCGCTGAACACACGTTCAGAGAGAACGCTGGCTGAGGGGCATGACAAGATCTCCAAGGCGTGAGTGGCGAGCTCTCGAGCTCTGGCCATTTATCCAGATTGGAAGCCCAAAAAGAGCAAGGGTCCAGTGACACAGTCATGGCTTCGATGTTCAGTTGGAGATACTCCTGTACCATGGTCTCTAGGCGTTGACTATGTGTCTGACTTCTTGTCTCCTGTGGCCTTGCAAAAGATGGGCTAAAAAACTGGTGAAAGGATTCCACAAAATTGCCGTGAACACCAGCAGATACTGTGTTTCTGTTACGGTTTGAGTGCTGAAGACTCGACAGTCCCACGGTTGGCAAGTTAGAACTGTGAGATTCACTACGTGCACCACTGGTGTTTTGTGGAAAAGCACATGTAAGATTCTGCAACAGTCTCTGCTGATACTCCTGCATGCGTGAATCCCTTTCTATGGCAGGAATTATTTTGGCAAATTTACTTTTGTACCGGGGATCTAACAGTGTGGCTGCCCAGTAGTCAGGATTATTTTGAATTCTGACAATTCGAGGGTCATGTTGCAGGTAGTGCAGCAAGAAGGCACTCATGTGTCTTGCGCATCCAGGAGCACCAAGTCCTTGTTGTGTTGGTGACGAGGTACGAATCATGCTTCCTTCCTCTGCCCTCTCCCCCAACCTCGCACAACAGAAATGTGATCAAGGTCTCCCTCATCTGATGAGTCTTCCATGCCCATAGCCAGTTCGTCCTCCACTTCTTCCTGGGCTCCTGCACCTTCTTCACTAGTGGAGCTTAGTACAGATGGCCTAATAGAATGAGTACCACACACTGCTACTATGCCCACAATTATTCTACAGGCAAGATGCAGCCCAAAATTATGAGTATTTAAACGCTGATGGAGCTTTGTATAGATGGTCTAATACAAAGAGTACCACAGACTGCTACTCTGCCCACAATTACTCTACAGGCAAGATGCAGATAGAAATTATTTTTTTTTTAAACTCTGGTGGAGCATTGTATAGATGGCCTAATACAATGAGTACCACAGACTGCTACTATGCCCACAATTATATTACAGGCAAGATGCAGCCCAAAATTATGAGTATTTAAACGCTGGTGGAGCTTTGTATAGATGGCCTAATACAATGAGTATCACAGACTGCTATTCTGCCCACAATTATTCTACAGGCAAGATGCAGATAGAAATTTTTTTTTTAAACTCTGGTGGAGCTTTGTATAGATGACCTAATACAATGAGTACCACAGACTGCTACAATGCCCACAATCATTCTACAGGCAATATGCAGCAAAAAATTATGAGTATTTCAATGCTGGTGGAGCTTTGTATAGATGGCCTAATACAATGAGTACCACAGACTGCTAGTATGCCCACAATTATATTACAGGAAAGATGCAGCAAAAAATTATGAGTATTTCAACGCTGGTGGAGCTTTGTATAGATGGCCTAATAGAATGAGTACCACACACTGCTGCTATGCCCAAAATTATTGTCCAGGCAAGATGCAGCTAAAAATTATGAGTATTTCAAAGCTGGTGGAGCTTGTATAGATGGCCTAATACAATGAGTACCACAGACTGCTACTCTGCCCACAATTATTCTACAGGCAAGATACAGATAGACATTCTTTTTTTTTAAACTCTGGTGGAGCTTTGTATAGATGGCCTAATACAATGAGTACCACAGACTGCTACTATGCCCACAATTATTCTACAGGCAAGATGCAGCAAAAAATTATGAGTATTTAAACGCTGGTGGAGCTTTGTATAGATGGCCTAATACAATGGCTACCACAGACTGCTACTCTACCCACAATTATTCTACAGGCAAGATGCAGATAGAAATTCTTTTTTTTTAAACTCTGGTGGAGCTTTGTATAAATGGCCTAATACAATGAGTACCACAGACTGCTTCTCTGCCCACAATTATTCTACAGGCAAGATGCAGATAGAATTTTTTTTTTTTAAACTCTGGTGGAGCTTTGTATAGATGGCATAATACAATGAGTACCACACACTGCTACTATGCCCAAAATTATTGTCCAGGCAAGATGCAGCTAAAAATTATGAGTATTTCAACGCTGGTGGAGCTTTGTATAGATGGCCTAATACACTGAGTACCACAGACTGCTACTATGCCCACAATTATATTACAGGCAAGATGCAGCCAAAAATTATGAGTATTTCAACGCTGGTGGAGCTGGCAAAAAGTGATAGCAACTGATGTAACCTAGCCCTCAAAAGGGCTGCAATTACAAATAGTCACTACTCCCAAGTTGACCTATCTGTCTATATAGAGCACAGACCTGCCTGCTAAAAGTGCTAGAAACTGCTGTAACCTAGCCCTTAAAAGGGCTGCAATTACAAACTAGTCCCTCCCTGCTCCCTAAACATTCCTGTCTAACTGCAAATTCGCCTCACAGTCACTGTTACAAAGATAGCGCTAACAGCAGCAGCAGTGCCATCTAACACTGTGCTGCAGCAGTGAGAAAATGGTGGCGAGGGGGGAAATGGCTGGGTCTTAAACGGCAAGGACATGTGACATACACAGCCAATGACACATGCCCTTGTTTGTGTGAAAAAAAAGCACTTCGCTCCGTGTGTGCGCTGCTGATAGGCTGACAGACTGCACCGTCCACTGTAAATGCGGGAAAGAGAAAAAAAAATGAAGATCTTCATTATCTATGCAGAGATCCATCCCATGCCCCTCCTCCCGCCCCGCTGTACACTCAAACTGTGTATTAACAGTGATTCTCAGCATTAGGCCTCATACTCACTGGTGCCGAAAACGGATGAAAATCAGACGATAAAAAATCGGATGCAAATCTGACCAATGTTAGTCAATGGGTGAGTTCTCATTAGCGATTTTTTTCTCATCAGATATTGGTGTGAGAAAAAAATCGCAGCTTGCTGCGATTTGATGCGATTTTGGGATGAAAATCGGCAATGCAAGTCAATGGGTGCGATTAAAAAACGAACAGCACTCGCACCATGCAAGTGCTGTCCGATTTATATGCACCAGTCTCCTTTGAAAAGCCGGTAATTCATCCCCGGCTACTGTAAAATCACACTGACAGCTCACAAAACAGTAGATACATACACATAGAATACATATATATATATATATATATATATATATACATGTCATTGTAACACATACATATATATATATTTATAGTTCTTACACTTCTACATACTGTAATAGCCGCTAATTCAATTGCCGGCTTTTGTGAAATCACAGAAGCCGACATGAAATGATACATTGTTTCCACACAGTTAACCATGTCATTTCCTGTATTTTGATATATGGTTTGAACTTACAATTACATGAGTGTATTTGTACAAAATTTCAGACATGTAGGGGTTAATTAAAGGTGTAAATTCGTTGTAAAAAAATGCGTGGGCTCCCGCTGTATTTTCTCCACCAGACAGACAAAGCAAGCGAGTGGGGGCAGATAATAATAGCCTAGGGAGGGTACATTTTTTTGTGCCCCCCCTGGCTACTAACATCTGCCCCCAGACACCCCAGAAAGGGCAAATCTATAATTAGATTCGTCCTTTCTGGCACTTTGCCCGTCTATTCCCATTGCCCTGTAGCGGTGGCGAATGGGTTAATAAGGCGTTAATGTCACCTTAGTATTGAAAGGTGACCTTAAGGCAGGTTAATAATTGAGAGCTGTCAATTAGACAACTATCAATTATTAATCCTATTGAAGTAAATAAAAAAACACAAACACACTTTAAGAATAAATAATTTTAATGAAATCAAAACACATATTTTTGACCATCTTTTATTTCACTCTTTATCCGTGCGAAGCCCTTGTTCTTCTAAAATAAATATAAATAATAAAACAACATTATTCTTACCTATCTGGCGATCTGTCACGTCCCACGATGTAATCCTTCACAAAGGGTTAACTAGCAATCAGATAAGCAGCGCAAGTAATCCTGCGTGCTCATCTGATAGCTCCTGAATGAATGAGCTTATCTCCTGCCGACAGGAGAGGATGTGATTCATGAATGGAGCTTAATTGATTGTATCCACTTTCACCTTAGGTCAGGTCACTGAAGTGAAAGTGGCAATAAATCAATTAAGCTTCCTTCATGAATCTATTCCTCTCCTTTCACTGGAAGAGTAAGTTATTCATTCAGGGGTAAGAGCTCAGCAGACAGCATTATAGCTCTCTGCGAGCTCTAACCTGTTAACCCTTTCTGATGGATTACACCGTGGGACCAGACTGTACATCGGATTGGTAAGAATAATTTTGCTTTTTTATTTTATTTTTATTACAGGAAATGGTTTTAGCAGGAAAATAAAATATGGTCAAAAACTGTGTGATTATTTCATTAAACTTATTTTTTATTAAACTGTGTGTGTTTGATTTTTGTATCATACAATAGGATTAATAATTGATAGTTGTCTAATTGACAGCTCTCAATTATTAACCTGCCTTAAGGTCACCTTTCAATACTAAGGTGACATTAACGCCTTATTAACCCATTCGCCACCGCTACAGGGCAATGGGAATAGACGGGCAAAGTGCCAGAAAGGGCGAATCTAATTATAGATTTGCCCTTTCTGGGGTGTCTGGGGGCAGATGTTAGTAGCCAGAGGGGGCACAAAAAAAATGTACCCTCCCTAGGCTATTATTATCTGCCCCCACTCGCTTGCTTTGTCTGTCTGGTGGAGAAAATACAGCGGGAGCCCACGCATTTTTTTACAACGAATTTACACCTTTAATTAACCCCTACATGTCTGAAATTTTGCACAAATACACTCATGTAATTGTAAGTTCAAACCATATATCAAAATACAGGAAATGACATGGTTAACTGTGTGGAAACAATGTATCATTTCATGTCGGCTTCTGTGATTTCACAAAAGCCGGCAATTGAATTAGCGGCTATTACAGTATGTAGAAGTCTAGGAACTATAAATATATGTATATATATATGTCACAATTACATATATATATATATATATATATATATATATATTCTATGTGTGTATATGTATTGTTTCTATTCTTTATTAAAGCTGTCAGTGTGATTTTACAGTAATGCCAGGGATGAATTAGCGGCTATTATACTATGTAGAAGTATATGACCTATATATATATTATATATATTAGATGTATATTATATATATATATTATATATATAATTATTTGCTTTTTGTGAAAATTTTTTTTGTTACAATGTGATTTTTACATGACTTTTTACATAGAGATAACTGCTCTATGTAAAACTTCATGTTAAAATCGCATTGCATACAGATGGAAAACTGATGGAAAACTGACAGAAAACGCATGGTGTGATTTAAAATCGCATCAAAATCGCATGCCTTTTTACAACAAATGTACCGTTTTTTTCCTGCAGAAAACGGACCGATTTTTTTCCAGCCAGTGAGCATGAGGCCTAACTGTGAAAAAATCCAGTGACGATTTAGGTGCACGAACAGTTATCGAACATAACCTCGAACAGCCGGATTTTTTCAAAATCGTTCAGGGTTCGTCAAACAGCTCGAACACCGCCCAAAACAGCTCGAATTTGAAATTGGCGAACAGTTTGCTTTGAACACCGCTCATCTCTACTCTACGCTGAGCACTTACATGGGGTTTCCATCTAAATCGCCGAGTGACGTGACAGATGAAACCCCAATGGATCCATTCACTATAATGAGACAGCAGAGATACTCTGAACTCCGTCTGGCCTCTGTTCAGCAGTGTCCTTTTCAGAAGTGCACAAAACTGTGTCCGACAGCACTTTTATGAAATCCTTAAACATGGACACAGCCGGATCACAGGTCCTATGGCGTCCACAGTGCCTCCATCTGCATCATTATAGGGAATCTTCCACCAGGGATTCTGTCTGAATCACATATTTCAGAGATTTACATGGAAACCCCGATGTAAGCGCTCAGAGGAAAGCGCAGGATAAATATGCATCGAACATTACTGCGATCTTTGGGAAGCAGAATGAAAAAATCAACAGCATGTGAATAATTGGTTTTATTTATTTTTACGCCATTCCTCATGTGATGATTAGGCGACTTTATTCTTTGGGTCGGTGCAATTACAGCGATACCAGATTTATCTGGTTTTTATGTTTGACAGCTGTCATAGACTAAAAGACGCTTTTTATTGCGAAAACTATTTTTTGCATCACCATATTTTGAGAGCTATAATTTTTCCATGTTTTAGCCAAGAGTCGTGTGAGGGATTGTTTTTTTTGGGACGAGTTGACGTTTTTATTGGTACCATTTTCGGGCACATGAAATGTTTTGATCGCTTTCCATTCCGATTTTTGGGAGACAGAATGAACAAAAACCAGCAATTCATGAATTTCTTTTTTATAGCGTTTCGCATGTGGTAAAATTAGTAAGGCAGCTTTATTCTTCGGGTCAGTGCGATTACATCGATACCCAATTTCTATTGTTTTTTATGTTTTGGCGCTTTTGCACAATAAAAATTATTTATTGAAAAAATATTTATTTTTGTATCGCTTTATTCTGAGAGCTATAACTTTTTTATTTTTCTGCTGATGGATCTGCATGGCAGCTTGTTTTTTACGGGACAAGATGAGGTACTATTTTTATTTGTATTCGTCTTCTTGATTGCTATTTTTGCACATTTTGTTCAGCTGTATGATGATAAAGCGTTGACTTTTTTTTCTAAATTTGTTTTCTAATTTTTTACATTGTCCATTATGGGACATCACTGTATAGTGTCAGATCGCTGATCTGATGCTTTGTAATGCTTCTGCACTGCAGAGTATCAGAACAGCGATCTGACAGGCAGGGAAGGAGGCATGTCAGCACCTGCTCTCAGCAGGCAAGCACAAGCCACCTTCCTTGCAGGAGCCTGAAGGACCCTGTGGCCATTTTGCGGCCAAGAGTCTCCATGGAAACCATCAGGGCAACGCGAACGCATCACATTGTCCTGATGGAAGCGCACAGGGAATGAGTTCCTGCTCCATGCTCCTTTAATGAGTTCCCTGCTCCATGCTCCTTTATGTCGCTGCCACTACTGACAACGGCATCAGATGGGTTAAATGCCTGTGAACAGTGCTAGCACCAATCGTGGGAATTGTTGCAGGGTGTCAGCCCTTACACAGAGCTGACATCTGCACGCAATCGCTGCAGCACTCAGCGTGAGGCCGTGTAATCGTGCTGCCATACATGTACTGCTCTTTGCGGGAAGTTCCCGCAAAGAGCAGTACATGTACGGCGAATGTCAGGAAGGGGTTAAAAGAATGTAAATAACACAGAACTTGGCTATCACTGCACAGAAAAGTGTAATCGGACACCTAACTTTAGAGTAGTCAGCTTTTTCAATGTTGAAGTATAATCGTCATTATAATTTTTATTTTATTTATCAATGGTGCAGATAAAAATAAGCAAGTTGTAATATATCATTTTCAACAAACTTTATTGACATTTTGAAATTTTAACATACAGTTTTGGGGAGGGAGGGGGGAAGAAAACGGAGTCCAATTGTTTCCCACTACCCTAATTATGGAACAAAACAGGAGGTAAGGAAAGTCAGAGGAATTAGGGAAAGAATTTGTAATAAATGTTATCAATGAAATCTACTTCTTTTTCATCCTAAATAGATCTTTCACTTTCAATTCAAGAGTAAAATCTGTAAGTATTCAGTAAACAGATTTCCCCATCACTGAGATAGGAGGTAACAGTTGGCACTTTTAAAATTCTATGGAGAAGGAAATGAGGGAGAAGGGAGGAGCTAGAGGCAGACATAGACATTTTACTGCAAGTTCCATAAAACCAACTGCCATCTCCTATCTCAGTAATGGGAAAGTCTGTCTTCACTAAATACAGATTTTTACCTGTGAATTGAGAATTTTGAGAATAAACAATCAGTCCTAAAGGAGAAAACAGCAGATTTCTCGGATATGATATATTGCAAAGTTTCTTATTTTTACATGTACTATTGATTTATGAAAGAAAAAAGTAAAACATTACTCCATTTAACTGAGATAACTATTAAGGAAAAGTTATCAAGATGGCATGATATTTGTATAGTTAAATTTGTCTACATCTGTCAGTAAGGGTGACATTTTTTTCAAGCAGTTTTTCACTATTATTTTCAGTATTTCTGTATCTCCGAGACAAGCAAAGCATCAGGCAGTTTTGTTTCTTGATATCAATAGTTAAGTGCTTCCATGTTAGAGCAAACAGGGCATGACCAGCGTTTATAACACACTGACTCTATTTCCCATAGGAAGAACCGCAAGATTTATACTGATCACAAGATCAGAAAATCCCTTTGTTGCACGAGCAGCCCGATTGCATTGCTAGGTAATGCAAAATCACAAGCCTCCATGCTGCCGGAGGGATAATCTTTCAGGTTTAATTATCATTTACTAGGTGGCTTCTTTCATAGGAATTAGGCTTAATGGACATTCAGTTTCCGTTTTGAATTTCTCATAAATTTATTTTCTTAATACAAATGACATAAAAACAACCCACATAATTACTATTTTTATGTGAAGAGTTTTAAGGGTTATACATGTATACATGATTTTAAGACGTGCACATATATCTAAAGGATGGCTGATTAAAAATAAATCTTTCCTTTTAATCCTTTTTATTCAAGCTGGAAAATAATAATTCTCCTTTCTACTATCCCTTCAAAAATAAAAGGGCTCATAAATGAATATTAGATTGAAAAACTATATGACAATCTGATATTTGTTTTACATGAATTCTCAAATTCATTTGGATCTGTTATTCCACTAACTTTCTCTTCAAAACCTTGTGCCATGCTTTTGCTTTAATAAAAAATAAATCCTGAAAAAATGTATGCAACCTGGTAGGTATATGTAACCAGAACCTGGTGCAGCTATGTAATAAGCAGATATTAGTGTACAAACATACATAATCATTATATACTGGTGCACATACATAACCTGATATTAGTACATATATAAAAGAATTACATAATGGTTCATATGAGGATAAATATACAGTACATATACAAGTATAATTATATACGTGCTGGTACATATGCAACACCACATACTAGTGCATACTGTATATATAAGGCATACTTGTTGCACATATATCATCACATATGTACAGATTTTGCATTAAGGCCTGAGAACACTTCAGGTTACACAGCTAAGTGTGATATCATACATTTAATATGCCAAAGAGATCATATCAAATTTGTATGCCCATAACGTCATTATGCCATAGAGTATGTTAGGCGCCGGGATTTTCCCGCTGCGCGGGATAGATCCCAAGCACTGTCTGGTGCTGCGGTTGTTGCTCAGCGCAGACGTCGGTCCCAGTGTCTTGTTAGGCTCGTGGTAAATGTTTGCTTACTGCTGGCTCACCAACTAAGTCTATGATAAAGGCACCGCCTTGCGCTTTGGAGTCTCAGTCCAGAGATCTCTTTACGGAGCATGTCCATGATGTGGCAGTTCCAGATTGGTCCGCCAGCGTTTACACGGCCAGCTGGGCGTGTCATTTTGGGGTGGAGCTTTGGGTATAAAAGGCTCTCACGTGCGCATGCTAGTATCATTCATGTTTTGTGTGTGGGTGGACACACTGCCACTCTGTCTGCACAGTTGCTTGTGACCTTTTGCTACATGTGTAAACATATTGGTAGGCAGTTTGCTTGCTGCTGCAGCTTTGTACCCTTGGCTCAACTTAGGGTTCCGGTTAGGCACAAGTTTAGTAGCTTCAGGACTGGGGTGATTAGCTGCTTGACTTGGCGTCTGTATCGTTAACATGTGTCATTAGCACAGCTCAGTCGCAGAGCAAGATAAACCCTTTAGCCAGCTCTCAGTTTAGGCAATAGAGTGTTGTATCTAGCATCATGAGAGTTCTTACTCTGTGTTCTGTTCACACTGTGTGGCCTTAACACAGTGTGCTATCAATGTGCTATATCCCTGTGACGTTAACAGAGTATTGCACTTATTATTCTTTGGTTCAGTATCACTCCGTGAGTTAACGAGGCTTAGTACTCAGTATTCCGTTCACACTATGTGGCGTTAACGCAGTGTGCTTAAGGTAACGCTCGCTGTTCTGTCACCAGCAAAGCACCCCCACACCATCACACCTCCTCCTCCACGCTTCACGGTGGGAACCAGGCATATAGAGTCCATCCGTTCACCTTTTCTGCGTGCAAAGCAGTAATCAAAGCAAAAGGTGGCTACTTTGAAGAACCTAGAATATAAGACATATTTTCAGCTGTTTCACACTTTTTTGTAAAGTGTAATGTATAATTCCACATGTGTTAATTCATAGTTTTGATGCCTTCAGTGTAATTCTACAATTTTCATAGACATGAAAATACAGAAAAATCATTGAATGAGAAGGTGTGTCCAAACTTTTGGTCTGTACTGTATATTACTACAAATGTGAGGTAAAATGCAGCAATCTTATGTGCTGTAAAGTATCACAAGCTATGTTGCAGAAGTGATTCCAACTTCTGTTAAAATATATATCCACTTCAGCCAGACTGTAGGGAATGCAGATGGCACTGTGTACATTTTTTGGAGCTTTCCATACTATATTGTGTAGCCGCTTTCGTTTGTTTGTATAATTTTCATCTGTAATGACCCATGTTATGACAATAAAGATAATAGTTGCTGTATGTTGTAAGCGCTATTAACATTGCACAAACCATGACTAAAAAACTGCCGATTGGCTACATGTTTAATAGCCAGAGAGTGATAATTTTTAAGCAAGCTTAAAAATTATTTAAAAAGACAAACAAGCGTTTTGCTGATTTGTCGGATGATTAGCAGCCTGTTTAACACTGTCCTTAACTTTGTAGTTTAAATTAGTTCATTGTCACATAATCGCTGAATAATTCTGCTGAAAGAGGAAATCTGCAACAACTATTACCCAAGTTCTACTGAATTTTTACTTTGATGTTTTTGAAAAGTGAAATACTTTTACTTTGTTTTGTTAGTTTTTTTTTCTTTCTAGTAGGCACTACTGGAATTTTGGTAAAGTGTGGTACAGAAACATGTTGTCGCTGAACAATACATGATTGGAGTATTGTCTGATGTGATTTATTGCAACAAATTGGAATATAATGCCAATTGTATGTATATAATCAAAACCTTTCATTATATAATAGGCATATTTAAATCAGATTCAAAATTCCATCCAGCTCCACCAAGCCTGTCCTGACTGCTGATGTTTCTGAATGCAGTTATATAAGAAGAAGAGATGCCTCTGATCAAGTGTCTGTCTACACATAATTGTTAATCAAATAGTGAATTCACCTTCTTGACCACATCTTGGACAAATATCATTGATCTGTCTTGGGACATAATGTCAAGTAAGTCCATAAATAATAATAAAAAAACAATCTATTTGATTTTAAAATATATGTTATATATTTTGCATTGGAGACTGCAAATCTAAAATAAGAATGATACAGAATACTTATTTTAAAATAATTTGACAATCTTAACACATTTGCAAATTAATGAGGAAAATAACATTTTACAAATAGGAGTTTTGGCTCGCATCTAGAATGAGTTGCTATCCGTATATATTCCAAGACCATATTACAACACTAAAGCCAAGATCACACGTAAAATACTGACCAAATACTGAACATCAGTATTTGTAAGCCAAAACCAGGAGTGGGCAAAAATTTCAGAAGTGATGTGTTTCTATTATGCGTTTCCTCTGATTGTTCCGCTCCTGGTTTTGGCTTAGAATACTGATGTAAAATACTGGCCAAATACTCAATGTGTGAACATGACCTAATACTCCTAGTGAGCAGGAGAAACAAAATTGTGCTATTTTGCCAATAAGAGTAATTTAATGAGTAAAAAAGTGCACCAGGTCCCAGTTGTCTGATCTCCTCTGATCAACAAGTTATCACCTATCTTGTCTTCCCAACACCACTGTAAAGAATACAGGTGATTCGCTAGGTATGATTCTGGTGTATTTCTGTGGCGTGCCTCCCATGCTTACTCCAACCCCTTAGTGAAGTGATTGACGGTCTGCTATATACCACTCACTATCTATCAGTCACAACCCAAAGTTGCGAAGATAGGGGAGGGGATTGTGCTCCTCGTGAATGCACTGCTCTGGTGTATCCTTTTAGCATTTCTATTAGACAATTGTGACATTTCAAATTATATTATTTTATTTTAAAACTGTTTGATGATGCAGGGCCTACGTTTTTGAAGATCAATGATTTTTTTTATTTTAAATGGGTATGGTATTTTTTTTGACAATTCTTTTCCTATGAATTTTCTATTGGACTTTCAAAACACTAGGAAAAATGCAAGTGCCAAATAATGAAAAAGACATCAACATTTATGAAAAGCACCATTACAAATGCTTGAAATGTACGATGTGTGGAGACATCCTTATGTTACAGCTAAACATGCAGAGTTGAAATTCCTGACAATGGTTAGTACTATAAATACAAGCTTTTGGGTAATGTTTTGAAATTTACATGTATTTTCCTTTCAAATATTGCATAGAATACACTGTTCAAAATAATCTTTTACCAGCTAGATATGTTAAAAGGGGTTAAAACTTTACAGGCTAACAAAAAAGACTTGGCACAAATCAGCAAGCAAAAAAATTCATTAATTCCTGAGCAACCTTGTCATGTCCTCTGGGTTTTAATGTTTCTTTGGCCTCAGCTGGAGCATATAAAATGGGAGGTCCTTCTGAACAAAAGAAAAGGAACAGGCTGCAGCATTTCAATAGTTTACAAACCCGCTTCTGATGTGTACAACAGATATGTGATATTTTACACGTGCCTCCAGTTTACATTTGCAGTGATTCAAGTCTTGTAACTTAAGAAAATGATGCAGAATTTGTAACACAATCCACACAGTATTCTAAATTTAATCTTTGGCATAATGATTTAAAATTTTATTTTTTTTTTGTATTTAAAAATATGTCTTACAATAAATGATTTATTTTTGTTATTAAACTATAGTTGATAGTTTGTAAGCTAACTCCCTTTTCCCCCCTCTCTCACTTTTTTAAGTGCTCTCTGTGTTTATATATACAGTATATATATATATATATGTAGTTAAATAACAGCTTGATTAAATAATTGATGTGAGATACATAGTGTAAAATTGCTATAGCTAAAAAATCATTATTAGAAATATATTAAATTAATTGATAAACAACAAGTTGGAAATGTGTTAAAATAACATGCAAATAAATATGCTTGCCGAGATCTAGAGTCATGTAATGCATAATGCAGAACTTGTTTTGTCAATATATACTCTAAAACTTGTTTTGTCTTTTGAAATAACAGGAAACATTGGCCTCCTACAGTTGTAGAAGTTTGATTGTTCAAAAATTGACTATTACCATCAAGATTTTTTTTATTTATTTTTTTTACAACAAAGATATTTTTTCACAGTTTTCTTTTACTTAACAATCTTTTCAGGAAAAAATGTAAAATAATGACGAAAAAAAGAATTCATTGTCATATGTACTGTAGATCGTGGTTTCTATGAAAGTTCATTGGTTTGAAATAAAAACTAAAATTGGCCTGCTACAGGTGTAGAAATGTGGTTGTTCAAAAACTGACTATTGAACTTGATTTGTGTGAAATTTAGTTGGCTTTGGGCCTTCGGTACTCGGTTTCCAGCCGCTACTATTTCTCCTGTTGTGACGTCCCCGCCTTGTAACCGGACATGTCCAGGAACATCACCTGTGCCCTTACCAATGCGGTTACTGTGATTGTCCACTTAAATACCAACAAGTGGACAAGCGTTTGTGGCCAGATATGCTACATTTCTCTGACAGCACACAGGGTGAAAATTGTGGAGGCTGGGGCCGAGTACCACCCTGGCATGACACGTGGTACCGATGCCGAGGATTGCTGGCCTTACTTCTATCATGGTTTCCTCCACCTCCTAAACCAGTTCCTGTGCTTCCTCCTGCTCCTCCTCATCTGCCTTGACACATATGGCAGACTTTATGTACTGATGCCTTTCCCTTGACCCTCTCATTACATTTATCTTGGCCAAAAAAAGAGTCCTGGTTGTTCACTCTTCTTTTAGACCCATGCTAAAAGGAGAAGTTTGCATCTCTACTTCATGAGGCGGAGAGGTCTTCTAAAATTTTAAATTGAACAAATTCCCATCAGACAATACTAGCGGCAGGGTGCAAGCTTCCTTGGCCAACCAAGGAGGAAAGGACAGGTACAGCAAAGGAAAAGGTTCACTGTCAAAGATCTGGGTGAATTTCATGACAACCTCGCAGCATCCATGTCCCGGTGACTGGGTGTTTGACAAAGAAGAAAAAGTATTTAAGGATGGTCAAGCAATATCTGGCTGTCAAAATCAGGGTACTCCTTAATTCCTCTGTGATATTCAGTTATTGGGTCTCAAAGTTGGACATCTGACATGAGCTGTTCCTCTATGATTTGGAGGTGTTGTGCTGCCTTGCAGCTAGCGTCTTTTCTGAACAGGTTTAAAGTGTCGCCAGGGGGTCAAAACAGACAGGCTCTTTCGTCTGTCATCAGAAAGTGCTGACAGGCTCACTCTAATAACAATGAACAAAGACTGAATTAGACCCGACTTTTCCACACCACCAGATGATAGCAGCACATAAAGTGTTTTTAATGTTCAATATTTGAATGAGGCCTGCCAGTTGTTGCCTTCTAGGATCTATGGATAACCCTACTTATAATTTTTTACCGGCTTTGCACTTTGTGCAAAGCCTTTATGAGTGTAGAAGTACCTCAACTACATTGAATGCAGAAAAAAGTCCAGCTTCAAATATCCTCTAAAAGCATAGCTTTATTATATATTAATTAAAAATAAATAGCGGCAGCATGAATTGCACAACCCCTAGAAGGGGGAAAATTCTGTTTTAAATTTTACCTTATATACAAGTCATTATACAGGAAAAAAGTTTCTTAACATTTTTTTCTGTAAACTGCAATTTCTCATCGATTTTTATGCTATGTGCACACGTAGCATTTTTAAGCACTTTTGCGATGTTTTTACGCGGCGTAATCGCTTAAAAAATGGGTATAAAATGCATCCCATGCAATCCTATGAGATTACGCATTGCTGTGCGCATGCTGCGTATTTTTGTGGAGCGTAATTGCTCCGCATAAAAATAAGCAGCATGTCCATTCCTTAGGCGTAATCGTGGTGATTACACCGCCATAGGATTGCATTGAAACGCTCACTTTATGCATGTGGCTATGCCCACCATGCGTGAAGTGAGTGCTTCATGTGCGCTTGGTACCCAGGGCCTGGAGGAGAGTAGACTCTCCTCCAGGCCCTGGGTACCATATTCCTATCAAAAACAGAATTAAAATAAAAAATATTGATATTCTCACCTTCCCGCTCCTCAGCAAAGTTGCCGCCAAGTTCCGTTCCCAGGGATGCATTGCGAGAATCACCCCAGAAGACATAGCGGTCGAGTGACCACGATGTCGCAAAGGTCATTCTTGCAATGCATCCTTGAGAATGGAACTTGCCGGCAGCGTCGCTGAGGAGCGGGAGGACTCCGGGGGCCGACGGTGGGTAAGTATATAAATTTTTTTTTTATTATTATTTTTTACATTACTCATTTAGTAAACAGTTGGTCACACTTGTCAGCACTATGTTTGACAAGTGTGATCAACCTGTCAATCAGTTTTTCCAAGCGATGCTACAGCTCGCTTGGAAAACGTTAGCATTCTGCAATCTAAAAACGCTTGCAAAATGCTTGTGTTTTGCGGGAAAACGCATACTAATTAGGTATGCATTTTAACCGCGGCGGGGAGTTGCTCAAATGCTCTGCAAAATTTTGGAACATTTTCGCAACGTGTGCACATAGCCTTAATGTTTTATTGTCAGCCTTTAAAGTGAAGTAAAAGTGTGAAACATTTGTTCTCAGCAGCGATCTGGGAGTCAGGGATGCTTCCAGCAGTCTTTCCCATTCTGTTCCCTTCCATTCAGCACTTTTTCCATCCATTTAAACATTTTCACTGCAACCCAGACCTCTTTGTAAGGTCTGCTGGATTTTCAATTGACTCCCATTATTCTCGTTACTCGAAACAAGCATCCGAGCATTATAAATTGCCCAGTTTGAGTAATGAGCATCCAGACATTTTAGTGCTCGCTCAACCCAACACCTCACCCAAGAAATAATGAGCAACTTCACTAGGAAAAAACAGATTAAAATACAGTAAAGCCGAGTGCAAGTGCATAATGAAATAATAGGAAGTGCTAAAGTAGATCAAAAGAAAAAAAGGGTGTAGGGATGGCATAAAAATAGATAACAAAAGAAGTCAGAAAAATGAGATTACTGAAAAAAATAGAAAAATACAGCACAATATCTGAAATAAACTAAATCAAAGCATAAATATGTATAAGTGCTATCAAATGTTTACAAGACATAGTAGAAAAAAGGCAGCCATATTTACCAGCACAAGTCAAAAAGCATAATGCAGTTACAAGATTCAGCAGCCCCCTTGATAAAGGTGAAGGCAGCACAGTTGTAAAATACTGACGAAACAACTGCTCACACACAATTCATAGAGGAAGTAGTTAACTGGTATTAGAATTGCACACAGATAAGGCTTGTATAGAACAGCAGTCACGCAGATACATCCTATTAATGATGCCCCTCCCATTAGATTATGCTGGCTATATAGAGGACCCCAGATTACAAGGCCAACATTGATGGGCTTGGCTGAATCCTGCATAAAAATTAAAAGATGTACAGTTAAATATATATAATGCCTCAATTATTAGTCAATATTTTGGCAAAAATATGCAAGCTTGCAACCCACTTCAAGGGTGCTCATTGTCTTTTGAGTTCCTACATTAAAAGTAAAAGAACACAAAAATTTTAAAAAATGGCAAAATGACAATAGAAAAAGGCAGCCGTATTTACCAGCAGAGGTCACAAAACAAATGCATTAATAGCACGCGACAGCCCCCATTGATATAGGCGGAGACAGCCTGGGGTGCATAATACTAATAAAACAACTACTCATACATCTAGCATTCATGGTGGCGGCGGTTACCTAGTATTAGAATTGCACATGGAAAAGGCGTGTAAAAGGAGCCATTCACACAGATGTACTGAAAATTGTCTGTCTATTAGTCATGCATATACTATCAGATTAGATGGGCAGTCTAGCACTATATAAGTGCAAAAAAAGAAAAAGTACACCTCACCCACATGCAAGATTCTCGTGATTTGGAGCAGATGACAGCATGATATAAAGCAGTCCAAAAGTAGTAGATGTCCAGCTTCTTGACCAAGGCTGCCACCAGGAATTTTAGGGCCCCCTACTGGCAAAATTTTTGGGCGCCCTTGAGACTCCACCCAGACTCCAATCTAGCTCCGCCTCCACCCCTCCACCATTCCACAGTCCCAGCGCCCACTCTTGGAAAAACTCCTGCACCATATCCTCACCAATCACACATTAACAGCTCCCATCAAACAGCAGATCACATACTTTTGTTTTGGCAAAAGTATTTTTAAGCTGCCACCACAAGGTAGACTATGTTGGCCAGGCCCTACTTTACTCTAACTTATGAGTCATATACATTTTTTAAAATGAGCATTAATACCACATACAAGGAACAAATACCGTCACGCAATGGCCAGACCACATATTACCACCACATAGTGACCGAATAATACCACATATAAGGCACAAATACTGTCTCACCATTTCCCTTTCTTCTACACTACACAGTTGAATACAGACGTGCATCCACCATTAATTTATAACTAGCTATTATGCAACCCACTATTCCAGATATGAATTGTAATCCACCCCTGTGCCCTCACCAACTATAAATAGCCACTTTCCCCATCTAATAAATATATAAATTAATTAGTACTTGTACTCTTTCCCCCAATTCAATACCAGTTACACTTCTGCATCCTCAACGTCCCCACTATGTACCTCCTGCTCTCCCGATTCATTATATTTACATGCCCCTTCTGCCCCAATTCATTATTTCATGTCTTTTCTCTCTCCCTCCCCCACCCTCAATTCATTATCAACTGCTCTTCCTCACATTCAATAAATCATTTACTGTTTCCCGCCCACAATTTATTATTATTTACTGGCCCACCCCCCCAATTCATCATCATTTGTTGTCCCCACCCCTAAATTCACCTTCATTTATTGTCCCCATCATCATTTGCAGTTCCACTCCCCCTACTTCATCATTTGTAGTCCTTCCCACATTTGTAGTCCTTTCCCCCACTTCACCATTTGCAGTCCCCCTCACATCATCATTTGCAGTCCCCACACTTGATCATATGCAGTCCCCCCTCACTTCATCATTTTCAGTTCCCCTCCCCTACTCACTACATCATTTGCACTCCACCTCACCCATTTAATTAATTTGATAAGGAAAAAACAAAACATTTTTCATACTTACCTCACTGACGATTCCTTGCATCTCTGCTTCTGGTGTCCTGGCAATGGCCAATGGTGCTCGCACATGCCGGTGCGTCGTCATCGCATATCCACCGTCACCTGACCAGATGTCCAGAAAAGACACAGGGAGCTATATTTAACTGAAAAGCATAGATGGATTTTTAATTTTTCTATCCTGATATTTTAAGAGAACTGATGTATTTGTACTTAGTCACTTCTCAGTGTGAACCTGTACAAAGACATCAATGCAGTTAAAATATCATGATAGAAAAATGTACATTTCATGTACGTGTTGCAAAAAGCATAGATGGATTTTTAATTTATCTATCATGATAGTTTAGCTGCACTGATTTCTTTGTGCTCGTTCACACTCGTCCTGTTCAGATCTGGGACAGCTGCCCAGTGCGTCCACCCCCTGGGCAGCTGTCCCGGATCTGAACCGGTATACACATGTTTTGCTATTTGAGTAACTTTCATTATCATTATTCACCTGTTCATGACATTGGTCAATTGGGATGTTGCAATATATGTTTTGCTATTTAGCAATCTCAATTTAATTACTACTATTTACCTGTTCGTTATATTGGCCAATTGGGATGTTGCAATATTGCCTATACATATTAAATCTGTCTGCACTTGCAGATGATTGCTTTGAAAGGATTAATTATAGTTTAGTCCTTTCCCCCATGTGTGTCCTTTTGCTTCCATGAGTGCCCAGTGGTATGGAGGTTTCCCTACCTTGCCCCCCTGTATTTTGTGATTTAAATAAAGTTTTCTTGTACTTTATAATTGTGTCTGGGAATTTTTGATTGTTTTTTTCATTGGGAGTCTAACCTTTAAACACAGTAAGATACATTTACTAAATGTATATGTTTAATTATTTTCAATTATGTTCTGAGAAGTTCTTTGGCACAACACTTATCTCCAGGCATGTCTGCTGCTATTATTTAAACTGTTAAAAATGACCCAATTATTTAGATGAATGTACTGTAGGTAACCAATTTTCACTGTTAAGATTTTTATTAGGATTAGTTCATTATCTTCAGAATATACCACATACCTGGCAGAAAAGGCGCTAGATGTATTAGCTAATTGGCGCAATTTGACAATTGTAATAGTCATATAAAAGAGATATTAAAGAAGTCTGTTTATCTATAAGAAGTAAAGAGGTAGATAGATAGATAGGACAAAAAGTGTTAGAGAAGACAGCAAAAACATGAAAAATATATATTATTGTCAGATATAGTGCTTCACTCCTATAAGTATAGGACACTTCACAATACTGGGTGATCATATACATGTCCTAGCATGCACGAGATGTACAGATGCAACGTAATCAGTGCCACCTCTTCCTAATGATAAAGTATGCAGTGTGGGAGAACTCCTGCCCAGGATGTCCCAAGTACTGGCACCAAAATCTGTGTTGGATGGACCATTGTCCTCTAGCCTATTTAGCTACTTAAATTATTTTCTTGACATGCTAACATTAGAGTTGAGCATTCCGATACCGCAAGTATCGGGTATCGGCCGATATTCGCTGTATCGGAATTCCGATACTTAGTTCCGATATTTTCCATATATCATATAACGGAATCGGAAGTTCCCATAATTCTTTGAGAGGCAATGTGATTTTAGTCAGCCAATGAGGAATCCTAAGAAGTGTGGGCACATCCTGTACTGCTGCAGTCATGTTAACTAATGGCATGGCTGTGATTGGATGCTGAAATGATGTCAGAATGCACTATAAAAGGCGCCGCCGCCATTTTAGCGTCACTGTGCTGTGAATTCAGTTAGGGACAGAACGCTGCTGTGCTGACTCTGAGGGACAGTTAGAGATTGCGATTTTGTGTACTGTGCTCTAGGCAGGCTAGTTTACCAACCGCTGTGTAAAGCTTCCTTTTGCCTTGCAGTGTTGTTTTAACAGCTCTGTGCAAGGTGTGTGTGTGAGTGCAGGTGACGCTGCAGTTTGCTCTGCATCCAACGCTGTTTGTAGGCATCTGCACGTGTCACTCACAGACTCTTTTTTTTTTCTTTAGTGTAATTCTTGCTGCTCCATTCAATTGAAATTATAGTGTGACGCGCTTCCATCCGTATACAATACATTGGTTGCAAACACTATAGAAGTACAGAAAGGAGCCTTTCACAGATAGTGAACAGTTGTGTGCAGTGTTCACTCTAGTCTGTGAGGTTTTTTTTTTTGAGTGCAGATCACGCTCCAGTTAGTTCTTCAACCACTGCTGCTTGTACTCTGCTGAGCGTGTGTCACTGCCTCATCCTTGACATTTTTCTCAAATTGGTGCTGCTACATTCTATTTAAAAAAAATCAAATCTATTAGTGTGACGTGCTTCCATCCGTATCCAATACATTGGTTGCAAACAGTATAGAAGTCCACAAAGGAGCCTTTCAGAGATAGTGAACAGTTGTGTGCAGTGTTCACTGTAGTCTGTGAGGTTTTTTTTTTTTGAGTGCAGATCCCGCTCCATTTAGTTCTTCAACCACTGCTGCTTGTACTCTGCTGAGCGTGTGTCACTGCCTCATCCTTGACATTTTTCTCAAGTTGGTGCTGCTACATTCTATTTAAAAAAAATCAAATCTATTATGGTGACGTGCTTCCATCCGTATCCAATACATTGGTTGCAAACAGTATAGAATCCACAAAGGAGCCTTTCAGAGATAGTGAACAGTTGTGTGCAGTGTTCACTGTAGTCTGTGAGGTTTTTTTTTTTTTGAGTGCAGATCCCGCTCCATTTAGTTCTTCAACCACTGCTGCTTGTACTCTGCTGAGCGTGTGTCACTGCCTCATCCTTGACATTTTTCTCAAATTGGTGCTGCTACATTCTATTTAAAAAAAATCCAATCTATTGTGTGATGTGCTTCCATCCGTATCCAATACATTGGTTGCAAACAGTATAGAAGTCCACAAAGGAGCCTTTCAGAGATAGTGAACAGTTGTGTGCAGTGTTCACTGTAGTCTGTGAGGTTTTTTTTTTTTCAGTGCAGATCCCCCTCCATTTAGTTCTTCAACCACTGCTGCTTGTACTCTGCTGAGCGTGTGTCACTGCCTCATCCTTGCATTTTTCTCAAATTGGTGCTGCTACATTCTATTTAAAAAAAATCCAATCTATTAGTGTGACGTGCTTCCATCCGTATCCAATACATTGGTTGCAAACAGTATAGAAGTCCACAAAGGAGCCTTTCAGAGATAGTGAACAGTTGTGGCAGTGTTCACTGTAGTCTGTGAGGTTTTTTTTTTGAGTGCAGATCCCGCTCCATTTAGTTCTTCAACCACTGATGCTTGTACTCTGCTGAGCTGTGTCACTGCCTCATCCTTGACATTTTTCTCAAATTGGTGCTGCTACATTCTATTTAAAAAAAATCAAATCTATTAGTGTGACGTTCTTCCATCCGTATCCAATACATTGGTTGCAAACAGTATAGAAGTCCACAAAGGAGCCTTTCAGAGATAGTGAACAGTTGTGTGCAGTGTTCACTGTAGTCTGTGATTTTTTTTTTTTCAGTGCAGATCCCCTCCATTTAGTTCTTCAACCACTGCTGCTTGTACTCTGCTGAGCGTGTCTCACTGCCTCATCCTTTACATTTTTCTCTAATTGGTTGCTGCTACATTCTATTTAAAAAAAATCAAATCTATTAGTGTGACGTGCTTCCATCCGTATCCAATACATTGGTTGCAAACAGTATAGAAGTCCACAAAGGAGCCTTTCAGAGATAGGAACAGTTGTGTGCAGTGTTCACTGTAGTCTGTGAGGTTTTTTTTTTTTTAGTGCAGATCCCGCTCCAGTTAGTTCTTCAACCACTGCTGGTTGTAGTCTGCTGAACGTGTTCTACTGCCTCATCCTTGACATTTTTCTCAATTGGTGCTGCTACATTCTATTTCAAAATAAACTCAAATCTATTAGTGTGACGCGCTTCCATCCGTATACATACATTGGTTGCAAACAGTTTGTAAGGTACAGGATTTCGGCATATGAACAGTTGTGGCTAGTTCAGTTCGTGATTATGCAACCTAATATTCTTCACCATCTCTCATTGTCTTTGATGTTCAGCACCACTGCCTGTACATTTTTCTAGCTATTGGGTGACTGCTACTATTATTTAAAAAACAATTTGGTGAGTTATGCCAATAATTTTGAACAGATTGTCCAGTTTCAGATGGACTTTGTGAGTTATGGTTGTTGAGGTTTTAATTTTTAAAGATGTATTGTTCTTCAAATGACTTTACTTGTTGAAGAGGCACTGGTCCTACTTTTTCCATTGTGTCTCCTACAAATTATCAAGGTGTACATTCACGTCCTTTATCAACATGGATTATAATTACTTGTACTTTATTAAAAGCGAAGCACGAAGCTAACCTTGCAGTGCAGCTGTGTCATTAGTTTTTTTTATGCAATCCCCTCCATTAGTTCTTCAGCAGTGCTGTTGTACTTGCTGGAGGTGTGTCACGCCTCATCCTTGACATATTATCTATTGTGCTGTACATTTATGTAAAAATCCAATTTTATGTGAGTGCTTCCATCAGTATCAATAATTGGTTGCAAACAGTATACAGAAGTCCACAAAGAGCTTTCAGGTAGTGAACAGTGTGTGCAGTGTTCACTGTTCTGTGAGTTTTTTTAGTGCAGATCCCCCATGTTAGTTTTCAACACTCTTATGTATTGCTAGCAGTGTCCACTGTCATCCTTGTCATTTTTCTCAAATTGTGCTGCACATTCCATTTAGGAAAACAGCAATTATTAGGAACTCCTCCAAACCATCCATACATTGTTTGCAAACGTATAAAGTCCACAATAGGAGCTTTCAGAGAATGCAGTTTGTCAGTGTCCTGTAAGTCTGTGGTATTTTTTTATTACAGTGACAGATACTTCCACCAGTTTATTTCTCAACCACAGGCTCTACTTCTGCAGACAGCCTTGTTCTCAACTGCCGTCATCCTTACATTTTAACGAGATTGTCGCTGCTACATTCTATTTAAAAAAATCAACTATTAGTGGAACGTGCTTCATCCGATCAATACATTGGTTGCAACAGATAGAGTCCAAAGGACCTTCAAGATACTGCAACAGTTTGTGCCAGTGTTCACTGGTATGTCTGTGAGGTTTTTTTGTTTAGTGCAGATCCCGTCATGTAGTCTTCACCATCTGTGTGTACTGAACGTTGCTCCTGCCTACTTGACATTCTCGAATGGTGTAGACATTGATGTGCCAAAAAACTTCAATTTACTACTGGTCTTGCTGTTGATTGATGAACTGAATTACAGAAGCTCCCAGGTGGTTACAAACAGTACTGAACTATCATGAGTTGTGAAGATTGGAAATCAGGTGTTACTGACTGGTCTTAAATATAAGGAGGTTCCCTCCCATCAGGGTTGACGTGATCAATTGTTCGGGGTCTCATCTTTGATTCCTGACACTTTGTAGCTTGCTGTTTCGTGCCTGCATCTTTTGCTAACAGATAAGACATTTTCTTCTTTTAGTTTTTTTTTTTTTGGCATTTTGTCCTGCATTTTCTGTGGGGGTCTGCCAGGTCCCCTTGGGGGTTTGTGCTCCTCTCAGTTTAGTTCAGCCACTGTTTTTGTTCATTTTTCCTTTGTCCAGTTTTTTCTGTGGCTGCTGTTTAAGTTTTTGTTACACCAAGAACTAATTAAGGTGGTAGAGGTCGTGTGATCTCAGGTGTTTTTGTAATTATAAGTTGGTACTTTCAGGGTTTTTTTTGTGATTGAAAGAAAGAGCCCTTCCTATCCTTTTCTATTTATGAAGTTTGGGCCCAACATTTGCTCGAACTATTTTCTGTCTGTGTCATATTTCTTCTTGTCTAACCGCCATTACATGTTTGGGGGCTTTCTATGTTCTTTGGGGATCTGCTCCGGGGCAGATAGCTTTCCTCTTTCTATCTTTAGGTGTAGTTAGCTTCTCAGGCTGTGACGAGGCTTTCTAGGACCAACGTAGGTACGCTCCACGGCTGCCTTTAGTTGTGGTGGTTAGTCAGGGTACTGCAACCCCATAGTTCCAACCTCTCTGTGTATTGCCTTTTTGCCTGCTCTCCTCAGCTACCAAATCTTTAACATCTTTGCCCTGTGCAGAGGCGCTGCTTGTGCTCCCTCTTGTTGCAACGTCTCCACGCCTCGACGCACAGAGCTGCTTTGTAAAGCAGTAGTAGCAGCAGTGCTCTCGGCTGAATGGAGAACATTATGGATTGCACCAGTGTGTCTTGGTACTCCCGCATTTTACGCTCCCGGTTCAACGGTGTGAGAGGCTTTGTAAGTTGTCCCGGTAGCGAGGGTCTAGGAGGGTGGACACCCAATAATCAGACGGGTGAGAATGTGGGCGATGCGGCGGTCGTTTCTCAGGCACTGCAGCATGAATCAACCATGTGCTGCAGACTCCCAACTGGCCAAGAAACGCTGTCCCCTGCAAGAGGCGTCATCTCTGCCTGCTCTGCATCACCCCACCCTCGCTATACATACTGACTAGAGTTTGGTGTACCTCCCTCGGGAGCGATGTCTTCCTCCTCCATTGACTCCTCCTCATCCTCCTCAAAAAGGGTGAGCCCTGCCCAGCCCTTTTGAGGAACCACGTTGCGCTACTGTCCAGAAGGTATGGAATTTGTGACTCCCTCATCCTCCACCTCTTCCAAAACCTCATCCCTTAGTGCTTGCATTGTTTTTTTGAAGCAGGCAGATAAGGGGGGCAGTCAGGCTGACTATGCATCATCTGCATCGCCATCCGCGTTGACTCATCAAACGCACGCAAAAAGTGGCAGATGTCCTTCATAGAGTCCTTCGCCAGTCCTTACCCCGGCTGCCCATTCATTTAGTATCCAATTCAAAGTACTGGTTGTCACCCACAAAAGCTCTCCACAGTGCAGCACCCCCCTACTTTTTCCTCCGTCATTTCTATCTATCGGCCTAACCGACTGCTGCGCTCTGCAAACGACCTTCGACAAAACCTCTGCACTAATCCGTACCTCCCACTCCCGAATACAAGACTTCTCCCGTGCTGCGCCAATCCCCTGGAAAGCTCTACCCCAAGAAATTAGGACTATCCGCAATTAGCATGGTTTCAGGCGCTCCCTCAAAACACATTTGTTCAGAGCGGCCTATCACATTCACTAATCAAAGTCATTCTATGTGTAAGTCTGTGTGTGTAGCCCATTCACTATCTCCCTCCATCCATCACTCCCTCAAAATGGCTGGACCATCATTGTAAATAACCATTGTATAAAACACCCGTACTTTTGTATTCCCCCACCTCATTGTAGATTGTAACTGTCACAGCAGGGGCAGCTTATATTGTTTTAATTATTGTATTTTTAACGTTGTTACTTATGACTTGTGGTTCTGAAACTTTAAACGTAAAGCGCTGCGGAATATGTTGGCGCTATATGAATAAAGATTATTATTATTATTATAGAGGCCCAGTCAGTAGGGGGGGAAGTGGAACGGCGCAAATTGCGAGTTGATTGCGCCTGATGCAGCTGATACTCCCATTACTGGGCTGCTCACACAAACCGCTCCAACATATGTAACGTCGAATTCCACCTGGTGGGTTTCGTGACATATGATGCGATGTTCAGGGAAAGGGGAAATCGCGTTGCAGAGCTGCAATCAGCAATCTGGCCAGCTGGAACGTCCAAGTGAGCGCACTCTAGGCGGACCTTGTGCAGCAGTGCATCAACATCCGGATAGTCCCCTCAAAAAACTCTGCACGACCAAGTTGACACATGTGACAGACATGGTATTGAGTGAGGTTGCCAAGGCCCAGAGCTGCCACCAGATTTCGGTCATTGTCACACACTACCAAGCCTGGCTGGAGATTCGCTGCCAAAAACCACCCCGTCGCTCTCCTGCTTGATGGCATTCCAAGCTCCTGCGCTGTGTGGCTTCGATTCACATGGAAATTAATTTCAGGACGGCCTGTTGACTTTTGGACACGGCTGTCTCATATCGCTCGCAAACAGATAAGCGTTCACGGTCCATGTGGGGAGACCGGACGGCTCCTGCAGCGAGTTCTGAGAACTGGGTAGGAGGAGGATCAATGTGTACAACTTGTTCCTGCAACCGGAGTTGGCGAAACGACGGCCACCCAAGATCAGTACCCTGCCCACAACATTGACCCAATGGGCATGAGGGAAATTTTTTCGCCCGGCCAGGGTTGTTAGACCCTTTGTTGGGTTTTGGTTTCAGTTTGAGGTCACATGAACTTTTTTTCCATATTTTTCTGGCTCCGCCTTCGGTTTGCTTTGACTTCTTGTATACTACTGTTAGCTGCCGGGTGCTTTGGTGCCTTAGTCAGTCGTTTTGCTTGATCTTGGATCTCAAATATTTTGTTTTTGTTTAATTATCCCTGCTACAATTTCTGTTTGGGGGGGGCCACCTTTTCTCCCATCCCTTCTTGTAGGGATTCCTCCCTGCAACTATAGGTCTTTCTTCAGACAGTGAGGACTTAGCGGTGGTCCAGGATCATTCCCCAATAACGAGGGATTCAGTTAGTTCTATTGGAGGGACAGATTTCCTTCTTTCCTTAGGCTTGTAGCAGTCAAAAACAATGGGTACTGGTCCAACATCGGTGGTCAGGTGGCTTGCCTGAGGGGTTACTAGCGCATGTTTAATTTTTCCCTCAACATGTTTTGCAGACAGGGAAGGCTTGCTGCGAAATGAAATCGGCTTGGCACATTGTATTGGGGAGACAATGATATTAAGTTAGAAACTGTCTCCCACCACCTGAATGACAGCATTTCAGGACAGGAGTTTTGCAAGCCACATTCAAGCCTGTGCTCGTGGATGGTTTGCCGAGTATGGCCGCTTTTATCCCATACCTGTGCTACCGATGGCTGTTTTGTGGCCTGGAAGGGGAGGATACAGGGAAACGCTGCTGGGTGGAATAACCTTGCTCTGGACAACAGTGACCGGGTTCTTCCGGCGCCGGAGGAAGCAAACCACTGTGGGACTCGATGAAGAGGCTTCAACACAACCTAAGATGGGTGCGCGAGGTTGGCCTACATTCCAGGTGCTTTGAACTCAACTAGTGCTTGTCCGCACATGTTTTCCACATATTGTTATTGAGGTTAACACTTTTACCTCTTTTTACTTTTTGATTACACACGCATTTGACAAGCAAATATCATTGCAAGTTGTAAAAAAGGACCACGCAGTGCAAGTCCCTGGGAGGCACGTTTGACTTTTGAAAGAAAAGCTCCGACAGGGCAAAATGGAGGCTACAGCAACCGGTCTGCAGCCAACTCTCCTCCTGTTTGTAGCGTGGGCAATTCTTCCTCTATCTTCCTTCTATCAAACCATTTCTTAGGCCCCACAGTTTCAACCCGGACACCAAGGATGGTAACACCCTTACCGGTTTTGTCCGCCCTTTTTCAATCTACCACCTAAATAACCACCGTTCCCTTCTGACCACAAATTCCCCTCTTTCCCGCTCACAAATCCTCCACACCCCCCAGCGCAACTCCTACCTATCACACATTCAAAACACAACCATTAACCCTCAGACCTTTCAATTTCCCACACTCTACTGTCCCCAATCTCCTTTTTTCCTGTCCTGTCTGGTTTCCACAAATGACACTTAGAAACCCTTGACCAAGGCGCCGCT
Source organism: Oophaga sylvatica (assembly GCA_033576555.1). Taxonomy (NCBI): domain Eukaryota; kingdom Metazoa; phylum Chordata; class Amphibia; order Anura; family Dendrobatidae; genus Oophaga; species Oophaga sylvatica. Next base: position 452,893,011 of record JARQOD010000002.1, on the reverse strand, counting down.
CACCCTCAGAATTCCAAACCACAGAAAACAGCCCTGGCCACATTTGCAAACCAACTTCTTCAGCGATTTCCAGGGGCGAACGCCTTTGGAGAAAAACCCACACCACAAGACTTCTTCCACTTTAAATTATGTTAAGAACTTTAATGCGCCTTCACCTCCCAAACAAACCACTCACCACCCTGATTCCTCATAGCCAACAACCCCAAAAAAGGACACTTTCACCCCTCCTCAGGCCAAAAGCCAAGCCCCCTATCCAGACTTTGGCTGAAAACCTGGCCTCCCATTTTATATAAAAAAATATAATCCGCAGGAAATCTGCTCTCACCCCAACAAGGCTGGGACTCCCATCCCACCTGCTGTTCCCCGGCAACTTTCCCCATTTGATCCCCATCACGAAGAAGAAGTCTCCAGAGTCCAGCCTCTCTTCCCTCTCCGATACAGCATACCCGCCCATTCCCTCCTCTCCGCTAGTCCTCTCTCCCTTTCACAACCCCAAATAAACAACCTCTTACACTCCCGGCTTTTCCCATCGCCTCAAACACCCCATCATTACCCACACAAAATAAACCCGCTCAACCTTCCTGCACAAACAAATAAGACCGGTTATCTCCCCTTCTCTCAAACTTTTGGAGGCCAGCTTCTCCCCCTCCCCGTTACCTCTCCAATCACTCCCTCCAGACCCTTCCGTCCAGCTCCCGCCCCTACACGCCAAAAACGCCGTCTCAATGAGCAATGCCTTCTTACAGCAAAACTTAACGGTGACCCTCTTTGCTCATTCTTCTCGACCTTTCGCAGCTTTCACCGTGGACCACCGTCTCCACGTCAGGCCCCTCATGGATTAAGGAATGTTTCTCCCGTTCTCCCCTATCTTTCTGAACCGTCCTTCAGGTTTTTGTTCTCTGGCTCCACGTATTTTTCTCTTTCCTCTCACGTCGTTACCCCAGGGTTAGCCTTGGCCCCTTCTCTTCCTCTTAACAGCCCCATTGGACAGACCTCAACAAAATTTGGGTTTCAACCTTTTAGCTGAGAAAAACCAAAAAATCACCCCCCCCCCTCCCCCCGGTACTACAGAACGCCACCGCTGTCTTGCCGCTCCCAAATCATTCCGCCTCTATCTGAAACTCAACCCTCAAAAACGAACTTCTTCTGCCCGGCTACTAAGCCCCTAAATTTGACATATCCCTTCCCGTCGCACCAAAAACACCCGGCCAGCAGGCTCGCTGTCTGGGTGTTATGTTTGATACCAACTCTCCTTCACCTCCCTTACAATTCTTGGGGGGCCCCCTCTTGCCGCCTACACCTAAAAAAAATCTCTAAACCCCCTTTTCGCACCTGAAACAACAAAAACCTCACTGAGATTGATCCCTCCCGCCTGGACACTGAAGCCTTTACTTTGGCCTCCCCATTACTCCTACCCCCCAGCCATCCTTATTGCAAGCCAGGGTAACCTCTGGCTAATCGGTCTCGGCGCTCCGCTCTTCGCCATCCTAAGTGCGCCCATTCTTAAGTATCCAATTCAAAGTACTGGTTCTCAGCCACAAAGCTATCCACAGTGCGCACCCCCCTCATCTCCTCCCTATTTCATATATTGCCTAACCGACGCTGCGCTTGCAAACGCTTTCGACTAAAACCCTGACTAATCCGTACCCCC
>JARQOD010000002.1:452829267-452891045 GCA_033576555.1 Oophaga sylvatica | reverse complement strand
GTCTGTATACTCTCTTTTGCTTCCTCCCCCAAGAGCTGTGATATGATCAGACCATGTTCCTACACGGTCAGACACAACCATTACACAGTACCTATGCACGGGCATATTTATGCGTTTTTCTCAGCACAGGAACATTTTATTTAATAAATCCAATTGTTGAATTTATTTTTATTCCAAGATCTATTGAATTAAATGTACTTTTTTTGTTCATTTTAAATAATCAAACATTTTTTAGCACCAGGCACAGTTTACATCAATCAAAATTTAAAATTAATTTATGCAATGTGTATCAAATGGAAAGTATTTTCTGTACACAAGCATTCACTTCCATATCAGTTTGCTATATGGAATAGCAAATGTCTTTATTATATGATGTTATGGGAAAAAAATTGTATATACAGGACCATATTTGACATTCATGCTTCCCTTTGCACTTTAAATGTCCACACCAACTTCTGTTAAGTCACACTAAACGTGCCCATATCATTTAAGTCAGTGTTTCTCAACTCCAGTCCTCAGGACCCACCAACAGGTCATGTTTTCAGGATTTCCTTAGTATTGCACAGGTGATAATTTTATCACCTGGTTAAGCATTAATTCCAGCAAAGCACCCCCACACCATCACACCACCTCCTCCATGCTTCACTGTGGGAACCAGGCATGTAGAGTCCATCCGTTCACCTTTTCTGCGTGCAAAGCAGTAATCAAAGCAAAAGGTGGCTACTTTGAAGAACCTAGAATATAAGACATATTTTCAGTTGTTTCACACTTTTTTGTAAAGTGTAATGTATAATTCCACATGTGTTAATTCATAGTTTTGATGCCTTCAGTGTGAATGTACAATTTTCATAGCCATGAAAATACAGAAAAATCTTTCAATGAGAAGGTGTGTCCAAACTTTTGGTCTGTACTGTATATATATATATATATATATATATATATATATATACGTATATATATATATATACACTGCTCAAAAAAATAAAGGGAACACTAAAATCCCACATCCTAGATATCGCTGAATGAAATATTCCAGTTGTAAATCTTTATTCATTATATAGTGGAATGTGTTCAGAGCAATTAAACATATAAATGATCAGTGTAAATCCCATGGAGATCTGGATTTGGAATGATACTCAAAATCAAAGTGGAAAATCAAATTACAGGCTGATCCAACTTCAGTGGAAATGCCTCAAGACAAGGAAATGATGCTCAGTAGTGTGTGTGGCCCCATGTGCCTGTATGACCTCCCTTCAACACCTGGGTATGCTCATGGTGAGGTGGCGGTTGGTCTCCTGAGGGATCTCCTCCCAGACCTGGACTAAAGTGAGACGCACGTAGCCAGGGCTTGTGGGGTACTCGGCACCGAGCCCGTTTACTTCAATGGGGGATGTCACGGGTAGCGCAGCTCGGTCCGTGGCCCTGGGGATTATAAGTTTGTAGAAATGTTCGTGACGCCACCTGTGGTTCCTGGTCAGGATGACCAGCGCTGCAGGGTAGATCCTCTGAGGGGTTGTTACTGGGCAGCAAGGTGTTAAGTCTCCACAGGCGAGACTGATCCCTCAGGGTATATGGCGGTGTAATATAGGGGTGCAGGAGCAATAAGGCAGACACACACAAGAAAGTCTCTTTCTGTACCTTTACTGATGGTGAAGTTGTAGGCACGACCCAGGAAGCTGTCAGGGTGGAGGATGCACGTCCAGTAATCCCACTGAGTAGGTGTAGGGCCTCCTTACTCCTTTAAGTGTGTGAGTTTCTGACTTGCATAAAACAAAGCCTAACTCCGTCTTCTCAGCTACGCCCGGCTGACCTTGTAGTGAAGCCTTCTTGTGGACAGAACTAAGTCTCTATATGGCTGATCAGGCCAGACTCCTGTTCTTCCTGACCCCGGTTACGTATCAGCACTGTTGGGCCCCTGCGACCTGTAGTCCAGCAGGGTCTCCGGTGTCTCCTACCAGTCGTGCAGATGCTGGCAAGCGGGACCCGGTGTCCGGTGGTGCAGAGTGGAGGTAAGCTGTATATGCTGGTTAACCTCTGTCACTCTCTCTCTCTTCTTTCTTCCACCTGCCTTTCGTCCTACTCTCACCACTATCATAAGCACAAGCTAGCAGCAGATGTCAGCTTTCTTTATCTTCACCGCTCTCCAAACGTCGGCACGCTTACTCACTAAGATGCTCACTGAAGGTCTCTCAGTAAACTCAATTTTGACCAGGCTAAGTGGTAATCTTTCCCACTACTACTGGACTCCACTCTTAAACTGAGTGTTTGCTGAAGTCTTCAGGCTTTCTCTTTCTGGCTAGTCTTTCCCTCTCAGCTCGTCTGAGGTAACTGCCGTTCTGACTAGAATCTCTCACAGTCTGCTCTAATCTCCTCTGCTGAGGTAAAACTTACACTCTGAGGTAAAACCAACGACTAGCTAACTCTCAGCTAGACTGCCTTCATCTCCCTGCTGTCATCTCCAAGGGCTCCCTCTGGTGGCACCAGGAAAATGTGGAGTGTGAATGAATATCAGGTGATTGTGGTTTACCTTTCATGCATCCTCCAGGGTAACATGTGGCACCAAGCGCAGCTGGGCTACACAAAAGCATCTGTCATCTCCTGGACAGTCTGCTGTGCAACGTGACGTTGGTGGATGGCGCGAGACCAGATGTCCCAGAGGTGCTCAATCGGATTCAGATCTGGCATTGTCCTGCATTAGGAGGAACCCAGGGCCAACCACACCAGCATATGTTCTCACAAGGGGTCTGAGGATCTCATTTCGGTACCTAACAGTAGTCAGGCTTCCTCTGGTGAGCACATGGAGGGCTGTGCAGCCCTCCAAAGAAATGCCACACCACACCATTACTGACACATTGCCAAACTGGTCATGCTGAAGGATGTTGCAGGCAGCAGATCGCTCACCACGGCATCTCCAGACTCTGTCACGTCTGTCACATGTGCTCAGTGTGAACTTGCTTTCATCTGTGAAGAGCACAGGGCGTCAGTGGCGAATTTGCCAATCCCCTTCTGTGGACATCAGCCCCTCAGACCATCCTCATGGAGTTGTTTTCTAACCATTTTTGCAGACACATGCACATTTGTGGCCTGCTGGAGGTCATTTTGCAGGGCTCTGGCAATGCTCCTCCTGTTCCTCCTTGCACAAAGGCAGAGGTAGCAGTCCTGCTGCTGGGTTATTGCCCTCCTATGGCCCCTCCACATCTCCTGGTGTACTGGCCTGTCTCCTGGTAGTGCCTCAGCCTTTGGACACTACGCTGACAGACACAGCAAACCTTCTTGCCACTTGTATGAGTTGTAGAGTCCGTCTCATGCTACCACGAGTGTGAACGCACAACCAACATTTTTGGTTAGGATAAATCTATCCCCATGTTTGCTTCTGCTGTTCCCAAATTAAATGAGTATTTTTAGAGCTCTCTGGAAATGAACACTGTCCACTCAAATGTGCCAGCATAACATTCCATCAATACTGACGGCTTTATTATTCTCACAGAGTCTTATACATTTACAGAAAGGGGTTGGTTAGTTAATTAACATACAATTAGAAGCTTCAAGGCTATTGGATGCTTGAATAAATGAGTGTATGCATTTTTCTTTAACTCTATCTTAACAAAGGTTGATTCAGTGATTCATGACCCTTATCCAGCTTTCCTGTGATCTCAGCAAAATGCAGCTATCATTTGGACCATCTGTAACTTAGTTCCTCTTTCTGCCGTCTGGTGGCTGGGAAAGTACCTTGTAGCTGTCTGGCTTTTTTCACTAGCCTGACTTATGTGGGCCAGGGGTTATGTCTTAAGCAACTATTTGTCTGCACTAAATGTGAATATATACTGGTATATAGGGTTGATACACTGACAGGCAAGTGAGATCTACCTGATGTAAATAAGATACATATATATTTCTATCACAATCCCCCCTTAGATACCACTGCTCCTGTCCCAAAGCGCTGCAACTTTTTTGTGCTGCCCTGCCGGTGGGCTGACACACGCCTATTACATGCCCCCCCACCGATGCAGTCTTTTCACAAATGGGCAGTCAGGAGAACTGTCCCTAGCAGGGGTTCATAAACTTTGCAATCATAGTCTCTTTATTCAACTGCATGTTCAGAAAAAGGTGTGTATTCTTCATCAGGTAGGTCATCTGTCTGGTCAGGCGGGGCATCCACGACATCATTCTGGCTTAGTTGTATCTTCTGGTGCTGGAGCTTCCTTGCAATGCGATGCGTGGATCCAAGCAGGCTTTCCCTCTAGTTTCACGGAGGTTGGTGTCATCTGGGGCACTTGGAAAGGACCATCAAATCTGGGATCGAGTGTTCTCCTTTCCAACTTTTTTCACCAACACCCAGTCTCCTGGCTTTCAAGGAGTGCGTTCCGGACACTGAGTCTGGATCTGGCAGTGACGAGAAAAACTCGAGAATGTACATTAGTTTTTGATCAATTCAATTACATGAGCAAACAAGATATAATTTTGCATAGTCAGCTGCTGAGGGAAGAATGCACCTAACCTGGGACTGGACCCAAACAAAATTTCATATGGTGACAGCTTTTCTGGGCCTCTGGGAGTGTGCCTTACACTAAATAGTGCAATTGGGAGTGTGTAATTTAGCTTTCTTTACTTTCTTACTGCTTTGGGGGTGGTATGGAATATGTAGGCCAAAATCTGACCCTACTGCTAACCAGATCTCTTGTGTCAGATTTGTTGTGAATGCGGGTCCCTGATCACTCTCTATCACTTCTGGAACCCCGTATCTGCACACTATTTCTGAAGGTAGCTTCTTTGCAGTAGTCTTTGCTGACTGGGAAGGCTTCTGTCCATCTTGAGAACACTCCTTTGACCACAATGGCGTATTCGAATCCTCCACTTGGTGACATCTGGATGTGGTCTATCTGGATCCTCTGGAGCTGGTAGAGTGGTCTTGCCAGATGAGATGAGGAGGACTTTCTTCCACACGTCCAGGCCTGCATTTGCCGAAGGTCAGACAGCTGCTGGTGAATTCGGCTGTTAGGGTGGAGATCCCTGAAGTGAACCAGTAAACACCAATCAGATCATTCATCTGTGTCTTTGATCTGTAGGTGGGTCCTTGAGCTCATTGGACCACCATAGGGTGCATACTTTGTGGTAGGCAAGGTTTGGAGTCCATTGTAGATGTCCTTCCTTCTCCACGTGTTGCTTCTTCCGCATTCAGCTCTCCTTCTTCTCCTTTGGAGCTTGGTCTTGCAACTTCTTGAGCAGATCTCAGGACGTCTTTTTGTCAGGTTTCTTGTCTTCGGTCGTCATGTAGTAGCTGTCCGGTTCTACGACCTCTCCCACTTCTCCATGTTGTCTTCCTTTGGCTGCTTCTTCGGCTGCCATGTCCGCCATGTTATTGCCTCATGCCTATTCTGTTCTCAGTTTTCCATGCGCTTTGATTTTTCAAATTGCCACCATTTTGGGAGTTGGAGTACACCCAGCAGATCCCTGAAGGCTCCATGATTCTTCACGGTTGTCCCGCTTGCTGTGATGAAGTCCCTTGCCGCCCAGATGGGCCCAAAGTCGTGTGCTATGCCATGCGAGTACCTGTATTTGGTGTAGATATTTGTAGTCTTGCCTTCTGCCATCTGGCAGGCCTTCGTCAGCGCTATCAGTTCTGCTTCCTGGGCTGACAGGCTTGGTGACAGACTTCTGGACCACAGGATTTCTTGATTGCTGGTCACTGCACTTCCAGTGTGGAATCTTCTTCATCATCTGCAAATCTGGAGCCATCCAAGTAGAGGATAAATTCTGTAAATTTTGAAGAAGCAACCTAAGAGTCTCTGTTTTCCCCGTGAATCTGTGTCAGGACTCCAGTAGCATGACCTTCTTTCTTCCATCAGGTAAAGACGGAAACTCTTCTCGTAGTCAGGTAGGCCTGGTATTGGCGCTGAGACTGTGGAGTCTTCCAATTTCCTGAATGAGTTGAAGGCTGCGTCCGACAGAAGGAACAGGGTTGCATTGATGTAATCGCACAGAGGCTGCATTAGGACTGAGGCATCAGGGATCCAGGTTCTGCAATACGACACTAGACCAGGGAAGGCCTGTAGCATCTTCGGAGTTGTTGGGGGAGCCATCTTCTCCACTGTGGCCTTCCAGTCATCTGTCGGGTGTTTCACCTGGTGGGCAACACAGTGTCCCAGGAATATAACTTGCTTCTGACACCACTAGACTTTGTTCTTCCAGACCTTGCATTGCTGTTCCTCCAGGAAGAGTAGGAGAGACAAGGAATGGGCTGTGCAGGTATCGATATCAACCACACAAGGGAGAAGGTCATCCACGTGTTGTAGAAGAGTGACTCCTGCATATTCTGCAATCCAGTTGACGAGGATGGGGGACATTGTCTTGGTGAACCTTGAAAGGCTGTTCTGAGCACCTTGAGGCAACACTGTCCATATGCACTGCACTGGTGCGTGAAGGCAAACAGGTCATCCAGGTGGAGAGGAACATTGAAGAAGGCGCTGGCCAGGTTGACCATGGTGAATACTGTTGCTGTGGATGGCACATTTGGGAGCAGAGTGTGCAGGTTCAGCACAGTTGGGGTTTCAAATACCGTAGCCTCTTTCACGGCCTTCAGGCCTTGCACCATTCTGAACTCGGTTGGTTCTCCTTTTACAGTCTTTTTCTCCACTGTGGAAAGCTGGGATTGATTCCGATGGGCGAGGCAGCCCAGTCTGGCCTTGTCCTTCACCAGCTGCTTTCTTCTCAGCACGGGCCATCTATTGTTTCTTTTTCTCCAGCTCGGTCTCAGGTCAGTATTTGTGCACCAGTTTGAAGAGCTGAGTGGCCTTTTGCCGGTCCAGGGCTGGGTGAACTGGTTGATTGCAGGGGGCACCTCCTGGTGCTTGCACAAGATGAACCTCTGGTGTTCATTCCATGAAGCGAGTGGGGTCCTTCTTGAGTTGAATTTCCTGGCCAATGCCAAAGCTCTTAGGCCGTCTTCTTAGGCGGGTTCACTTAGACCTTCAGGTGGTCAGAGACATCTTGACTCTGGGTGATGGAGTGACTTTCTGGTACTATGTCCAGATCCTCCTGTGATAGGCCTGCAGTGGTTGTTTGAGGTTCCTGTTTTTTCTTGGGTCAGGGGTGAAGAAAGTGTCACGGTCCCATCTTCCTGGAACACTCTGGTCCTTTCAGCTTCTGCAGTAGGTCCACTCCCAATAGGTTGAGGGTGCAGGTCTCTGACACAACAAGCTGGGACAGGATGAAGTGTCCTGGCTGAGTCCACACGCTCAAGGGCTTCACACTCTGGTCGCTTTCAGCTTCTGCAGTAGGTCCACTCCCAATAGGTTGAGGGTGCAGGTCTCTGACACAACAAGCTGGGACAGGATGAAGTGTCCTGGCTGAGTCCACACGCTCAAGGGCTTCATAACTTGGAAATATCTGACTTGACCATCAATCCCCATGCAGGGCATAGAAAATTCTGATTGACAGGTGAGGTTGCGGAGTCCACATGAAAAGACCTGACTACACCATCCACTCTCAGGCTATTGGTCTCACTGGTGGGGTTCCCTGTGGACCTGACGTGCTCCTGTCCTATGGACGGGGTTCTTCACTGCTTTCTGTGTTTCTTCTGTGACCTGTTCTTCTGGGAGAAGTCAGTGTTCTGCACTGGTTCCGGAAATGGCCAAACTCGCCACAGTTGTAACACTGGACATCCCCTCTGTCCCGGCGGGACTCAATTCTTTTTGCTACTGCGAGCAGGGTATCCATTGCTATTGACGTGTACTCAGGCCTGGCTACTACCAGTGTTTTCCTGATTGGTTCTCTCAGTCCATGCACAAAGGCCTGTGCCAACATCCGTCTGTGTGTCTGATCATGGGTAATGAGGCCCAAATCTTGAAACATTTGCATCACTCTGTCATGGAACTTCTCTACAGACTCTGTCTGGTCTTGGCTCGTGACATGTATGCTAAGAGCTTGTCCTGTCAGTCTGCTTTTGGCCCATTCTCTGAGCTGTTCAATTAGCTTTGGTCCTGACTCCCAGGCATACGCATCTAATTCTGCTGGAAGCTTGAAGTGTTCTCTCATAATAGGCCAGAATGCATCACCTGCTTTTATTTCCATTACGGCCCAGAGATCAATCCAGGCTGCTGCATACGTTCGCTGGATCTGCTGCATTTTTTGGCAAAATGGCATGGGGTGTATCCCTGGTTCTGGCAGCATACTGATCACCTGGCTTGGGATGTAGGGCTCATAGGATGGTGCCTCTACCTGTTCCTGCCCTCTTGGTGCTTGTGAGTTTTCTTCCGTAGTATTGGGAAGCATGTATGAAGTTGCGTCTTCATCTTCATCAGATGAGAAGTGACATGGTGTGCTTGGTGCATACACTGACTGAATTTTGGGCTTAAAAGTTGTCTCGCTGCATGGGGATGTCCTCCTTCCATGCTGAAGCTGCGGTGGATCAGTGTCATAGTTCTGACGTGCTGGCAGCTCCGCTCGGTACTGAGGTTCCTCATTTGTGTCTGGTGCTACACTTCCCCCCTGTGAAGCTCTGGCTGTGGGCTCTGCTAGCTGTTGTATCTGGGGGCTACCTGTGGTGTTTTGTGTAGGGAGATTTGCACTTTCTTCTCCTGATATTATAGCTGGCAATGTTTGTACTGTGCTAGGGATAGACAGGGTGCCCTGTGCTGGAAGCACTGAATACAGAGACACCACATTGCTTTGATTGGGCGTTGACCCAGTTGATAACGAAGGAGAAAAAAGGGGAAGAGAAGGGAGGTGTGAGGGAGAAGGAGTGGGTTGTAATGGAGGAGGAAAGAGGAGGGAGAGAAGAAGGGTGTGGTGAGAGGGGAAAGAGAGAGATGGAGGAGGAGGAGGGGGAGAAGAAAGTGAAGGAGGAGAGAGAGAGATGGAGGGGAGAGAGAAGAGAGTGAAGGAGGGGAGGGAAAGAAAGATGGAGGGGGAGAAGTAAAAGAAGAAGAAGAAGAAGAAGGTTTGAGAGAAAGGGAAGAAGAAGAAGAAGAAGAGATAGGAGAGAGAGATTTGAGAGATGGAGAGGAAGAGATAGAAGAAGAAGAAGATGAAGAAGAAAATGGATGTGTCAGAGGGAGGGGAAAAAAGGAATGATAGGGAAAGAAGGATAGAGAGGAATGGCAGCGAGGGAAGAGGAGAGAAGTCTGAAGAAAAAGGAGAAAGGGACTGAGAGAAGAAAGAGGAGAGGGTGTCCCCTGCGCAGCTTGAGAGGGGACCGTTGAAACAAAAATGCCTTCTCCCTGTAGGGAGAGGCGGGGAGCGTTTTTATCTGCGCAAGGCTCCTTATTCAATGAGAGCAGACTGCACATGTCCCGTGTCTCCACAGAATGGACATGTGATGTGTGAGACTCTAAATTCTGCTCTTGTGACATGTCCGTGATCATTTCCTCATAGATGATTTCAATGCTTCTTTAACACCTTTTCAATCTTTTCACATAAAAATCACTTCCTGGTCCGTTCAAATAACTTGCTGTACCTTCTACACAATGCAAGACCACCACTGCTCTTTTATAGCAGACGGCAATCTAAAAAACAAACTTCCCATTGCCTTACAAAACATTTAATTCATTGTGCAGCGTAAAGTCTGCCTTCCATTGGATTCTCACTTACTCTGACCTTCTATTCACATGCTTAGCCCTTCCTGCCTTAGTACTGTGTCTATTCCAAAAACCTATTCAACAAAGGTGATTAAAAATTCACAAAATGTTTGGAGAAAAGAAGAAAAACTCTAAAAGAAGTTGATTAGAAAAAACCTCTCCAAAATTATTTAAAAATTTATTTAAAAGAAAAACTTTAAAAACAAAAGTTAGATTTAAAAAGAAAAAAAAGAAGAAAGAAACCTCTACACAGTTTAGCAAAAACTCTAGGAAAAAGATTGACCAAAGTAAAAACTCCAAAAGCAAAAAGGCTGATCAAAAAGGGGAGGGAAAAAACATATTAATTATAAAACTCTAAGAACAATAAGGTTGACAAGAAGAAAAAACCCTTGTTACTAAAACAGCTAATTAAGAACAGAAAAGAGGTGGAAAAACTGATTGGTAAAATAATTGATAAAAATAAAAAGAAAAATACTTTTAAGACTTTTGTCTGCATTAAAAAACATTCAGAGAGATGAATGCAGACATAAACAACTTCCTCTTTCTTTTTTTTCTTTCACTGCTGCTGGCACTTCCCCCTCCCTTATCCCTCTGATCGCTCTAGTCACTGGAATCACGTATCAAAAAAAGTAGCATAGAGCAGGAAAAAATGGATACAGCTCAGCTTCAACTCCTCAAAACCTCGGCGCTACACCTGTGACTAGCAAACCAACTCAGATTAAAACAAAAACCAGAAAAAAAAAACAGAGCAAAAACAGATGTGACACCGTGATTAGCAAAGGGGGTGTTTAAGGGGGGCTTTTAGCCCGCTGCCTGCAGTGAGGAAGTAGTGTCAGAGCACTTTCTGCTGACTGTAAATTTAAAACAACAGCACCTGATACAGACAGGAACACGTACAAACGAAGACAGACGCCCGGAGTATCCAAAACCCTCTTTTTTAACCTGTGACACGTACAAGCTGCTCTGGTAACTGACAACTCACCAATTGCACTGAGCACACCGGTGCTACAGGTCTATCACCTTCTGAAAACCGGTCGCCTTGGCAGTAAGCCGGTCACAGGGATCCGCAATAGCCTTTCAAAGCTCTTACTACAACCACACCTGGAATATTGGGAGTGTCAGCCTCCAAATTCTGCAAGAGCTTATCCAGCAATTTGGTTTTCCTGCTATACAGCTCCCAGAAATCAGCAAGCAAAACAGTCACGACTCCAACTTTCTCCCGGGTTCACACAAAACATGAAACACATACACAGCAGGAGCAGGAGCAAACACCTTATATCCCAGGGTTTTGGATAAGGGTGTTAGGGTTCGAGTTCCCGCTGCTGCACAAGGGGAGTCTCGAACCAATCCCGCTTGGTCCCCCATCCATCTCCTGCCACAGTGGAGCCTGCTCAGCAAAGACGTCGGTCCCAGTGTCTCGCCCAGGTTAACACTGTGCAGAGGCTTGTTGTGGTCTTTCCTGGTTCCTCTATTATAACCAGTGCTGCAGCAGGCAGTTCTGGAACTAAGTCCCTGCTTTCTCCATCTGAGCATGCCCAGGGTAAGATCTCTCATTGGAGATCAGGGGTCACATGTTCAGGTACTGCAGCAGCTCCTATTGGTCTGCCAGGAAGGTCCTGAAACTACATGTGTTTTGGAACAGTTTCTCATTGGTCCTTTTTCTGGCAGGTCCTGTAGCTGTTTCTATAAAAGGGTGGCATGGCTGGGCCGCCATGCGCAAGTATCAATTGCATTATGTGCTTTGCGCCAGTGTGATAATGTACGCATGTGGTTAGGGCTCGGCTAAAATAAGCCCCTAGAATACCGGCTTCTCCGGTGAGGAGATTTGGATGCACGTGGTTAGGGCTTGGCTGAAATAAGCCCCTAGAATACCGGCTTCTCCTGTGAGGAGATTGCTTGATTGCATTGCTGTCTGCATGATCACAGACTGCTATCCGCACAGCAGTTATCTGTGTATCCCTGTGAATCTAACAGGACACAGTCTTTTTCTCAGCGGCTCTGTGACGCAACAGGGTTCGCTTTATAATGCTGGTTCAGTTCCCTAGCGTTTTACTTTGCGGCTCACTGAAGCTAAGTGAGTTCGCACTTATTACCATATAGTGCTGTGGCATTCCCGTTAGCAGCTCTGGGGATTAACAGAGTTCGCACTAACTGCCACAGCGCGCTATGGCGTTTATTTTAGCGACTCTGCGGGATAACAGAGTTCGCTACTTTCGCCATCTTACTAGCAGCGGGCTTCGCCTGCTCGGTGGATCCCGGGCTGCGAACGCACCTCTCTACTATATCTATTAGGTGCGTTCCGCAGACCCTAACATAATACTAGCGCCAGGGTCTGGCTAGTAAAATGGCGGACAACCAGCGTCTACAGCAGTACATCCAGCAGCTGGAGGGTAGGTTGGCGGTCCTTGAGCGCACAACCTCAGCTGTGGATGTTACCGCAGTCGCTGTTCAGGCTGCTAGCGTAGCTGCAGCCAGTTTGTCCACCGCTACCTCTGCTCCAACATTATCCCACCTCCCACTTCCAGACAAGTTTACGGGTGACAGTAAACATTGTCGGGGATTCATGAGTCAGTGCTCTATACAGCTTGAGCTTCTGGCAATACGTTTCCCCACGGAATGGGCACAAGTGGCTTTTATTGTGTCTCTTCTGTCGGGCAGGGCATTGGAGTGGGCAACGCCGCTGTGGGAGCGCGACGATTGTGTGGTGCGGAGTGCTCCTCGGTTTTTGGAGGCTCTGAAAAAGGTCTTTTTAGGACCTCAGGTCACGCACGATACGGCACTCCAACTGCTGGCAATGTCACAGGGCTTGTCCATGGTCAGCCAGTTCTCAGTCCAATTTCGGACTTTGGCCTCTGAATTAGAGTGGCCAGATAAAGTTCTTATTCCAGTGTTCAGGAGAGGACTGGCAGACCATGTAAAGGACGCTTTGGCTACCAGGGAGATTCCTGCCACACTGGAGAAACTCATTTCTATATCTACCCGCATCGACCTCCATTTTCACGAGCGGAGGTTAGAGCGGACCCAGTGTAGGAAGAGGTTTCGGCTGGCACCCACCTTTGCCAAACCTCTTGAATTTCCTGTTCAGGCGTCTGAATCCCCAGAGACTGTGGAGACTACTCGAGTGGGATCTAAGTCTCGGACCACACGAGTATCCGTGGTCTGTAGAGTGTGTCAGCAGCCAGGACATTATGCCAACTGATGTCCCCAGCGAATGAGTAAACGGTCATGTTCCGTGGCCATGGGTGCAGGGTCATTAGACGCGAGGGATTTTGCTCCGAAAGTGCTCCTTAAAGGGTTAATCTCTGTAGGTTCATCCACTTTTCCCGCCAAGCTTTGTGTGGATTCTGGGGTAGAAGAGAATTTCATGTCCTCTCCTTTGCCTCTCGCAATTCCATACCGCTGGTGACGCTCGCCGAGCCAATATCGGTGAGAGTATTGAATGGAGCAATCCTGCCCTCACAAATCACCCATCAGACTCTCTCTCTACCTCTGTCTATGTCCCCTTCTCATCAGGAGAATATATCCTGTTGTGAATGTGCTAGAAATGAATTCTGAGCAGAAGCTCCCTCTGGTGGTTACAAACAGTACTGAACTATCCAATGAAGATTGTGAAGATTGGCGATCAGGTGTTACTGACTGGTCTTATATAAGGGAGGTTCCCTCCCATCAGTGTTGCCGGTGATCAATTGTTCTGGTTTCATTTTTGATTCCTGTTCACTTTGAAGCTTGCTGTTTCGTGCCTGCATCTTCTGCTAACAGATAAGACATTTTCTTCTTTTAGTTTTTTGTGCTTGCTTTTTGCATTTTGTCCTGCACTTCTGTGGGGGTCTGCCGGGTCCCCTCCGGGGGCTTGTGCTCCTCTCAGTTTAGTTCAGCCACTGTTGTTTGTTCATTTGCCTTTTCCAGTTTTTTCAGTGGCTGCTGTTTAGTTTTGTTACACCAGAGAACTAATTTAGGTGGTAGAGGTCATGTGATCTCAGGTGTTTTTGTAATTAGTAGAGTTGGTACTTTACAGGGTTTTTTGGGATTGCAGTAAGTGTCCTTCCTATCCTTTTCTATTTAGGAAGTTTGGGCCTCAACGTTTGCTCATACTATTTTCTGTCTGTGTCTGTATTTCTTCTTGTCTAACTGCCATTACATGTTTGGGGGCTTTCTATGTTCTTTGGGGATCTGCTCCGGGGCAGATAGTTTTCCTCTTTCTGTCTTTAGTAGTGTTGAGCATTCCGATACCGCAAGTATCGGGTATCGGCCGATATTCGCGTTATCGGAATTCCGATACTTAATTCCGATACTTTTTCAATATCGTATACCGGAATCGGAAGTTCCCATAATTCTTTGAGAGGCAATGTGATTTTAGTCAGCCAATGAGGAATCCTACGAAGTGTGGGCACATCCTGTAATGATGCGGTCATCTTAACTAATGGCATGGCTGTGATTGGCTGCTGAAATGATGTCAGAATGCACTATAAAAGGCGCCGCAGCCATTTTAGCGTCACTGTGCTGTGAACTCAGTTAGGGACAGAACGCTACTGTGCTGACTCTGAGGGACAGTTAGATATTGCGATTTTGTGTACTACTGTGCTTGAGGCAGGCTAGTTTACCAACCGCTGTGTAAAGCTTCATTTTGCCAGTGTTGTTTTAACAGCTCTGTGCAAGGTGTGTGTGTGACAGTGCAGGTGACGCTGCAGTTTGCTCTGCATCCACCGCTGTTTGTAGGCATCTGCACGTGTCACTGACTCTTTTTTTTTTTATTTTATTTAGTGGAATTGGTGCAGCTCCATTATATTAGAAAAAAATCAAATCTATTAGTGTGACGTGCTTCCATCCGTATACAATACATTGGTTGCAAACACTATAGAAGTACAGAAAGGAGCTTTTCACAGATAGTGAATAGTTGTGTTTCAGTGTTCACTGCAGTCTGTGAGGTTTTGATTTTTTGAGTGCAGATCACGCTCCAGTTAGTTCTTCAACCACTGCTGGTTGTAGTCTGCTGAGCGTGTGTCACTGCCTCATCCTTCACATTTTTCTCTAATTGGTGCTGCTCCATTTTAGTGGAAAAAAATCTAATCTATTAGTGTGACGCGCTTCCATCCGTATACAATACATTGGTTGCAAACACTATAGAAGTACACAAAGGAGTAGCCTTTCACAGATTGTGGACAGTTGTGTTTCAGTGTTCACTTCAGTCTGTGTTTTTTACTTTTTGAGTGCACATCACGCTCCAGTTACTTGTTCAAGCACTGCTGCTTGTACTCTGCTGAGCGTGTCTCAGTGGCTCATCCTTTTCATTTATCTCCAATTGGTTCTGCTACATTCCATTTAAAATAAATCTAATCTATTAGTGTGACGCGCTTCCATCCGTATACAATACATTGGTTGCAAACACTATAGAAGTACACAAAGGAGTAGCCTTTCACAGATTGTGGACAGTTGTGTTTCAGTGTTCACTTCAGTCTGTGTTTTTTACTTTTTTGAGTGCACATCACGCTCCAGTTACTTGTTCAAGCACTGCTGCTTGTACTCTGCTGAGCGTGTCTCAGTGGCTCATCCTTTTCATTTATCTCCAATTGGTTCTGCTACATTCCATTTAAAATAAATCTAATCTATTAGTGTGACGCGCTTCCATCCGTATACAATACATTGGTTGCAAACACTATAGAAGTACACAAAGGAGTAGCCTTTCACAGATTGTGGACAGTTGTGTTTCAGTGTTCACTTCAGTCTGTGTTTTTTACTTTTTTGAGTGCACATCACGCTCCATTTACTTCTTCAACCACCGCTGCGTGTACTCTGCTGAGTGTCTGTCACTGGCTCATCCTTGTCATTTTTCTAAAATTGGTGCTGCTTTATTCTATTTAAAATAATTCAAATCTATTACAGTGACGTGCTTCCATCCGTATACAATACATTGGTTGCAAACAATATAGAAGTACACAAACGGGCCTTTCACAGCTACTGAACATGGGTTTTTAATTTTTAACTAAAATATGTATTTTTTCAAATGACACAAATATAAGTAATGTTGAAGAGGAATAGTCCTACATCCATTGTTTGCACAATATTACAGGTGTACATCATGTCCCTTAATCAACAATGTATTATTATATTTACTTGTATGCTTTTATTTAAAAGCCAAGAACACAGAAGGATAACCTTCGCACTGCAGCTGTTGTCAAAGTTCAACCCACATTATGCACTTCCAACATTGCAGCATTTGAGGCATGATGTGAGTTGGATTGGTCAAAGTTATGGAGTGAGAAGGTTCACCATCAGTACCCTATAGCATAAGTATGCTTTTGTGTTAGCATTTGTGTTAGACATGTGGATATCTGCCATAATATGTCACAATTATTTAGTTACAGATTTGTTACCAACACTAATCATTGAATGGTTTTAAATTTGACGTTTCACTTGTTTACAGCTTAGAAATAAGGGTGTAGCCTGATATCTATGTGTAGCACTAGCCACTTTAACATGTCATGTTTTTTTAAACATGTGTAGCTAGGTAGCAGTAATTTTTGCCGGACACACAGCAGGGGAACAGCAGGCGTTACTGAACCCCACTATCACTATAGCTTGTGTATTGGTCTGTGGACACGACACTTCTGAGCAGCAACTGGCAGTGTTGTAGCCAGGGAGTATAGCTCAGGTGGTAGAAAGATGAACATAACAGGAGACATGGAAAACGTTGCCAACCAGTTAGTTAATCTGAAACCGGACAGGCAAATTCAGGCGAGATCCATGCCTAGTTCATTTTCAGAAAAGTAAGCCGTTCTACATTATCGTAGGATAGTCGCATGCAACGGTCTGTTAGTACACCACCTGCAGCAGTAAAGACGCGCTCCGATAATACGCTGGCAGCAGATCAAGCCAGCACCTCCAATGCATACTGGCTAAGCTCTGGCCATGTATCCAGCTTAGAGACACAAAACTTGAATGGGGAAGAGCCATCTGAGAGTACACTGAGAGGGCAAGACATGTAGTCTGTCACCATCTTACGGAAATGTTGCCTCCTGCTGACTGGAGCCGTCTCGGATGGTGTAGACATTGGTGGCGCTGCCACAAAACTTCGACACATTTGGAACATACTGTTCTTGCCCTGTGCAGAGGCGCTGCTTGTGCTCCCTCTTGTTGCAGAGCTGTCTCCACTGCCTCGACGCACAGAGCTGCTTTGTAAATCAGTAGCAGCAGCAGTGCTCTCGGCTGGAATGGAGAACATTATGGATTGCACCAGTGTGTCTTGGTACTTCCGCATTTTACGCTCCCGGTTCAACGGTGTGATGAGGCTTTGTAAGTTGTCCCGGTAGCGAGGGTCTAGGAGGGTGTACACGCAATAATCAGACGTGGTGTGAATGTGTTCGATGCGGCGGTCGTTTCTCAGCCACTGCAGCATGAAATCAACCATGTGCTGCAGACTCCCAACTGGCCAAGAAACGTTGTCCCCTGCAAGAGGCATCATCTCCGCCTGCTGTGCATCACCCCACCCTTGGTCTACATACTGACTAGAGCATTGTCTACCTCCCTCTGGAGCGATGTCTTCCTCCTCCATTGACTCCTCCTCATCCTCCTCACAAAGTCCTTCAAATACATATAAATTTACAAAATTTAAAACTCAAAATTTAAAAACTTTGTATCATAATTCTGTAACATCAGTTTATGGAAACACAATAGCATTACAAAAGGATAGACAAAAAATGTACATTATGTGCTTTGTAAATACATTAAAAGTTTGTAATGGTTATGAAAATATAGACAGCGACTCTGGAGGTTCAATTGTTGATACAGCATGGTACTTTGAAAGTCCTCCAGCCCTTTGTGAGGAACCACGTTGCGCTGACTGTCCAGAAGGTGATGGAATTTGTGACTCCTCATCCTCCACCTCTTCCAAAACCTCATGCCTTAGTGCTTGCAGTGTTTTTTGAAGCAGGCAGATAAGGGGGACAGTCAGGCTGACTAGTGCATCATCTGCACTCGCCATCCGCGTTGACTCATCAAACGCACGCAAAACGTGGCAGATATCCTTCATAGAGTTATTCGCCACTCATTACACTGGCAGTGGCTGCCCATTCATTATAGGATCCAATTCTAATTACTGGTTCTCACCAACAAAGCTCTCCACAGCGCAGCACCCCCCTACATCTCCTCCCTTATTTATATTTATCGGCCTAACCGACTGCTGCACTCTGCAAACGACCTTCGACTAACCTCTGCACTAATCCGTACCTCCCACTCCCAACTCCAAGACTTCACCCGCGCTGCGCCAATCCTCTGGAATGCTCTACCCCAAGAAATTAGGACTATCCGCAATTTGGATGGTTTCAGGCGCTCCCTCAAAACACATTTGTTCACAGTGGCCTATCACATTCACTAATCAAAGTCATTCTATGTGTAATTCTGTGTGTGTAGCCCATTCACTATCTCCATGCATCCCTCACTTCCTTAAAATGGCTGGACCATCATTGTAAAAACACCATTGTATATAAACACCTGTACTTTGTATCTCCCCCACCTCATTGTAGATTGTAAGCTTTCACCAGCAGGGGCGGCTGATTTTGCTTTAATTATTGTATTGTTAACGTTGTTACTTATGACTCGTGTTTTGAAACTGTTAAACTGTAAAGCACTGCTGAATATTATGGCGCTATATAAATAAATAATATTATTATTCTTATTATAGAGGCCCACTCAGTAGTGGTGAAGTGTGAACGGCGCAAATTGCGAGTTGACTGCGCCTGATGCAGCTGATACTCCATTACTGTTGGCTGCTGCTCACACAACCGCTCCAACATATGTAACGAGGAATTCCACCTGGTGGGTACGTCACATATGATGCGATGTTCATGAAGGTGAAATCTGCGTTGCAGAGCTGCAATCAGCGATCTGGCCATGCTGGAACGTCGCAAGTGAGCGCACTCTAGGCGGACCTTGTGCAGCAGTGCATCAAGATCCGGATAGTCCCTCAAAAAACTCTGCACGACCAAGTTGAGCACATATGACAGACATGGTATGTGAGTGAGGTTGCCAAGGCCCAGAGCTGACACCAGATTTCGGCCATTGTCACACACTACCAAGCCTGCCTGTAGATTCGCTTCCAAAAACCACACGTCGCTCTCCTGCTTTATGGCATTACAGAGCTCCTGCGCTGTGTGGCTAAGATTCCCCATGGAAATTAATTTCAGGATGGCCTGTTGACATTTGGACACGGCTGTGCTCATATCGGTCGCAACAGGTAAACGTTCACGGGTCCATGTGGAGGTAGACCGTGACGGCTCCTGCAGCGATGATTCTGAGGAACTGGAATAGGAGGAGGAATCAATGTGTACAGACTTGATTCCTGCAATCCTTGGAGTTGGCAGAACACGTACAGCGCCACTCGCAAGATCAGTACCCGGCTGCACAACATTGACCCAATGGGCAGTGAGGGAAAGGTATTGTCCCTGGCCATGGGTGTTAGAACCCTCTTGTTAGGTTTTGTTTCAGTTTGCTGGTCACATGACCTTTTTTCCCTATTTAGTCTGGCTCCGCCCTTCTGGCTTTGCTTGACTTCATTGTATTATCTACTGTTAAGCTAGCCGGGTGCTTAGGTGCCTTAATCTGTCAGTTTTGCTTGATGTTAGGATCACAAAGTATTTATTTTTCTGTTTAATTATCCATGCTACAATTTATGTTAGGAGGTGTCCACCTTTTCTCACAGTCCCTAGATCTTGTAGGGATTACTCCCTCGCAACTATAGGTCTTCGTTCACACTAGATGAGGACTTTAGCGGGTCTGGTCGCAGGATCAGGTTCCCCGTTACATCGTAGGGATTCAGCTTAGTTGTATTGTAGGGACAGAATTCCCTTCTTTCCTTACTGGTTGTAGCAGATCATAACAATGGGTACTGGTCCACGCATCGGTGGTCAGGTGGACCTTGCTACTGAGGGCTTTTAGTAGCGCATGTTTAATTTTTCCCTCAACATGCTTTTGCAGACCAGGGACGGCTTGCCTGCTGAAATGAAATCGGCTTGGCACATTGTATTGTGGGATTGACAATGATATTCAGTTACGGAAACTGTCTGTCTCCACCAGCCTGAATCACAGCATTTCAAGGGACAGGAGTTTTGCAATGCCAGCATTCAGAGCCTGTGCTCGTGCATGGTTTGCGGAGTATGGCCGTCTTTTATCCCATGCCTGTGCTACCGATGGCTGTTTTGTGGCCTGGGAGTGTGAGGATGACAGGGAACTTGCTGCTGTGTGTGGAATAACAGTTTGTCTCTGGACAACAGTGGCCGAGGTTCTTCCATGGCGATCCTGTGAGGAAGCAGAACCAGCTGTGTGTGAGCTCGATGAAGAGGCTTCAACACAACCTGAAGATGTAGGTGCTGCTGTAGGTTGGCCTACATCTCTAGTGTGTCTTTGTAACTCAACTACGTGCTTTGTCCGCACATGTTTCCACATATTTGTGGTATTGAGGTGACTGACACTTTTAGCTATTTTTAATTTTTGATTACACAGCTTGCATTTCACATAGCAAATATCATGTGCAAGTGTGTGAAAAAAGGACCACGCAGTGCAAGTCCTGGGAGCGCACGTTTTGACTTTTGGAAGACAACTGCTCCGAACAGGTGCCAAACTGGAGGCTACAGGCAACCGAGTCTGCAGCCTAACTCTCCCTCCTGTTTGTACCGTTGGGGCAATGTCTTCCTCTATCTTCCTTCTATCACTAACCATTTCTCTAGGCCTCTCCCAGCTTTCAACCAAAGTACTGGTTCTCACCCACAAAGCTCTCCACAGTGCAGCACCCCTCCTACATCTCCTCCCTCATTTCTATCTATCGGCCTAACCGACTGCTGCGCTCTGCAAACGACTTTCGACTAACCTCTGCACTAATACGTACCTCCCACTCCCGACTCCAAGACTTCTCCTGCTCTACGCCAATCCTCTGGAATGCTGTACCCCAAGAAATTAGGACTATCCACAATTTGCATGGTTTCAGGCGCTCCCTCAAAACACATTTGTTCAGAGCGGCCTATCACATTCACTAATCAAAGTCATTCTATGTATTCTGTGTAAGTGTGTGTGTGTCTCTAGCCCATTCACTATCTCCATCCCTCAGTCCCTTAAGATGGCTGGAACATCATTGTAAATGCACCATTGTATATAAACACCTATACTTTGTATCTCCCCCATCTCATTGTACATTGTAAGCTGTCACGAGCAGGGGTGACTTATTTAGCTTAAATTATTGTATTGTTAACGTTGTTACTTATGACTTGTGTTCTGAAACTGCTAAACTGTAAAGCGCTGCGGAATATGATGGCGCTATATAAATAAATATTATTATTATTCCTCTGAGCTGCTCCCACCACCTTCCTGTTCCTCATGCCATGTTGGGTCTTGGACCTCATCATCTCCACTACCCTCTTCCAACACCTGCTGTTGGGTGGTCTGGCCAGCACCATGCTCAACAGAAACTGGCACCTGGGTCTCATCATCATCAGATGCGTTCTGCGGTGTGCTGACCATCGGCACTGTCTCACCCGCCTCTTCAGATTCAGAGAGACACAGCTGTTGCGCATCACTGCATACTCCCTCTTCACATTACAGAATGCTGCTTGGCTGGGCCCCTGTTTGCAAGCCAATAGATTCTGAGAACAGAAGCAGACACTCAGCTGGCTCCTGTACAGAACTCTCTGACTGCCTGGGCAATTTGCCAGGCGGTGAAGAGACAGATGGTTGCCCAACAGTGCTGTGGTCCTGAGAGGAGGTGGAAGCAATTGAAGTCGATGCATTGGCTGACATCCAAACAACAACGGCTTCAATTTGTTCTTCCCGCAGCAGGGGGGTACTCCGAGCTCCTACAAAAGTGCGCATAAAGGAACGCTCACGGGGAAAACTGGTGGATGCTGTGTCACTGGGGGCCGCAGCAGCCACAGAATCCCCACGTCCTCTCCCTGAAGAAACTCCACGACCACGTGCCTTACTCCCTGCCTTCTTCATCTTGGTAGATTGATAAAGAAAGTCTGAAAAGTTATAAGGTCTAAGTGTGGTTATTCCGCAGAGACTGCAGTGAACACTGCACACAACTGTTCACTACCCAATGCGTCTCAGCAGGAAGGCAGTCTGTGCGTCAAAACAAAGGCACAAGCATACATCCATGTACCCTGTTTATAAAGCTATATAAAAAAAATTATGTAGTAGTGACGCACACTTTATTGAGGTACAGTATTACATCGCAATTCACCATCTGTGGCTATGCAGTCTCATCTATATATACCTTATCTATCTGTTGTCATGCTTCCAAGTCGACAGTCACAGTCAGCCATAAATAGCAATTTTCACTATGCACTATGCACTTTTTAAAGGTTATGTTTGTTAATAAAAATGATTATTGCCACATATTATGAGTATTACATGATGGAAATTGTATAATTTTGTATAAAATATTTAGTGACATTATTCAGCAAATGGAACATTTTAGTAATATCACAGAAAACTTGTAATGCTGATGATGTTTTGAAGTCAGACATTCATTGTCTATACAATAAAAATGGTGTACATACTGTTACTTATCCATCATTAATGGATTCAGATTTGTACTTGTATGCTTTTATGTACAACCGTATAGCAGATTCCTTAACTAATTTATTTTGTGGTTTGCATTGCTGTTCAACATGTTAATGTATGTGTTTATGTTTGTCAATTCTTTATTTATCTAGATATTAGTTTAAATGAAATCATCATCTTATGGTAGTAAAGGTTATCTTTCTCTTGTTTGAAGTATAGACATTTAAAATTGACAGGTAACAAGGAAATTACTTGATCTAGTATTTAAACATCCTCCTTGACCCTGGGCTCCAACACCGCCAGTTGTTGCTCGGAAGTGCTGTTAGCACAGTCAACACTTGCTCCTGTGTTACTGGGGTTCAGTAACGTCAGCTGGTCCTCGGTTGTGCCATTGGCTCTTTTCCTTCTGCTGCCCCTCCGGGTTCCAGCACAGTCAGCTGGTCCTCGTTACTTGCATTGGCTCTTGTACCTTCTGCTACCCGTCCGGGTTCCAGTACCGTCAACTGGTTCTCCGCAGTGCCTTTGGCCTAGGTGCCTCCATCTCGGTATCCGAGTTCCAGCAACGTCTGCTGGTCCTTGGTAGTGCTTTGGAGCACAGGTACCTCCTGTTTAGTAACCGTGTCCCAGTAACGTCAGCTGGTCCTCGGTTGTGCCATTGGCTCTTTTCCTTCTGCTGCCCCTCCGGGTTCCAGCACAGTCAGCTGGTCCTCGTTACTTGCATTGGCTCTTGTACCTTCTGCTACCCGTCCGGGTTCCAGTACCGTCAACTGGTACTCCGCAGTGCCTTTGGCCTAGGTGCCTCCATCTCGGTATCCGAGTTCCAGCAACGTCTGCTGGTCCTTGGTAGTGCTTTGGAGCACAGGTACCTCCTGCTTAGTAACCGTGTCCCAGTAACATCAGCTGGTACAAGATTGTGCTACAAATACAAGATACGGAACAAGAGACACAAGAACAATAAGCAGAAGATCTAAAAGCAGAAGAACATGAAGTATAAGACCAAAATGAAGAGCAAAATATATGCTCTAAATTCTAAGCAGAAGAAGACTAAGCAGTGTATGGGGATGAGTCCGTTCCTCCTCGTGGTGCCCCTGGAAAATGCCTGCTGCTGCAGGCTAAACTGAACACGGACAAATACTGTTGTAATTTAAATCTTTTGTGACAGCAAGGACGGAAGGATGAAAAATTCATACTTTGACAGATTACAAGTACAGGATTCTCTGTCACAAATAAGAATATGATGAAGAAGATGAAGCAGAATATGAATAAGAATAATAGTTTAATAAGAAGAATATGAGTAATGTTAACAAAGATGAATACACCTGGAATATTGGGAGTGTCAGCCTCCAAATTCTGCAAGAGCTTATCCAGCAATTTGGTTTTCCTGCTATACAGCTCCCAGAAATCAGCAAGCAAAACAGTCACGACTCCAACTTTCTCCCGGGTTCACACAAAACATGAAACACATACACAGCAGGAGCAGGAGCAAACACCTTATATCCCAGGGTTTTGGATAAGGGTGTTAGGGTTCGAGTTCCCGCTGCTGCACAAGGGGAGTCTCGAACCAATCCCGCTTTGGTCCCCCATCCATCTCCTGCCACAGTGGAGCCTGCTCAGCAAAGACGTCGGTCCCAGTGTCTCGCCCAGGTTAACACTGTGCAGAGGCTTGTTGTGGTCTTTCCTGGTTCCTCTATTATAACCAGTGCTGCAGCAGGCAGTTCTGGAACTAAGTCCCTGCTTTCTCCATCTGAGCATGCCCAGGGTAAGATCTCTCATTGGAGATCAGGGGTCACATGTTCAGGTACTGCAGCAGCTCCTATTGGTCTGCCAGGAAGGTCCTGAAACTACATGTGTTTTGGAACAGTTTCTCATTGGTCCTTTTTCTGGCAGGTCCTGTAGCTGTTTCTATAAAAGGGTGGCATGGCTGGGCCGCCATGCGCAAGTATCAATTGCATTATGTGCTTTGCGCCAGTGTGATAATGTACGCATGTGGTTAGGGCTCGGCTAAAATAAGCCCCTAGAATACCGGCTTCTCCGGTGAGGAGATTTGGATGCACGTGGTTAGGGCTTGGCTGAAATAAGCCCCTAGAATACCGGCTTCTCCTGTGAGGAGATTGCTTGATTGCATTGCTGTCTGCATGATCACAGACTGCTATCCGCACAGCAGTTATCTGTGTATCCCTGTGAATCTAACAGGACACAGTCTTTTTCTCAGCGGCTCTGTGACGCAACAGGGTTCGCTTTATAATGCTGGTTCAGTTCCCTAGCGTTTTACTTTGCGGCTCACTGAAGCTAAGTGAGTTCGCACTTATTACCATATAGTGCTGTGGCATTCCCGTTAGCAGCTCTGGGGATTAACAGAGTTCGCACTAACTGCCACAGCGCGCTATGGCGTTTATTTTAGCGACTCTGCGGGATAACAGAGTTCGCTACTTTCGCCATCTTACTAGCAGCGGGCTTCGCCTGCTCGGTGGATCCCGGGCTGCGAACGCACCTCTCTACTATATCTATTAGGTGCGTTCCGCAGACCCTAACATAATACTAGCGCCAGGGTCTGGCTAGTAAAATGGCGGACAACCAGCGTCTACAGCAGTACATCCAGCAGCTGGAGGGTAGGTTGGCGGTCCTTGAGCGCACAACCTCAGCTGTGGATGTTACCGCAGTCGCTGTTCAGGCTGCTAGCGTAGCTGCAGCCAGTTTGTCCACCGCTACCTCTGCTCCAACATTATCCCACCTCCCACTTCCAGACAAGTTTACGGGTGACAGTAAACATTGTCGGGGATTCATGAGTCAGTGCTCTATACAGCTTGAGCTTCTGGCAATACGTTTCCCCACGGAATGGGCACAAGTGGCTTTTATTGTGTCTCTTCTGTCGGGCAGGGCATTGGAGTGGGCAACGCCGCTGTGGGAGCGCGACGATTGTGTGGTGCGGAGTGCTCCTCGGTTTTTGGAGGCTCTGAAAAAGGTCTTTTTAGGACCTCAGGTCACGCACGATACGGCACTCCAACTGCTGGCAATGTCACAGGGCTTGTCCATGGTCAGCCAGTTCTCAGTCCAATTTCGGACTTTGGCCTCTGAATTAGAGTGGCCAGATAAAGTTCTTATTCCAGTGTTCAGGAGAGGACTGGCAGACCATGTAAAGGACGCTTTGGCTACCAGGGAGATTCCTGCCACACTGGAGAAACTCATTTCTATATCTACCCGCATCGACCTCCATTTTCACGAGCGGAGGTTAGAGCGGACCCAGTGTAGGAAGAGGTTTCGGCTGGCACCCACCTTTGCCAAACCTCTTGAATTTCCTGTTCAGGCGTCTGAATCCCCAGAGACTGTGGAGACTACTCGAGTGGGATCTAAGTCTCGGACCACACGAGTATCCGTGGTCTGTAGAGTGTGTCAGCAGCCAGGACATTATGCCAACTGATGTCCCCAGCGAATGAGTAAACGGTCATGTTCCGTGGCCATGGGTGCAGGGTCATTAGACGCGAGGGATTTTGCTCCGAAAGTGCTCCTTAAAGGGTTAATCTCTGTAGGTTCATCCACTTTTCCCGCCAAGCTTTGTGTGGATTCTGGGGTAGAAGAGAATTTCATGTCCTCTCCTTTGCCTCTCGCAATTCCATACCGCTGGTGACGCTCGCCGAGCCAATATCGGTGAGAGTATTGAATGGAGCAATCCTGCCCTCACAAATCACCCATCAGACTCTCTCTCTACCTCTGTCTATGTCCCCTTCTCATCAGGAGAATATATCCTGTTGTGAATGTGCTAGAAATGAATTCTGAGCAGAAGCTCCCTCTGGTGGTTACAAACAGTACTGAACTATCCAATGAAGATTGTGAAGATTGGCGATCAGGTGTTACTGACTGGTCTTATATAAGGGAGGTTCCCTCCCATCAGTGTTGCCGGTGATCAATTGTTCTGGTTTCATTTTTGATTCCTGTTCACTTTGAAGCTTGCTGTTTCGTGCCTGCATCTTCTGCTAACAGATAAGACATTTTCTTCTTTTAGTTTTTTGTGCTTGCTTTTTGCATTTTGTCCTGCACTTCTGTGGGGGTCTGCCGGGTCCCCTCCGGGGGCTTGTGCTCCTCTCAGTTTAGTTCAGCCACTGTTGTTTGTTCATTTGCCTTTTCCAGTTTTTTCAGTGGCTGCTGTTTAGTTTTGTTACACCAGAGAACTAATTTAGGTGGTAGAGGTCATGTGATCTCAGGTGTTTTTGTAATTAGTAGAGTTGGTACTTTACAGGGTTTTTTGGGATTGCAGTAAGTGTCCTTCCTATCCTTTTCTATTTAGGAAGTTTGGGCCTCAACGTTTGCTCATACTATTTTCTGTCTGTGTCTGTATTTCTTCTTGTCTAACTGCCATTACATGTTTGGGGGCTTTCTATGTTCTTTGGGGATCTGCTCCGGGGCAGATAGTTTTCCTCTTTCTGTCTTTAGTAGTGTTGAGCATTCCGATACCGCAAGTATCGGGTATCGGCCGATATTCGCGTTATCGGAATTCCGATACTTAATTCCGATACTTTTTCAATATCGTATACCGGAATCGGAAGTTCCCATAATTCTTTGAGAGGCAATGTGATTTTAGTCAGCCAATGAGGAATCCTACGAAGTGTGGGCACATCCTGTAATGATGCGGTCATCTTAACTAATGGCATGGCTGTGATTGGCTGCTGAAATGATGTCAGAATGCACTATAAAAGGCGCCGCAGCCATTTTAGCGTCACTGTGCTGTGAACTCAGTTAGGGACAGAACGCTACTGTGCTGACTCTGAGGGACAGTTAGATATTGCGATTTTGTGTACTACTGTGCTTGAGGCAGGCTAGTTTACCAACCGCTGTGTAAAGCTTCATTTTGCCAGTGTTGTTTTAACAGCTCTGTGCAAGGTGTGTGTGTGACAGTGCAGGTGACGCTGCAGTTTGCTCTGCATCCACCGCTGTTTGTAGGCATCTGCACGTGTCACTGACTCTTTTTTTTTTTATTTTATTTAGTGGAATTGGTGCAGCTCCATTATATTAGAAAAAAATCAAATCTATTAGTGTGACGTGCTTCCATCCGTATACAATACATTGGTTGCAAACACTATAGAAGTACAGAAAGGAGCTTTTCACAGATAGTGAATAGTTGTGTTTCAGTGTTCACTGCAGTCTGTGAGGTTTTGATTTTTTGAGTGCAGATCACGCTCCAGTTAGTTCTTCAACCACTGCTGGTTGTAGTCTGCTGAGCGTGTGTCACTGCCTCATCCTTCACATTTTTCTCTAATTGGTGCTGCTCCATTTTAGTGGAAAAAAATCTAATCTATTAGTGTGACGCGCTTCCATCCGTATACAATACATTGGTTGCAAACACTATAGAAGTACACAAAGGAGTAGCCTTTCACAGATTGTGGACAGTTGTGTTTCAGTGTTCACTTCAGTCTGTGTTTTTTACTTTTTTGAGTGCACATCACGCTCCAGTTACTTGTTCAAGCACTGCTGCTTGTACTCTGCTGAGCGTGTCTCAGTGGCTCATCCTTTTCATTTATCTCCAATTGGTTCTGCTACATTCCATTTAAAATAAATCTAATCTATTAGTGTGACGCGCTTCCATCCGTATACAATACATTGGTTGCAAACACTATAGAAGTACACAAAGGAGTAGCCTTTCACAGATTGTGGACAGTTGTGTTTCAGTGTTCACTTCAGTCTGTGTTTTTTACTTTTTGAGTGCACATCACGCTCCAGTTACTTGTTCAAGCACTGCTGCTTGTACTCTGCTGAGCGTGTCTCAGTGGCTCATCCTTTTCATTTATCTCCAATTGGTTCTGCTACATTCCATTTAAAATAAATCTAATCTATTAGTGTGACGCGCTTCCATCCGTATACAATACATTGGTTGCAAACACTATAGAAGTACACAAAGGAGTAGCCTTTCACAGATTGTGGACAGTTGTGTTTCAGTGTTCACTTCAGTCTGTGTTTTTTACTTTTTTGAGTGCACATCACGCTCCATTTACTTCTTCAACCACCGCTGCGTGTACTCTGCTGAGTGTCTGTCACTGGCTCATCCTTGTCATTTTTCTAAAATTGGTGCTGCTTTATTCTATTTAAAATAATTCAAATCTATTACAGTGACGTGCTTCCATCCGTATACAATACATTGGTTGCAAACAATATAGAAGTACACAAACGGGCCTTTCACAGCTACTGAACATGGGTTTTTAATTTTTAACTAAAATATGTATTTTTTCAAATGACACAAATATAAGTAATGTTGAAGAGGAATAGTCCTACATCCATTGTTTGCACAATATTACAGGTGTACATCATGTCCCTTAATCAACAATGTATTATTATATTTACTTGTATGCTTTTATTTAAAAGCCAAGAACACAGAAGGATAACCTTCGCACTGCAGCTGTTGTCAAAGTTCAACCCACATTATGCACTTCCAACATTGCAGCATTTGAGGCATGATGTGAGTTGGATTGGTCAAAGTTATGGAGTGAGAAGGTTCACCATCAGTACCCTATAGCATAAGTATGCTTTTGTGTTAGCATTTGTGTTAGACATGTGGATATCTGCCATAATATGTCACAATTATTTAGTTACAGATTTGTTACCAACACTAATCATTGAATGGTTTTAAATTTGACGTTTCACTTGTTTACAGCTTAGAAATAAGGGTGTAGCCTGATATCTATGTGTAGCACTAGCCACTTTAACATGTCATGTTTTTTTAAACATGTGTAGCTAGGTAGCAGTAATTTTTGCCGGACACACAGCAGGGGAACAGCAGGCGTTACTGAACCCCACTATCACTATAGCTTGTGTATTGGTCTGTGGACACGACACTTCTGAGCAGCAACTGGCAGTGTTGTAGCCCAGGGAGTATAGCTCAGGTGGTAGAAAGATGAACATAACAGGAGACATGGAAAACGTTGCCAACCAGTTAGTTAATCTGAAACCGGACAGGCAAATTCAGGCGAGATCCATGCCTAGTTCATTTTCAGAAAAGTAAGCCGTTCTACATTATCGTAGGATAGTCGCATGCAACGGTCTGTTAGTACACCACCTGCAGCAGTAAAGACGCGCTCCGATAATACGCTGGCAGCAGATCAAGCCAGCACCTCCAATGCATACTGGCTAAGCTCTGGCCATGTATCCAGCTTAGAGACACAAAACTTGAATGGGGAAGAGCCATCTGAGAGTACACTGAGAGGGCAAGACATGTAGTCTGTCACCATCTTACGGAAATGTTGCCTCCTGCTGACTGGAGCCGTCTCGGATGGTGTAGACATTGGTGGCGCTGCCACAAAACTTCGACACATTTGGAACATACTGTTCTTGCCCTGTGCAGAGGCGCTGCTTGTGCTCCCTCTTGTTGCAGAGCTGTCTCCACTGCCTCGACGCACAGAGCTGCTTTGTAAATCAGTAGCAGCAGCAGTGCTCTCGGCTGGAATGGAGAACATTATGGATTGCACCAGTGTGTCTTGGTACTTCCGCATTTTACGCTCCCGGTTCAACGGTGTGATGAGGCTTTGTAAGTTGTCCCGGTAGCGAGGGTCTAGGAGGGTGTACACCCAATAATCAGACGTGGTGTGAATGTGTTCGATGCGGCGGTCGTTTCTCAGCCACTGCAGCATGAAATCAACCATGTGCTGCAGACTCCCAACTGGCCAAGAAACGTTGTCCCCTGCAAGAGGCATCATCTCCGCCTGCTGTGCATCACCCCACCCTTGGTCTACATACTGACTAGAGCATTGTCTACCTCCCTCTGGAGCGATGTCTTCCTCCTCCATTGACTCCTCCTCATCCTCCTCACAAAGTCCTTCAAATACATATAAATTTACAAAATTTAAAACTCAAAATTTAAAAACTTTGTATCATAATTCTGTAACATCAGTTTATGGAAACACAATAGCATTACAAAAGGATAGACAAAAAATGTACATTATGTGCTTTGTAAATACATTAAAAGTTTGTAATGGTTATGAAAATATAGACAGCGACTCTGGAGGTTCAATTGTTGATACAGCATGGTACTTTGAAAGTCCTCCAGCCCTTTGTGAGGAACCACGTTGCGCTGACTGTCCAGAAGGTGATGGAATTTGTGACTCCTCATCCTCCACCTCTTCCAAAACCTCATGCCTTAGTGCTTGCAGTGTTTTTTGAAGCAGGCAGATAAGGGGGACAGTCAGGCTGACTAGTGCATCATCTGCACTCGCCATCCGCGTTGACTCATCAAACGCACGCAAAACGTGGCAGATATCCTTCATAGAGTTATTCGCCACTCATTACACTGGCAGTGGCTGCCCATTCATTATAGGATCCAATTCTAATTACTGGTTCTCACCAACAAAGCTCTCCACAGCGCAGCACCCCCCTACATCTCCTCCCTTATTTATATTTATCGGCCTAACCGACTGCTGCACTCTGCAAACGACCTTCGACTAACCTCTGCACTAATCCGTACCTCCCACTCCCAACTCCAAGACTTCACCCGCGCTGCGCCAATCCTCTGGAATGCTCTACCCCAAGAAATTAGGACTATCCGCAATTTGGATGGTTTCAGGCGCTCCCTCAAAACACATTTGTTCACAGTGGCCTATCACATTCACTAATCAAAGTCATTCTATGTGTAATTCTGTGTGTGTAGCCCATTCACTATCTCCATGCATCCCTCACTTCCTTAAAATGGCTGGACCATCATTGTAAAAACACCATTGTATATAAACACCTGTACTTTGTATCTCCCCCACCTCATTGTAGATTGTAAGCTTTCACCAGCAGGGGCGGCTGATTTTGCTTTAATTATTGTATTGTTAACGTTGTTACTTATGACTCGTGTTTTGAAACTGTTAAACTGTAAAGCACTGCTGAATATTATGGCGCTATATAAATAAATAATATTATTATTCTTATTATAGAGGCCCACTCAGTAGTGGTGAAGTGTGAACGGCGCAAATTGCGAGTTGACTGCGCCTGATGCAGCTGATACTCCATTACTGTTGGCTGCTGCTCACACAACCGCTCCAACATATGTAACGAGGAATTCCACCTGGTG
The DNA here is from genome assembly GCA_033576555.1 of Oophaga sylvatica. NCBI lineage: Eukaryota > Metazoa > Chordata > Amphibia > Anura > Dendrobatidae > Oophaga > Oophaga sylvatica. The sequence goes on along the minus strand of JARQOD010000002.1, from coordinate 452,859,890 downwards.
GGTACGTCACATATGATGCGATGTTCATGAAGGTGAAATCTGCGTTGCAGAGCTGCAATCAGCGATCTGGCCATGCTGGAACGTCGCAAGTGAGCGCACTCTAGGCGGACCTTGTGCAGCAGTGCATCAAGATCCGGATAGTCCCTCAAAAACTCTGCACGACCAAGTTGAGCACATATGACAGACATGGTATGTGAGTGAGGTTGCCAAGGCCCAGAGCTGACACCAGATTTCGGCCATTGTCACACACTACCAAGCCTGCCTGTAGATTCGCTTCCAAAAACCACACGTCGCTCTCCTGCTTTATGGCATTACAGAGCTCCTGCGCTGTGTGGCTAAGATTCCCCATGGAAATTAATTTCAGGATGGCCTGTTGACATTTGGACACGGCTGTGCTCATATCGGTCGCAACAGGTAAACGTTCACGGGTCCATGTGGAGGTAGACCGTGACGGCTCCTGCAGCGATGATTCTGAGGAACTGGAATAGGAGGAGGAATCAATGTGTACAGACTTGATTCCTGCAATCCTTGGAGTTGGCAGAACACGTACAGCGCCACTCGCAAGATCAGTACCCGGCTGCACAACATTGACCCAATGGGCAGTGAGGGAAAGGTATTGTCCCTGGCCATGGGTGTTAGAACCCTCTTGTTAGGTTTTGTTTCAGTTTGCTGGTCACATGACCTTTTTTCCCTATTTAGTCTGGCTCCGCCCTTCTGGCTTTGCTTGACTTCATTGTATTATCTACTGTTAAGCTAGCCGGGTGCTTAGGTGCCTTAATCTGTCAGTTTTGCTTGATGTTAGGATCACAAAGTATTTATTTTTCTGTTTAATTATCCATGCTACAATTTATGTTAGGAGGTGTCCACCTTTTCTCACAGTCCCTAGATCTTGTAGGGATTACTCCCTCGCAACTATAGGTCTTCGTTCACACTAGATGAGGACTTTAGCGGGTCTGGTCGCAGGATCAGGTTCCCCGTTACATCGTAGGGATTCAGCTTAGTTGTATTGTAGGGACAGAATTCCCTTCTTTCCTTACTGGTTGTAGCAGATCATAACAATGGGTACTGGTCCACGCATCGGTGGTCAGGTGGACCTTGCTACTGAGGGCTTTTAGTAGCGCATGTTTAATTTTTCCCTCAACATGCTTTTGCAGACCAGGGACGGCTTGCCTGCTGAAATGAAATCGGCTTGGCACATTGTATTGTGGGATTGACAATGATATTCAGTTACGGAAACTGTCTGTCTCCACCAGCCTGAATCACAGCATTTCAAGGGACAGGAGTTTTGCAATGCCAGCATTCAGAGCCTGTGCTCGTGCATGGTTTGCGGAGTATGGCCGTCTTTTATCCCATGCCTGTGCTACCGATGGCTGTTTTGTGGCCTGGGAGTGTGAGGATGACAGGGAACTTGCTGCTGTGTGTGGAATAACAGTTTGTCTCTGGACAACAGTGGCCGAGGTTCTTCCATGGCGATCCTGTGAGGAAGCAGAACCAGCTGTGTGTGAGCTCGATGAAGAGGCTTCAACACAACCTGAAGATGTAGGTGCTGCTGTAGGTTGGCCTACATCTCTAGTGTGTCTTTGTAACTCAACTACGTGCTTTGTCCGCACATGTTTCCACATATTTGTGGTATTGAGGTGACTGACACTTTTAGCTATTTTTAATTTTTGATTACACAGCTTGCATTTCACATAGCAAATATCATGTGCAAGTGTGTGAAAAAAGGACCACGCAGTGCAAGTCCTGGGAGCGCACGTTTTGACTTTTGGAAGACAACTGCTCCGAACAGGTGCCAAACTGGAGGCTACAGGCAACCGAGTCTGCAGCCTAACTCTCCCTCCTGTTTGTACCGTTGGGGCAATGTCTTCCTCTATCTTCCTTCTATCACTAACCATTTCTCTAGGCCTCTCCCAGCTTTCAACCAAAGTACTGGTTCTCACCCACAAAGCTCTCCACAGTGCAGCACCCCTCCTACATCTCCTCCCTCATTTCTATCTATCGGCCTAACCGACTGCTGCGCTCTGCAAACGACTTTCGACTAACCTCTGCACTAATACGTACCTCCCACTCCCGACTCCAAGACTTCTCCTGCTCTACGCCAATCCTCTGGAATGCTGTACCCCAAGAAATTAGGACTATCCACAATTTGCATGGTTTCAGGCGCTCCCTCAAAACACATTTGTTCAGAGCGGCCTATCACATTCACTAATCAAAGTCATTCTATGTATTCTGTGTAAGTGTGTGTGTGTCTCTAGCCCATTCACTATCTCCATCCCTCAGTCCCTTAAGATGGCTGGAACATCATTGTAAATGCACCATTGTATATAAACACCTATACTTTGTATCTCCCCCATCTCATTGTACATTGTAAGCTGTCACGAGCAGGGGCGACTTATTTAGCTTAAATTATTGTATTGTTAACGTTGTTACTTATGACTTGTGTTCTGAAACTGCTAAACTGTAAAGCGCTGCGGAATATGATGGCGCTATATAAATAAATATTATTATTATTCCTCTGAGCTGCTCCCACCCCCTTCCTGTTCCTCATGCCATGTTGGGTCTTGGACCTCATCATCTCCACTACCCTCTTCCAACACCTGCTGTTGGGTGGTCTGGCCAGCACCATGCTCAACAGAAACTGGCACCTGGGTCTCATCATCATCAGATGCGTTCTGCGGTGTGCTGACCATCGGCACTGTCTCACCCGCCTCTTCAGATTCAGAGAGACACAGCTGTTGCGCATCACTGCATACTCCCTCTTCACATTACAGAATGCTGCTTGGCTGGGCCCCTGTTTGCAAGCCAATAGATTCTGAGAACAGAAGCAGACACTCAGCTGGCTCCTGTACAGAACTCTCTGACTGCCTGGGCAATTTGCCAGGCGGTGAAGAGACAGATGGTTGCCCAACAGTGCTGTGGTCCTGAGAGGAGGTGGAAGCAATTGAAGTCGATGCATTGGCTGACATCCAAACAACAACGGCTTCAATTTGTTCTTCCCGCAGCAGGGGGGTACTCCGAGCTCCTACAAAAGTGCGCATAAAGGAACGCTCACGGGGAAAACTGGTGGATGCTGTGTCACTGGGGGCCGCAGCAGCCACAGAATCCCCACGTCCTCTCCCTGAAGAAACTCCACGACCACGTGCCTTACTCCCTGCCTTCTTCATCTTGGTAGATTGATAAAGAAAGTCTGAAAAGTTATAAGGTCTAAGTGTGGTTATTCCGCAGAGACTGCAGTGAACACTGCACACAACTGTTCACTACCCAATGCGTCTCAGCAGGAAGGCAGTCTGTGCGTCAAAACAAAGGCACAAGCATACATCCATGTACCCTGTTTATAAAGCTATATAAAAAAAATTATGTAGTAGTGACGCACACTTTATTGAGGTACAGTATTACATCGCAATTCACCATCTGTGGCTATGCAGTCTCATCTATATATACCTTATCTATCTGTTGTCATGCTTCCAAGTCGACAGTCACAGTCAGCCATAAATAGCAATTTTCACTATGCACTATGCACTTTTTAAAGGTTATGTTTGTTAATAAAAATGATTATTGCCACATATTATGAGTATTACATGATGGAAATTGTATAATTTTGTATAAAATATTTAGTGACATTATTCAGCAAATGGAACATTTTAGTAATATCACAGAAAACTTGTAATGCTGATGATGTTTTGAAGTCAGACATTCATTGTCTATACAATAAAAATGGTGTACATACTGTTACTTATCCATCATTAATGGATTCAGATTTGTACTTGTATGCTTTTATGTACAACCGTATAGCAGATTCCTTAACTAATTTATTTTGTGGTTTGCATTGCTGTTCAACATGTTAATGTATGTGTTTATGTTTGTCAATTCTTTATTTATCTAGATATTAGTTTAAATGAAATCATCATCTTATGGTAGTAAAGGTTATCTTTCTCTTGTTTGAAGTATAGACATTTAAAATTGACAGGTAACAAGGAAATTACTTGATCTAGTATTTAAACATCCTCCTTGACCCTGGGCTCCAACACCGCCAGTTGTTGCTCGGAAGTGCTGTTAGCACAGTCAACACTTGCTCCTGTGTTACTGGGGTTCAGTAACGTCAGCTGGTCCTCGGTTGTGCCATTGGCTCTTTTCCTTCTGCTGCCCCTCCGGGTTCCAGCACAGTCAGCTGGTCCTCGTTACTTGCATTGGCTCTTGTACCTTCTGCTACCCGTCCGGGTTCCAGTACCGTCAACTGGTTCTCCGCAGTGCCTTTGGCCTAGGTGCCTCCATCTCGGTATCCGAGTTCCAGCAACGTCTGCTGGTCCTTGGTAGTGCTTTGGAGCACAGGTACCTCCTGTTTAGTAACCGTGTCCCAGTAACGTCAGCTGGTCCTCGGTTGTGCCATTGGCTCTTTTCCTTCTGCTGCCCCTCCGGGTTCCAGCACAGTCAGCTGGTCCTCGTTACTTGCATTGGCTCTTGTACCTTCTGCTACCCGTCCGGGTTCCAGTACCGTCAACTGGTTCTCCGCAGTGCCTTTGGCCTAGGTGCCTCCATCTCGGTATCCGAGTTCCAGCAACGTCTGCTGGTCCTTGGTAGTGCTTTGGAGCACAGGTACCTCCTGCTTAGTAACCGTGTCCCAGTAACATCAGCTGGTACAAGATTGTGCTACAAATACAAGATACGGAACAAGAGACACAAGAACAATAAGCAGAAGATCTAAAAGCAGAAGAACATGAAGTATAAGACCAAAATGAAGAGCAAAATATATGCTCTAAATTCTAAGCAGAAGAAGACTAAGCAGTGTATGGGGATGAGTCCGTTCCTCCTCGTGGTGCCCCTGGAAAATGCCTGCTGCTGCAGGCTAAACTGAACACGGACAAATACTGTTGTAATTTAAATCTTTTGTGACAGCAAGGACGGAAGGATGAAAAATTCATACTTTGACAGATTACAAGTACAGGATTCTCTGTCACAAATAAGAATATGATGAAGAAGATGAAGCAGAATATGAATAAGAATAATAGTTTAATAAGAAGAATATGAGTAATGTTAACAAAGATGAATAGCAAGAAGTTTAAGAAGAAGATAAAGAAGGTGAAGATGAAGAATAATTTGATGAAAAAGATGATGCTGCAGAAGATTATGAAGGAGAAAGTGTGTGAAAAGTTAAAAAGGTGAAGATGAAGAGCATGGAAGTTGTGTAATATACATATTTGCCAAAATATAAAAAACGTTAACATTGTCAATTTCTTCGTCAATCCGAACATCTTTAAAAAAAAAATATTTATGCTATTCCATTTGATTGGGTTAAACATCTATGCCTTTAATGTCTCCTCAACCTTCCCCAATACATTCTACATTACTCTTTCTTGTTTTCCTTCATGTACAATTAACCAACAAGGCAAGAATGGGGTTTTTTTAATTTCGATATTTTGTTCCCATAGACTTACATGGGACTTCCGGTATCGGTATCGGGTATCGCCGATATTTTAGTGATATCGGCGATACCATTCCGATTCCGATACTTTAGGATATCGGAAAGTATCGCTCAACTCTAGTCTTTAGGTGTAGTTAGCTTCTCAGGCTGTGACGAGGCGTCTAGGACCAACGTAGGTACGCTCCACGGCTGCCTTTAGTTGCGGTGGTTAGTCAGGGTACTGCAATCCCATAGATTCCAACCTCTCTGGTGTATTTTCTTTTTTGCCTGCTCTCTTCAGCTACCAAATCATAACAGTATCACCGGCCCAAAAACTGATATTTGTATGGTACTCACAGAAGGGAAAAATAGTGTTAAAGAAAGAAGATTGTCAGAGTTGTCAGAGATTTTTTTTTTCCCTCTGTTTCTCTGAATGCTGAGGAGGATTTTTTTTTCTCTCAATGGAGTTTGCACAGTTGTCTGGCCGTGTGGATCAGCTTGCCACTGAAGTTCGGAGTATTGCTACCTATCTTTCAGGGTTGCCTGTTGTGGAACCTAGGATTCCCATGCCAGATTTGTTTTTAGGGGATCGAGCTAAATTTCTGAATTTCAAAAATAACTGTTAGTTGTTTTTTGCCTTGAAATCTAAGTCCTCAGGGAACGCAGCACAGCAGGTTCAAATTGTCATCTCTCTCCTGCGCGGCGATCCTCAGGATTGGGCTTTTTCCCTGACACCTGGGGATCCTGTTTTGAGTAATGTTGATGCATTTTTTCAGGCTCTGGGGTTATTGTACGATGAGCCTAATGTCACTGATCAAGCTGAAAAAACCTTGTTGGCATTAAATCAGGTGCTTGAGGACGCTGAGTTATACTGTCAGAGATTCCGAAGGTGGGCAGTCCTGACCAAATGGAATGACGATGCTTTGGCAGCCCTTTTTCGGAAGGGTCTGTCAGAGAATGTAAAGGATGTTATGGTGAAATTCCCTGTCCCCTCTGGTCTCAATGATTCTATGTCATTAGCGATTCAAATTGACAGACGTTTGCGTGAGCGTAGAGGTATGCATGGAACAGTGTTGCCTTGTGAACCAGCTTCTGAACCCATGCAGTGTGATAGAGTGGCTTCTGAGGCACAGCGTCATGAGTTTCAAAAACGCAATGGGTTATGTTTCTACTGTGGTGATGCCTCTCATACTATTTCAGTCTGCCCTAAGCGGGGAAGACGTTTTGCACGTTCTGTTGTCTTGGGTAGTGTTCAGACTAAATTTTTGTTGACTGTTACCCTGATTTGCTCCCTGTCCACATTTTCTGCTCAGGATTTTGTTGATTCGGGAGCAGCTATTAACCTGATGGATTTTGATTTTGCTAAACATTGTGGGTTTCCCTTGATACCCTACGGAAGTCTATTCCCCTACTGGGGATCGATTCTACCCCTTTGGCTGAGAATAAACCTCAGTTCTCTACTCAGGTGATAATGAGGGTTGAACCTGATCATCAGGAGAGTTGCAAATTTTTGGTGCTGTATAATCTGCATCACATTATCGTACTGGGTTTCCCTTGGTTACAGTCTCATAATCCTGTTTTGGATTGGAAATCTGTGTCTGTAACCAGTTGGGGCTGCCAATGTGTTAATACCAACACTCCTGTTTTTTCTGCCTCCCCCCAGGCTCAGGATGTTCCTGACTTTTTGACTGATTTTTCTGATGTGTTTAGCGAAAGTAAATCTGCATCCTTGCCCCCCCATAGGAGCTATGACTGCGCTATTGAATTAGTGCCTGGTAGTAAATTCCCTAAAGGTCGCCTTTTTAACTTGTCTGTACCTGAACATGACGCTATGCGGTCTTATATCAAGGAGTCATTGGAGAAGGGTCATATCAGACCATCCTCTTCACCCTTGGGTGCCGTTTTTTTCTTTGTGGCCAAAAAGGATGGTTCATTAAGGCCGTGTATTGATTATCGTCTCTTGAACAATATCACTGTGAAATATCAATATCCGTTACCCTTGATTTCTGACCTGTTTTCCAGGGTGAAAAGTGCTACTTGGTTTACCAAGCTTGACCTCAGGGGGGCATATAACCTTATTCGCATTAAGCACGGGGATGAATGGAAGATGGCATTTAATACCCCAGAGGAGCATTTTGAGTACCTAGTGATGCCCTTTGGGCTCACTAATGCTCCTTCTGTCTTCCAGTCCTTCATGAATGACATTTTCAGGGATTTTGTGGATACATTTCTGATTGTTTATTTGGATGATATCTTGATTTTTTCCAATGACTGGGACTCTCATGTGAAACATGTTCGGACTGTGTTCCAGATTTTGAGAGAGAATGCTCTGTATGTGAAGGGATCAAAGTGTCTTTTTGGCGTACACAGGATCTCATTTCTGGGATTCATTTTGTCCCCATCTGTTATTGAAATGGACCCGGTCAAGGTTCAGGCCATCTGTGATTGGGTCCAACCTACTTCATTAAAGGCTCTTCAAAGATTCTTGGGTTTTGCCAATTTTTATTGTAAATTTATTGGTAATTTCTCTGTTATTGTTAAACCATTGACTGATTTGACCAAGAAGGGTTCTGATGTGGTGAATTGGCCTCCTGAGGCAGTCTCTGCGTTTCAGGAACTTAAGCAGAGATTCACTTCTGCTCCTGTTCTACGGCAGCCTGATGTTTCTCTGCCATTTCAGGTGGAGGTTGATGCCTCTGAAATTGGGGCAGGTGCCGTTTTGTCCCAAAGAGATCCAGAGACCTCTAAAAGTAACCCTTGTACCTTTTTCTCTCGAAAATTTTCTCCAACTGAACGTAATTATGACGTGGGTAATCGGGAGTTATTGGCCATGAAGTGGGCTTTTGAAGAGTGGAGACATTGGCTGGAGGGAGCCAAACATCAGGTGGTGGTCCTCACGGACCATAAGAATCTGGCTTATCTGGAATCAGCCAAGCGACTTAATCCTAGACAGGCCAGGTGGGCCTTGCTTTTCACACGTTTTAATTTTGTGGTTTCCTTTCTTCCTGGCACTAAGAATGTTAAGGCGGATGCCCTCTAGAGGAGTTTCCTTGCGGACTCTCCTGAGTTATCTGATCTTGCTGTTATTTTGAAAGAGGGTGTAGTTCTTTCCGCCATCTCACCCAATTTGAGACTGGCTCTGGAAGGGTGTCAGGAGGATAAACCCGAGCGCTGCCCTATTGGGAAATTGTTTGTCCCAGACCGGTGGAAAAAGAGTGTGATGTCTGAGATTCATTGTTCCGCGTTGGCCGGTCATCCCGGAATTTTTGGTACCAGAGACTTGGTTAGTCGGTCCTTTTGGTGGCCTACTTTGTCTCGTGACATCAGGGAATTTGTGCAGTCCTGCGGGACTTGCTCTCGCTCCAAGCCTTGCTCTCGCTCTAGTGGTTTGTTGATGCCATTGCCTGTGCCCAAGAGACCATGGACCCATATCTCTATGGATTTCATTTCCGACCTCCCTGTTTCTCAGAGAATGACCGTTATCTGGGTGATTTGTGATAGGTTTTCCAGAATGATACATCTTGTGCCATTACCTAAGTTGCCTTCCTCCTCTGAATTGGTGCCTTTGTTCCTTCAGCACGTGGTTCGGTTACACAGCATTCCTGAGAACATTGTGTCTGACAGAGGAGTCCAGTTTGTTTCCAGATTTTGGAGGACTTTTTGTTCTAAACTTGGTGTTCAATTGTCTTTCTCCTCGGCTTTTCATCCTCAGACCAATGGACAAACTGAGAGAACAAACCAGACATTGGAGACTTATCTGAGATGCTTTGTGTCTGCTGATCAGGATGACTGGGTCTCTTTTTTGCCTTTGGCTGAGTTTGCTCTTAATAATAGGGCTAGCTCTGCCACTTTGATGTCTCCATTTTTCTGCAATTTTGGGTTTCACCCTCGATTTTCTTCGGGACAGACGGAGGCTTCTGTCTGTCCAGGTGTTGACTCTGTTGTGGAGCGTATGCAGCAGATTTGGGACCAGTTAGTGGAGAGGTTGTCCCTCTCTCAGGAGAGGGCCCAGCGGTTTGCCAACCGGCATAGGACTGATGGTCCTCGGTTTGAAGTGGGGGACTTGGTCTGGTTGTCCTCAAGAAATATCCCTATGAGAGTTGCATCTCCTAAGTTTAAGCCTAGGTTCATTGGACCTTATAAGATCATGGAAATTCTTAATCCTGTTTCCTTTCGTTTACTTCTTCCAGGGACATTTAAGATCCATAACGTGTTCCACAAGTCCTTATTGAAGAGGTTTGTCGAGCCAGTGGTTCCTATGGCTGTGCCTCCTGACCCTGTTTTGGTTGAGGGCAATCTGGAGTATGTGGTTGAGAAAATATTGAATTCTCGTTTTTCTAGACGGAAACTCCAGTATTTGGTTAAGTGGAGAGATTATGGTCAGGAGGACAATTCTTGGGTGTTTGCTTCGGACATCCATGCTAGGAGACTCATCCGTGCGTATCACAGAGCTAATCCTGACCGACCTGGTTGCTCAAATGAGGGTTCGGTGACCCCTCCTCAAGGGGGGGTACTGTTGTGAATGTGCTAGAAATGAATTCTGAGCAGAAGCTCCCTCTGGTTGTTACAAACAGTACTGAACTATCCAATGAAGATTGTGAAGATTGGCGATCAGGTGTTACTGACTGGTCTTATATAAGGGAGGTTCCTCCCATCAGGGTTGTCGGTGATCAATTGTTCTGGTCTCATCTTTGATTCCTGTTCACTTTGTAGCTTGCTGTTTCGTGCCTGCATCTTCTGCTAACAGATAAGACATTTTCTTCTTTTAGTTTTTTGTGCTTGCTTTTTGCATTTTGTCCTGCACTTCTGTGGGGGTCTGCCTCTCAGTTTAGTTCAGCCACTGTTGTTTGTTCATTTGCCTTTTCCAGTTTTTTCAGTGGCTGCTGTTTAGTTTTGTTACACCAGAGAACTAATTTAGGTGGTAGATGTCGTGTGATCTCAGGTGTTTTTGTAATTAGTAGAGTTGGTACTTTTCAGGGTTTTTTGGGATTGCAGTAAGTGTCCTTCCTATCCTTTTCTATTTAGGAAGTTTGGGCCCCAACGTTTGCTCAAACTATTTTCTGTCTGTGTCTGTATTTCTTCTTGTCTAAACGCCATTACATGTTTGGGGGCTTTCAATGTTCTTTGGGGATCTGCTCCGGGGCAGATAGTTTTCCTCTTTCTGTCTTTAGGTGTAGTTAGCTTCTCAGGCTGTGACGAGGCGTCTAGGACCAACGTAGTACCTCCACGGCTTGCCTTTAGTTGTGGTGGTTAGTCAGGGTACTGCAATCCCATAGGTTCCAACCTCTCTGGTGTATTTCCTTTTTTGCCTGCTCTCCTCAGCTACCAAATCATAACAATATCTCTTTTTGTTCTTCCTGAGGGAATAGATGAGGTGTTAGGGTCTGCGGTACGCACCTAATAGATATAGTAGAGAGGTGCGTTCGCAGCCCGGGGTCCACCGTGCAGGCGAAGCCCGCTGCTAGTAAGATGGCGAAAGTAGCGAACTCTGTTATCCCGCAGAGTCGCTAAAATAAATGCCGTAGCGCGCTGTGGCAGTTAGTGCGAACTCTGTTAATTCCCAGAGCTGCTATTGGGAATGCCACAGCACTATATGGCGATAAGTGCAAACTCAATTAGCTTCAGTGAGCCGCAAAGTAAAACGTTAGGGCGCTGAACCAGCGTTATAAAGCGAACCCTGTTGCGTCACAGAGCCGCTGAGAAAAAGACTGCATCCTGTTAACACCACAGGGATACACAGATAACTGCTGTGCGGATAGCAGTCCGTGATCATGCAGACAGCAACGCAATCAAGCAATCTCCTCACCGGACAAGCCGGTATTCTAGGGGCTTATTTCAGCCAAGCCCTAACCACGTGCACTCAAATCTCCTCACTGGAGGTGCCGGTATTCTAGGGGCTTATTTCAGCCGAGCCCTAACCACATGCGTACATGATCACACTGGCGCAAAGCACATAATGCAATTGATACTAGCGCATGGCGGCCCAGCCATGCCACCCTTTTATAGTAACAGCTACAGAACCTGCCAGAAACAAGGACCAATGAGAAACTGTTCCAAAACACATGTAGTTTCAGGACCTTCCTGGTGGACCAATAGGAGCTGCTGCAGTACCTGAACATGTGACCCCTGATCTCCAATGAGAGATCTTACCCTGGGCATGCTCAAAAGCTGAAACGCAGGAATTTGTCCCAAAGATGTCTGCTCCAGCACAGTTTATAATAGAAGATCCAGGAAGGGCAGCAGCAAGTCTCTGCACAGTATTGGAATGAGCAAGACGCTGGGACCGACGTCTCTACTGACCAGGCTCCACTGCGGACGGAGATGGATGGGGGACCGCAGCGGGACTGGTTCGAGACTCCCCTTGTTCAGCAGCGGGAACTCGAACCCTAACATTACCCGCCCTCCTACGGCCCCCCTTCTTTGGGCCTCGCTGCGCTCAAAGGCAGCGATGAGCTGCGGAGCGTGAACATGCTCGGCAGGCTCCCAGGACCTATCCTCAGGCCCATAACCCCTCCAATCCACCAAATAAAATTTTTTGCCTCGTACCACCTTGCACCCAACAATGGCGTTCACCTCATAATCGTCGGTAGATGAACCTGATGTCCCAGCAGATGACTCGGAAAACCGGGAAATGGCCACGGGTTTCAGGAGAGACACGTGAAAGGTGTCGGTGATACCAAGGCAAGGCGGAAGGGCTAGGCGATAAACCACCTGGTTCACCTGCTCAAGAACTTTAAAGGGGCCCAAAAAGCGAGGTGCCAACTTGGTGGACTCTACACGTAGCCTGATGTGGATCCTCTCTTTGGAGGCCTGAATGGCATCCTGGGTGCGGTCCCAAATGTCCCGTGCCTCCACAGCCCAGTCTGCCACCCTGGAATCAGTGGAAGACACGGGCATGGGCACTGGTACCCGCGGATGCTGACCGTAGTTCAGGAGGAATGGGTCTGTCCGGTGGAGTCAGTCACAGCATTATTTAGAGCGAACTCAGCCCACGGTAGCAAGGATGCCCAGTCATCCTGCCTGGCAGAGACAAAATGTCGCAAGTATGTGACCAAGGTCTGGTTGGCCCTCTCTACAAACCCATTCGTCTCGGGATGGTATGCAGAGGAGAGATTCAACTCAATGCTGAGTAAACGACACAGCTCTCTCCAGAACCGAGACGCAAACTGGGGACCTCGATCACTGACAATTTTGTGTGGCATACCGTGTAGGCAGAAAATATGCCTGATGAATAATGCTGCCAAGGCCCGTGCAGACGGTAATCGTGGTAACGACACCAAGTGCACCACTTTGGAGAAGTGGTCGGTTATCACCCAGATGATGGTGCAGCCCCGAGACTTGGGTAAGTCCACCACAAAATCCATCCCAACCATCTCCCAGGGCCTGTCTGCCACTGGTAAAGGGAAAAGTAACCCAGCTGGCCGTTGTCGAGGAGACTTATTCTTGGCGCAGGAGACGCACGCCTGAACGTATTCCCTGACATCACGGACCATATGTGGCCACCAGTATGTCCTCGCCAGCAACTCAGATGTCCTCTTTGCCCCAAAATGTCCACCCACCCTGGACGAGTGTGCCCAAAAGACTACCTCCGGTCGCAAATTGATGGGCACAAAAGTCTTGCCCGGAGACACAGACTCAAGCGAAACCGGGGCCACAGTTCTTAGGCTCTCTGTGGGGACAATCAGCCGAGGCTCCTCCTCCACCTCCTCAGAGGACACCACGGAGCGAGACAGAGCATCGGCACAAATGTTCTTCTCCCCGGAGAGAAAATGGTGGGTGAAATGGAACCGGGAGAAGAAAAGGGACCATATGGCCTGACGGGAATTTAGCCCTGGGTGGTCTGTAAATAGACCAAATTTTTGTGGTCAGTGAACACTTGAAAAGGAAAGTGAGCCCCCTCCAGGAGATGTCTCCACTCGGAAAAGGCCAACTTCATGGCTAACAACTCCCTATCCCCAATGGAATAATTCCTCTCCGCTGGTGTGAAGGTCTTGGAGAAGAAGAAGCAAGGATGTTTACGACCTTGAGCATCCTTTTGAAAAAGGACTGCTCCAGCACCAACGGACGAGGCATCTACCTCCAATATAAAAGGCTTATCAACCTCGGAACGATGTAGGATAGGAGCACTAGCAAAATGGGACTTGATTGAAGTAAAGGCCTTGGAGACCTCCTCTTACCACAATTTGGGATTGGCTCCCTTCTTGGTGAGGGCTTCCAAGAGAGCAAACAAAGTAGAGAAGTGGGGAATGAATTGGCGATAGTAATTAATGAACCCCATAAAGCGCTGCACCACTTTAAGAGAGTGGGGTTCTTGCCAATCCATTACAGCCTGTAGTTTGGCAGGATCCATAGCCAATCCCTGAGTGGAGATGATATAGCCCAGGAATGGCAGAGACTCCTGCTCAAACACACACTTCTCCAATTTCGCATATAAGGAATTTGCCCGCAAGAGGTCGAAGACCCTGCAAACATCTCTCCGGTGGGTGTCCATATCTGGAGAAAAGATGTGAATGTTATCCAGATAGACTACCACAGAGGTGGCAAACATGTTCCGGAAGATGTCATTTACGAAATCTTGGAAGACGGCTGGAGCATTAAAGAGTCCGAAGGGCATCACAAGATATTCGTAATGTCCATCTCTGGTATTGTCCAATATGCAAGAGAATCAACCGCACTCAATGTTTCATGCAAGAAGAAATATCCATTTATTTATATGTACACACACCACAGAATTTTAGTGGATATGCGGTATGGAACAGTGATGGATACTATTGTCGGAGTTAACGTTTCGACCAAGAATGGTCTTTTTCAAAACTCGCTGTGAAATAAATACAAACAAAAATAAGACAAGTGCTGTACAACAAGGCAAAAACGTTAACTCCGACAATAGTATCCGTCACTGTTCCATACCGTGTATCCACTAAAATTCTGTGTTGTGTGTACATATAAATAAATGGATATTTCTTCTTGCATGAAACATTGAGTGCGGTTGATTCTCTTGCATATTGGACATATCGTTCAACCAGCACAAATCATTAGATTAACAGTGTGAACATCATTTTGCCTACATCTCTGGTATTGAACGCCGTCTTCCATTCGTCCCCCTCACAGATGCGAATCAGGTTATAGGCACCACGAAGATCCAGTTTTAGTAAATACCCTTGCTCCCCGGAGCCTATCAAAGAACTCAGATATTAGGGGCAAAGGATATTTGTTCTTAACGGTAATGGCATTAAGACCCCTATAGTCTATACACGGTCGTAATTCTCCATTCTTCTTCTGCACGAAGAAAAATCCTGCCCCTGCTGGTGACACTGACTTCCTAATAAACCCTCTTGCCAGATTTTCCTGGATGTATTGTGACATGGCCTCCGTCTCAGGATGAGAGAGAGAAGATACACTCTTCCCCGAGGAGGCTCCGTTCCAGGCAAGAGGTCTACAGGACAGTCATAGGGGCGATGAGGCGGAAGAGTCTCCGCTGTCTTTTTGGAGAATACATCCACGTATGACCGATAAACCTTGGGGAGAGAAGCAAGGTCTATGGGTATCTCCGTGGTGGAAACCTGAATGTCCTCTCTGAGACATCTGTCTCTGCAATAATCACCCCAACCCAGTATTCTCCCAGAGGACCACTCAATATCTGGATGATATCCTCATCTTTTATCCAGATATGGACACCCACCGGAGAGATGTTTGCAGGGTCTTCGACCTCTTGCGGGCAAATTCCTTACATGCGAACTTGGAGAAGTGTGTGTTTGAGCAGGAGTCTCTGCCATTCCTGGGCTATATCATCTCCACTCAGGGATTGGCTATGGACCCTGCCAAGCAACAGGCTGTAGTGGATTGGCAAGAACCCCACTCTCTTAAAGCGGTGCAGCGCTTTATGGGGTTCATTAATTACTATCGTCAATTCAATCCCAAATTGTGGTCAGAGGAGGTCTCCAAGGCCTTTACTTCAATCAATTTTCAATAGTAGACACGTCACTCCTTGTTAAGAAGGTGCCCGGATAAGGGATGCCAGTCCCAAGAAACTAAATATTGATAAATCCGGCACTCAAAATTAGTTGCTATGAAAAATATTTATTGTGTACAATCCAACAACATGACGTTTCGGTCAATCACCTATGGTGGGATAAAAATGCATAATCTCTATGGTATATTATAAGTATAATCAAGCATTAAGTCGGACATACCATAGCACAATTACGTTTCTTGGTGTTGGAGCAGGTACGACTGAACAGAAGAGGCGGTAACCTGGTAAAAAGATTACATTTGAGGGAGGCATACTGGATTCATTTATTACAGACCCTAGAACCCAAGGGACTTAATAGGGAATATGATGTTGTTGGTCTATATTAAAACTCCCTATGTTCTATTTATGCATATATCTATTAGGACGCCCCTTACCACTGTTTTTTCTGGTATTGTGCCTGTATTCATATCTGTGCCAGGTATCTATTGATATAATATATGTATGGTTATATATTTGTATATTACAAGTCTCCCCCTTTTTTACTTCTTTATTATTAATCCTTGATATACTTGCTGATCATATATATCTTTAATACCGCTATTTAACTTAATTTCCTTTCATTTCTTTCAGGCAAATCTTTAATTCACAATCCACTTATACTTACCCTCCTATGGGTTCCAGAGCTGCTCACACCAGCAGCATTCTAAAGGTACTGCCACACTAAACAATCCCGCTAGCGATCACAATAACGATGCATACTAATGCGATCGCTAGCGGGATTGTTTCTATATCGCTAAGTGCGGCCACATTTAGCGATATAGTTAACGACGCTATCGCCGTTAGCGATCTTCTTAACGACTTTAGCGGTACAAAAGTACCGCTAAATCGCTAAGAAAAGGTGCCACACTAGCGATATATACTTACCCAGCGGGAGCGCCGACGATAAAATAGGGTCCGGAACGATTCCAGCGACGAGCGAGATCACAGCAGGAAGCTCGTCGCTGGCAGATGCCGCACTGAACAACATCGCTAACGGGATCGCTAAATAGTGACGTTTTTTAGCGATCCCGTTAGCGATATTGTTCAGTGTGACATACCCTTTAGTCTGGATCACTTCTTACTTCCTGTTTGTGCTCCAGCAGCGTTTCATAATGCACATCTCTGCTCAGGAGGACCTTTTCATGACTCACTTCCGGTCGGCTGCATACTCTGCGTTCCACCTGCTTTCCACTGATCGAGTCCCTCTCTTGTGACATCATTTCCGGTAACACTAGTTCATTTACCACACACGTGCACTGCCTTTACCAGCGCCATTCTCCACAGCAAGTTACTTGCATTTCTTTATACTAAAGTGCTCGTTCTTCCTCACGGAGCACTCTGTCTGGATTTTCAGGGTAAGACTACCATTACCAGTCTGTGGCAATTCTGGGACCGCATTTATGTTTCTATTTGACACATTATGTCACCACAGAACGCAAAGTGAACTTTATCACAGTGGACTATTTCCTCCTTTCTTCTATAGATCTATTACTTGTCTCCACCATAATCTGGTAAGATAACCCAATATGTTATGATTTGCATTCTGCTATTATTTGCATCATGTTATGTATTTGTTTTCTGTCATTATAATATACTATGGAACAAACTTCATTCTCATACAATATTATATATTTATATTATTCCTATGTATTCCTATATCTTGCATGTCAAGCTATTCATTATGAGCGCATTTGTTATATTTTGCTATAGGAACTATAGTCATATTAATGCTTGATTATACTTATAATATACCATAGGGATTATGCATTTTTATCCCGCCATATAGTGCACTTTGGAGTGTTTTGCTTATTTATTTTATACTGAGTCTCATTTTGTATCAATTTTGACACCATTTACATGTGAATTTTGAACAATATTTTATTTTTTGTCTATTTTTTGTCTATTTGTTTATATTCTCCAGTCTGAAGAAGCTCAGGTGATTGACCGAAACGTCATGTTGTTGGATTGTACACAATAAATATTTTTCATAGCAACTAATTTTGAGTGCCGGATTTATCAATATTTACTTCAATCAAGTCCCATTTTGCTAGCGCTCCTATCCTACATCGTCCCGAGGTTGACAAGCCTTTTATATTGGAGGTAGATGCCTCGTCCATTGGTGCTGGAGCAGTCCTTTTTCAAAAGGATGCTCAAGGTTGTAAACATCCTTGCTTCTTCTTCTCCAAGACCTTCACACCAGCGGAGAGGAATTATTCCATTGGGGATAGGGAGTTGCTAGCCATGAAGTTGGCCTTTTCAGAGTGGAGACATCTCCTGGAGGGGGCTCGCTTTCCCTTTCAAGTGTTCACTGATCACAAAAATTTGGTCTATTTACAGACCTCCCAGCGGCTAAATTCCCGTCAGGCCAGATGGTCCCTGTTCTTCTCCCGGTTCCATTTAACCCTCCATTTTCTCTCCGGGGAGAAGAACATTTGTGCCAATGCTCTGTCTCGCTCCGTGGTGTCCTCTGAGGAGGTGGAGGAGGAGCCTCGGCTGATTGTCCCCACAGAGAGCCTAAGAACTGTGGCCCCGGTTTCGTTTGAGTCTGTGCCTCCAGGCAAGACTTTTGTGCCCATCAATTTGCGACCGGAGGTACTCTCTTGGGCACACTCGTCCAGGGAGGGTGGACATTTTGGGGCAAAGAGGACATCTGAGTTGCTGGCGAGGACATACTGGTGGCCACATATGGTCCGTGACGTCAGGGAATACGTTCAGGCGTGCGTCTCCTGCGCCAAGAATAAGTCCCTTGACAACGGCCAGCTGGGTTACTTTTCCCTTTACGGGTGGCAGACAGGCCCTGGGAGATGGTTGGGATGGATTTTGTGGTGGGCTTACCCAAGTCTCGGGGCTGCACCATCATCTGGGTGATAACCGAACACTAGAGTTGAGCGATACTTTCCGATATCCAAAAGTATCGGAATTGGAATGGTATCACCGATACCATTAAAATATCGGCGATACCCGATACCGATACCGGAAATCCAATGTAAGTCTATGGGAACAAAATATCGTAACTAAAAAAACCCCATTCTTTCCTTGTAAACACTAAATATACACACATAGAATACATATATATATATACATGTCATTGTGACATATATATATATATACATATATTTATAGTTTATACACTTCTACATAGTAAAATAGCCTCTGATTCAATTGCCGGGTAAAGCCGGCTTTTGTGAAAAGACAGAAGCACCCGACATGAAATGACACTTGGTTTACATAGAGTTAACCATGTCTTTTCATGTAGTTTGATATCTGATTTGCACAAACAATTACATGAGTGGCTGTGTGCAAAATTTCACACCTGTAGGGGTTAATTAAAGGTGTAAATTCGTAAAAAAAACTGACTTTTTTGCTACGAATTTACACCTTTAATTAACCCCTACAGGTGTGAAATTTTGCACACTTACACTCATGTAATTGTTTGTGCAAATCAAATATCAAACTACATGAAAAGACATGGTTAACTCTATGTAAACCAAGTGTCATTTCATGTCGGGTTCTGCATTTTCACAAAAGCCGGCAATTGAATTAGCGGCTATTATACTATGTAGAAGTGTATGAACTATAAATATATATATATATATATGTGTCACAAATTCAATGACATGTATATATATATATGAGGTGTAAAATTGCTGAAAAAAAATGCGTGGGCTCCCGCCCTATTTTCGCAACCAGACAGACAAAGCCAGTGAGTGGGGGCAGATAATAATAGCCCAGAAAGGGACCATTATTTTTGCCCCCCCCCTGGCTACTAACATCTGCCCCCAGACACCCCAGGAAAGACAAATCTATAATTAGATTCGCCCTTTCTGGCACTTTGCCCGTCTATTCCCATTGCCCTGTAGCGGTGGCGAATGGGTTAATATGGGGTTAAAGCCACCTTGCTATTGAAAGGTGACCTTAAGCCAGGTTAATAATTGAGAGCTGTCAATTAGACAACTATCAATTATTAATCCTATTGCATGAAATAAAAATAAAACACACACACACTAAATTAAAAATCATTTTAATGAAATAAAGACACATGTTTTTGACCATCTTTTATTTTACTGCAAAAACCATTTCCTGTAATAAAAATAAAATAAAAAAGCAAAATTATTCTTACCTATCCCATGCACAGTCAGGTCCCACGGTGTAATCCTTCAGAAAGGGTTAATGTTTACTGCAGGGACCGCAGCTAATGCTGCAGCCTCACAGTAAACCCCCAAATGAATGAGTTCCTCTCCTGGCTGACAGGAGAGTAAAGGCTGGGTCTCACATAACGATACACCAGCGATCCCGACAACGATATGCACTTGTCAGGATCGCTGGTGTATCGCTACATGATCGCTGCTGAGCTGCCAAACAGGCAGCTCAGGCAGCGATCTGGGACAGCGACACTGCGGGTAACATTGCTTAAGGGCCCATCTCACATAGCGATATCGCTACCGAGATCGCTGCTGAGTCACTAGTTTTGTGACGCAGCAGCGAGCTCACCAGCGATATCGCTGTGTGTGACATTCAGCGACGATCAGCCCCCCTGCCGGGTATCGCTGATCGTCGCTGAAATGTCAGGACCTTTTTTTGATCGCTGGTTTCCCGCTGACAGGCACGCATCGCTGCGTGTGACAGGCGGGAGACCAGCGATCCGCTGGTAACCAAGGTACACAGTGGGTTTCCAGGCGCGGGGCTGTGGCTAGAAACCCGCTGTGTACCTTGGATACCAGCGCCCTGATGCAGGGGAGCTGGTATCCAAGGTACACAGCGGGTTTCCAGGCACCGCGCAGCGCTTGGAAACCCGCTGTGTACCTTGGATACCTGCTCCCTGCATCAGGGCGCTGGTATCCAAGGTACACTGCGGGTAACTAAGCGATGTTACCCGCAGTGTCGCTGTCCCAGATCGCTGCCTGAGCTGCCTGTTTGGCAGCTCAGCAGCGATCATGTAGCGATACACCAGCGATCCTGACAAGTGCATATCGTTGTCGGGATCGCTGGTGTATCGTTATGTGAGACCCAGCCTTTAGTTACCCGCAGTGTACGTTGGATACCAGCGCCCTGATGCAGGGAGCTGGTAACCAAGGTACACAGCGGTTTTCCAAGCGCTGCGCGGTGCCTGGAAACCCGCTGTGTACCTTGGATACCAGCTCCCTGCATCAGGGCGCTGGTATCCAAGGTATACAGCGGGTTTCTAGGCACAGCCACGCGCCTGGAAACCCGCTGTGTACCTTGGTTACCAGCGGATCGCTGGTCTCCCGCCTGTCACACGCAGCGATGCGTGCCTGTCAGCGGGAAACCAGCGATCAAAAAAAGGTCCTGACATTTCAGCGACGATCAGCGATACCCGGCAGGGGGGCTGATCGTCGCTGAATGTCACACACAGCGATATCGCTGGTGAGCTCGCTGCTGCATCACAAAACTAGTGACTCAGCAGCGATCTCGGTAGCGATATCGCTATGTGAGACGGGCCCTTAAGTGGAAAGCTTAATTGATTGCTTTCCACTTTCACTTCAGGTCAGCCAGGGACACAATCAGTGACGTCAGAGGGAACTGATTAACAAAAATAGGGGTTCCCTTCGAAAAAAAAATGGCGTGGGGTCCCCCCTATTTTTGTTAACCAGCCAGATGAAGCAGACCGCTGAGGCCTGGATTTTCAGGCTGTTAAGGAGCCAAGATCCATGGACCTTGCCAGCCTGATAATACCAGGCCACAGCAGTCTGCATATCTTGGCTGATTAACAAAAATAGGGGATCCCCTCGAAAAAAATTGGCGTGGGGTCCCCCCTATTTTTGTTAACCAGCCAGATGAAGCAGACCGCTGAGGCCTGGATTTTCAGGCTGTTAAGGAGCCAAGATCCATGGACCTTGCCAGCCTGATAATACCAGGCCACAGCAGTCTGCATACCTTGGCTGATTAACAAAAATAGGGGATCCCCTCGAAAAAAAAACGGCGTAGGGGTCCCCCTATTTTTGTTAACCAGCCAAGTAAAATGCAGACTGCTGCGGCCTGGTATTAAAAGACTGTCAAGGCCCATGGATTTTGGCCCTCAACAGCCTGATAATACCAGGCTACAGCAGCCCCACATTTGGCGCATCAAAAGATGTGCCAATTGTGGCACTTTACCCGGCTCTTCCCACTTGCCCTGTAGCGGTGGCAAGCGGGGTAATAAGGGGTTAATGTCACCGTTGATTGCACGGTGACAATAAGCCCGGTTAATAATGGAGAGGCGTCAATAAGACACCGATCCATTATTAATCCCAAAGTTTTTAAATGTTTAAAAAAAAGACACAGCAAGAAAAAAGTCTTTTAATGAAATAAAAGAGACAACACAGTTTTAATTTCTTTTATTACTCTCTCATTCCTGCGACGCCATCGATCTCCTGTGAAAAAATAAAAAAAACAAACCAACAGTATACCACCTGTCCGACGCAGTCCATAGTAACGACTGTCCCACGACGATCCAGCTCTGCTACATCGGAATGACAGGCAGAGCCTGTCATCCCAGCGCAGCACAGCTGCTTACCAGCTTCCCCGGCGGTGACGTCATCGGACTGCTTTACGGCCGCGATTACCCAGCAGTCACTGCAGTTATCGCGAGAAACTGCATGTGACTGCCAGGGAGAAGAGGATGGCGACCATTAAGCAGTCCGGGATGTGACCGCCGGAGATCTTCTGCCGGGTAAGTGCCGCTGACTCCTGACAGACCCGACCGACGGACACTGACAGTGACAGTGACATTCCGATTCCGGTATCCGATATGACGAAAATATCGGTACTCAGAATCGGAATTCCGATACAGCCAATATCGGCCGATACCCGATATTTGCAGTATCGGAATGCTCAACACTACCGAACACTTCTCCAAAATGGTGCACTTGGTGCCGTTACCACGGTTACCTGCTGCACGGGCCTTGACAGCATTATTCATTAGGCATATTTTCCGCTTACACGGTGTGCCAGACAAAATTGTCAGTGATCGAGGTCCCCAGTTTGCGTCTCGGTTCTGGAGAGAGCTTTGTCGTTTACTCAGCATTGAGTTGAATCTCTCCTCTGCATACCATCCCGAGATGAATGGGTTGGTAGAGAGGGCCAACCAGACCTTGGTCACATACTTGCGACATTTTGTCTCTGCCAAACAGGATGACTGGGCAACCTTGCTACCATGGGCTGAGTTCGCTCTAAATAATGCTGTGGCTGACTCCACCGCACAGACCCCATTCCTCCTGAACTACGGTCAGCATTACCAGTGCCCATGCCCGTGTCTTCCGCTGATTCCAGGGTGGCAGACTGGGCTGTGGAGGCACGGAACATTTGGGACCGCACCCAGGATGCCATTCAGGCCTCCAAAGAGAGGATGAGGTCTTCGGCCTATGCCCATCGGCGCCTCGCTCCTACATTTGCTCCTGGTGACCTAGTGTGGCTCTCTGCCTGAAACATCAGGCTACGTGTAGCGTCCACCAAGTTGGCACCTCACTTTTTGGGTCCCTTTAAAGTTCTTGAGCAGGTGAACCCGGTGGTTTACCGCCTAGCCCTTTCGCCTCGCCTTGGTATCACCGACACCTTTCACGTGTCTCTCCTGAAACCCGTGGCCATTTCCCGGTTTTCCGAGTCATCTGCCGGGACGTCGGGTTCATCTACCGACGATCATGAGGTGAAAGCCATTGTTGGGTGCAAGGTGGTACGAGGAAAAAAATTTATTTGGTGTATTGGAGGGGTTATGGGCCTGAGGATAGGTCCTGGGAGCCTGCGGAGCATGTTCTCGCTCCGCAGCTCATCGCTGCCTTTGAGCGCAGCGAGGCCCAAAGAACGGGGGGGGGTAATGTTAGGGTTCGAGTTCCCGCTGCTGCACAAGGGGAGTCTCGAACCAGTCCCGCTGCGGTCCCTCATCCATCTCCGGCCGCAGTGGAGCCTGCTCAGCAAAGACGTCGGTCCCAGTGTCTTGCCCAGGTTAACACTGTGCAGAGGCTTGTTGCGGTCTTTCCTGGTTCCTCTATTATAACCAGTGCTGCAGCAGGCAGTTTGGGAACTAAGTCCCTGCTTTCTCCATCTGAGCATGCCCAGGGTAAGATCTCTCATTGGAGATCAGGGGTCACATGTTCAGGTACTGCAGCAGCTCCTATTGGTCCGCCAGGAAGGTCCTGAAACTACATGTGTTTTGGAACAGTTTCTCATTGATCCTTTTTCTGGCAGGTCCTGTAGCTGTTTCTATAAAAGGGTGGCATGGCTGGGCCGCCATGCGCTAGTATCAATTGCATTATGTGTTTTGCGCCAGTGTGATCATGTACGCATGTGGTTAGGTCTCGGCTGAAATAAGCCCCTAGAATACCGGCACCTCTGGTGAGGAGATTTGGATGCACGTGGTTAGGACTTGGCTGAAATAAGCCCCTAGAATACTGGTTTCTCCTGTGAGGAGATTGCTTGATTGCGTTGCTGTCTGCATGATCACGGACTGCTATCCGCACAGCAGTTATCTGTGTATCCCTGTGAGTCTAACAGGACACAGTTTTTTTCTCAGCGGCTCTGTGATGCAACAGGGTTCGCTTTATAACGCTGGTTCAGCGCCCTAGCGTTTTACTTTGCGGCTCACTGAAGCTAAGTGAGTTGCGGCTCACTGAAGCTAAGTGAGTTCGCACTTATCGCCATATAGTGCTGTGGCATTCCCGTTAGCAGCTCTGGGAATTAACAGAGTTCGCACTAACTGCCACAGCGCGCTACGGCATTTATTTTAGCGACTCTGCGGGATAACAGAGTTCGCTACTTTCGCCATCTTACTAGCAGCGGGCTTCGCCTGCACGGTGGACCCCGGGCTGTGAACGCACCTCTCTACTATATCTATTAGGTGCGTTCCGCAGACCCTAACGAAGGGTGTGGACTTTTTACACTACCTGGGGATGCGGTGGTGACCACACCTGACCGGCAAAAGGTGTAGACCAGGACTGAGCACAGGGGACTTTCAGGTAAGATGACAGGATTTTCTTACCTTACATATGGAGCTGCGCAGTTTCAGTCCCGTAAGCCAAGGCCATGGCCAACACCTCTGCCTTTCTGGTCAGCAGGTCCCCGTGCATTTCGTCCACTGCTCCACGTTGGGTGCCAGATGTTATGGAAATTTTGGGTAGGATAAATCTATCCCCATGTTTGCTTCTGCTGTTCCAAATTAAATGAGTATTTTTAGAGCTCTCTGGAAATGAACACTATCCACTCAAATGTGCCAGCATAAATTTCCATCACAATACTGAGATGTGGTCTGTGGTCCCCACATGCAGAACCACTCCTTTATTGAGTGTGTCTTGATAATTGCCAATAATTTCCATCTGTTGTCTATTCCATTTGCACAACAGCATGTGAAATTGATTGCAGTCAGTGTTGCTTCCTAAGTGGACAGTTTGATTTCACATACGTTTGATCTACTTGGAGATATATTCTGTTGTTTAAGTGTTCCCTTTATTTTTTTGAGCAGTGTATGTATATATTTCAGTTTTACTAAAATAAATTGATACAAAAGTGAGTACACCTCAAATCTCAAATCAAAAACTACTATATCTGGTATTTTGGGTTAATAATAGGTTAGTAATGTAACTTTCATTACGAATTCTTCAGTTTTTCCAATTCTTCAAATACAAGCCAAATGTCAGAGCCAGATATAACCGAGACAAGAGACAATAAAACAGGTCAGAAAACAAGCCGGGTCACATACCAAATATCCAAATACAGGGAGCGCACATTAAGACAAACAGGGTAGCAGGAAAGGGAGGTCACAGGAACAGAGTAAGCGGGCAGAGGATAAAATACAGTAGCAAGGGTCAGCTGCTCTAGCCTGGAAGCATGAATTATCACTGACATTGGTCAGCAGGCCACAGCAGACTGAAATAGCCCCAAAGAACCCAAAGCGAGGCAGAGAAGGTTAACCCTCGCATGGCCAGACCGGAGATAGAGTAGCATGAAAGAAACTCTGGCTTGGATCATGACAGCAACCATCTGACAGACCACAACAAGGTAATGGATCATATACTAATAGAAACCACTGGATCACTTGTTTTAACAAAAAAATTCCTCAACTAGAGGGTAGATCCTCAAGAATGTTATAGCCTCTAAAAATTAAAGCAGTCATCATATACACCATTAGAAAATTTTATAGCTAGGGTAGCATGATCACCTTGTTGATATGGTGGTGGAGGAGAATGACGCAAAAAAAGATGAAATTCTGAAGTGCGCGCCATGTTTGGGTGGGAAGGGGTGCATGGGAATAATATAGAAAAGAATAATCACTGCATTTGCTGTCATGTGCCTGAGCATGCTGCTGATGGTCAGGTTGGTAGCTGTGCTGTCCCTGCTGATGCTGGCAGGAAGATGTTGCAAAAGGCATTTTTTGATTTAAGAGGACTGTCTTTAAAACATTTATATAACATTACTATATTTCCCTGCTTAAAAATTGTGCACGTTTAGCATTGCAGGAAAATGTGCCTACCTCAAATGGACTTGTTACAGTGCAGGAGCAATATAGAGATGCTATTTCTAACCCTCCAATTGTGGATGTATGCTTTGGATACACAACTGGGGCAGTGTGAATAGTGTATAATATTTCTCTGCTGGAAAAAATTGGCAGCAATAGAAGCACAGGAAAAGTTGCCCACCTCAGATGGACTTGTTTACAGTGCAGAAGCAATATAGTGATGCTATATCTAAACAACCAACTCTAACATTTTTATTTTAATGTACAACTGGTGCAGTATAAATGGCGTGTAATATTTCCCTGTTTAAAAAAATTGCAGGATTAGTATCGCAGGAAAATTTTCCCACCTCAGATGAACTTGTCACAGCGCAGGAGCAATACAGAGATGCTATTGCTAACCAACCAAGTCTGGCTGTATACTTTTGATGCAGAACTGGTGAAGTACAAATGCAGTATAATATTTCACTGCTGATAAAAAATTTCAGGATTACTACTGCAGGAAATTTTTCCCACCTAGATGGACTTGTAACACTACAGGATCAATATAGTGATGCTATTGATAACCAAGAAAGTCTGGCAGGACAATTAAGAGCAAAAAGCATATATATTTAGCCCTCGGGGAAGGCGATTTTGGTATGAGTTGCATCAGAAAGGAAGTGAAATTAACCCTATCTTTTTCTATACTATCCCTTCAGCACAATTTCTTCCTAAGTGAATATTGATTATAATTAGCTCTAATAAGGGCTGTTGTTGCAGTTGAAAGGAATGTAACTGTTGTGTAATCCCTGCATATACGCAGCTAAAATTCTCTCCCTAATTCACCAGCATCTCTCCCTGCTCTGCCTGTGTTTGCTGGTACACTGTGCTGTGCATGCCGTCATGGGTCTTAAATAGACCTGATGACGCTATGCGGCAGCCAATCACAGTAATGTCACAACCAAGATGGCTATGGTATTACAGTGACTGGCAGGCAATGCACGCATGTTTATTAGCTGTCTAAAAAGCATCAAACATGCGGGGCGGGGACTCGAGCTTGTTCTCGTGCATTCAAAAAATACTCGCTGGCTAACGAACATCTCGAGCACACTGATGCTCGAGCAAGTAGCGAGCAGTGACAAGGGCACTTGCTCATCACTAAACGTTACATTATCACCTAAATTATTGACATTCACAAGACTCTTGTCTAATTTGTACTTTACTTATTGTTAAGCAAGCAGCCAGATGTATAGTAACAGTAACCACATACGGGAAAGCTAAACAGTAGCAGCTACTTCTGAGTTCAGATAGAGGACATATCTCTACAGTCTTGTTTGTTAAAATAGTAGAAAATAATCATGAAAGTTCACAAAGTTAGCTGAATAGGTGAATTATATGCTGTGAATACATTAAGACATGACAAAGTATGCGCAACTGCACATTTTACCGGGTTGGCCTTGGTTTCTCATACGGACATGATTAAACGTGAAAAAGGACAGGCGATGCAGCATTTTAACTAGGCTGATGCATAGCATAAAATAAATACACATGTTTTGACAGTTTGAGCTGGCTTTGACTATGGCAAAATTTAATTTGCTTTCCCATTGTAGGAGTTATTTGTCTTCATATGTGAACTGTCTTTTCAAGGCCGATAACAGATTTTCCCCTTAACACTTGATACTGTAAATAATTACATCTACAAGTATGAAATTACCTGTAAAATGATGACACAGGATAGAAGTAAAACCTAAAATATGGAGATAAGGCAGAAAAGAATAGGCAATTATTTTTGTTTCTATTTCAGAGGAAGACAGCATTGGTGCGTTATCCATGCCATCAGTAATGTTAGTGAGCCCTAATATTGCGAGGTGTAGTACTACCTATTGTCCCAGGACCTCTCAAGAGAGGCAAGCATGTTCTCTAGTGCATCTTAGCTTTGAGAGTCAATAGCATAAGCAACCCAGTCTTATCAATGATAATGGTGTATCAATCAATATGATGAGGCTCTGGGCCAGGAAGCAAGAACATAAGAATAATAATAATAAAAAAATATTTCCCTTGTCTGCCCTCCATATAATAATCACAAATCGTGAATCCATAGACCCAGTTCTTAGGGGAGGAAGAGTCATGGAAAACAATAAGCAGTACAATCCCAGCAGAACACGGCATTTTCTCCGCATTATAAAAGCCTGAATACATGTCAGAGTCAAAGTCCTAATGGAACAATAAGACTTGGAACATTACAACACTGTATTATACTTTGTCTTTCACACAACCACGCTTCCCAGTTCCCTCATTGTGATTCTTTGCCAACTAAAAGAACTGCGGACATATTAATGCCCTGATTCGTATTGTACAACTATAAATAATTGTAGATTAATAGACTAGCTTAATTAGTATTATTCCTACATCCATGAAGTATAACTCTAAATTTAGAAAAGGCCGATAAGCAAAGCTACCATTATTTCAATTAAAAGGATACATTAATGGGCAAGCCAATCGAATGAAAGGTAAAATTAGCAGTCACACAATGTACACTTTACCAATTGAATGTAATAAATGATAGAACATAAAGTATTGTAAAGTTAACTTTTCGTTATTTTACTTATAGAGTATACTATCATTTTAAAATTGTTATAGACCCTATTTGAAGGGAACTGTCACTTAAAAGAGCGCTATTAATCTGGAGATATGGGGTTATTTTGCAGCTAAAAACATAAATTCTCAGCCGCCCCAGAAAAGGCTCATCTATATTCTGGCACTTAGTCTCGCTCTTCCCACTTGCCCTGATGTGGTGGCAAATAGGGTGATAGTTGTGGGAGGGTTTCTGTTACCTTTGTATTGTCAGGTGGCATCAAGCCCAGAGGTTAGTAATGGAGAGGCGTCTACAAGACACCCCCATTACAAATCCCATAGTCATTCTATAAAAACACACACACCCAGAATAAAGTCCTTTAATTGAAAGAATGACACAGACTCCTTTAATAAATCTTAATTAAACCATACTTACTTCATCGCATATTCCAGTGACGCCATTGTCCCCTGCATCAAAAAACTGACCGGCACATCCAAAAATAGACCCAATGTGAACAGGTGCTAAACCTAGAGTCACCAACTCATGCACATACAAGAAAAAAAGTTAGCACACTGTAGCGCTATAGCTTGCAAACACGAAATATGAAAAATGAATTGCATCACTGCCTTAGAAATATGAAAGTTAGTTAGGACCTGATATACGAGAAGAGCCTTAACATGGCTATCAGGTACACTTAATTTGGCCATCTTATGCGCTAAGACTTCTCAATTTTTCATATTTCTAAGGCAGTGATGCAATTCATTTTTCATATATCGTGTTTGCAAGCTATAGCGCTACAGTGTGCTACCTTTTTTTCTTGTGTGTGCATGAGTTGGTGACTATGTTTAGCACCTGTTCACATTGGGTCTATTTTTGGATGTGCCGGTCAGTTTTTTGATGTGTGTTCATTTACCTTCTGCCTGAGCACTCCACCTGCTGGTCACAGGCTTTTTAATAATATCAGGGTCATTACCCCTCCACAGAGATGTAGATTTCAGTCTAGAGAGAGGATTCATATGTTCCCATGCAGACAGACTTTTCTAAGTGAGGATTGGTATTAGTTAGGACCTGATATACGAGAAGAGCCTTAACATGGCTATCAGGCACACATAATTTGGCCATCTTATGCGCTAAGACTTCTAAATTTTTCATATTTCTAAGGCAGTGATGCAATTCATTTTTCATATTTCGTGTTTGCAAGCTATAGCGCTGCAGTGTGCTACCCTTTTTTCTTGTATGTGCATGAGTTGGTGACTCTGGGTTTAGCACCTGTTCACACTGGATCTATGTTTGGATGTGCCGGTCAGTTTTTTGATATGTATTCATTTACCTTCTACCTGAGCACTCCACCTGTTGGTCACAGGCTTTTTAATTACACCAGGTTCATTACCCCTCCACAGAGATGTAGATTTTAGTCTTAAGAGAGGATTCATTTGTTCCCATGCAACAGACTTTTCTAAGCGAGGATTGGCATTAGTTAGGACCTGATATACGAGAAGAGCCTTGACGTGGCTATCAGGTACACATAATTTGGCCATCTTATGCGCTAAGACTTCTCAATTTTTCATATTTCTAAGGCAGTGATGCAATTCATTTTTCATATTTCGTGTTTGCAAGCTATAGCGCTAGAGTGTGCTACCTTTTTTTCTTGTATGTGCATGAGTTGGTGACTCTAGGTTTAGCACCTGTTCACATTGGGTCTATTTTTGGATGTTCCGGTCAGTTTTTTGATGTGTGTTCATTTACCTTCTGCCTGAGCACTCCACCTGCTGGTCACAGGTGTTTTAACTATATCAGGGCCATTACCCCTCCACAGAGATGTAGATTTCAGTCTAGAGAGAGGATTCATATGTTCCCATGCAGACAACTTTTCTAAGTGAGGATTTGGGAATTTGTAGGACCTGATAACGGGAAAAGGGCCTTTAAATGGGGATCGGTACACGAATTTGGGGTATCTTTTTTGCCTAAGATTCTCAATTTTTCATATTTCTAAGGCAGTGATGCAATTCTTTTTCATATTCTGTTTGAAGCTATAGCCTACAGGGGGCACCTTTTTTTTCTTTTAGTGCATGATTGGTGACCTAGTTTAGCCCTTTTTACAAATTTGGGGCTATTTTTTTATGTTCCGGTCAGTTTTTTTTTTGTTTTCATTTACCTTCTGCCGAGCCTCCACCTCTGGGCACAGGGGTTTTAATTATACGGGCCATTACCCCTCCAC
>JARQOD010000002.1:452644500-452829167 GCA_033576555.1 Oophaga sylvatica | reverse complement strand
AATGCCTTTTTTCAGAATCTTATTAATGACATCCTTAGACCTTTGATCGGCAAAAATGTGGTTGTGTATTTGGATGACATTTTGATTTATTCGCCGGATCTGGAGTCTCATTGGCGGAGCGTGCGTGAGGTATTACAGTTATTGAGTGACAATTCGCTTTTTGCTAAGCTGGAGAAATGTGAGTTCGCTGTACAGAGAATTAGTTTTTAGGGCTACATTATCTCTAGCGAAGGTTTTGGATGGACCCGGTGAAAGTTCAAGCTGTGCAGGAATGGCCTAGGCCTATTGGTTTGAAATCATTACAGAGGTTTTTGGGTTTCGCCAATTATTATAGAAAATTCATTAAAAAATTTTCTATTATTGTCAAACCACTGACCGATCTCACCAGGAAAGGTGCTAATGCAGTTCAGTGGACTACTGAGGCCATTGAAGCTTTTGTGTTTTTAAAGGAGAGGTTCAGCTCTGCTCCCATCCTTATGCAGTGTATAAAGCAAGGTAGAAGTACAGGCTAAAATTTACTTTTAATAAATGCCTTTAAAAAGGAACTAGTTGCTCCCAGATAAACAAACATCAAATAACCAATAAAGTGTATCCTAACCACTAAATGTTGTGAATAAACAGAAAATTATTAAAACCGTCAGTACCACAGACTTGACCTATCAATATAACGGAAGAAGTAGAGGATAGATCCGAAAATGATCATAAAATATATCCTCAATATCTTATATATCTGTATGATGTCATATAAATATATGAACCTTATCACATCATAATCATAAATCACATATCTCAATACATGGAACAATCTCACCATATGTCGATGTCCACTGTCATTTCATCTATGGGGAGGCTTCTTAAAACAACCATACATTACCCCAAACCATGTGGACCCATACTGTCAAAAGAACTGACAATCTCCCAACGCGTTTCTCTGGCTCAATCATCAGGGAGAGTTATGTCATTTTTGTCAGCTGTTGGAGATAAAGTCACCCGGGGCACTTGTGCTGGCTGTCAGGCGGGTGCGCGCGTCTGAACCATGTGGGTTCTTAAATAGAACGCTAAAGCGGTCGTATACTGACGTCATATCCTGTGCGCTCTCTCCTTGGAACGCATAGATGGAACGCACAGGTCATATCTGCTGACACTCACATGAGTTTGGCGTTCATGTGACCTCCCGAGTGACGTCACTTCCTGGAAACCGCAGCAACACAGATATAAAGACTGCAAAACTCATCCATTCATGTAATGTTGTCATTTATTCATATAGAGTAATTTCAATGCTGATCTATATTATTAGTAGTATTCATGGGATATTTACAAGCTCCGCAAATACCCACTAAATATTAAACTTCTTGGGGTTTACCAAAATATCGCTATATATCGCAATATGGTCGGCAGCAAACATAGCTGAAAAAGAGTGCAAATTCTACCAAATCCGCTCCGCAATATTCCGCATTATTTAAATGCGGCACAAAGATTTCTTATTACAGGGAGATTTGCACAATCTATAAATTGGCACAAAACTATGCACAATTCGTTCTTAATTTATAAATGACCAAGGTTGTCTGTCATTTTAGTGCTCCACATATACAACAGAATATTAAATACTCTAGATCAGTGAATGAAATAATTTGACAAAACCCAATTCATTATAAATCCCTTTTAGATCAGCGATATAAATAAATGCATATGATAGTGAGGATTCTTCAATTAGTTCCATATATAATGACTCAATTACTCATTTAAGGAGTCAAGGAACTATAGCAAAAATATATATCACCTGAGATAATTGTCAGGATAGCTGGCTCCTTATAGTGGAATTGGTGGTCGTCTGAGTGCAGAGCACAAATATTGAATTTTCTAGATGTATTAGAGGACACTGGAGAAACGGTAAGAGGGGGAAACAAAAAACAAAAAATGGGGCTAAGGATCCCTATCAGACCTGGTATGCCCTACCTATCCGTGGAGGTTGGCACCCTAAAAAGACATGAAATTTGGCGCCCCCACTCCTCGGCGGCTGGCCCTATATTTCCCTAGAAAACCCTAGTCTGTACCTAAAATAAGTGTGGAAATAGAGTTTACATAAATAGGAAAGGGATACGTGGAAGAAAAAAAGGGGAAAAGAGAAGGCATCTGATGGCAGAGGAGCTTTATCCAGTGGTACAATTTATACAAAACAATTGTATGTCAAGATTTCATTAAGACCCAAAGGCTGTTGTGTTTTCAGCTGAAAAATCCATTTTGTTTCACTTTGAAAAATCCTCCTGTCCCAGTTGCCACCTCTCTTTGGTGCTCCTATTTTGTCAATGCCAACGAATTTGAGACCCGTTGTTTCCCCCTCATGTTGACTAACCATATGTCTGGCTAGAGGTGTATCTCTCTTCAGGGCTATATCTCGCAGATGTTCACCTATTCTTCTTCTGAATTCTCGAATAGTTTTTCTCACATATTCCAGATTACATGGGCAAGTAGCTTTATAAATTACACCTTTGGTGCGACAATTAATGAAATGGCGGATTTCATAGGTTTTATTAGTTACACAACTTTTAAATGATCCTCCTGTACCTAAAACCGGACAAGCTATACAGCCACTACATTTGTAACAGCCTTTGATGTTCCTAGTGAGCCATGTTTCTTTTTTCTGGGGATTAAAATGGCTATGTACAATTCTGTCCCCTATAGATCTGCCTTTCAAAAAAGTTACTTTAGGAAAATCTCCCACCAGATCTCCAATGTCCTCGTCCATCTGTAAAATTGACCAGTGTTTTTGGAGAATCGAACGAACCTGTTGTGCTCCAGAATTAAATGTAGTGATGAAACGACAAGTGGGGGATTCAGTTTTTGGCTGTTTAGCATTCAGTAATGATGTCCTATCCAAAGATTTAGTATCATTATATGCTTTACGTAAGACCCCATCCGGGTATCCCCTATTTAGAAATCGCTGCCTCAAGTCTGCGGCCTGTATCTGGAAGTCACTATCAGAGGAGCAATTCCGTCGCACCCTCATATATTACCCCTTTGGAATGCCCTTCTTGAGGGGAGTTGGGTGGTGACTTTCCCATCTCAAGAGAGCATTTGTTGATGTCGGTTTTCTGAATATTTTCGTATCTATGTTTCCATTTCCCATTTTTTTGATATATATATCTAAAAAAGGTAATTCAGACATATGATGTTCAAAAGTAAAAGAAAGTCCCAATTGATTAACATTAGTTTGGCCACAAAAGTCTCCAACCCTAGAATGCTCCCATTCCATATCATGAAGACGTCGTCAACATATCTTGACCAAAAACTTATCCTTTCACACTCTTGAGTATACAGGTCACTAAACACAATAGTTTCTTCCCACCAGCCCAGGAGCAAATTGGCATAAGATGGAGCACATGGACTGCCCATCGCTGTGCCCCTGAGCTGATGGTATAATGTGTTGTCAAAAAGAAAGAAGTTTTTTGGTCAGACAAAATTCTAGCAATTTGAGTACAATGATGTTATGGTCACTACATTGTTGGCCCCTCTTTTTGAGATAAAATTCATCTGCTTCTAGGCCATTAACATGATTAATGGAGGAATACAAAGCCTCTACATCAATACTAACAAGGATGGAGTCAGTGTCAATGTTTAGTCCATCCAATTTTCTCAATAAATCTGTTGTATCTCTGGTATAAGAATTCAATGAGATAACAAAAGGTTTCAGAATAGCATCCAAATATGTCCCAATATGATGGGTCAAACTATCTATCCCTGAGACTATTGGTCTCCCTTTCAAGGGAGAAATACCCTTGTGGATTTTAGGGAGGCAATAGAAGGTTGCTGTAACAGGGAATGTGGGATAGAGATAATCATATTCATTTTTATCAATCACATTCTTTCCAATACCTTCATCCAAGATACCCCTAAGTTGGTGCAAAGATTCATTCACTAGATTATTCGATATTTTCTCATAGTATATTGGATCTTTCAAAATATTCTGACATATATCACGGTAGTCCATCAAATTCATAACCACCGTATTTCCACCCTTATCTGAGGGTTTTACTACAATACTAGGGTCTTTCTCCAGGCATTTGAGAGCCTCCATTTCAGTTTTAGATAGATTATAACGTGTTTTGACCTTTGTACCCAAAAGTTCCAAATCTTTGGTTGCTACTTCCAGAAAAACATCAATAGTAGATTTGTCTCCTGATGGTGGGGGCATCTTGATACTTTTAGGCTTAAGTTGAGTAAAGGGACCCTCCCCTGTGAATTCTGGGATAGGATCAGCCAGACCGTATAGTAATCTAATATCTGGTAGTAATGATTCAGGAATACTCAAGTCTTGACTAGTACGCTTATCTTCCCTGATGAAATGTTTTTTCCACTTCAGTTTTCGAACAAATAAATGGAGGTCCTTAATACTATCAAATGCCTGAAAATCTGAAGTTGGCACAAAATTAAGACCTTTACTCAAGACCTGAACCTCTATATCTGTCAGAGGTCTAGATGAGATATTAATTACCTGAGTAGTTTGGGTGTCAGTCAATTGTTGGCACCCGGCCTGTTTCTCAGGTAGTATCCCTGATCTAAAAAATGAGAACTCCCCAATCTGTCACCAGGGAGCCCCCTGGACAGAAGAGACACAGATCTCTCACGAATTACTCGCTCACAGGTAATTACCCGTTGGCAATCAACATCTCCTCTCGGACACTGAGTATCACGGAATATAATTTATTACAAAAGGGCCTTTCCTATTGCCCTTCATATAAATTTGATTCCTTTACAATGGACATGGACTTACATCGTTTCTATCGTCGATTAAGATTGTCAGTTCATTTCTCATCAATACCTGACATTTTGCCTGCCGATACCTCTATACAACACCCGTTAATTTCGATCTCTGATCTTGATTTACGCAATAAGAGTTCCTATAGACCTCCACAGAACTCACATGCGGTGGAAACATTTGTGAATTTCATAGATCTAGCGTTCCTTAAATTACGACAAGACATAGAGAGTGGGAAACTTCACTACCAACCTAATCTGTCCACATTAGATTTTCAGGCATTACAGACCCTCCGTCATGATGAGCAAATCATCATAAAACCAGCCGACAAGGGGGGAGCCATCGTGGTTATGGACAGAACAGCTTACACTACAGAAGTTTTACGACAATTAAATGACGTAACAATTTACACTGAACTCAACAGTAATCCAACTAGTGAATTGAGTAAATTAATTGACAATATTTTGACCAATTATGTTTCCCGCGGGGTCATTGACTCAAAAACCAAAGAGTTTCTTATCAAAAAGAACCCCATAACCCCAGTATTTTATGTCTTACCTAAAATACACAAAAGCTTAGAGAATCCAATAGGACGACCAATAGTGGCTTCGACGGAATCTATCTTGTCACCACTTTCCATCTTTATGGAAAAAATATTCACACCTCTGACACGCCAGGCTCCATCCTATTTACTAGACACTGGTCATTTCCTTCAAACCATTCACAATCTAGGCCAAATACCTGACACAGCCATATTGGTTTCTCTGGATGTAAAGGACTTATACACCTCCATTCCACATCAGGAAGGTATTGCAAGTGCACGCCATTTACTTACCATTTCTCAAAAACCTCCAGAAATAATTGAACTGTGTATAGAACTATTAACAATAGTTCTTACCAAAAATTTCTTCATGTTTCAAAATAAGTTTTATCTTCAAACAAAAGGCACGGCCATGGGCTCCAACGTAGCTCCTCCCTATGCGAATAGCTACATGGCCCGTTTTGAAGAGGAGGTAATCTATCCACATCCTTTATTCAGATCCCACAGTTTGATCTGGAAAAGGTATATAGACGACATATTCTGTATATGGACTGGCACATCAGAGTCATTAAAACAATTTTTTGAGACTCTAAACCAAGCTTGGCCTGGATTATCCTTTACCATTACCTCAAGTGTTATATTGATAGGTCAAGTCTGTGGTACTGACGGTTTTAATAATTTTCTGTTTATTCACAACATTTGGTGGTTAGGATACACTTTATTGGTTATTTGATGTTTGTTTATCTGGGAGCAACTAGTTCCTTTTTAAAGGCATTTATTAAAAGTACATTTTAGCCTGTACTTCTACCTTGCTATATACACTTTATTTTTGATTGGTAGATCCTATATTTACATCCCATCCTTATGCAGCCTGATGTGACTAAACCGTTTTTGGTTGAGGTGGATGCTTCTTCTGTGGGGGTAGGCGCGGTGTTGTCTCAGGAAAACACAGCTGGAGTACATCCTTGTGCTTTTTTTTTCAAAAAAAATTTCTGAGACTGAACTGAATTATGATATTGGTAATCGGGAATTGTTGGCCATTAAACTCGCATTTGAACACTGGCGGCATCTCTTGGAAGGTGATGAATTTCCCGTTCAGGTTTTCACGGATCATAAAAATCTGATCTATCTGGATGCTGCCAAACGCTTGAATGCCCGTCAGGCTAAGTGGGCACTGTTTTTCTCGCGGTTTAATTTTTCTGTTACTTACATCCCGGGTACTAAGAATGTGAAAGCCGATGCTTTGTCTCGCAGTTTTTCTCCCATGGTTGGTGCTGAGGAGGAGGAGAACATTTTACAAGAAGGGGTTGTGATTGCTGCTTTGGACTCTGTGTTGGAAGATGAGATTCTTAAAGCACAGGAGAATGCCCCATCTAACACTCCCCATGGGAGGTTGTTTGTGCCTGGGACCTTTAGGAGAGATTTGTTTGTGGAGTGTCAGGAGTCTCGGTTGGCAGGTCATGCTGGAATCTCTGAGACCAAGAGACTTGTGGGTCGCAGTTTTTGGTGGCCGGGATGGCAGAAGGAAGTCATTAAGTGGGTGCGTCAATGTACTGTGTGTGCTAGATCTAAGTCTTCACATACTCCTGCTGCGGGGTTGCGTTGCCCTTTGGAGGTTCCTAGTGCACCTTGGACACATTTGGCTATGGACTTTATCACTGACCTTCCCCCCTCTGAGGGTTTCACTGTTATCTGGGTGGTCGTGGACCGTTTTAGCAAGATGTGTCACTTGGTTCCTTTCATCAAACTGCCCTGCGCTAAGACTTTCGCTAAAGCCTTTGTCAAGGAAATTGTCAGACTACATGGCGTTTCTACTGACATTGTTTCCGACAGGGGACCTCAGTTCGTGGCTCGTTTTTGGCGCGCCTTTTGTGACAGGTTGGGAGTTCATTTGTCGTTTTCATCTGGATATTATCCTGAGCAGGGCCGGCTCCAGGTTTTTATGGGCCCCGGGCGAAAGATCCTCAGTGGGCCCCTTTAACACAGATCACAATTCATGATTCACAGATACGGCAGAGAAATATAGGTATAGTACAATGCCAAATACTTCACTTCTTCCATTACATGAGTGATATCTATTGTAAATTGTACAATAGCTCAAAAACCGCCAAATCCTCGCAGCGCACAGTACAGACTGGACAGTACAGTCCTCCATACAATATTATGGGCACCACATAGTCTCCCCCTCATCACCCATATAATACCCCATGCAGTATGCCACCCCCCCATCCCCCATATAATGCTCCATACAAAATACTGGACCCAATATAATGCTCCATACAAAATACTGGACCCAATATAATGCTCCATATAGGATACTGGTCTCCATATAATGCTCCATACAAAATATGGAACTCTCCTCTGCGCTGTGCTGCGTTCTGCACTGTTACGGCTCAGGAAAGTGCGCTGTGGAAAGACTCCCCATTATCATCATCATTGCCTCCCCATCATCATCATCGCCTCCCCATCATCATCATGGCCTCCCCATTATCATCAATGCCTGCTCATCATCATCATGGCCTCCCCATTATCATCAATGCCTGCCCATCATCATCATGGCCTCCCCATCATCATCATTGCCTCCCCATCATCATCATGGCCTCCCCATTATCATCAATGCCTGTGTAATGTATGTAGTACAGTTCATATAGCGTCTTGTGCTTGGGTGCGATGAAAACACAGGAGTCACAGGTTTGATATAGAAAAGTCCTGTATTACTTCATACAAGTTGGCAGAAATAGTCACACAGTTTGCAGACACAGAAACAGGAGACACAGCAGGCCAGAGTAATCCAAGCTCAGCAATCACTCTCCAATACAGATTCAGGATCTTCTTCTCTGTTACCGTAAGTCCATGCAAACGTGGGTCTTTCAAAGAGCAGGGTTCAGAGTCCACAAGTGCTTCAGAGTTCCTCAGTAGGAATAGCTGGAGTACAAGGTCCAAGGCTTACAGGAGTCAAGTCACAGGTTCACTGCAGGCTAGATTCTGAAGCACTGATTGCTCAGCTGTGGCTGCTTAAGAAGCAAAGGAGAGAATCAGGGCGGGAACATGCAAGCTGGAAACTCCATTTTGACTGAGGGCAAGATAGCTGCAGCAAGACAGAAAGTAAAATGGCTGACGAACAAACTGAGTTTCAGGAATATATACATAGAACCTTACATTACTCCCCCCTTAAGGACAACCTCCGGATGACCTCAGACCAGGCTTGTGTGGGTACCTCTGATGAAACTGACGGAGCAAGCGAGGAGCATTAACGTTATTGACCGGTTCCCATGAGTTGTCCTCCACTGGGTAGCCCTGCCATTTAATCAGATATTGTAACTGATTTCTATACAACCTGGAATCTAAAATCCTTTCCACCACAAATTCTTCCTGACCATCGACTAGCACTGGGTCAGGGCAAGGAGAGGAACGTCCAGGAAACGTATTGGGTGTCGCAGCCTTTAGTAGGGATACATGAAAGACAGGGTGGATTCTCATAGTTCTGGGCAGTTGAAGACGACAAGCAACGGCACTTATAATTTTACTGATTTTATAGGGTCCAATGTACTTATGTCCCAACTTAGACGATGGAATCCTTAACTTAAGATTTCTGGTTGACAGCCAGACCAAGTCTCCTACCTTGAAAGCTGGTGCAGGTTTACGAAATTTATCTGCTGCTTTCTTGTACCTTTCTTGAGCCGATTCCAGATTTTCCTTTAGAAGATCCATATTCTTCTGTAAAGACGTGATTCTTTCAGCCACTGCTGGTAAAGGCGTTTCTATGGGAAATCGTGGTAGAATGTTAGGATGATAACCTAGATTAGAGTAAAAAGGAGACTGCTTAGTGGGGGCACTCTGAGAGTTGTTATACGAGAACTCAGCTAATGGAAGTAGATCCACCCAATTATCCTGTAGGTGGCAGATAAAGCAGCGGAGATACTGCTCCAGGGTTTGATTGGTTCGTTCGGTCTGTCCATTAGTCTGGGGATGAAAAGCAGAAGAAAGGTTTACTTTAATGTCCAATGCTGCACAGAAATTTTGCCAAAACCTAGAAGTGAATTGCACCCCTCGATCCGAAATAACCTCATCCGGTACTCCATGTAAGCGAAACACATCTTTAATCATCAAATCTGATGTCTGTTTTGCAGTGGGTAAGCCGACACAAGGGATAAAATGAGCTGCCTTTGTTAGACGGTCAACCACCACTAGAATGGTGTTCTTCCCCTGAGAGGTTGGTAACTCCACAATGAAGTCCATAGAAATGGATCCCCACGGGCGGGACGGGGTGGGAAGAGGCTGTAACAGACCAGTTGGTGAGGAGCGAGGTGTTTTGCATCTTGCACAGACCTCACATGAAGTGACATAATTCAAAACATCCTTCCTGCAAGTGGGCCACCAAAAGAAACGAGAAAGAAATTCCTGTGTCTTTAGAATTCCTCTATGCCCAGCTATCTTGGAATCGTAAATGAGTTGCAATACTCTTAATCTGACTGTTTCAGGAATATACAGACGTTGTCCCTGAATCCACACACCATTCTTAAAGACAAGACTTACGTCCCTTGGGGGTTGTGCCAAAAAGGAATCCGCATGGTATGCTTCCTTGATGTCCTTAAGTAGGTCTTGATTATGAATTACTCCTAGGAATCTAGAGTCAGGAAGAATAGTCTTAGGAGGAGTAATTGGACGTGTCTCTGCTGAGTAAATCCTAGAGAGTGCATCAGCCTTTCCATTGCGCGATCCTGGTCTATAAGAGATGATAAAATTAAATTGGTTTAAGAAAAGATTCCAGCGAGCCTGGCGAGGAGTCAGGCACTTAGCCGACCTGATAAACTCAAGGTTACGATGGTCTGTCAGGACGACTATTTGCTGTGCAGCTCCCTGAAGAAGGTGTCTCCATTCTTTGAAGGCGGCAATAATGGCCAACAACTCTCTATTGCCCACATCGTAGTTCCTCTCAGCCGAAGACAACTGCTGGGAAAAGAAGGCACAGGGATGCAAGACATTCTTCTCACCTGTTCACTGAGAGAGTATAGCTCCAACGGCACAGTCTGAAGCATCCACCTCTATTATGAAGGCAAGCTCGGGGTTGGGATGTACTAGGATAGGTGCAGTGGTAAATTTATCTTTTAGACGGGAAAATGCTTCCTGGGCTTGGGGAGTCCAGGAAAACCTAGACTCTTTCCGGGTAAGTTGAGTGATAGGTGACACTACCTCAGAGAAATTTCTAATGAAACGTCTATAGAAGTTGGCAAACCCGATGAAGCGCTGTACCTCCTTCACATTTCTAGGACTTGGCCAATCCTTGATGGCTTGGGTTTTGCTTCCATCCATACTAATTCCTTGTGTAGACAGTACATACCCCAGAAATTGAATTTCGGTCCTATGGAATTCACACTTTTCAAGTTTGATGTAAAGATGATTTTGTCTTAGACGTTCCAAGACCATTCTCACATGTCCATGATGTTCCTCTGTGGAGTTAGAAAAAATTAGAATATCATCCAAATAAATTACCACGAATGTATCTAGGAGATCCCTGAAGATGTCATTCACCAAGTGTTGGAAAGTGGCTGGGGCGGTACTCAGACCAAAAGGCATAACTAGATATTCAAAGTGTCCATAGCGTGACCTGAATGCAGTCTTCCATTCATCCCCAGGTCTAATACGGACTAAGTTATAGGCCCCACGAAGATCTAGTTTAGAAAAAATTTTGGCATGTCGCACTCTCTCCAATAACTCAGGGATTAAAGGCAATGGATAACGGTTTCTAATAGTAACCTTATTGAGTTCCCTATAGTCTACGCATGGTCTCAGAGATCCATCTTTCTTCTTTACAAAGAAGATGGGTGCACCTGCAGGAGATGAAGAGGGGCGTATGAAGCCCTTGGCTAGATTTTCATCTATGTAATCCTTTAAAGCCTTTAGCTCGGGCCCCGCCAGGGGGTAGATCTTACCAAAAGGTATCTCTGCTCCAGGCAATAATTCAATTGGACAATCATATGGACGGTGAGGAGGAAGCTGGTCAGCGTTCTTCTTGTCACATAAATCCACATAGTCCTGGTATACAGCTGGTAGTTCAGGGACTGACATGATTCCTTTAGGAA
The DNA here is from genome assembly GCA_033576555.1 of Oophaga sylvatica. NCBI lineage: Eukaryota > Metazoa > Chordata > Amphibia > Anura > Dendrobatidae > Oophaga > Oophaga sylvatica. The sequence continues at coordinate 452,817,787 of JARQOD010000002.1, read as the reverse complement.
CAGAGCAAGCTGAAACTTTTGGACTCATCTGTTTCTCTGGAAACAGATGTAATTCCTTGGTCTCCCAGTTAATGGTAGGATTCTGAGCCTGCAGCCATGGTAGCCCTAGAATAATGGGAAAGTGGGGAGAAGAGATAAGCATAAAGGACAGTTTCTCTTGATGATCTTTACCCATAAGAACCCTCAAAGGCTCTGTTTCCTGATCCACTGGTCCAGAGGTCAGCAGGGAGCCATCCACAGTTTCCATCTGTACTGGAGTAGCCTTCTTCACTGAACGTATTCCCTGTTTCAGAGCAAAGGAGACATCCATAAAATTTCCACTTGCCCCTGAGTCGATCATAGCAGAGCTAGACACCCAAGCTGAGTCAACCCAGAGTTTGATGGAAAGAAAGCAATGAGAATTGTTTTTCTTACAACTCAGCTGGGACACCGCTGAGGAAACTTGAAAAATGGCAGCGTTTACACAGTCAACGTCCTCAGAGGTAACAGAGTTTAAGTCCGAGAAATCAAGATCTGTTGCTGCAGATCTCTCTGGAGCCTGAGGCTCAGACCTGACAGATCCCCTCTCGCAACACTCACAATGAATGAGTGCTGCAGTAGTCTTACGAGAACGGCTGGGGCAGTTTATAATGAAGTGCCCTGACTTACCACAATAGAAACATAGATTCTCCTTAAAACGATGTTCCTTGCGTGCATCACTAACCCGTCGTTGTAAAGAGTCTACCTGCATGGGTTCAGGTTCAGGTTCCCGTGTAATCCTACTCAAAGGTTCCTTAGCTGGAGAGGAAGGTAGGAAAAGGTTAGTACGATTGCTTTCGAACCATCTCTCTTGCCTGCTTTCAGTCAGACGAGTATCAATACGGATGCAGTAGTTAATAAAGTCACCTAACGCAGTGGGAGGGTCGGCACGAGCAAGTTCATCCTTAATCAGTGGAGATAACCCCTTTCGAAAAATAGATTTTTTGGCGGAACTGTCCCAGGTGGTATCAAGGGCCCATCTCCTGAAATCCAAGGCATATTCAGCTACCGAGTGCTTACCTTGGCGCAAAGCTAACATGGCTGCTTCAGCTGTTGCACCTCGATTGGGGTCATCAAACACCTGCCCCATGGCTGAAATAAAATCATCAAGGTGATTCAAACAATCATCCTCAGTCTCAATCAGAGGGTTTGCCCACATTAAAGCCTTGTTGGTAAGCAACATAATTATAGTAAGCACCTTAGATTGTTCAGTGGGAAATTGTGAAGCATGTGCAGAAAAAAAAGATTGCATTGATTAATAAATCCCCTGAATTTCTCACGTTCACCGCCAAAACGAAAAGGGGGCAACTTGGGAAACCCAGCACTCGGGGCTACGGCAGGAGCCTGGACTCGCCCCTCTAGAACCTCAATCCTGGCTCGCAAATCCTGGGTAGTCTGTCCAACCACTTGCAAATTGTGATTATTGAGGTCCTGTAGATTTGTAAAACGGGTCTTTATATTCTGCAAATCTGCAAGGATATTATCAGTCACTCCGCAAAGTTCCTTTATGCGGGCCTCCATTTTCCAGATCTTTTAAGACAGGATTACTGGAAGAAGAGGAGAGAAAAAAAACAATAGTGTTCACCTGTGGCAACACTGCAGAGAGAAAAAAAAATTAAGGGAACTGCTCACCTGGAATGGTTGTGAGAAGTCACAACCACTATCATCACAGAAAGTTTCAACCAGACATCTGATATCCAGAGTTACAGCAGACAAAAAAGAGAAAAGAAAGGAAAAAAAAAAAAAAATAGTGTTTACCTGTGGTAACACTGCAAAAAGAAAAAACTTAAGGGAATTGCTCACCTGGAATGGTTGTGAGAAGTCACAACCACTGTCATCACAGAAAGTACAACCGGACGTCTGATATCCACAGTACAGCAGACACAGCCTTCCAGACCCAGCAGACACTAACGTTTTGGCTTCAGAATCTTGTAATGTATGTAGTACAGTTCATATAGCGTCTTGTGCTTGGGTGCGATGAAAACACAGGAGTCACAGGTTTGATATAGAAAAGTCCTGTATTACTTCATACAAGTTGGCAGAAATAGTTACACAGTTTGCAGACACAGAAACAGGAGACACAGCAGGCCAGAGTAATCCAAGCTCAGCAATCACTCTCCAATACAGATTCAGGATCTTCTTCTCTGTTACCGTAAGTCCATGCAAACGTGGGTCTTTCAAAGAGCAGGGTTCAGAGTCCACAAGTGCTTCAGAGTTCCTCAGTAGGAATAGCTGGAGTACAAGGTCCAAGGCTTACAGGAGTCAAGTCACAGGTTCACTGCAGGCTAGATTCTGAAGCACTGATTGCTCAGCTGTGGCTGCTTAAGAAGCAAAGGAGAGAATCAGGGCGGGAACATGCAAGCTGGAAACTCCATTTTGACTGAGGGCAAGATAGCTGCAGCAAGACAGAAAGTAAAATGGCTGACGAACAAACTGAGTTTCAGGAATATATACATAGAACCTTACAGCCTGCCCATCATCATCATGGCCTCCCCATCATCATCAATGCCTGCCCATTATCATCAATGCCTGCCCATCATCATCATTGTCTCCCCATCATCATGATTGCTTCCCCATCATCATCAATGCCTGCCCATTATCATCATCGCCTCCCCATCATCATCAATGCCTTCCCATCATCATCATCATCATCACTGCCCTCCCCCCACCACCAGACAGCATCGCAGCACACAAGCACTCTCTCACATACATACATACACACACACATACACAAAGCACCGCACTACATACACACACACTGATACATCACATCTCACCTGTCCGGCGTCCGCGCGCTCTCTGCCACAGCCGGCCGCTGAATGATGACATCATTCAGTGGCGCTGCTGTGAGAGGAAGCGCAGGCGCCCCCTGGAGAACGGAGCTGAGAACGCGCCCCGACGCGCGTTTCGGATATATAGATCCTTCGTCAGGATCGAAGGATCTATATATCCGAAACGCGCGTCGGGGCGCGTTCTCTGCAGGCACACCAAACTGATCCTTTTGCTCCCAGGTATAGTGTTTTTCACCTTGCATGGTATTACACACATTTTTGTGTTTTTTTCTTTTACATGGTATTTCATTGATTAACACATTGTGGCTTACACCTCTCACAATTTGGTGTGTATTTTCATTTGCACACGTATTTGTTTGTGCACATGTAAGTTTTGATTTTACACTAATTAGATCTAAGATTTATATATATATATAAAAAAATTTTCTTATATGCACATTGAAGTATGTGGTATTTATATATATTCTTTTGGTATTTATACACTATGCATATATTGGTTATGGGGTTTCTGTTATAGTTTCCTCAATATATATACATATATATATATATCATTTTTTCACATTAATTCACCTGTGTGTTTTTCATAGTATACACATAGTACATATTTATAAGTTTACCTGGTTGTATTATTTGAGCATTATATTTACACACATTATATGTACATTAAGGTTACATAATATTGAAGACATTGATCATTATATTTTGTGTGTTCATTATATTGTATCAGATTGTTTTGTGCCTTTTTACTAATTTTATATTTACATGGTTATATTGTATATCTGAGAGCCAAAAAATTTTGTTTAATAAAGGCATATTTTTTATTCTATACTCTTGGTCTCGTTGTTCTTTTCCCTTCCAATAAGGTATTTCTCTCCACAACCTGGGTGTTTTCTTCTAACATTTGAGGTAAAGCATACTTCAACAAGTTGCTTTAACTCTTACAACATTATATTCCAAAGCCTTGAAGAAAAAGATGAATATATTGTGAACCAAATAGGTATGAATAATTAATCACACAAATGATGTTACATAATTCTAAACATACACAAACTATCAGTGGGGAAATTGTTTTCCACCAAAAATTTTAAGTATCAGACTAGTGTCATCTTGTGGAATGATATGAGCCACAAAGTCCTTCAAAGTGAAACTGTTCTGGATGTACTGTACAATTTTCTCTAGAAACTTGGAAGTACATGCCATCTATGCTGCTTGCATTAAAGAACTGATTTGCCAGATATGTACGGAGTCAGGATGGCGGGTTGCGGGTACCTGTGCTGCGCCGTGTCCGGAACTGTCAAGGCTGCGTCACCTGTTTCCCGGCAGAATGAATAGGGTAACGGACAGGCCCAATTACACAGAAAGAGGGGTCGTATTTAGACAGGGAACCTGGCCGGAAGCTGAGGGAAAAAAAAAGCAAAGCAGGAGTGAGTTCCCAACTTTGACGTGTGAGCAGCAAGGGGGACAGCGCACTATGCACTGGAAGCACCGACGCTGCAGTGAAATGCAGCAGATGGACCCGATGACCTAGAGGCATGGGGCCAGTTTAAGAGAAAGAGGACAAGACATCAAAGATTTTTGGCATGGACAAGCAGCGCATAGGAGGCTGAGTAGCGTGCTCTGTCCTTAGAGCAGTGGCGCTGCAAAGGACAGTTCCCATTGTCTTCCGCTACTGAAAGTGGTACTGCCATTTACCAAGGAACCGTTTGCCCAGTAACCACCAGAGAGCAAGGTGCCGTGCGCTCCTTGACAGTGAGTACAGTGCACGTGCGCAGTAGAGAGAGCCCGTTCATGCCACGTGTTCAGCGTAGATAACCAATAATTAAAAGGCACAGAGGAATGACAGAGGACGTTGGTACGGTCATCAACGTACTCCCTCAGCATTTTCAAAAACTTTCACTCCATGTGAGAGTCCCCTGCACCTCAGGGACAGGGCGATGGGAAGGTCTGAGAAAACTCTCCCTAAACTTTGTGGCTTGGAGTTGTGTCTCTCTCAGCTGTACTCCTTGCTTGGCCAACAACCTTTGACCTCTGCTGCCAGTGTTTTCAGATGTGAATTTTTTTTAATAATTCCGCAAGAAGGGCCCTCTGTTCCTCCAACATTTTAGTACACCTGTCTGCCTATGGAATAAGAGATGTAAAGTTCTCCTTATAGTGTGGGTCTAAAAGTGTCACCAATCAGTATTGCCCATCATCCAAAATTTTGATAACGCGAGGGTAACGGGAAAGACAGCGCAACATAAACTCAGTCATGCGTGCAAGACTGCTAATAGTCAATACTTCCGTGTCCTCACCAAGAGGACGACTGACCATGCTCTCCTCCTCCTCCTTGTCCTCAGGCCTCCAATACTTACAACTAACCTCAGTAATATAATTGTACAAACATCATTGTAAATACCTTCTTGTAAATACACCCCTGAATTTTTTATCTACCCCACCTCATTTTAGATTGTAAGTTGTCACGAGCAGGATTGTTTTGTTTGGGATTAATTATTGCTATCGTTGTTACCTAGTGTAGATTGTAAGCTGTCACCAGCAGGGTAGTTTTGTTTTGGTTTAATTATTGGATTATTGTTATCGTTGTTACTTAGGACTGTTGTGTTTGAAACTGTTAAACTGTAAATATGTTTTCTCTCTATAGTAACTCTCAATCTTCAAATTAGAACACAGATAAGCAGGATGGAGATGTTAATTATGGTGTCATTGACGCTCACCCTCTTTGTGGATTCATCAAAGTTTTGGATTATGTTACATATGTCAGACATCCATGTCCACTCCTCAGATGTTATGTGTGAAGACAGAACTGAATACCGACAACCTTGTTGATGCTGGTAGACTATTCACCAACTGCCCTCTTCTGCCAAACAAATCCTTTCCAACATTCGCAGTGTAGAGTTCCAAGGCATTGGGGCATCACTCAACAGTCGTTGCGCCAAAAGCTGCAAGCGCTGCTGAATCACGGCAAGGGAGGATGAAGCTGTAGCTGACTTTCTAAAATGGGTATTTAGAACTTTGCACTTTTCCGAGCAGATCTGCTATCTCTGTGTCGCTTTTCAAAAAATCGTTGACCAATTTGCTTAAGCGCATGAGCCATGCATGGCACGTGTGTAAGCTCGCCTCGCCACAGAGCAGCCACCAGGTTCCAGCCATTGTCACACACAACCATGCCTGGCTGTGGGTTCAGCCGTCTCAGCCACCGATCTGCCTGCTCTTTCAGAGCTGTCCACAGATCTTCGGCATTTTGGGGTTTTTCACAGAAGCATATTAGCTTCAGCACAGCCTGTTTCGGCTTTCATTTGGCAGTGCTGCAGTGCTTTCAGCTTGTGACTGATGAGCTAACTTTTGTAGCTGGAGGCTGAAGAGGAGGCGAAGGAGGAGGTGCAGGAGCTGTAGATGTGAGGGCAACCCAGACTCACGTAGGGCCCGCAATACTTGGGGTTTGGGAGGACGTGCATCATACCAAGGTTGGAGTGGGTCCCGACTTCCACTATGTTAACCCAGTGTGCCCTCAGTGAGATGTACCGTCCCTGACCACAAGCACTTGTCCACGTGTTTGTGGTTGGTGGACTTTCCAAGTAACAGCATTGTGCAGGGCACAGGTAATGTTGTGGGACTTGTGGCTGTGTAATGCCATGACGGCACAGTGGGACAAATATTCCCGCATGTTCGTGCCCTCGGGGTGATACTTGACTCTGCCCTCTATTTCAAGCTAAGATCCAAGCCTATGCCTACTCCTGCTCATTACAACTCAAAAACATTTCCTGGATCTGTACAGTCATGGCCAAAAGTTTTGAGAATGACACAAATATTAATTTTTACAAAGTCTACTGCTTCACTTTTTCTAATGGCAATTTGCATATACTCCAGAATGTTATAAAGAGTGATCAGCTTAACATCAATTACTTGCAAAGTCAATATTTGGCTAGAAAAAGAACTTTATCCCCCAAAACACATTTCAACATCATTGCAGCCCTGCCTTAAAAAGACCAGCTAACCTCTTTTCGGTGATTGCTTATTAACACAGTGTGGTGTTGATGAGGACATGGCTGGAGATCAATCTGTCATGATTAAGTAAGAATGACACCACTGGACACTTTAAAAGGAGGCTGGTGCTTGGCATCATTGTTTCTCTCCTGTTAACCATGGTTATCTCTAAAGAAACACGTGCAGTCATCATTGCAATGCACAAAATGGCTAACAGGGAAGAGTATCGCAGCTAGAAAGATTGCACCTCAGTCAAACAATCTATCGCATCATCAAGACTTCAAGGAGAGAGGTTCCATTGTTGCCAAAAGGCTTCAGGGCGCCCAAGAAGACCAGCAAGCGCCAGACCGTCTCTTAAAAGTGTTTCAGCTGCGGGATCGGGCTACCAGCAGTGCAGAGCTTGCTCAGGAATGGCAGCAGGCAGTGTGAGTGCATCTGCACGCACTGTGAGGCGAGACTCTTGGAGCAAGGCCTGGTCTCAAGGAGGCAGCAAAGAAGCCACTTCTCTCCAGAAAAAACATCATGGACGGACTGATATTCTGCAAAAGTACAGGCAGTGGACTGCTGAGGACTGGGGTAAAGTTATTTTCTCTGATGAATCCCTTTTCGATTGTTTGGGACATCAGGAAAATGCCTCATTCGGAGAAGACAAGGTGAGCGCTACCACCAGTCTTGTCTCATGCCAACTGTTAAGCATCCTGAAACCATTCATGTGTGGGGTTGCTTCTCAGCCAGGGAATGGGCTCTCTCACAGTCTTGCCTAAAACACAGCCATGAATAAGAATGGTACCGAGAATTCCCCCAAGAGCAACTTCTCCCAACCCTCCAAGAGCAGTTTGGCGATCAACAATTGCTTTGCCAGATGATGGAGCACCTTGCCATAAAGCAAAGGTGATAACTAATGCTCAGGGAACAAAACATTTTGTTGAGAGATTTTGGGTCCATAGCCTGGAAACTCCCCAATCTTAATCCCATTGAGAACTGTGGTCAATCATCAAGAGACGGGTGGACAAACAAAACCTAAATTCTGACAAAATGAAAGCATTGATTGTGCAAGAATGACTGCTATCAGTCAGGATTTGTCCAGAAGTTGATTGAGAGCATGCCAGGGAGAATTGCAGAGGTCCTGAAGAAGAAGGTCAACACTGCAAATATTGACTTGCTGCATTAATCCATTCTAACTGTCAATATAAGCTTTGTTACTCATATGTTGCAATATTATATTTCTGTCTGTGATAAAAACATCTGTCAAACACACATAAAACCAAAGGCACAGATCATGTGAAATAATATTTGTGTCATTCTCAAAACTTTTGGCCATGACTGTACATTCCAAGAAAATTCAAAATGTTTGTGCAACCCCTCATAATCTCCCGCCTCGACTATTGCAACCTTATACTCTCTAGACTCCCCTCTAGCACTCTTGCACCACTCAAATCTATCCAAAACTCTGCTGCCAGAGTAATCCAAATGTCCCTCCGTTATTCCACAACCTCTCCTCTCTGCCATGCCTTTCACTGCCTTCCTATTGCCCATAGGTTACAGTTCAAAACCCTAAATATGACATACAAAGCATTCCACTACCTGTCTCCTCCATACATCTGTGACATGGTCTCGCAATTTCCGACTGGGTCAAGACTTCTTCTACGCAAACCGTGCCGTCAGTGAGATGTACCGTCCCTGCCCACAAGCATTTGTCCACGGGTCCGTAGTTAGGTGTGTAACGCTGGTATTATCTGTACCTTGTTTTCCAGCATTACTTTGCATGTCTTTGCTTTAACCCTTTTGCTCCTTTCCCCCTAACCAGCTGGGATACTGTTGTCTGTTACCTGTATGGATGCTGCTCAGTTCCCAGCTCCGCTGCGTAGCCGTACATGCGTGAGTGTCTCCGCTGCGCTGCATGACCACCCACATGTGCGGTCCCTGGCTATCGCTGTGGAAGCTACCCGTAGGTTGCAAGGTCCTCTGCAGTGGTGCATGACTTACTACGTGTGTTTAGGCTGCAGCCATAGCCATGTGTCCTTGCTGTGCTGATTTGTGTCTGGCTTTGCATAGGGTGCGCGGGCCACACCTTCCTTGCTTTTATGAGGAATGGGTGTGCACTAGAATTGCTGCTCCAGCCTATCGCTGTGAGGCAGCTCATATATAAAGTTCCCCTGCCCTGTGGGGCGTTGTCAGAGCTTTTCATTGAGTTCCTGAACCTAGCCATGTGTGTTTGTGTGTTCAGCTCCTGCTCTGAGTGTGATCAGTTCTGGAGAGCTGATTCCCTTTGTCCTGTCTTGTGTTTCCGCCAGCTCTGGGGGCAGAATACCCAGATCGCCCTTCCTGGAAGCTGCATATCCAGGCCTGTTCCTGTTGTATTTTGTTTCCTGAAACCCTGATCCTGGATCGGTTCCTTTATCTGATTGTCTGAACTGTGTCCTCTATGTTATGTTCCTGAAGTCCTTCTGTGTCCTGAACCCTGTGCCAGTGACTGTGATTCTTTGCTATATAACCTGAGTTCATCTTGGAAGGAGGAGTCCAGTGTGTCTGCTGAGTTTCTGTTACTCTGTGCTCAGCTTGTTATTTGGTGCAATCCCCGGCCGGCTTCAGTTCAGTCCGGCGGGGCTTGCACCAGACCGCTTGGTTGCTTTTTAGGTCGCTGCCAGATGTCCGGAGTCCAAGGATCGTGACCTCTTGTCCGGAGCCTGATGACCACGGCCTGATATCCGATGCCTGATGACCATGGCCTGATGTCCGATGACCACTTTCAGATGTCTGGATCCTGTCCTTCCCTGCCTGATGCCCGGAGCCTGCCGATCGTTGCTAGATGTCTGGAGCCTGCTGATCGTTGCCAGATATCGGAGTCCGATGCCAGTATTCTGATGTTCCTGAGATCCAGTCCGTGTTCCTGAGTCCATGTTCCTGAGTACATGTTCCTGAGTCCGTGTTCCTGGGTCCGTGTTCCTGAGATCCAGTTCATGTTCCTGAGTCCGTGTTCCTGAGTCCGTGTTCCTGAGATCCAGTTTGTGTTCCTGAGTCTGTGTTCCTGAGTCCATGTTCCTGAGTCCGTGTTCCTGAGTCCATGTTCCTGGGTCCGTGTTCCTGAGATCCAGTTCGTGTTCCTGAGATCCAGTTTGTGTTCCTGAGTCCGTGTTCCTGAATCCCAGTCCATGTTCCTGATGTTCTGATGACCTGCCGGTTCACCTGTGGTCTACCCTGTGATGACGTCTGCCCTGGGACAGTGTTTGATGTTTTCCTGCTGAGCCTGTACTACACCTGAGGTCTGAGAGAGAGGCCGTCCTAGTATGCCCGTGCCAGATGACCCTGGACTGCATCAACCCGTGATGACCCCGCCATAGTCTGACGTTCGTCCTGGGCCGGTGTCTGATGTTCTGCTGCTGAGCCTGTGAGACGCCTGAGGCCTGAGAGAGAGGTCGCCCTAGTATGCCCGTGCCAGATAACCCTGGACTGCATCAACCCGTGATGACCCCACCATCGTCTGAAGTCTGTCTGAGGTCGTTGTCTGATGTTCTCCTGCTGAGCCTGCGCTACGCCTGAGAGAGAGGCCATTCTAGTATGCCCGTGCCAGATAACCCTGGACTGCATCTACCCGAATGTCCTCCAGCACTCGTCTGTAATCCTGAGACGCGTACCCTTCGCTGATGTGTGGAATCGGGAGCCCGGAATTATGTTCTGTTTATTTACTGTGTTTGTCTTCAAGTAAACTTTATGTTTCTTCATACCTGAAGTTGTGCGGTGTTGTCTAGTCCTGCAGGTCGCCATCTTGCCCACATGCTCAGCTGCCACGGATCCCGGTCACTGCCCTCCCTTAGTCCGGGCAGGCCCGGGTCTCCCGCTGTGGTCCAGTGGGTCCACATTCCCATACCATCTGGGACGTATGCCTCACGTCGTCATGGTCTGGCGGCGTGGGAGCTTTGGCTAGTTAGGCAAGCTATGCCATGTCCCGACGCCCCGCAGCCGTGGGAAGCGTTACAAGGTGCACTTTCCCTGTAACAGCATTGTTGATGGCCCGGGTAATGTTGTGGGACACGTGCTTGCTTGTGTAATGTCGTACCTTGTTACTGTCATCGCCATCAGGTTGCGGAAAGCGTCCATCTCCCACGAGCCTAAAATGCAACATTTAGAGCGAAGGTATACGAGAAAATTTGTTAATTTAGTACTGTGGCCTGTTGGTCGTTGGCTGCGTCTTTCTGCTTACTGTCCAATGACTGGGTTATGGACAACTGAAGGCTGCGCTCGGACAAGGACATGGACATGCTTGATGATGGTGCTATTTGACTGTGGTCAAAGGCAGGTGGTAGGAGGCATCTTCGCATGCATCGTGGACAGGGGACTGGCTTGCACGCACAACAGCGGAAGAAGCAGTCGTATCACACGCAGACACTGTTCATGGAGCCTGGTGTTCAACCAACAAAGTTGGATGCTTTGCTGCCATGTGCCTGATCATGCTGGTGGTGGTAAGGCTGGTAGTTTTACTACCCCTGCTGATGCGGCCATGGCCGGTGTTGCAAATGTCCTTTTTGGGGTTATCAGCAGAGTGTTTAAAAATATCAAGACTGGTAGGGGGACATTCATTGTCTCCCTCTCCCACACCACCTCCTGACCTCAACACCTGTCTTTCGGTGTTCCCCAAGGCTCTGTTCTAGGACTCCTACTCTTCTCCATCTACACCTTCGGCCTGGGACAGCTGATGTAATGGCACGGTTTGCAATATAATCACTATGCCGAAGACACGCAAATTTTCCTATCTGTACCTGACATCACCTCCTTACTGACCAAAATCACACATCTTCCTGCTATATCATCCTTCTTTTCTGCTCGCTTTCAAAAAGTGGACATGGACAAATCAGAATACATCATCTTTCAAGCATCTCTCACTGAGTACACCTGAGAGCTGTGTATGCCTCATTTGGTACCACTTTAGTAAGAGGTAAACTTTGCCCTAGAGAAAATGATTTTCCAGACATTCACTGTATTTTTTGCACATTTTTTGCAGCTATGATCTTCATCTTATTGGTTTGGATGTGGTAAATTTCTAAGTCGTCATCAATACCATCATCGTCCATATGTTGCAAAGAGGAAATCAGGTGTTTCCAAGGGTAGTGGTTATGAACGTTTTGTGCCATTCCTTTAACAGTCTTCGTTACACTAGGACAATTAATTTTAGACTGGAACATTAGGATATTATTGGTAATATGTATGGGTGAAGATGAAGAAGCTTGTGCCATGGGTGTGTTTATAGTTATGGACAGTGCACTCCTCTTTAAACTTAGTTTTTTCCCTTGCATCCATTAGTTTGTTTGGTTTTCCTCCAACACTTATCTGTTTTCTTTAATTCAGCATCTCACAAACATATTGCACTTTGCACTTTATACAGACATGTGTGTCTTTGGCAACATATTTTGGATGGGCATTTCTTAGGCCGAGTCTCACACGCGCATCTATTACACCAATCTTCAAACGGGCATGAATCCATTTCTAGTAATTGATGGTGGCTAAACGACGAATCATTGTTGGCTGTATCCTGGATCTCATACCTCCCATAGTCACTGCTGTTATTAATCATGTACTTTCCCATTCCTGTCATCACCATGCCGCTTTTCCTGATCACTTCATCCAACGATTCGTCCGCCATATTGTTACTGAAAACATGCACCTTCCCAGCAGCAACTGTGTAGGATACCACATTACAGTTTTGCAAGGTGTTTATGATGCCCCTAAAAAAAATGTACACACTATGTTGATATCTACCCCCAGGGGGAAAGGTTTGCCAGCCAGTGTATGAGCATTCCAAGTGTAGGAGACCCACTTCTTTAAATTGAGCATAGTTTTAAATCAGGCCTTCCTCCACGTCTCATCATCCACCGCCATTAGATCACCAGCGTTAACATTTTCCGTGCTGCTACACCCAGTGTCGATTGCTTAACAAGGGTGGGTGGTTATGCTGGGCGTAAAATACTTATTCTGGAAACTGTTGAGGTGTACCCCACAGGGGAAAATGTTTGACAGCCCATACACTAAATGTATGGGCATTCCAAGTCTAGGAGACCCACTCCTTTAAATTGGCCATAGTTTTTAATCAGGCTTTCTTCCACATTTCATCATCCGCCGCTACTAGATCACCAGCGTTAACGTTTTCCATGCTGCTACAGCCAGTGTCGAAATCCTAACAAGGGTGGGGGTTTTTGCTGGGCATTAAATACTTGTTATGGAAAAGGTTGAGATGTACCCCACAGGGAAAAATGTTTGTCAGCCCAATACACTTAGTATATGGGCATTCCAAGTCTAGGAGACTGGCTCCTTTTTAATGGGACATTTTTTGTTAAGAGGCCCTCCTACATGTTTCTTCCAAGGGGGATTGGGGTTATTGGGGTGCATATGACTTGGTAGCAGGGCAGGCCTTGCAGTCAATGCATAAGAAAACAGAGTGGGAGTACAAAATGAATAATGTAAAGTGGATTTTCCTGTTCCCATCCAGTACCTGGATTCAAAGGTATATTGGGGTGCAGATGACTTGGCAGCAGGGCAGGCCTTGAAGTCAATGCATAAGAAAATGGAATGGGAGTACAAAATGAATAATGTGAAGTGGATTTTCCTGTGCCCATCCAGTATGTCAGTTCAAATGCATATTGGGGTGCATATGACTTGGTAGCAGGGCAGGTTTTGCAGTCAATGCATAAGAAAACAGAATGGGAGTACAAAATGAATAATGTGAAGTGGATTTTCCGGTGGCCATCCAGTATGTGGGTTCAAAGGCTTATTGGGGTGCATATGACTTGGTAGCAGGGCAGGCCTTGCAGTCAATGCATAAGAAGACAGAATGGGAGTAAAAAATGAATATTGTGAAATGGATTTTCCTGTGGCCATCCAGTACGTGGCTTGAAAAGCTTATTGGGGTGCATGTAACTTTGGGGCAAGCCAGGTCTTGCATTCAATGCAACATTTTTTCTGGAAGCCCTCCTCTCTCGTGAAAGGGGTATTGTGGTGCGTTGTAATTCTTGGCAGCCCATCCACTTACTGCATAGGCAATAACAGTTTAGGAGACCCACTGTTTAATAATGGCCCCTTAACCCCTTCCTGACCTTTGACACAGCGTATGCGTCATGAAATTCGGTGCCAATCCGACCTGTGATGCATATGCTGTGTCATGAAAGGATCGCGTTCCTGCGGGTCGGGTGACCGGGGTCACTCAAAGGTCACCCGACCCGCAGGCACAAGACCCTTTGTGCTTCACCACAGGGGGTTGGCTTAACCCCCACGTGGCTACGATCGCTCTGATTGGCTGTTAAAAGTGAAACAGCCAATCATAGCGATTTGTAATATTTCCCCAATGAAATTTGGTGAAATATTACAATCCAGCCATGGGTGATGCTGCAATAGCATCTGCCATGGCTGGACACCGAGATCCAAACACCCCACACCGAGTGACGGCGGCGATCGGCTGCCGCCACCGATTGATGGCGGCGATCAGTCACCGCTGTCACTATATGCTACCCTTCTCCTTGCCTCCGCTCGCCCCACCTTCCGATGCCCTCCCCTCACCTTCCGACCCCCGCTCACCTCCCCCGGTCCTCCGATGTCCCTGGGTCCGTCCCGGCATCTTCATGGGCGCCGTCATCTTGGAAAATGGCGAGCGCATGCGCACTGCGCCCGCCGGCCGTCAGATTTCATGCATTTATTTTGATCACTGTGATACTCTCTTACAGTGATCAAAATAAAAAAAAAAGTAAATAAAAACCCCCTTTATCACCCCCATAGGTAGGGACAAATAATAAAATAAAGAAAATATATATTTTTTCTGTTAGGCTGGGTTCATATTGCGTCCGATAGATGGACTGCGTTACACCGTGGTATAACGCGGTGTAATGCAGTCCGTTATCGCTGCCATTCACCCCCATTTGAGGGCGCATCGCGACACATGCCGTAAAGCGGCATTCGTTCGCGACGTGCCGTCATTCAGTGACGGAGCCTCGGACGCGGGCTGCAGCGTCTGGGCTCTGTCACCACTAGCACAGATGAATCATCTGCTGATTCATCTGCGCTAGCGGGTATAGCATAACGCGATTGCATTATGCTATACCGTTACCATCCCGTCAACGCTATGTGTTGAACGGGCTGGAAAAACGCAATATGAACCCAGCCTTAGGGTTAGGGTTAGAATTAGAGTTAAGGTTAGAACTAGGGTTAGGGTTAGCCTTAGGGTTAGGGTTAGCGTTAGGGTTAGCCTTAAGGTTAGGGTTAGCCTTAGAGTTATCATTAGGGTTAGAATTAGGGTAAGGGTTAGAATTAGGGTTACAGTTAGAATTAGGGTTAGGGTTGGAATTTGGAATAGGGTTGGAATTTGGGTTAGGGTTAGAATTAGGGTTAGGGTTGGAATTAGGGTTAGGGGTGTGTTGGGGTTAGGGTTGTGGTTAGGGGTGTGTTGGGCTGGGTTGGAGTTAGAATTGAGGGGTTTACACTATTTAGGCACATCAGGGGGTCCCCATACGCGACATGGCTCCACCATTGATTCCTGCAAATTTTGCGTTCAAAAAGTCAAACAGTGCTCCCTTTATTCCAAGCCCCGACGTGTGCCCAAACAGTGGTTTACCCGCACATATGGGGTATCAGCATACTCAGGAATAATTGCACACCAACTTTGAGGGTCTAATTTCTCCTGTTACCCTTAGGAAAAAAAATTGGGGACTAAAAAATGATTTTTGCTGAGAAAAAAAATGATTTTTTATTTTTTACGGCTCTGCGTGATAAACTTCTGTGAAGAACTTGGAGATTCAAAGTGCTCGCCACACATCTAGAGGAGTTCCTTGGGGGATCTAGTTTCCAAAGTGGGGTCACTTTGCGGGGTTTCTACTGTTTAGGCACATCATGGGCTCTGCAAACGTAACATGACGCCCGCAGAACCTTCCATCAAGTCGGCATTACAAAACTTCACTACTTCCCTTCCGAGCCCCAATGTGTGCCCAAACAGTGGTTCCCCCCACATATGGGGTACCAGCGTACTCAGGACAAACAGGAAAACAACTTTTGGGGTCCAATTTCTCTTGTTACCCTTGTGAAAATAAAAAATTGTGGGCTAAAAAATCTTTTTTTGAGGAAAAAAAATGATTTTTTATTTTCATGGCTGTGGGTTATAAACTTCTGTGAAGCACTTGAGGGTTCAAAGTGCTCACTACACATCTAGATAAGTTCCTTTGGTGGTCTAGTTTCCAAAATGGGGTCACTTGGGGGGGTTTCCACAGTTTAGGCACATCATGGGCTCTGCAAACGTAACATGACGCCCGCAGACCATTCCATCAAGTCGGCATTGCAAAACGTCACTACTTCCCTTCCGAGCCCCGATGTGTGTCCATACAGTAGTTTTCTCCCACATATGGGATATCAGCGTACTCAGGACAAATTGGACAACAACTTTTGGAGTCTAATTTCTCCTATTACCCTTGGGAAAATAAAAGAATTAGGGACTAAAAGATCATGTTTGTGGAAAAAATATGATTTTTTTATTTTCATGCCCGGGCATTATAAACTTCTTTGTAGCCCTTGGGGGTTCAAAGTGCTCACCACACACCTAGATAAGTTCCTTGCGGGGTCTAGTTTCCAAAATGGGGTCACTTGTGGGGAATTTCTACTGTTTAGACACATCAGGGGCTCTGCAAACGTAACATGACGCCCGCAGACCATTCATCATCAAAGTTGGCATTTCAAAATGTCACTACTTCCCTTCCGAGCCCCAACGTGTGCCCGAACAGTGGTTCCCCCCACATGTGGGGTACCAGAGTACTCAGGACAAACTGTACAACAACTTTTGGGGTCCAATTTCTCCTGTTACCCTTGTGAAAATAAAAAATTGCGGGTTAAAAAAATCAGTTTTTCAGGAAAAAAATTATTTTTATTTTCATGGCTCTTCATTATAAACTACTGTGAAGCACGTAGGGGTTAAAGGTGCTCACCACACATCTGGATAAGTTCCTTGGGGGGTCTAGTTTCCAAAATGGGGTCACTTGTGGGGGGTTTCTACTGTTTAGGCACATCAGGGGCTCTGCAAACGTAACAAGATGCCCTCAGACCATTCCATCAAGTCGGCATTTCAAAGCATCACTACATCCCTTCCGAGCCCTGACGTGTGCCTGAACAGTGGTTCCCCCCTCACATATGAGGTACCAGTGTACTCAGGACAAACTGTACAACAACTTTTGGGGTCCAATTTCTCCTGTTACCCTTGTGAAAATAAAAAATTGTGGGTTAAAAAAATCAGTTTTTCAGGAAAAAAATTATTATTTATTTTCACGGCTCTGCGTTGTAAACTTCTGTGAAGCACCTGGAGGTTCAAAGTGCTCACTGTGCATCTAGATAAGTTCCTTAGGTGGTCTAGTTTCCAAAATGGGGTCATTTGTGGGGAGCGCCAAAGTTTAGGAACACAGGGGCTCTCCAAACACGACATGGTGTCCGCTAACGATTGGAGCTAATTTTCCATTAAAGTCAAATGGCGCTCCTTCCCTTCTGAGCCCTGCCGTGCACCTAAACAGTGGTTCCCCCACATATGGGGCACCAGCGTACTCAGGAAAAACTGGACAACAACTTTTGGGGTCCAATTTATCCTGTTACCCTTGGGAAAATAAAAAATAGCGGGCTAAAAAATCATTTTTGAGGAAAAAAATGATTTTTTTATTTTCACTGCTCTGTGTTTATAAACTTCTGTGAAGCACTTGGGGTTCAAAGTGCTCACAACACATCTAGATAAGTTGCATAAGGGGTCTAGTTTCCAAAATGGTGTCACATGTGGGGTTTTTACACTGTTTAGGCACACAGGGGCTCTCCAAACGCGTCATGTCCGCTAACGATTGGAGCTAATTTTCCATTCAAAAAGTCAAATGGCACTCCTTCCCTTCTAAGACCTGCTGTGACCCCAAACAGTGGTTTATGACCACATATGAGGTATCGGTGTACTTAGAAGAAATTGCCCAACAAATTTTAGGATCCATTTTATCCTGTTGCCCATGTAAAAATGAAAAAATCAATGCTAAACGAAAATTTTTGTTGGAAAAATTAAAATGTCCATTTTTTCCTTCTACATTGCTTTAGTTCCTGTGAAGCACCTGAAGGGTTAATAATCTTCTTGAATGTAGTTTTGAGTAGCTTGAGGGGTGCAGTTTTTATAATGGTATCACTTTTGGGTATTTTCTGCCATATAGACCCTCAAAGTGACTTCAAATGTGAGGTGGTCCCTAAAAAAATGGTTTTGTAAATCTTGTTTTTGTTGTTTTGATTTTCAGAAATCGCTGGTCAAATTTTAACCCTTATAACTTCCTAACAAAAACATATTTGTTTCCAAAATTGTGCTGATGTAAAGTAGACATGTGGGAAATGTTTTTATTAACTATTTTGTGTCACATAACTCTCTGGTTTAACAAAAATTCAAAATTTGAAAATTGCGAAATTTTCAAAATTTTCGCCAAATTTCCATTTTTTTCACAATAAACAAAAAAAATTATCGACCTATATTTACCACTAACATGAAGCCCAATATGTCACGAAAAAACTGTCTCAGAATCGCTAGGATCCGTTAAAGCGTTCCTGAGTTATTACCTCATAAAGGCACACTGGTCAGAATTGCAAAAAATGGCAAGGTCTTTAAGGTCAAAATAGGCTGGATCATGAAGGGGTTAAGAAGATTAATGCCACCTGATGCCCCAGTAAAAATAGGCTCTGTGACTTTGAATCCCTCATTCATAAATGAAACAAGATGTGTCCACTTATGTGTCACACACCACATAGCCAGCTAGGGTTGTTAAATGTTACAATGATATTTCCAAGTAAATGCATTTGTATTGGTTGAAAGCAATGTTAAAGTTGAAAAATGCTTCAAAAACGCTGCGTCTGAACATAGCCCGAGTGGGGGAGGAACATTTTGGTCTGGGGTTAATTATTTTGCCTTATATACAAGTCATTAACCTGGAAAGGATGTACCTTTACATATTTCCCAGCAAAATCTCTTTTGGTTTCGTTTTAGTATGTTTTTTGGTGCACCGGTAAAAATGGCATGAAACTCTGACAACATTGTTTAAAGCTGTGAACTAGGAGTGAGAAATGCTTTCAGGGGGGATCCCCATGATTATTCTCATTTGCACAAGGAAAGACTAGAAGCAATGGGATGAAACTGAATGGGAGGAGACTCAGATTAGATATTAGAAAAAACTTTTTGACAGTTAGGGTGATCAATGAGTGGAACAGGCTGCCACGAGAGGTGGTGAGTTCTCCTTCAATGGAAGTCTTCAAACAGAGGCTGGACAGACATCTGTCTGGGATGATTTAAAGAGTCCTGCTTTGAGCAGGGGGTTGGACCAGATGGCCCAGGAGGTCCCTTCCAACTCTACCATTCTATGATTCTATGATATTCCCGTGTCATTTGAGCAGTGTTTCCTTCATTTTCAGAAGTTCTTAGACCTTAAAAGGACCTCCGAGGGGGATCGCGGTAAAAATGCGAGTATCCAATTTGCTCGACCCGAGCAATGAGCACCCTAGCATTTTAGTGCTCGCCCATCACTACTGCCTACTAGTATTTCTTCTCTCAATTAACCAGGCACTGTAGTTTTTCACAAATCAACAAGACAATGAGTAAGAGAAGCCAGTTGGCACATGACTGTAAGTATGAAAATCACATAGCCATATGACAACCACATAAAACACTTGAGCTGTGTATAGGTCAAACTGAAAGCAGGAACAGTGGTATATCTGGGTTTTTCGGTATCTGCGGCAAAAATTCAATTTGGCGCCCTCCTCACCACTCCAAAGTAGTTGTCATGTGACCACTTATATCCAATTTGCATACTTATCGTAATGTGCCAATGAGCTGCTTTTCCTGATTCTTTCAATGTTCAATAAAATACTACAGCCCCTACTTCCTTCAGAGAAATGGGAAGTATGAAAATTGCATATGAGTGATCATGTGATGTATGCTGAGACCAGCAAGCAGAGTCAAATCCTGACAGTGAGTATATTGCACGCTATTAGGACTGGGATTACTACAGTGTTTAATGTTAAAATTAGGGATTATCCAGATTTGTGATGAAAGTGTGCAACCCTTTTACTTAAGAGATATATAATTAAGAGTGGGCACCACAATATAGATAACAGCTAGGTGCAAACATGCACCAAAAAGTGAATTATAACAAAGAGTAAGAATCGCAATAGTGATGCACACATAGCCCAATACTCAATAAAAAAAAAAATGAGGCAGTTATACGCGTTATATGCGTTGGACTGGTGCAGGCAGGGTGTATGGCATTCCCCGCCTGGTAATTATGACTGAACTTTGATTCTTTACAATTATAATGGATGTGCATGGGTAGAATCATGTGGATATATGGCTTAGAGATATAGTAAAGCACTGCGGTTGAATATAGGATATTTTTTGGTTGTGCATATATATCATATTTAGCACACCTTTCCTTGATTTAGGTAGTGTAACCGTGTAACCTTACTAGTGTTATTTTTATATCTGTAATAGCATATATATATAATTTATGGATTTATCCACGTGTTTGTATTCATGAATATTCCACTTTACCATATTGTTAACGCATATTACCAACCCGGTGGTGGTCCTAATTGAGTAATTGTGCTCATTAGATATCATATTGTCATATATTTCTGCTGCACATTGTCTTTGTATGTTATTGCATGCTTTTAATGGTGTTTTAATTCATTTATTTTGTCTTCTTGGCATTGCTGTTCTAATAAAGCCTATTTTTTATTGAGTATTGGGCTGTGTGTGCATCACTATTGTGCTTCTTTCTTTTTGTTACAACCCTTTTACGTGACTGCAGATTGCGAATTCTCACAGAGTGCACACTGCACACTGACAGGATTCTCCCAAACCGGTGGCAATAGCGGACAGTTACAGTATGTAACCGCAAATATGCAATTTGCATACTTCCGGCCACATTCCAACTAGACATGTCCGGCCTCACTTAATTCACTTGTATTGAGTGAGGCCACACATGTCTAGTTGGCTCATGACTGCATGTATGCAAATTGTAGTGTATTGTGTCAGCAGAACCAATCTTCCTCCCCACTACTCATACTGTGCCTGCAGCATCAATCTCCCCCACTCCTTACACTGTGTCTGTAGCACCAATATTCCCCACTGCTCCTACTGTGTCCGCAGCACTAATCTCCCACCACTCCTCATTGTATCCACACCAATCCCATCCTCGATCTTTATAACATTTCTTCCCCCTCAACAATAAATCTTCAGCTCTAGGGGAGCACTTACCTGATGAATGTTCACCACGTCTATGCGGTGCCAGAGAGTGATGTAAGCAGAGTGGTCAGCTGACCTGATCACTCTACAGATGTCGCTCTTAGGCTGGGGTCGTAATTGCGAGAAACTCGTACGAGTCTCGCACCTCAATACTCGGCACGGCCACCGGCGGTTAAGACCGGAGTGTTCGGCTGCATAGAAATACATGTAGCCGCACACTCCGGTCCCGAGTGCTGGCAGTCAGGGCTTCTATTTTACTTGTACCTAAAAGATGCAAGTATAATTAATTGCAGGGAGTCTGACAGCTGACTCAGAGAATGGCTGAATCCCACTATGGGAGGTGGTAAAATGCTGTCGCCAGGGAGACACCTCGGACCACCACATCAGGCAACCAGACGATATTCCCCTGCCGGCTGTGCCTGAAGCAAATGCCTCGCTCTCCCAGCCCACTCCCTGATACACCCCTGGGCAGGAAAACCTAGGTTTTCCTCATCCTAAAGAACTATTCATAGCAGCTTTGTCATCAATATTTCCTGGGTTACCACCAACCTGTAATTTGATATTTCATCAAATGTATAAGTTGCAATTTGACCTGCAAGCCACTCTCCCCAAAAATCGGCCAGTTGCAAAAGATCATTTTTTTTATTACCAAAAGATTGGTTGTGCAAAGAAGAAAAGCATTGAGCATGTGAGAATCTTTCAGACACTTGGTTAGAAGAGCACATACAGTATATTATGCCCACACTGTGCATAAGGAAATTGAAATTCTTGCAAAGTATTCAATAACCATAACTACATGTAACATGCAGTGTTAGTCTCTGCATGATTCTGTTGTGCAGTTCAGGGCAAAAAATTTTTTATCAACTATGAGCTGTAATGCACTGAAGCAGAAACAAACCAAATGGAAAATCTTCTGCCTTTTGGTAAAGCGACATTTCACCAGTATTTTCACTTTTACTCGATGGGTTTTGGCTCATCTCTCTTTTCTGAAGATATGGTAAACAATATTGGTGGATATCAGAGTATAATTTCCAAGAAGTGGACTATTAAGAACATTTTCTAATCACTTGGTTTCTGTATGGCTGAAAGCCAAAGGGTAGTAAAGAAAATACAGCCCACTGGGCAAAACAAGAAAACAAACCAAAATGGTGGCAGAACAAGCACAGTCCTGTGTGCGGGGTTCCTCCCGCTCACGGCTGGCAGAACACACACTGTTCAGTTCTCACGTCCATGCAGCACTTTCCTGGAATGCTCCTTCTCCAGGCTCACACACTGAACACTGAGAGTTTTTCCCTTCAGCCATTTAAGCCTAGACCATGTGACTCCTCAATCACGTGACTGATCACATGACTGTGACATCACCAAAGTCCTGTCAGCACACACTGATGCCATCTCTGTAGGTGGAGACATGGGGGGGACACTCTCCCACCTGCTCTATGAATGTCCCCCTAAAAACCAGCCCATAACATAACTTAACCCTCGCAACACTTACTGGGCTGGAGGAAATACAACTCTGGATTTTATATCACTGATGCCTTTAGGCATAGTGAAACATATCTTCCCTCTATTAGCAGTGACTCTGTCACAATAGATAGATAGATACATACATACATAGATAGATACATATATATTAGATAGATAGATACATACATACATAGATAGATACATATATATTAGATAGATAGATACATACATACATAGATAGATACATAGATATTAGATAGATAGATACATACATACATAGATAGATACATAGATATTAGATAGATACATACATACATAGACAGATACATAGATATTAGATAGATAGATAGATAGATAGATAGATAGATAGATAGATTAGATAGATAGATAGATAGGTAGATACATACATAGACAGATACATAGATATTAGACAGATAGATAGATAGATAGATAGATAGATAGATAGATTAGATAGATAGATAGATAGATACTAGATTACAGAGCGCTAATCTGTGAAAACCTGTCTATGAAATAGTACTGTATGACGTTTTTTGTGTTTTCCCTCTTTTTAATACAAATGTAGAATTTCTGCTTATAAACATATATAACTAAAATTGTTTTCACTTTACACGTTTGTCATAAACATAAATAAGGAAGGATTCCACTCACATCCATATTCAAAGCATGCATTCTCTAGAGAAAAACTATATTGCAGGATATGGTTTAATCAATTCAAATCAATATTTAGGAGGTATGGGGACCATAAATACTTCTTCTTTATTAATACAATTAAATAGAAAAACATGGGACAAAAGATCGGAAAGAATTGGATAAAATCTATTCTCCTGTTGGAGTGCCTAATTCTCCCTAATAAATATTGTGTAGATGAAAGGAGACTTTCAGCTTGAAATATTCTAAATAGTGATTTGTGCACACTGAGAATGTTACTGCTCTCTTAGGATTTGCTTTGACACTCATTAAGTTTTTCTCTGGCAGGTTTCTAGTTGTGGGAGCAATAAGGCTTTATAAACTGACTTACAGCACAATATACTAGCTGAAATATGAGATCAACATTGCTAGCTCTACAAAAGTGACAACACAATAAGTTAACTCGCCTGGCAAACCATGTGATAAAATATGTAAATATGTACATAAAGATGTTAGGCTAGAAAGAATTGCCACTCTGATTTCATGAAGGTGCATCTGTTGTTTGGTGAAATCTATTTTAACCCATTATTTGATACTCATTGAAGGTTAGACCCATATAAATAATGTATATTACTTTTGAGCAAGCATCTATTAAAGAAAGAAATGTATGTATAAATTTAGTTGAATTGTTAAACGTCTAAAATGACAAGTGTAGACAAAAATTGGGTCCGCATCCAGGGGCTTTTTATGTATGGGACAAAAACTATAACTTTTACTATATGTAGATAAAAAGGTGCAGAGCGTAATGGCAACCATATCAATATGCCTCTGACTACTTAAAAACTCTATGGAGTGAATGAGAACTCTATTCAACACAATTACTCTTAATATAATACATAACTGATACTTATTCATTTTTCTAAAGTAAACCCCTTCATGCCAAAGCCTGTGTTAAACTTCCTGAACAGGCTAAATTTTTCAATTCTGATCAGTGTCACTTCAAAATATCCTGGGAATTCTGAGACTGATTTTTCACGACACATTGTTTTTCATTATAATAGTAAATTTAGGTTGATATTATTTGCATTTTTTATGAAAAAAATCACAAATTTGAAATTTTTTTTAAAAATGTGCAATTTTTTAACTTTGAATTTTCTTGCCCTCACAGAAAATAGTCACACTACACAAGATAATTAATAAATAACATCTACCACATGTCTACTTTATGTCAGCAACATTTTTTGAACTTCTTTTGTAATGAAAGTAGAAGGGTTAAAAAATCAGCAGTAATTTTTCATTTTTGCTATGAAATTTACAAATCTATTTTTTTATGACCACTTCACGTTTAAAGTGACCTTGAGGGTCCTAGTCTCAGAAAACTTCTAAAAATGGCACCCCTCACAGTATTTAAAACAGTATTCAGGAAGTTTGTTATGCCTTCAGGTGCTTCACAAGAATAATAGCAAAGTGGAAGAAAACAATGAAGAATTTATTTTTCACTAAACTGTTGTCAAAGTTCCAAATTTTTCATTTTCACAAGGGTAACAGGAAAAAATGGACTATCCAATTTCTTGTGCAATTTCTGAATAGTCTGCTTATGCCCTATGTGTAAGGGAATACTCTTGTTTGGGCACACAGTAAGGCTCAGAAGGGAAGGAGTGCTATGTCACTTTTCGTGCTCATATTTGACAGGAATAGACTACGGACCCCATGTCGCGTTTGAAGAGCCCCAAGGTGCAAAAGCAGCAAAACCCCCCACAAGTGATCTCATTTTGAAAATTACACCCCTCAAGAAATTTATCTAGGCATGTGGTTAGCATCTTGGAACCACGGGTACTTCACAGAATTTTAAAACATTGGAGTGTGAAAATTTAATACTATGTTTTTTCCCCTCAAAATGTTGTTTTAGCCACATTTTTTCAGTTTCATAAGAGTAACAGGAGAAAATGGACCATCCAATATGCTGTTCAATTTATCCTGAATACACTGATGTCCCAAATGTGCTTTAGCCCCATTTTTTCAATTTCACAAGAGTAACAGTAGAAAATGGACCATCCAATATGTTGTTCAATTTATCCTGAATATGCTGATGTCCCAAATGTGGGGGGAAAACTACTGTTTGGGCACACAGTAGAGCTCCAAAAGGAAGTATTGCCATCTTTACTTTCAAGCCATACTTTGCTCGTATGGCTTGCAAGTACTATGCCGCATTTGTAGAGCCCTTGTACTGGCAGTAGAACAGTGACCCCCCATAAATTACTCTATTTTGGAAACCATACCCATCAAGAAATTCATCTGGGGGTGGGATGAGCATATTCAAACAGGTGCCTCACAGAATTTTTAACATTGGGACGTGAATATAAAAAATTACATTTTTTGCATGAAAATGTACTTTTAGTCCCAATTTTTCATTTTCAGAAGGAATTATAGGAGGAAGTGGACCCCAACATTTATAAAGCAATTTCTTCCTAATGCTGAAATACATAACATGTGATGGGAACTACTCTTTGTACACACCGTAGGGCTCAGAAGGGAAGTATTGCTATTTGACTTTTGGAGCACAAATTTAGCAGTAATAGTTTGTGAGCAACACTTGCAGAGCCCTTGAGGCGACAGAACAGGAGAAACCGTGACATCTGACCCCAGTTTGGAAATTACACTCATCAAGGAGTTCATGGCTCCCCCGTCTCTGTCATTGTATGCATGGTTTCCCTGTTCCTGTCCTTATATGCATGGCTCCTTATCCCCTATCTTTGTATGCATTGCTCCTTATCCCCTATCCTTGTATGCATGGTTCCTATAAAAAAAGAAACATCCTACTTACCTTGCCTGCGCGCCCTTGCTGCATCTCATTCCGGTGCCAGCAGCTTTTCTTGACAAGCGATCATGTGGCCCCGCTCATTAAGGTAATGAATATTCACTCCACGCCTATGGGAGTGGAGAGGCATGAATATTTATTACTTTAATGAGCGGGGCCAGATGATCGCTCGGCCAGAAGAGCTGCTGGCGCCAGAACGAACGAGATGCAGCGAGGGCGCGCAGGGAAGGTAAGTAGAATGTGTGTTGGAAGCCGATGGCTGCGGCTGTCATTGTGCGCTATTACAGAGAAATAAATATTAATTTCTCTTTAGTAGCTGCACAGGTTTTAGCCACAGCTCCTGGCTACTGCCTCTGTGACCCGCTGCTCCGCCGCTCCTCCTCTCCACCATCTTTATGGAATAATTGACTCGTATATAAGCCGAGGGGGGCATTTTTAGCATAAAAAAATGTGCTGAAAAACTTGGCTTATACATGAGTATATATGGTACTTCTTTTTCAGGATATAACCACAGAGAAAGAATGCCAGTGCGAGTTTTCAAGAGTCTCTATCTCTATTTCAGGAGTCCGTATTCGAAGTTCAGCATCAGACTCTAGGTGTTCGGTATGGCCCTCAAAATTTACAGTTTGGGTTCGCTCATCTCTACTTGTTATCACTATTAAAAGCATTGACAAGCCCCCCATGTACATCCAGTGTATCATGTTAACCAATTTAACAAACAAAAGAAAAAAAGAAGAAAAACCCTTAAACATGAGATATGATTTCAGTGGGTGTTTGGCACTCGACACCCTCTCAAACAGCTGTAAACAGCTCCACCGTTGGCTGACTTTAAACTCATGGAATGAAGCTGCAGAGCACAGCTCCATTCAGTGTGTAGTGACCATTGCTAGGTAATGCAGAACAGCTACTTGTATTTTAAGCAATGAAAAAAAACAGTTTTAGAGAGTTCATTCATTTGAAATATTTGTGCCTTACAATATTTTATTTTTAGTTTTAAACATGGAATGGAAAATCATGGGCTGAGGAGGAGATTCTATACATATATTTGAAAAGAACTGTAGCAGCAATTGGAACTTGAATAATGCGCTTAATTTTTTGAACCATATATAAATCCCGACACGCAGGTGAGACTCCTATTGGCCAACCCTGTTTCACGTCAACACTTGCTTTCTCAAGGCTCCTTGTTGCCGCAGTTGTCCGGATTTGCTGGGTCATTTGCCCCGCAGTACTGGTGGGAAATCTAATATTTACTTATGAGGAAGTGATTCTGCTGATACTTCTCTTTCTGTTTTATACATTTCCACATACTACTGATTTGTGCAAAAAGTTATTATACTCCCATCCCACCGCACTTCTGCTTATTTTGGTGGAGCGTCTGAAACTGGTTTGAAAATTTCAAAAGTCACAATTTGTTTGTGTAACCTCAATTGTTTTAAAACTTGAGACTTTTCAAAGTTGCTTCTGTAAAAAAATACAGGAGGGTAAAGATAATTGAAATTCTATAGCATGATGTAATGAAATTTAGAATAGAAAATAATCTTTTTATTAATATGAATGCCAATGTTAACTACGACTGGAACTATAATTGACGACTGGAAAATTATTGATACGTTTCTGGTGTGTCTTCGTCTGTCATTGATCAGCTCTATGTACATGTGTATATTGCCTAGGTTTGCAAACACTTCTCTAATTAAGGTTCGGAGAATGTGGTAATGTTAGTGTTGTCGCTAGGATTACATTTGGAAACTTAATACAGTACTTCACCTGCAGTTATATGGAACTTGCTAATGAAACTCCCTCGCTGCTTTAGCCTTACTGCCAATGCCAGTTTCTACCAAACTTGAGTTTGGGCATGCTGCCATATTAACAGAAGGGGATAATTATGTGAAGCTAAAAGGCTGTGTATATTCAAGTGCATTTGTTTATTGTGTGCCTTCCAGCTGGGAACTTCTAAACAGCTGTCTGTTCTCGATGCGTGAACCATGGGTTCACTAGATGTTAAGAAGCAAAAACACTTCAGTCTATATTCACTTAAAGTTAAAAAAAAATCAACAACAACTATATATACACACATTACATGAAATCATAGATAATAACACATAAATTCTACAGTAAACAAAATTACTCCTGATACATTATTCATTGTCTATAAACTACTTTTTTTTATTTTCACATAAACGTGTTTACTTATAGTAAAATATTGCATTGCATTGTCTGTGGATGTTCCTTTTGATAAGATCTCATTAGATCCCTTAGTTCTCTTAAAAGTAAATTCTAAGTAACATAAAAATCCTATTTTAAGAAAAAAAGCATTGCCAACATCTAGACATGCATCATTAACATATGTTTCTATGTTAAATGTATTTTTCATGTTATCTTGAATATGAAAAACAATGAGATATATTTCCACGTTTTGTACTGCCCACTGATCCTTTACAATAACCTGACAAGTTATGTTCTCGCAAATATAATTTTTCTTCTGCTGTACACAATGAGAACAGGAAACAACAGAACAGACTATGAAAGGTTACTCTTACTATAAGGCCACGTTCACATGTTCAATATTTTGGTCAGTATTTTACATCAGTATTTGTAATCAGAAATCAGGAGTGGAGCAGCAAGTAAAAGTAACATGTCACCCCTTCTGCATATTTACCCACTTCTGGTTTTAGCTTACAAATACTGATTACTGAATTTATGAACGTGGCCTAAAGCTGGCTATAACACAGGATCACTCTACTCACTATAAGTGATTGTCACAGCTCACATCCTTTCTCTCCCTGTGCCTGTCGCAAGACTTACAACACTTTGATATAGAGGTGAAATCTAGTTTTCAACCATATATTGTGCATTTATTCAGTTTGGGAATCCTCAGCTCTGCACTGCTGTGTTGCCTTGACCCATCCTATCATTTTGCTGCTGTGGTGATCATGGTGTACAGCACGTATTCCTGGCTATTTACGCCTGGTGAAGCTGTGCCTGTGAGAAGGAAGAGGAAGAGAGTGGAATTACTCACTGCTGATAGTCTACCACAGTTCAAGGACATAGTATACTCAGCATATTGTGTGCTACCACCTATTTACCATTATCATCAGAACCAGCAGTTGTACTTGAGTGCAGGCCACTGTCAGCAGTCTCATGTTAACCTTGACAGTACGTGTTGGCTTGTCGCTTTTAATGACTAGTGTTTGAATTATAATACATGAGGCATGTCTGAGTCTCATAGACTTGCTTTGGCTCACATACTTGAGCTACTTGATGCTGTTGTGTAACATGTGAACAAATTGTTTTTTGCACTGGCTTGCTGGAGGAGGAAGGGCAAGATTAGATGTGCTTATTTGGATATTGAGCATTGTTAGAGGTGTGGGCTGAAAAAAAT
Source organism: Oophaga sylvatica (assembly GCA_033576555.1). Classification (NCBI taxonomy): domain Eukaryota; kingdom Metazoa; phylum Chordata; class Amphibia; order Anura; family Dendrobatidae; genus Oophaga; species Oophaga sylvatica. The sequence continues at coordinate 452,788,424 of JARQOD010000002.1, read as the reverse complement.
AACAAAAATTGCCAGCAAATTCCTCTTTCCATTCATTAAAAGTCTGGAGTTAATGATTATTGGGATACTTTGATTCATACAATTATTATTTTTTTGGACCTCATGGGTCACTAACTATATAAATATCTGTGTTGTGTCTAGAAAAAGTGCTCATTGTGGTCTGCTCAGAATGGAGTAAGTAACTATATAGAATATCCTGATTTAAATGTTGCCAATTTATGGTGCAAAAAGTCATACATTTGTCAACATGTCACAAAAATTTCTCAAAAATAGCTAGCAAACTTTAAATAACCATATAGGTGGACTGAAGTGTATTTGTGAAAAATTTTGCAACTTTCCAAAAAGTTGCAAAATGATGAATCAGCCCAAGACATCTGGACAACTTAAACTACGCAAACAATTGCAAACTAAAAAAAGCAAACATATCAAATTAACTTTATAGAAGATGTAAATCAAAAAAAGAATTAGGCACAAACAAAAACCAGGTGAAAAGCATCAAAAATAATTTAAAAAAAGGCGGAAAAGCAGTATTGCCAAATGTCTACAATCAGAGATTTACCATGGATCTTTTTGTTTTGTATTGCTATATTCTCCTGCATGTTTTGATGACTGGAATGTGTCTTTTAAGACCAAAGCAATTGTCTCATAACTTATACACCATTTTACCCTTTGGTCTTGTAACAACTTTATATCAAGTAGATGTCAAAACCCTTTCATGAAACAACTGTAAATATCCTGAATAAAATTTTAATAAGTAAAATTGAATGTCATACATTTCCCTAAAGCAGAGATGTACAAACTTTTTGGAGGCTACATTATCCAACTAAACCTTTTCCAAACACTACAATAAAAAAGTGATACACTGGAGACATGTCTGATGTCTGGAAAATAGGTACCATTCTCCTTCATTTGGCCCATCAAATAGGAGGAGACCATGAATAAATGCAGCTTCCTTCAACAGAGAATATAGGATTTGCAAAAACAATCTAGTTGTGACACTGAGCCTCTTCTCATGGACAAAGCAAAAGAATGATCAAACTGCCAAGTCAGAATTCAGGCAACAAAGGTCAGAGGCAAAAGGGCAATACAAAAAATGGTCAAAAGGCACAGTCTGATGTCAGGCAACAACGATCTGAATAGCTGAACACAGAGCACAAGGCACGCATACCACAGAGCAAAGCTAAGACTGGCAATGGTCTGACCATTATCAGCCAGCTAAATAGCCAGATAATCACCCAGAATGGGTGACACCTGGAGAAAACCAAGAAAGACCTGTCAGATTGGGCAACAGAATAGTCTCACATAATACTGACAACCCAAGACACCGCTGATTCGATAGGGTTGCTGAACTGTCACTCACTATGCCCCTGGGAATCAGTTGTGGAGTGGTGGATGTGGAAAGGGAAATTACTTAAAGGGATTCTGTTGTGGGGGGGTGAACTAAGGTTCTTGCACCCCTCTACAAATGGGGACTGGGCACTGACTTGAAATAAAAAATCTTGAACCAGGAGGCCGAGGTCCAAGTGGAGATGGAGGTTGATGTGGGGAGTATGAGGCAGCCAACACAGTTTTTGTGTTATATTTGTTATTTTTAAATTTTTTATATTTTTTTAATTTTCAAGGGGAGCTAATGGAATTAATAGAGAATAACATACAAAACCAAACCTTTTATTTTGAACCAGGAGGCCACATGTCCAAGTTGAGGATGAGATTCAAGTTGTGATTTAGGTATAACAATCCAAGTAGGAGGTAGCTAACACTTTTTTTTTAATTATTTTTAGTTATTTGACTATATATATATATATATATATATATATATATATATATATATATATATATATATAATGAAAATAACAGAAATTACAAACAAAAACAAGGTATTATCTTGAACCAGGTGGTTGAGGTCCAAGTGGAGGATGAAGAGGAAGTGGAGGTGGATGTGGCATAGGTTGAGGAGGTAGCCAACACCTTTATTTATTTTTTTTCTAATGGGGAGGCCACAAAATTAAACAAATAACAAATAGAGTCTAACCATGGCTGGGTTCGGCTGGTATAGTTATCTAGTCAGCCAAAGATATGGACAAGTCCTTTGTGATCCATGCCTGGTTCATTTTAATGAATGTGAGCTTGCCCACATTGGCTTTGGATAGGTGGATGCGCCTGTCTTGTGATGACACCTCCTGCAATGCTAAATACACAATCAGACAGTATACTTCCCTCAGGGCAGGCCAGGACCTCCAAGGCATAAAGGGCAAACTCAGGCCACGTGTCTAACCCAAAAGTTAAATGGGGCGGACCCATAAGTTATAATGTGGAGACATGTGAACAGGTATTCCTCCACCATGTTGTGGAAATGCTGCCTCTTGATGATATGGACTGTAGCATTGGTGGGGCAGAATGTTGTGGTGTGCGGAGTAATTGTTTAAACATTTAGGTCATGCTAACCCTGCCTTCCAAGGTTCTGGCTGTGCCCCAGATGCTTTTGTAACTTCCTCCTCCGCCTCTACTTTGTTCTTCCACTGAGCCCTCTGCTGTCAGGTGGGAAAGCCATCAATAGTTTCTCTGCCAGCATGTGCTTGTATTAATGCATTTTGCGATCTTGGTAAAAAGAAGTGACATAAGGATGGTATGTTGTTTCTGTAACGGGAATCCAGCAGGGTGGCAACCCAGTAAGCAGAACTGGCAATAATACTGGCATCTCTGCAGTCATTGCGTGGGCACAGTAGCATGTATTGGCTCATGTGTGCCAGGCTGCCTAATGTCAATGACAAGCTGTACTCAGTAGGAGTTGTATGGTCTGGATCCTCTATATCCCCCCAGTCCATGCTTGAGAATTGCCCCTGAGCAGCTTGGAGTGTCACCCTGCTCAAAAAATGGTTCCTCTATGTCCTCTTCCTCCAAAACTGTCCTTTGGTTGGACCATTGCATACCAAACCGCTGTGGATACAGGAACCTACCCTCTGAGTCATGCGTGGATGACAAGCCTGATACAGGTGTGAATATTGCCTGGTCCTCATGCTCCTCTTCCTCCTGTACCAACACCTCATCCATAATTGCCTGAATGTTTTTTTCAAGCAGACATAGAAGTGGGACAGTAACACTAATAATGGCATCATGAATGTTTGCCATGTTAATGGAATATTCAAAGCAGCGCAACGCATGGAGACCCACTCATTGGTGGTGAAGGGGTTCCACCGAGCGACTGGTGCAAGCGTGCTGCAGCGGAAACTTCACTATTGCCTGCTGCTGCTTACACAGCCTTCTGCCTCTGTCCCTGCCATAACTACATTGACCCAGTGGGCTATTAGGGAGATGTAATGTCCCTGCCTGTGCTTACTAGTCCACATATCTTTTGTAACTGACCTTGCCAGTGATGCAATTGAGGAGTGCACATCTTATTTGGTCAGAAATATGTGTGTGCAGGGCAGGGATAGCCCACCTGGCAAAGTAGTGGCGGCTGAGAACAATGTATTGTGGGATAGCCACCGACATCAGTTTTTCACAACTGGTGCTCTCCACGAGCAGGAATTTCAGAATTTCAAATGCCAGAAATTTAGAAATGATGACATTCAGGAACATAGGTCGTGAGTGGTTAGAGTGAAATTTCCTCTTTCTCTTGAGGGTTTGGAGGATGTAGAGCTGAAAACTTCCATGGGATGGTGTAGACATGGTCAGTAACACTGCTGGTGGTGGTGCTGCTGTCACACCCTCTCTTTGCAGAGAGGTAGGTGGCCCTGTTGAAAATGACTGAGACTAAGAGGCCAAGAGCAGGGCAAAAGAATGAACAAGAGGAGGCTTAGATTTGTCATGCTATTTAAGAAGTGCACCTCATGTTAGGATTTGATATGTCTGATCATGCAGGTGATGCTCAGGATTTGAATATTTATGCCTCGAGGCTCTGATGGCACAGTGTGTTAGGGTCTGCGAAATGCACCAAATATAAGATGTAAGAGGTGCGTTCGCAGCCCGGGGTCCACCGTGCAGGCGGAGCCTGCTGCTAGTAAGATGGCGCAAGAAGCGAACTCTGTTATCCGCAGAGTCGCCAAAATAAACGCCGTAACACGCTGTGGCAATATGTGCGAATTCTGTTATTCCACAGAGCCGCTAGAAGGAGTGCCAAAGCGCTATATGGCGATGTGTGCGAACTCAGTTAACACCACTGAGTCGCAAAGTAAACACCCTAGGGCGCTGTCTAGCGTTGAAAGCGAACCCTGTTGCGTCAGAGCCGCTGAGACAGACATCTGTGTCCTGTTAGGCACCCAGGTACACAGTTGACTGCTAAGCGAACATAGAAAGTGATCATGCGCTAATGTCCTCGCGGGAGTCACCCGCAATCTATGGCGTCTGAACGCCAGGCCCTGAATACGGCAATCAAACTCCTCACCGGTTATGCCGGTAATCTAAGGCATCTAAGACACCGACCCTGACCAGCTAGCATACCAAGCTCCTCACCGATTAGGTCGGTATTGTAATGGTGTATTTCAGCCGCCCTAACCACACACACAGGACCTTCCTGAAGGACCAATAGGAGAAGCAGCTGTATCTGAGCATGGACTCCTGATCTCCAATGGGAGATCTTGCCCTGGGCATGCTCAGATGAAGCAACAAAGGACTTAGTCCCAAATATGCCTGCTCCAACACTGGTTGCAGCAGCAAGTCTCTGCACAGTACTGGGCCGGGCAAGACGCTGGGACCGACGTCTCTGCTGAGCAGGAACAAGTGCGGCCGGAGAAGGATGGGGGATCGAGATTCCCCTTGTGCAGGAGTGGGAACTCGAACCCTAACACAGCGTGCAAATGACCTGCTGATGATTAAGATTCTTAGGTGCCAATTTAACACTTTCTGCATCCAGGTCACCAGAGATAGCAAAGTTGCCTGATCATGCTCAGAGCTAACACGGTACCGTGGCTAACACGATACTAAGATATAAATCTTTACTGTATCAGAGCATGATCAGCAACTTTGTCAGTGCAGTGCTGACAGTTTGCAAAGCATAGTGATGCTCCTGCACCTCTATGCTATAAAAGTGATCAGTCTGCAAAAAATGAAAGTAAAAAAGTTAAACAAAAGTTTTTTAAAAAAAAGTGTAAAAATGTTAAAAAAATAAATGAATAATAAGAAAAAAAATCTAAATATTTGGTACCCATAAATAAGTATTTTTATGAAAAAATTATGTAAGCAATAAAAGTACACCTATTTGGTATCGCCACGTCCCGCTCTATAAAACTGTCCCACTATTTAATCCCTTTAGTAAACACCATAAAAAATAAATAAAAAACAATGCAAAAAACAATGTTTTATCATCTTACTGTTGAACAAAAAGTGGAATAAAACGCAATAAAAAAGATGAATATAAATAAACATTGTACTGCTGCTGAAAACGTCATCTTGTCCCACAAAAAACAAGCCATCATACAGCTCCATCAGCACAAATATAAAAAAGTTATAGCTCTCAGAATAAAGCAATGCAAATTAATATTTTTTTCTATAACAAATTTTTTTGTTTAAAAGCACCAAAACATAAAAAAACTATATAAATGGTGTATCGCCATAATTGTACTGACTTGAAGAATAAAGCTTCCTTATCAATTTTACCACACATGGAACAACATAAGCCAACCAAAAAATTCCTGAATTGCTGGTTTTTGATCATTCTGCCTCACAAAAATTGGAATATAAAGCAAATAAAAAAATGTCGTGTGTCTGAATATGGTACCAATAAAAACGGCAACTCAACCTGCAAAAATCAAGCCCTCACATGACTCTGTGGGCTGAAATATAGAAAAATTATAGCTTTCAAAATATGGTGATGCCAAAACTAGCTTTTGCAATAAAAAATGTCTTTTAGTGTGTGAGAGCAACCAAACATAAAAACCCGATATATATCTGGTATTGCTGTAATCGCAGAGACCCGAAGAATAAAGTAATCTAATCACTTATACACAAAGAACGGCATAAAAAAATAAAACTAATTCTTCACTTGATGTTTGGTTTATTCTGCCTCCCAAAGATCATAGTAAGGCTCGGTGCACATTTATCCTGCACTCTGCACTGAGCATTTACACTGGGGTTTCCATGTAAATCTCTGAAATATGTGATTCAGACGGATCCCCCTTTTTTGTCAGCAAGTTATAAGGGTTAAAAGTTGACCAGCAATTTCTCATTTTTACAACAAAATTTGCAAAACCATATTTTAGGAACCACCTCACATTTGAAGTGATTTTGAGGGGTCTATATGACAGAAAATACTCAAAAGTGACAGCATTCTAAAAACTACACCCCTCAAGGTACTCAAAACCACATTAAAGAAGTTTATTGACTCTTCAGATGCTTCACAGAAATTTTTGGAATTTGGAAGGAAAAAATAAACATTTACTTTTCTTTCACAAAAATATTACTTTTTACTTTTGCAAGGGTAACAGGAGAAAATAGACCATACAATTTGTTTTGCAGTTTCTCCTGAGCATGCTGATACCCCATATATATGGTAAATCTACTGTTTGGGCACATGGCAGGGCTCAGATGGGAAGGAGCACCATTTCACTTTTTAAATGTAAAATTTGCTGGCATAATTAGTGAATGCCATGTCATGTTTGGAGAGCCCCTGATGTGCCTAAACAGTGGAGACCCCTAAAAAGTGACACCATTTGGAAACTAGACCCCTTATGGAATTTATCTAGATGTGTATTGAGAACCTTGAACCCACAGGTGCTTCACAGAAGATTATAACGTTAAGTCGTGAAAATAAAAAAAATCACATTTTTCTCAGATGCATCTTTTTTCAGCTCCAAATTTTGTATTTTGTCAAAGGCAAAAGGAGAAAATTGACCCCAAGGTTGGTTATGCAATTTCTTCTGAGTTCATCGATGCCCCATATCTGGTTGAAAAATACTCTTGAGGTACAGTGCAAAGCTCAGAAGGGAAGTAGTGTCATATTAATTTTGCTGCACTTGTTTGAGGGTGCCATGTTACATTGGCAGAGCCCCTGAGGTGCCAGAAAAGCAGAACCCCCCACAAGTTACCCAATTTTACCAATTAAACCTCTCAATGAATTCATCTAGAGATGAAGTGATTATATTGACACTGCAGGTGTGTCACAGACTTTTATACCATTGGGTAGTGTAGAAAAAATAATTTACATTTTTACCACCAAGATTGTTTGTTACCATACATGTGGGTGCTAAATGTGGTTTAGCCACACTGGGGCTCAGAAGGGAGCGAGGGCGGGCAATTGAATTTGGGATTGGAGAATTTGCTGAACTTGTTTTGGAGGGTTATGGAGCCATTTCACTTTTCCAGAGCCTTTGTGCTACCAGTTATGTGGAAGCCCCCTATATTTCCATTAACAGTTGAAAGATCTGAGTGAGGACTTGCTTTTTTGAGAATTGAGTTGAAGCTTTTATTGGGAACATTTTACATAACATTTGGGATCACTTTTATTCGGTGCTCTATGCTGACCACTTACTTTGGGGTTTCCATCTATATCTCTGAGTGACGTGATTCAGGTGAAATCCCTGAGTGATCCATTCATTATAATGTGGCAGCAGATTTTCTCTGGACTCCGTCTGGCCTCTGTTCAGAGGTGTCCTTTTCAGAAGTGCACAAAACTGTGGCTGACGGCACTTTTATGCAATCCTAAAAAGAGGGACACCGCTGGATCACAGGTCCTATGGCGTCCATAGTGTCTCCATGTGCCTCATTATAGGGGATTTTCTGTCTGAATCATGTATTTCAAAGATTTACATGGAAACCCTGGTGTAAGCGCTCAGCATAGTGCACAGGAAAAATGTGCGCTGAGCCTCACTGTGATTTTGGGAGGCAGAATGAAAAAATCAACAGCATGTGAAGAATTGATTATATTTATTTTTTACGCCATTCATGTGGTGTAAGTGATTAGGCGACTTTATTCTTCGGGTCAGTGCGATTACAGTGATACCAGATTTATATCAGGTTTTTATGTTTGGCTGCTGTCACACACTAAAAGATGCTTTTTATTGCAAAAACTAGTTTTTGCATCACCATATTTTGAGAGCTATAATTTTTCCTTCAGTTATCTGAGGGCTTGTTTTTTGCGGGATGAGATGACGTTTTTATTGGTATCATTTTTGGGCACATGACATTTTTTAATCGCTTTCTATTCTGATTTTTGGGAGACAGAACAAACAAAACCCAGCAATTCAGGAATTACTTTTTTTTTATATATATATATACAGTTCTGCGTGTAGCAAAATTAGTAAGACAACTTTATTCTTTGGGTCAGTACGATTACAGTTCTACCATCTCAGGGAGGTAACTTAAATACGGTAAGTTACTTCTCAGAAGGGAAGCAAAATGGATTATGCACACACGAGTGCTAGAAGCAACAGGTCTGAATGATAGAATTGATATGTCTGTGTTTTTATAATTGTTTTTTCTGCAATCACTAGATCGTGATGTGTTTCACAATGTGCTCACTTTTTAACTTTGTTTTGTTATTTTGTTTTTTGTTTTTTTGCTTGTTTGTCTATTGTATAGTTGGGCAATTTCACTGACTTGCTCGTGTGTGGGGGAGAAGGCGTGACTAGGGGAGGTACCTTACTTGTGTTCGGTACATTTCCCTGTCATTTCCTCCTCAGTGTAGGACCCGTAGAAGCGCATGGTGTGCGAAATGGGCCGTCGTCCACGTTCCACGTGCAACTCCCCTGCTTGATATGTTTTAACTGATCCAATAAATTGGATTTTATGGGACGCTGAGTGCCACTGGATACTTCTTTCTACATGGAACTACTTCTGACTTGCTTCGTTGAGCTGGCACCCGTGATCCTGGGCACATTTATCTACAGTCTCATACATCCGAGCACAGGTGCATTTTTACAGGTGTAGAAGTAGTGCGGATCTCTTTTCTATTTGTTGGAATTGTTTTCTCTTCACGATTGGGCACACTGCTTTAATCACCTCCACTTAGCACCAGTTTTTGTGGATTGCCTTAATTGTGCATTGACTCCATTATGGAGTCTGAAGCTTCGCCTTTAAATAATGGTTTGCAAGCAAGACGGAGAGAACGTGGACAACTATTTTTTTAGACTGTGAGCAGCATGATGTAAAATAATCGTTGAGCACTAAAGCATTGGAGCACAAGCTTTCTGGGCTTGCAGAACGTGAAGTGAATTTATTCTGGACTAATAATTCATTAAAATCATATGTTGACTGTAAAAGTTCCTCGTGGATTAAGGGTTTTTAAAGATATTTCACACTTTAAAGATAATAAAGAATTCGCTACTGAATGGGAAAATTTTTTTTTTAAATGTTCACAGGATTTGTTGAACTTAGTACTTAAATACAACATTAAGAATTATGATGATATGAAAACAAAAGAAGAGTTGAAGAGTAGACTGACGGACAATCAGTGGTCACTCTTCAATAAAAAAAATTGGACAGAACACTGGTACCCATTCAGATTGAAATTAAGCAGAGAAAATGCAACAAATTTATAAGAGATAAGGGGGATTTTGACTCAGGACAAGCCTTCGCCTGGAAAAAAAATAAACAGTCTCATAAGAATAATAAATCATATATATCCAGAGGCACTTATAATAAAAGAATCAAGAAAGATTTTTTGACTACAGACTCTGATTTGAGCGCAAACAAAGATGGTTTGACCCCTAATAAACCTTCCACTTCCTCCCATTTGAAGTCATCTGACATCTGTGGGTGTACAGTTATTATGCCCCCTGTCTCCCCAAGCTTGATCTCTTCGAGGAATTGGTATTAAAAGATATGGAGGCTTTGGTTTATCCAAAAATACCATCCAATTTAACCACTGTGTAAAAATGTGCTTTATCTGACATTTCAAAGCTGGACTGATACAGTCTTTAGAAATGCTGATAAAGGCGGTAATGTTGCATTATTAACTCAGGATCAGTACATTTCGGAGGCTTTGAGGCAACTATTGGATGAGGATACCTATTGCAAATTGCACTCTGACCCAACCAATAAACTTAAAAATGAATTACGTACTCTTCTCAGAAAGCAGGTAGAACAAGGGTTACTATCTAAAAAGAAAGCTGAGAAACTACTACCAGAATTTCCCGAAACCCCATTGGTACCACATTCCAAAAATACACAAATCTCTTACTGCCCCCTGGCCATCCGATTGTGTCTGGGATAGGGTCTCTTCCTGAGCCCCTATCCAGTACATGGATTGGATACTCCGTCCCCTGCTACGAGATATCCTGTCGTATGTGAAAGACACAAATGATTTTTTAAATTCCCTGCGTGATTTTTCATGGCAGGAAGGTTTCTCTCTTGCTTCTATAGATGTAGAGAGCTTGTATACTAGGATACCGTAGAGTGGGGGAGTCGGTATCATTAGAAGGATTTTGATGGGCACTGAGAAAAGTAGTGACTTTGTTAACTTTGTTTGTGATGATTTGGATTTTGTTTTAAAGCATAATTTGCTTAAAGTTATGGATACATGGTACCACCAATGGACAGGGACCGCTATGGAGAATCCTGTAGCATGTATCTTAGCTTATTTATTTTTGGCCTTATTTGAGGAGATATATATATATATATATAGTCCATCCCAACCAGTAATTGAAACATATTAGGTTGTACGTCAGGTATGTGGACGACGTGTTCATGTTGTCGGACGGTTCACAGGATGCATTCCACAATTTTGTGGAGCACCTTAACCGGTCCAATACCATGAACATGAAATGCACATCAAATTTTGGGGGGTCATCACTGGTATTTTTGGATGTTGCCCTTAAAGTAGAACAAGGAGTTCTCATCACAGAGGTTCACCGCAAGTCCTTCTCAACCAATTCTTTACTATACTATAATAGTGCTCATCCCTATTACACAAAATGTTCATTGCCATACAGTCAGTTCCTGAGGTTAAAAATAATTAATAGCAACCGCAGCGGTTTTGAAAAACAATCCACAGTGTTGTATCACAGATTCCTTGAAAGAGGATATCCTAGGACAGTAATAGATACAGCATTAGTCAGGGTTGTTAATCCAATGAATTATACCCCAATTAAAAAAGAAAAGGGTAAGAGATTTGTTTTCAGTTTCAAATTTAGTCCTTTAGATGATCACTATCGTTCTGTGATTCGTAAAAACTGGCACATTTTTGAAAAAGATGCTGATTTATCAGAGATAGTAGTAAGAGGTCCTTTATTTGCTTGTAAATGCACAAACAACTTGAGGGATGTTTTGGTACAAAATCGCATGCGTAATGATCTTAGCGATTGGATCAAAACAGCAATCCCTAATGGGAATTTTAAATGTGGACATTGCTCTTTCTGTACATTTCACATCACAGGTCGTTCTCTTCAAATAGGTTCGATAAAAAATTGGGTTATTCCCTTTACCCCCGAGGGTTGTTGGCACGTTAATGACCGGGCCAATTTTTACAGATTTGACCACTGTCCCTTTATGAGGTAATAATTCTGGAATGCTTCCATGGATCCTGGTGATTATGACATTGTTTTCTCGTAACATAAAAAAAGTGGTAAAATTTTTTTCATATGACTTGCGTTTACCTGTGAAAAAACGGAAATTTGGCGAAAATTTTGAAAATTTACCAATTTTCCAAATTTGAATTTTAATGCCCTTAAATCACACAGATATGTCACAAAAAATACTTAATAACTAACATTTCCCACATACATCAGTACAATTTTGGAACCAACATTTTTATCTTAGGAAGTTATAAGGGTTAAAGTTGACCAGCGATTTCTCATTTTTACAACACCATTTTTTTTTAGGGCCCACACAACATTTGAAGTCACTTTGAGGGGTCTACATGATAGAAAATACCCAAAAGTGACACCACTCTAAAAACTGCACCCCTCAAGTTGCTCAAAACCACATTCAAGAAGTTAATTAACCATTCAGAAGCTTCACAGGAATTTTAAAATGATTAAAAAAATTGACATTTATGTTTTTTCACAAAAAAATTATTTTTGGACCCCAAAAGTTGTTGTGCAATTTGTCCTGAGAATGCTGATACTCCATATGTGGGGGGGAACCACTGTTTCGGTGCATGGCAGATCACGGAAGGGAAGAAGCTCCGTTTGACTTTTTCAACGCAAAATTGGCTGGAATTGAGATAGGACTCCATGTCGCATTTGGAGAGCCCCTGATGTGCCTAAACAGCGAAAACCCCTCACAAGTGATCCCATTTTGGAAACTAGACTCCCAAGGACCTTATCTAGATGTGTGGTGAGCACTTTGAACTCCCCAGTGCTTCACAGAAGTTTATAACGCTTGTTTTTTTAACGTGTTTTTTTAAGGGGTTCACTAAAGAGGTTAACTAGTGGGACAGTTTTATAGGGCGGGTCGTTACGAACGTGGCGATGCAAAATATATGTACTTTATTGCTTTTTTTATTTACATAATAATAACGTGTTTATTGGGGAAATATATATTTTTTTTATTCATTTAGGGATTTTTTTTTTAATATTTTTACACAGTATATTTTTTTTCTTACATTGTCCCAGGGTGGGACATTACTATATAATGTCAGATCGCCGATTTGACAATTTGCAGAGCACTGTGTCAGATCAGCGATCTGACAGGGAGTACAGGACAGCAGGCATGTACACCTCTGTGTGCACTTTAATTACTATGTACCACGTATTAACTTGAACTAAATAGTGACAATGTTATAGCTACAATCTATTAATAGTACATTAATAGTCACATATGGTTTAATCTACCTAATCGTGCATTTATATCTTGGTTGTTATTTGCCTTTAAATGATTTAACTTAATATGCATATTGCCTGAATGATTCTTTTCTTTGGTGCTGCTATACATTCCTTTTCATCAGTATTTATTTAATTATCAAATATTATTATATTATTTATTTAATTTATTACAATTTTATACTAGATATTTAAATTCTGATGAAATGTGGGTACCTGAAAAATTGCATTTTATGCTTCACTGATGTTAGAGTATATATACTATAATGATTAATTTGTCACTTGCCCCTCTCGTGCCTTTATTCCTCTTCCTGTTGAGTTTATTTTGTCATTATTTTCCAATGATTTTAAAAAATTGATAACTAACATTTAAATTGTATTTATTTGTTGTCTTGTTTTATACTTATAGGTTTTATAATCATGAAAGGTCACACAACACTAACCAATTTCTTGTTTAAGTGTTAGTAAAACATTTGCATTTTATTTCTAATTTTTTTGTTTAAATTACTCTTGACCAAAAAGGCAATCTATCCTTAAAATGTTACATTACTATTTACTAAGTATACGATGGTTCACATCCTGAAAGGAGCATGCGGCAACTGCATGCAGTATGTTTGTGGAGTGTAGTATTCAAAATTAAAATGTGTCCTGTTTTTTAAAGGTTAAAAGAAAATTATTGCCAAATAGTATTACCTTGTACAAAAAGTATGAGGCAAGAAAAACTAAGTAGGGTAAAATTCCAAAGGCCAGCTTCCACTGTATTCAGTTGGAGTGTCTGGGTCAAATATTGAACTATTACAAGGAAGTGTGCAAGTGTGTATTGTATTTACAACACACTTTGTAAATTAGAAAGTTGAGTTTAAAGTTTTGAAATGTGGGGATGTTTCTTTTTATTATTTTAAAAGAAAAAAAAATACAAAAAAAGTAAATGAAATGCAAAAACATATAGCTTATGGCTTTCCGTCTCATAAGCTATTAAGCAGGAGTGTAAACACTGTGGTCCAAATTGATGTGACCCCTGACCTGGGCATGGAGAAAAGGTGTCCACCGGTACCTCAGGCAGCTGCTTTTAAATGTTTCAGTTAATTCATGATACTGATGCAGTCCAATATTGTGGTAGCACACTGAGCCCTGGGCTCCCTGCTTCGTCAATGGCTTTTAGGAGTGACAGGATGCTAAACCCCTTTCTGACATCGGTGGTGTGTAGATGATCGCTGCCGGAATGCTGTAATCAAATGAGATTACAACATTCATGGAGCCGGCAGAGAGCTGACAGCCCTCTGCCTTTGGATCAGATACCCCACAGCGTGATGCCATGTCCCGATCGTTGCCATGGTGACCCGATGTAATCATGGCGACATCCGGGTCACCAGAGCTAGGAAACTTGCTTATCATGCGCAGTGCATGATCAGCAACTTTCCCAGTCAGTGCAGAGATGACAGTTTGTACAGCATGGGGATGCTGATGCATCCCCATGCTGTAGAAGCGATCAGTCTGCAAAAATGATAGTCACATAGTGGGACAAAGTAAAAAAAGTAAAAAAAAATAGTAAAAAATGTTTTTAAAATAATTGTAAATAATTTAAAAATAATAAAAAAAATCCAAATACCGTATGTTAGGGTTCGATTTCCCACTGCTGCACAAGGGGAGTCTCGAACCCGTCCCGCTGCTGTCTCCCATTCATCTCTGGCCGCAGTGGAGCCTGCTCAGCAGAGACGATGGTCCAAGCGTCTTGCCCACTCCACTACTGTGCAGTGACTTGCTGCTGCCTTTCCTGGATCTGCTATTATAGCCAGTGCTGGAGCAGACGTCTTTGGGACAAAGTCCTGCGTTTTCCCTTCTGAGCATGCCCAGAGTGAGATCTCTCATTGGAGATCAGGGGTCACATGTTCAGGTGCTGCAGCGGCTCCTATTGGTCCGCCAGGAAGGTCATGTAGCTACATGTGTTTGTAACAGTCTCTCATTGGTCCTTGTTCCTGGAAGGTCCTGTAGCTGTTGCTATAAAAGGGTAGCATGGCTGGGCCGCCATGCGCTAATATCAACCATTGTATGCTATGCGCCAGTGTGGTCATGTGTATGTGTGGATAGGGACCCGGCTGAAATAAGCCACTAGAATACCGACTTAATCGGTGAGGAGTTTGGTATGGTAGCTGGTCAGGGTCGGTGTCCTAGATGCCCTAGATTACCGGCATAAACGGTGAGGAGTTTTGATTGCCGTATTCAGGGTCTGGCATTCAGACGCCATAGATTGCGGGTGACTCCCGCGAGGACATTAGCACATGATCACGCTTTATGTACGCTTAGCACTTAACTGTGTACCTGAGAGCCTTACAGGACACAGTGCTTTTTCTCAGCGGCCCTGTGACGTAACAGGGTTCGCTTTCAACGCTAGTCAGCGCCCTAGCGTGTTTTCTTTGCCACTCAGTTGTGTCTAGTGAGTGCGCACACATCGCCATATAGCGCTGCGGCTCTCCTTCTAGCGGCTCTGTGGAGTAACAGAGTTCGCACTCATTGCCACAGCGCATTACGGTGTTTATGTTGGCGACTCTGCGGGATAACAGAGTTTGCTTCTCGCGCCATTTTTACTAGCAGCAGGCTCCGCTTGCACGGTGGACCCCGGGCTGCGAACGCACCTTTCTACATTATATATTTGGTGTGTTCCGCAGACCCTTAACACCGTATATACTCGTGTATAAGCCGAGATTTTCAGCACCTTTTTTCGTGCTGAAAATGCCCCCTCGGCTTATACATGAGTCATAGGGCAGAAACCAGCGGGGGAGGGTATGCCGCGGCAGGAGCCGGTGGCTGGGATCATACTCACCCCTCCCCGTGCCATCGCTGAGCGTCCCTGCAATCCTGCGTTCTCCCCGGCTTCCTGCAGCTCTCCAGCACTGTGCGGTGATGTAATACCCGCTCATTAAGGTCATGTAATATGGACGCGACGCCACTCCCATGGGCGTGGCCTCCATATTCATGGCCTTAATGAGCGGTATTACATCACCGCTCAGTGCTGGAGAGCTGCAGGAAGCCGGGGAGAACGCAGGATTGCAGGGACATTCAGCGATGGCACGGGGAGGGGTGAGTTTGATGGAGGAGAGGACAAGGAGCACGAGCAGAACGGGGGGGGAACGGTGGACGGGAAGCATGGAGGAGGAGGGGCGGAGGACGGGGGAAGCATGAAGCAGGACAGGGGGAGAACGGAGGACGGGGGAAGCATGGAGGAAGGAGGGGGGGAGAACGGAGGACGGGGAAGCATGGAGGAGGACAATGAGCACGGAACAGGATGGGGGGAGGATGGAGGGCACAGAGGAGCACGGAGCAGGACGGGGGAGAGGATGGAGGGCACAGAGGAGCACGGAGCAGGACGGGGGGAGAGGATGGAGGGCACAGAGGAGCACGGAGCAGGACGGGGGGGCACAGGAGGACGGAGAAGGAATGGGGGAGCACAGCGGAGGACGGAGCAGGAGGGGGGAGTACAGAGGAGAATGGGGGAGCACAAAGCTGGATGGGGGAGCAAGGAGCAGGACGGGGGCAGCACAGAGCAGGAGGGCAGTTTATACACCCGGCTTATACACGAGTCAATAAGTTTTCCCAGTTTTTTGTGGCAAAATTAGGGGGGTTGGCTTATACACGGGTCGGCTTATACACGAATATATACGGTATATTGTATCTATAAATAAATATTTGAATGAAAAAAATATAAACAATGAAAGTACACATATTTGGTATCGCCGCATTCGCAATGACCCAACCTATAAAACTGTCCTGCTAGTTAACCCCTTTAGTGAACACCATAAAAAAGGCAAAAAACAATGCTTTATCATCATACTGCCGAACAAAAAGTGGAACAAATTGCGATCAAAAAGACGGATATAAATAAACATGGTGCCGCTAAAAACGGCATCTTGTCCTGCAAAAAAACAAGCTGCCATACAGCTCCATCAGCAGAAAAATAAAAAAGTTATAGCTCTCAGAATAAAATGATGCAAAAATAATTATTTTATCTAGAAAATTGTTTTTATTGTATAAAAGTGCCAAAACATAAAAAAACAATATAAATATGGTATCGCTGCAATCGTATTCACCCGAAGAATAAAACTGCCTCAATTTTACCACACACGGAATGGCATAAACTCCTACCAAAAAAAGTAAAAAATGTTTTTAAAATAATTGTAAATAAATCAAAAATAATAATAAAAAAATCAAATATATTGTATCTATAAATAAATATTGAATGAAAAAAAAATATAAGCAATAAAAGTACACATATTTGGTATCGCCGTATCCTCAACAACCCGACCTATAAAGCTGTCTCACTAGATAACCTCTTTAGTGAACACCATAAAATATAAGGCAAAAAACAAAGCTTTATCATCATACAGTTGAACAAAAAGTTGTGTAACACGCGAGCAAAAAGACGGATATAAATAAAGATGGTACCACTGAAAACAACATCTTGTTCCGCAAAAAACAAGCTGCCATACAGCTCCATCAGCGGAAAAATAAAGAAGTTATAGCTCTCAGAATAAAGTGATGAAAAAATATTTTTTTTCTATAGAATAGTTTTTATTGTATAAAAGCGCCAAAACATAAAAAACAATATAAATGAGGTATCGCTGTAATCGTACTGACCTGAAGAATAAAACTGCCTAATCAATTTTACCACACACGGAATGGCATAAATCCCCACCCTCACCCAAAAAAATCCTGAATTGCTGGTTTTTGTTCATTCTGCCTCCCAAAAATCAGAATAGAAAGCGATTAAAAATGTCATGTGCCCAAAGATGGTTCCAAAAAAAACGTCAACTCGTCCAGCAAAAAAAAAGCTCTCACATGACTGTGGACCAAAATATGGAAAAATTATAGCTCTCAAAATACAGCTCTTGCAAAAATTAAGAGACCACCACATCATAACCCTGTCATGGGCAGCCCATTCTCCAGACCTGAACCCCATTAAAAACCTTTGTATTGTAATCAAGAGGAAGATGGATAGTCACAAGCCATCACACAAAGTAGAACTGCTTAAATTTTTGCGCCATGAGCAGTGTGAAAGGCTGGTGGCAAGCATGCCAAGAAGCATGAAAGCTGTTTTTAAAAATCACGGTTATTCCACAAAATATTGATTTCAGAACTCTTCCTGAGTTAAAACATTAGTATTGATGCTTCTAAATGATTATGCACTTGTTTTCTTTGCATTATTTGAGGTCTGAAAGCACTTTTTTTTTAATTTTGACCATTTTTCTTTGTCAGAAAAAAAATACAAAATTTTTTGCTTGGAAAGTCTGAGACATGTTGTCAGAAGTTTATAGACTAAAAGAACAATTTACATTTTACTCAAAAATATACCTATAAGGCAGGCGTCACACACAACGACAAAAAATCGGTCCGTTTTAGACGGTCGATTGTCGGATCAAAATGCAAACATCACACATCCTTCTGGCATCCGATTTTCCTTCAAAGATGCGATTTAGTCGCATGTGTGTGTACCTTGTAACATCCGATTTTCATCCGACTTGCGAGAATTTCTCGCAGGCTTGCAAAACTGACATATAATGGATCCAAAAGAATAGTATTTCAATCACAAAAAAAGAATAGATATATACACATAGAACACATATATATATATATATATATATATATATATATATATTATATATACATGTCATTGTGACATGTATATATACATATATTTATAGTTCCTAGACTTCTACATACTGTTATAGCCGCTAATTCAATTGCCGGCTTTTGTGAAATCACAGAAGCCGACATGAAATGATACATTGTTTCCACACAGTTAACCATGTCATTTCCTGTATTTTGATATTTGTTTAGAACTTACAATTACATGAGTGTATTTGTGCTAAATTTCAGACATGTAGGGGTTAATTAAAGGTGTAAATTCGTTGAAAAAAAATGCGTGGGCTCCCGCTGTATTTTCTCCACCAGACAGACAAAGCAAGCGAGTGGGGGCAGATAATAACAGCCTAGGGAGGGTACATTTTTTTGGTGCCCCCCTGGCTACTAACATCTGCCCCCAGACACCCCAGAAAGGGCAAATCTATAATTAGATTCGCCCTTTCTGCCACTTTGCCCATCTATTCCCATTGCCCTGTAGCGGTGGCGAATGGGTTAATAATCTCACCTTAATGTCACCTTAGTATTGAAATGTGACCTTAAGGCAGGTTAATAATTGAGAGCTGTCAATTAGACAACTATCAATTATTAATCCTATTGTATGATAGAAAAATCAAACACACACAGTTTAATAAAAAAGAAGTTTAATGAAATAATCACACAGTTTTTGACAATATTTTATTTTCCTGCTAAAACCATTTCCTGTAATAAAAATAAAATAAAAAAGCAAAATGATTCTTACCAATCCGATGTGCAGTCAGGTCCCACGGTGTAATCCATCAGAAAGGGTTAACAGGTTACAGGTCGCAGAGAGCTAATAATGCTGTCTCAGACCTGTATTCCCCTGAATGAATAAGTTACTCTCCCAGCGAAAGGAGAGGAATAGATTCATGAATGGAGCTTAATTGATTTATTACAACTTTCACTTGAGTGACCTGACCTAAGGTGAAAGTGGATACAATCAATTAAGCTTCATTCATGAATCACATCCTCTCCTGTCGGCAGGAGATAAGCTCATTCATTCAGGAGCTATCAGATGAGCAGGCAGGATTACTTGCGCTGCTTATCTGATTGCTAGTAGTTAACCCTTTGTGAAGGATTACATCGTGGGACGTGACAGATTGCCAGATAGGTAAGAATAATGTTGTTTTATTATTTTATATTTATTTTAGAAGAACAAGGGCTTCGAACGGATTAAGACTTAAATAAAAGATGGTCAAAAATATGTGTTTTTATTTCATTAAAATTATTTATTCTTAAAGTGTGTGTGTGTTTTTTTTATTTACTTCAATAGGATTAATAATTGATATTTGTCTAATTGACAGCTCTCAATTATTAACCTGCCTTAAGGTCACCTTTCAATACTAAAGTGACATTAAGGTGAGATTATTAACCCATTCGCCACCGCTACAGGGCAATGGGCAAAGTGCCAGAAAGGGCGAATCTAATTATAGATTTGCCCTTTCTGGGGTGTCTGGGGGCAGATGTTAGTAGCCAGGGGGGGCACAAAAAAAAAGTACCCTCCCTAGGCTATTATTATCTGTCCCCACTCGCTTGCTTTGTCTGTCTGGAGGAGAAAATACAGCGTGAGCCCACGCATTTTTTTGTCAACGAATTTACACCTTTAATTAACCCCTACATGTCTGAAATTTAGCACAAATAACCTCATGTAATTGTAAGTTCTAAACAAATATCAAAATACAGGAAATGACATGGTTAACTGTGTGGAAACAATGTATCATTTCATGTCGGCTTCTGTGATTTCACAAAAGCCGGCAATTGAATTTGCGGCTATTACAGTATGTAGAAGTCTAGGAAATATAAATATATTATATATATACATGTCACAATTACATATATATATATATATATATATATATATATATATGTATTCTATGTGTGTATATCTATTCTTTCTATTCTTTATTAAAGCTGTCAGTGTGATTTTACAGTATAGCCGGGGATGAATTGCCGGCTTTTCTAAAGGACACCGATGCGATTTCATCGCAAGTCACACATGCGGTCCGTTTGTAATCAGATTTTTCATCGCTCCCATAGACTTGCATTGGCGATAGTCGACTCACAATCGGTGACAATCGCAGCATGCTGCGATTGCACACGGACGTTTAAAACGGACCACAAAAAATCTGATACTGGGAGCTGCTCCATAGATTAACATAGGGCAGACTGCAATACGATTTTTCATCGCATTGCAGTCGTCCGATTCTGTCGCCAGTGTGATGCCGGCCTAAAGAAAAAAATCAGACAAACTGAACATTTGAAAGTGGTCTCTTAATTTTTGCCAGAGCTGTATAGTAATGCCCAAACTATTTTTTGCAATAAAAAGCAACAGCAGTCAAACATAAAAACCCGATATAAATCTGGTATCGCTGTAATCGCTTATACCGCACGAGGAACAGAGTAAAAAATAAATAAAACCAATTCTGCACCTGCTGTTGATTTTTTCATTCAATGTCCCAAAGATTTACCCTATGCCCTGCGCTCAGCACTTGCACCTGAATTTTCGTGTAAATCTCTGAAATACATGATTCAGACGGAACCTCTGGTGGAAGATTCTCTATAAAGAGGCAGATGGAGGCATTGCAGATGCCGTCTGACCTGTGATCCGGTGGAGTCCTTCGTTTTAGGATTGCATAAAAGTGCAGATTACCACAGTTTTGTGCTCTTCTGAAAAGAAGGGCATCGCTAAACAGAGGCCAGATGGGGTCCAGAGTAACTCTGCTGCCTAATTATAGTGAATGGATCCCTCGGGGATTTCATCTGAATAACGTCACTAAGAGATTTAAATATAAACTCCAAAGTTAGTGGTCAGAGTAGAGCGCCAGATAAATGTAAAAGCTTCAACTCAATCCACATCATCTGTTAAAGGAAATATAGGGGGCTTCCACGTTACTGGTAGTAAAAAAGGCTCTGGAAAAGCGAAATGGCTCCTCACCTGCCAAAACAGATTAAGCAAATTCTCCACTCTCAAATTCAAATGCCCCCCTCACTTATGAGCCCCACAGTGTACCTAAACCACATATTGCGTCCATGTTTGGCATTTCTGAAGCAATGAAAGCCTGCCTAATTAAGGGTGCATGACTCCAGGAGCATGGGCTAGGCAAAACATACTGGTGACTACAATGTATTGGTCACTACAGTGTACTGGTCACTACAGCGGCAGTTTGCAATTTTCACCCAGCAACATTCATTGCTGCTTGCTTCTTGAAAATACACATGGAGTCAAAATCGTCATTACACCTGTAGATAAATTCCCCAAGGGGTAGAGTTTCGACAATGAGGTCACTTGAGGGGGGGATTCTGCTGTTCTAGCAATTAGGGGCTCTGTATATGGAGTCTGAAAACTGTAGGAAAATCTGCGCTCCAGGAGGCAAATAGCGCTCCATTCCTCCCGAGTCTCTTCGTATGGCTAAGTAGTACTGTATGGGGTATTGCCACTTTCAGTAGATATTCTTGGTATGGCTAAGTAGTACTGTATGGGGTATTGCCACATTCAGTAGATATTCTGGGACAAATTTTGGTGCCATTTTTACCCACTACTTGTGTAAAAATGTAAAATCTGGAGCTAAAACAAAATTCTGTTGCTAAAAATGTAGTTATTTTTTCTTCATTGCCCAATGGTATAACATTCTGTGACACACCCGTGATGTCAATATGATCACTGGACCCCTAGATGTATTCATTAAGAGGTATAGTTTGTAAAATGGGGTCATTTATGAGGAGTTATCCTGTTCTTGCCCCTCATGGGCTCTCCCAGTTGGTCATGGCACCTGCAAACCATAACAGTAAAATCTGGCCCTCCTTGCCTTCTAAGCTTTGCACTGTGCCTGAAAAATATTTCCCGATTACACGTAGGGTATTGGCACATTCAAGAAAAAATGGACCTTTGTTTGTTGTAAAAATAAAAATCCAATTAGCCCTTAGAAAAATTAAAAACTTGGGGCTAAAATTTTAGTGGTAAACTGTAATTTATTCTTTCTTCACCCCTCAGTGGTATAAAATTCTGTGAGGCACATGTGGTGTCCATATGATCTCTGCACCACTAGATGAATTCAGTGGGGAGTGTAGTTTGTAAAATTAGTTCACGTATAGGGGGTTTCTCTTGTTCTGGAACCCTCAAACCATTCCAGCAAAATCTGAACTCCAATATGGTACCTCTTCCCTTCTGTGCTTTGCACTGTGTCTCAAATGTAGTATTCCCCCACATAAGGGGTATTGGCGTACTCAGGAGAAGTTTCACAACAAACTGTATGGTGCAATTTCTCCTGTTACCCTTATGGAAATGCAAAATTTGGGGCCAAAATAACATTTTTGTGGGGAAAATGTGTTTTTGTTTATTTTCACAGCTCAATATTAAAACTTCTGTGAAGCATCTTGGCATTTAATGTGCTCACCATTAATCTAAATACAGTGCCTTGCGAAAGTATTCGGCTCCCTGGAACTTTTTACCCTTTTCCCACATATCATGCTTCAAACATAAAGATACCAAATGTAAATTTTTGGTGAAGAATCAACAACAAGTGGGACATAATTGTGAAGTTGAACAAAATTTATTGGTTATTTTACATTTTTGTGGAAATACAAAAACTGAAAAGTGGGGCGTGCAAAATTATTCGGCCCCTTGAAATTAATACTTTTTTTGTGCCACCTTTTGCTGTGATTACAGCTGCAAGTCGCTTGGGGTATGTCTCTATCAGTTTTGTACATCGAGAGACTGAAATTCTTGCCCATTCTTCCTTGGAAAACAGCTCTAGCTCAGTGAGGTTGGATGGAGATCGTTTGTGAACAGCAGTTTTCAGCTCTTTCCACAGATTCTCGATTGGATTCAGGTCTGGACTTTGACTTGGCCATTCTAACACCTGGATATGTTTATTTGTGAACCATTCCATTGTAGATTTTGCTTTATGTTTGGGATCATTGTCTAGTTGGAAGACAAAGCTCTGTCCCAGTCTCAGGTCTTTTGCAGACTCCAACAGGTTTTCTTCAAGAATGGTCCTGTATTTCGCTCCATCCATCTTCCCATCAATTTGAACCAGCTTCCCTGTCCCTGCTGAAGAAAAGCAGGCCCAAACCATAATGCTGCCACCACCATGTTTGACAGTGGGGATGGTGTGTTCAGGGTAATGAGCTGTGTTGCCTTTACGCCAAAAATATCGTTTGGCATTGTTGCCAAAAAGTTCGATTTTGGTTTCATCTGACCAGAGCACCTTCTTCCACATGTTTGGTGTGTCTCCCAGGTGGCTTGTTGCAAACTTTAAACAATACTTTTTATGGATATCTTTGAGAAATGGCTTTCTTCATGCCACTCTTCCATAAAGACCAGATTTGTGCAGTGTACGACTGAGTGTTGTCCTATGGACAGACTGTCCCAACTCAGTTGTAGATCTCTGCAGTTCATCCAGAGTGATCATGGGCCTCTTGGCTGCATCTATAATCAGTCTTCTCCTTGTTTGAGATGAAAGTTTAGAGGGATGGCCGGGTCTTGGTAGATTTGCAGTGGTATGATACTCCTTCCATTTCAATATGATCACTTGCACAGTGCTCCTTGGGATGTTTAAAGTTTTGGAAATCATTTTGTATCCAAATCTGGCTTTAAACTTCCCCACAACAGTATCACAGACCTGCCTATTGTGTTCCTTGGTCTTCATGATGCTCTCTGTGCTTCAAACAGAACCCTGAGCCTATCATAGAGCAGGTGCATTTATACGGAGACTTGATTACACACAGGTGGATTATATTTATCATCATTAGTCATTTAGGACAACATTGGATCATTCAAAGATCCAAAATGAACTTCTGGAGTGAGTTTGTTGCACTGAAAGTAAAGGGGCCAAATAATATTGCACGCCCAACTTTTCAGTTTTTGTATTTCCTCAAAAATTTTAAATAACCAATAAATTTTGTTCAGCTTCACAATTGTGTCCCACTTGTTGTTGATTCTTCACCAAAAATTTACATTTGGTATCTTTATGTTTGAAGCATGATATGTGGGAAAAGGTTGAAAAGTTCCAGGGAGCCGAATACTTTCGCAAGGCACTGTATATTCCTTGAGAGGTCTAGTTTCCAAATAGGGGTCGCTTATGAGAGGTTTCGACTGTTTAGGCACATCAGGGACTCTCCAAATGCGACATGAAGTCCACTAATGAATCCAGGAAATTTTACATTCAAAAAGTCAAATGGCACTCTTTCCCTTCTGAGCCCTGCCATGCGCCCAAACAGTAGTTTTCTCACTCCTATCGGGTATTGGCGTACTCAGGAGAAATTGCACTACAAACTGTATTGTGCAAATTCTCCTGTTAACCTTCTGAAACTGCAAAATTTGAGGCTAAAATATAATTTTTGTGAGGAAAATGTGATTTTATTATTTTCAAAGTTCAACGTTATAAACTTCTGTGAAGCACCTGGGGTTTCAAGGTGCTCACCACACATCAAAATACAATCCTTGAGGGGTATAGTTTTCAAAATGGGGTCACTTGTAGGTGGGTTTCTACTGTTTAGGCATATCAGGGCCTCTCCAAATTGGACATGATGTCCGCTAATGATTCCATGAAATTTTACATTCAAAAAGTCAAATGACGCTCCTTCGCTTCTGAACCCTGCCATGTGCCCAAACAGTAGTGTTCTCCCTCATATTGGGTATCGGTGTACTCAGGTGAAATTCCACAACAAATTGCATGGTGCAATTTGTCAGTTACCCTTATGAAAAAGCAATATTTTGTGCTAAAATATATTTGTGGTGAAAATTTGATTTATTTTATTTTTATCGCTCAACGTTTGGGGGTGAAAACATCATTTTTGCAAAAAAAAAATGATATTTTATTTTCACTGCTCTGCGTTAAAAAGTTCTGTGAAGCACTTGGGGGTTTAAAGTGCTCACCACACATCTAGATAAGCTCCTTAGCGGGTCTAGTTTCCAAAATGAGGTCACTTGTGTTTTTTTTTTACTGTTTAGGCACATCAGGGGCTCTGCAAACGCAACATGACATCCGCAGACCATTCCATCAAAGTTTGCATTCCAAAACGGCGCTCCTTCCCATCCGAGCTCTGCCATGCACCCAAACAGTGGATCCTCCCACATATGGGGTATCGGCGTACTCAGAACAAATTGCACAACATTTGTGGTCCAATTTATCCTGTTACCCTTGTAAAAGTAAAAATTTGGGAGTGAAAACATCTCTTTTGTGGAAAAAAAAATATATTTTATTTTTATGGCTTTGCGTTAAAAACTTCTGTGAAGCACCTGAGGGTTCAAAGTGCTCATTACACATCCAGATCAGTTCCCTAAGGTGTCTAGTTTCAAAAATGGTGTCAATTGTGGGGGATTTTCACTGTTTAGGCACTTCAGAGGCTCTCCAAACGTGACATGGCGTCCGCCAATTGTTCCAGCGAATTTTACATTTAAAAAGTCAAATGGATCTCCTTCCCTTCTGAGCTCTGCCATGCACCCAAACAGTGGTTTTCTCCCTCACATGGGGTATCAGTATACTTAATAGAAATTACACAACAATTTTTGGGATCCATTTTTTCCTGTTATCATTGTAGAAAAAAATTGGATCTGAAGTAAATTTTTTGTGCAAAAAAGTTAAATGTTCAATATTTTCCACATTAAAAAAATTCTTGTGAAGCACCTGAATGGTTAATAAGCTTCTTGAATGTTGTTTGAGCACCTTGAGGGGGTGCAGTGTTTAGAAGGGGGTCATTTTTGGGTATTTTCCATCATATTGACCCCTCAATGTAACAACCCTGCCGGAATCACTGCATGGCCTCCCATTCCCCACCTGCCTTACACACCAGTTTACTCACTACTCCGGGCCATGCTGTGAGTTCTGTCTTATTCTGGCTCCATGCTGTGTACCTCATGTCTCCTGCCTGCTCTTTGCATACTTCCTGGCTGTGTGAATAGGGGGGCAGCGCCAGCACTTCCTGGCTTTTTTAGAGTCAGTGTGCACCTTCCTAAGGTGTCCCCAGCCAATTGCCAAGAGGCCTCTAGTACTTAAGGCATCCCACCCATAGGAGGAGGCCTGAGCAATGCTCTATCTCAGTCATATAATTTTTCTCCAAATAAATCCATTTGTATTGAGCTTTTCAAATATTTCAGTAGTCCATTTAAAATGGGGAAGGCAAAGGGCAAGGGTTGGGGAAGTGGACGTGATGCTGATGGTGCATGCAGAGGACGAGGTCGTGGCCAAGCTGAAAGTGGGCCATAGCAAAGACCCACATCTTCACGCTTGACCTACCTGTCCCAGTTTCTAGGGGACCGCAGCACATCACTATTGAAGCCAGAGCAGTGTGAAACGGTTGTTGGTTGGATAGCGAATAATGCTTCCAGTCACTTAGCCACCACCATGTCTTCCACACTGTAAAGTTGGAGTAGCCGTGAGTGTGGGCCGGATATTGCTCACCCTGATCCTCCTTTCTCCCACTATGCCGAGTGCCCTGAGATAACTGTCCCACACTCGGACACTCCGAAGAGCTATTCAGTCTTCCATTTGTAGATTCGTGTCTCTCGCACGCTCCACTTGAAGCGGGGCAAGATGATATTCCATGTAGCGATGCACAAATCTTTGAGCAGCCATGGTCACAAGAGGTGGACAATGATGAGAAACAATTGTCGGAAAGTCAGGAGGAGCAGCAGGGTGCGGATGTGGAAGACGAGGTGGTGGATGACATAGTGACTGACCCAACCTGGCAGGAGGACATGCAGAGCGAGGACAGCAGCACACATGGGGAAGGTGGTATATCACCCCAACAGGCAGGAAAAAGCAGTGGGTTGGCCACAAACAAAAGGCGCGCATCCGTTCCCTGTAACAACTTCAGGATGGAAGTTGCCATTCCAACTGTTAGATCTTCCCGAGTCTGGTGATTTTTTGAAAGGCTCTGCCGATAACCCAAACAGGTCATTTGCAGCACTTGCCATGCCTGTATCAGTAGGGATAGCAAAACTACCAGCCTGACCACCACCAGCATGATTATGCACATGGCAGCAAAACACCTGACTTTGTGGGCTGAACCCCAGGCTCCAAGAGCACTGTCTGCAGGTGACAACACTGCTTCTTCCACTGTTTTGCGTACAATCCAATCCCCAGTTTACCGTGCCTGTGAAGATGCCTTGGGCCCTGCACCTGTTGCTGCCTGCAGTCAACCAGCACCATAATCAAGCCCGTCCATGTTTTTGTCCCAGCCCAGCCTTCAGTTGTCTATACCCCAGTCATTGGAACGCAAGCGGAAATACCAAGCCAATGCCCCACAGGCCACAGTACTTAATTTGCACATTTCTCGTCTGCTTGTGCTCGAAATGTTGCCTTTTAGGCTCCTTGAGACGGAAGCTTTCCGCAACCTGATGGCGGCGGCCATCCCAAGGTACTCGTTCCCCGTCACCTTTATTTCTCCCGTTGTGCCGTACTGCATTACACGAGCATGTGTCCCACAACATTACCTGTGCCCTCAATAATGCTGTTACTGGGAATGTCCACCTAACCACGGACACGTGGACAAGTGCCTGTGGGCAGGGACGGTACATCTCACTGACTGCACACTGGGTTAACATAGTGGAAGCCGGGACCCAGTCGGACCTTGTGATGGAACACATCCTCCCACACCAAGGATTGCGGGCCCTATGTCATTCAGAGTTGCCCCCACAGTCAACAGCTCCTGCACCTCCTCCTCCTCTTTTTCAGCCTCCATCTCTTAAAAATGAACACATCAGTCAGAAGCTGGAAGCACTGCAGCACTGCCTCAGCCAAGTGGCAGCAGGCTGTGCTGAAGCTAATCTGCATAGGTGACAAACCGCACAATGCAGAAGAGTTGTGGACAGCGCTGAAAGAGCAGTCAGATATTTGGATGACACCGCTGAACCTACAGCCAGGTATGGTCATGTGTGACAATGGCAGGAACCTGGTGGTGGCTCTGAGGCAAGGTGAGATCACACATGTACCTTGTCTGGCCATTGTGCTTAACCTCGTGGTTCAACGTTTTCTCAAAAGCTAACCGGTGCTGCTGGATCTGATAGTGAAAGTACACCATCGGTCTGCCCATTTTAGAAAGTCAGCTACAGCTTCAGCCGCCCTTGCCGTGTTTCAGCAGCATTTGCATCTTCCGGCTCACCGACTGGTGTGTGAAGTCCCCACACGTTTGAACTCTACACTGCATATGTTGGAAAGGATTTGTGAGTAGAAGAGGGCAGTTGTTGAATACCAGCATCAACAAAGCTTTTGATATTCAGTTCAGATTCCACACATAAGACCTCAGGAGTGGACATGGATGTCAGACATATGTACCATCCTCCAGAACTTTGAGGACTGCACCAAGATGGTGAGTGGAGATGACGCCATAATTAGCATCACCATCCTGCTTCTCAGCATTCTGAAAACCTATCTGCTCACAATTAAAGATGATGCATTGCAGGCAGAGCACGAGGACATGGAGCAAGGAACCATACAGGGTGATTATACTCAGCCCAGCCTCATGTCGTCACAATGTGGATTGGTAGGCAATGAGGAGGAGGAATAACGAGCTACTTTCATGCGCTATAGACGGTACTACAAGCACAACTGTCATACTGTCTGTTGAGCGGAGGTGGCCTGAGGACAGGGAGGAGTAGAATGAGGAGGACAGCATGGTCAGTCGTCCTGTTGGTGAGGACACAGAAGTCTTCCCTGATAGTAGTCTGGCATGCATAGCTGACTTTATGTTGCGCTGCGGTTCCCGTGACCCTAGCATTAGAATAATTTTCAGTGACACTCATTACTGGTTGGTGACACTTCTAGACCCATGCTACAGGGAAAACTTTCAATATCTTCTTCCAAAAGCAGATAGGTGTTAAAAAATGTTGCTGTACCAGAGGTCCCTTGTAGCAGAATTACTGAAAAAAATCCCATGTGAAAACGCTGGCAGCAGACGTCAGAGTTTGTTGTACAGCCAAGGAGTCCAAGCGAGAGAGAGAGAGAAGTACAATCCAGCTCAGGCAGGGGAACAATGGCAAAGTTCTGGGACAGTTTTCTCAGACCCTCCCATCATGCCGCCACAGAGGCAAGGGGTGCTGGCACAAGAAGTGCAATGTTTGGGAAGATGGTGAGGGAGTACCTTGCAGATCGTACAGACGTCCTCTGATATTCCTCTGTGGAATTATGGAATTATAACAGATAAGCGCATACCCCTGTCAACTGACAATGCTGACAGACTGACTCTTATATAAATGAACAAGGGCTGGATTGGCCAAGACTTCTGTACACCACCGAATGAAAACAGTGAAGCATAACCTCAAATACATTGTCTTTTTTGTGGAGATGTATTCTCATTCACCTCTTCACAACCACACATGGGTATATGCTTCATGATTTGGTCTGTTTGGTGTTATCCTCCTCCTTATCCTCATCCTCATCATCCACAACCAGTACAACACCAGGGTTAATGTATTCTGTGATGCAAAATTCACTCAATTTTTGGCAAGGGTGTCTATGATGCCCATAGTATATTTTTTAAAAATGTACCCCCCATTGGGAAATGTTTCTCAGCCCATGCACTTCGTGCATGGGCGTTACAAGTCTAGGAGACCTGTTGTGAACACTTTTAATCTGACTTCTGAGTTTGAGCTCCCTCTGGTGGTTGCTGCTGGTAATGGAGCTGGTCTGGCTGACAGAATCTGTTTTGGTTTCGTCTTGGTATGTTTTTGGTGCACTGGTAAAAATGGCATGAAACTCTGACAACATTGTTTAAAGCTGTGAACTAGGAGTCAGGAATGCTTCCAGGAGCGATCCCCATAATGTCCCTGTGTCATTTGAGCCATGTTTCCACCATTTTCAGATGCATTTAGACTTTAAAAGGACCGGGGGAGATTGTGGCAAAAATGCTCGGGTCTCCCGTAGACTTATATTGGGCTCATTGTTCTGTCGGAATACCCGAGTATTCCAATCTGCTCAACCCAAGAAACGAGCACCCGAGCATTTTAGTGCTCACCCATCACTAGTCCCTACCTGTTCCCATTTACTACTCATACGTGCCTGTGTTCCTGTCCCTACCTAGTCTGTTCCTGCCCCTTCCATTTGAACTGTGCCCGCCTGTCTGCCAGTGTCTCAGCCATGCCCACCTGTCTGCCAGTATCTCAGCCGTGCCCGCTTCTCTGCCAGTGTCTCAGCCGTGCCCGCCTTTCTGCCTAAGTCTCAGCTATGCCTACCTGTCTGCCAAGAGTACCTGCCATGACCGCCATAGTACCAGTCATGCCTTTCTGTACTTGCCCGCACCTGCTAACTGTACATAGTCCCTCAGTGAGATCAACTGCTACAGCTAGACACCACCACAGTGGAGTGGTACCTTGTAGCTACCTGCCGCACAAGCCTGACCTCACCATCAGGGCTACAGTGAACACCCAAATAGCTGCTTTGTTACGCCCCTCCAGGGTAGTCTGGTTTGTGGCACAGTGGGGTCACAATCCCACGCTCGCGCGGCCAAGCCAGGGCGTGAGAGTAATACTCAAAGTGACTTCAAATGTGATGTGGTCCCTAAAAAAATGGTTTTGTAAATTTTGTTGTAAAAATGAGAAATCGCTGGTCAACTTTTAACCCTTATAACTTCCTATAAAAAAAATTGGTTCTAAAATTATACTGATGTAAAGTAGACATGTGGGAAATGTTATTAAGTTTTTTGGGTGACATATCTGTGATTTAAGGGCATGAAAATTCAAATTTGTAAAAAAAAATTTCACAAGTAAACACAGATCATATCAAACAAATTTTACCACTATCATGAAGTACAATATGTCACGAAAAAACTGTCTCAGAGACACCAGGATCAGTTGAAGCGTTCCAGAGATATTACATCATAAAATGACAGTGGTTAGAATTGTAAAAATTGGCCCGATCATTAACGTGCAAGGGAAAAGGGGTTAAAAACTGCAAAATGAAGAGAAGAAAAGAAAAACTGCAGCCTATCAGAGCCGGGGAGGGCTCTGAGGATGTCAGGTAGTCACATTATGTCACATCATTGAGTCACATGTGTGTGGCCATGGGATGAAGGGATAAGGAGGAGGAAATTCGCCACTCAAGTGGTGAGGTGAGTTAGAATTTTTTTTTATTGAAAATTTGGTACATAAGAGATCTTACTAGATATGTATGTGAAGGCAGAAAAATAGAAATGACTTCTGTATGGGGACAATAGTGGCATGATAATGATTATATGTGGTAAATGTGGCATTATTATTATTATTACTACATGAGACAAAGAGGGCATTATTTTAATTATATAATGCAAAATGGGCATTAATATTATTTTATAGAGGTATAAATAGGAAAATAACTATTGCATAGGGCACAGAACAGGCTATTGCAAAGGCAACATGACTTCTTAATGGAGACACTACTACTGTATATAATCATTTACAGGGCACTAACTGCGTGGACGTCGAAGGAGTGCCCTTTTAATTGTAGGGAGTACAAAACTGGCGTATGACATCAGGAGATGGAAATATTACTGTGTAGGACGCTATTTTGTTTATTTAGCATTGGGTAAAGATAGTGAGCCAAAAAATTCTGTGTGTTACATTCTTCAGAAACAAGACGCAGCAGGTATAAAGTTACCATGATGTTCTTGGTTCGCTATAGAAGAACAGGGTAAACTAACAACTTTGATCACAGAGAACCTTATTGGTGAGTTATCTGATTTACCTGAACATAGTCAACGTATAGGAAAAAAATTGTGTTATTAAGGTGCTGTATTACAGTATGTCAAACATCAATCAATTCACAATCATACTGACTGTGTAAGTCCAGCACCTCCCTATCACTGAAATCTTTTTATTATTATTCATTGATTGAAACAAACACTCCCATTTTCAGTTTTTTAAAGTGCTTCAGTACTACAGCTCAAATGCTGAAATGCCCACTACTTTTCCTGCACCATCTTTTATAATCCCTGTGATAAAAAACTTCTTTTCCTGGCTGTGCTAGATCATGTGGTGTAATAGCCGCAATAGATTTTGGATCAATCTCGTGGCCTGCACATGACGACATGAGCCTATTCTCTGGCTGATTCAATCTTAAGCAGTGTGTTAAATGGCGTAGGGCTATTTTTTTGCAATCCTCAAAAATCAAATTGCAAATTGTAATGTGAATTTAGGGAAATTTGACTTGAAAACAATTCATAGTGGATTGATCATCTCATATCAAATAATTGGACTCTGGAAATTAGAATCATATTTTCAACATTTTAAATATTTTTCGTAACTGAAGTGAAATAATTTCTGATTACATTTGATGCAAACCAGATTTGAATTAAATAAATAAATCAAACAAAAAAATGAACAGATTTTGTGAGTAAAATGATCAATCCAGGGCATACTGTTCTAATAATACAATTACTGCAGTAAGCTCAAAAATATAAACATAAATTTGACTTGATATTTTTACTGTGTATTTTATGACTATACAGTATTTCGTATTAATTAAGATGAACAAAACAAAAGCTCTCTTGTTCTGTCTTAATACTAAATTTTATTATTTACATTTTTACCAGGTTGAACATCCTTCTTCACGTCATCTAGCAACACTTTTTACTTTTTTATTTTTATTACGCCTTTGTACACGATTCATTAATATTCTGATCTTTTTTATTAAAACAATAAAACAGCAAAAGGAAAATCAATGCACATACCAAAACAATGCAGTTTTTTTTTTACCGCTCATTAGTACACTTCTCCTTAAAGCTTAAGTAAGGAAAAAAAAGCACTGAAGAAAATTAGTACGAACATGGAAAATTTAGCAACATTTTAATAAAAGGTCCCTTATTTAACTTGCCATATTTATCCTCCCAGTCTATCTCAACACGTCTTGACAATGATTAATAATATTATTGTGCCAAACATTTTTATTAAAGATTTCTGAAATAAAAAAGTAGATTGGCTAGAATCAAACATTAGTCACCATGCAGGGCTTGGTCAGTAAAATAACAAGTTAGCAAAGTAAATATAAAAGCTTTAATGGAACATGCAGTTAGTCATTATTTAGCAATGTACTACCAAGACAGTAACAATATAGTAGGAGTAGCCCTGGAATCCAGGGAGTCAATGCATTTTGAATACCAAGCTGATCGATGGATGACAGAGTGCTAGACCATTGGCATGCTTTTTTGCATATGTCAAGATTTTCATGACTTTATCCTTTATCAGGTCTAGATTAGTGTTGAGCGATATTGCTCGATATCTAAAAATATCGTATCGAAATTGTATCGCCGATAGCACTAAATATCGTCGATATCCGATTTCGATACCGGAAGTCCCATGTAAGTCTATGGGAACAAAATATTGCAACAAAAAAAACCCTTTCTTTCGTTGTAAACACAAAATATACACACATAGAATACATATATATATATGTACATGTCATTGTGACATATATATATATATATACATAATTTATAGTTTATACACTTCTACATAGTAAAATCGACTCTAATTCAATTGCCGGGTAAAGACTTGACATACCCCATAGAAGTCGACGGGCTCGGTGCCGAGTACCCCGAAAACCTCTGGCTCTGTGCGACTCAACTTGGGCGTCACGAACAGGATTCTGTAGCTCGCTATAAGCGAGTCCTGTGTGCCTGAATTGCACTGGTTTTGTGCTTGAGAATTGCTAAAATCATCAGAGAATGTATTTGCCATTTTTCCGCCATATCTGCGTCACGACGAGGCACTGGTGAAGAAGAAGGGCGTGCTCTTCGTGGGTGTCACTCACTCAGTGGCGTGAAAACGATGGCCGCCCACTGTAAATGTACTGCAATGTAACATCGTGCCCCACAGCTCTGGAGTTCCGCCTCCTCATCCTCCTCAGTGTGAGGAGGTCCCGCCTCCCTACAAAAGAGGGGCCCTCTCCAGATGCTAATGACACATGTGACTTGGCAGAGATGGCTAATGGACACGACGAGCAGAAGTGGGAAGGGATGGAGCAGTCAGAGCTCTCCCCCAACGGAAGCGACCCGATCGCCACGGAATCACCGTTGGGCACCCGGCCTGTAAACCCTCCTACGCTGCAAGAAGCGGAGGATACCCTGAGAGGCCTGGCCCGGCACCGGGAGGAGGTCGCCAGGATGGAAGCCAGCTGGCGTGCCCTAAAAATAAACTTGGAGCAGCGCCAATCCCTCTTACCTGAAGTGTCTGTACCGGAAGGTGAGGCACCCGTTATAGTAGAGGAGCCCTTGCAATGTGATCCGGTTGACGTTGTCGCAGTGGAGGACACCCGTTCCTGCAAAAACCGCAGCACCGTCAGCAGCACCCCAGATCCCGCTGTCTGCCCCGGTCGCTGAGACAGAAGAAGCGACACCCGTCCTCATGGAGGAGGCCGCGCAGGCACCAGAGCACTACCTGCCTGTACCGGAGCCCCGACTGTCATCTGATTTAGAGCCGTCTGCTTCCTCCGCAGGGGAGCGCCGCCAGGACTGGGGGGCGACAGGAGAGCTGCCGCAAACCGGACACTGTAAGCTGCAGTGGAGTGGTGGAGACATGGAGCAACTGGTGGAGGAGAATTACAACCGGCGTCAGGAGGAAGAGTGGAGACGTTTGGAGCGGGAAGCAGAGCGACAAAGGGAGCAGCGAGAAACCCTAAAACTTCGCCAACGTCACCTGGAGAAGGACCGGTCAGATAAGGACCGGATGAGAAAGGATAAAGGAACCCTAAGTGAGCCGCGGCGTAAGGGTGCAGTACGGAGCTTTAAATTGAAAGGTGGGTGGGGCTTCATCAAGGAGCCTGGACTTTATTTAGAAGTCTTTGTGACCCGGCGGGACGTGGAGGCTCACCTCCCAGAAGGACACCCGGGGAGGGACCTGTTGCCAGGAGACTTGGTGACTTACACCTGACACTGGGGTTACCATGGGTGGTACGCCCTAAATGTTACCAGGTGCGACCCCTACTCCCCAGTGTGTCAGGAACCTGTGAGACCCTCGAAGCCTTCAGCCTCCCACATCCAGGCCTCTGCAAAAGTGCCCACCCCACGCTGTAAATCTCCCCAGCCTCCCTCAGTGGTCTCCTCAGCAGCCCCAGCTATGGACATGATAAGTATAGCTGGCCCGTACCCGGCGCCTGTTAGGCCCCCTGGGGTTCGTACAGTCCGTGACATAGGGCTCCAGACCCGGAGAGAGATGAAAGAGGTGGCCACACAGACCCAGATAGCGGGTCACGACTTGACTGTACAGGCCACACGACGTCATCAGGTCCTGGTGGTCCTTGGTGTCTCGGATGTTTGGCAAGCACCAGAAGAGTACCAGGTGGACCCTGGAACACCCCTGCCAAAGAAGTCTAAATAACCCGGACAGGGTCCCTGTATGTAAATAAATAGTTAAATTGTTTATGTACCCGGACGGGTGAATGTTTATAAAAAAGTTTGTTAATTTAATAAAAAAAAACAAAACACAGTTTTCATTACTTTTATTACAGTCTCATCCTGCGACGCCATCGATCTCCTGTAAAAAAATGAAAAAAAAAAAAAAAGTATACCACCTGACCGACGCAGTCCATAGTAACGAGTGTCCCACGATGATCCAGCTCTGCTACATCAGAATCCCGGCGCAGCACAGCTGATTACCTGCTTCCCCGGCGGTGACGTCATCGGACTGACTGCTTTACGGCCGGGATTACCCTGCAGTCACTGCAGTTATCGCGAAAAACTGCATGTGACCGCCAGGGAGAAGATAATGGCGGCCATCAAGCAGTCCAGGACGTGACCGCCGGAGATCTTCTGCCAGGTAAGTGCCGCTGACTCCTGACAGACCCGACCGACGGAGACTCACAGTGACAGTGTCAAATCCGATTCCGGTATTCGATAAGACGAAAATATCGAAACGAATTATCGAAAGGCCGATAGAGCTAATATCGGCCGATAGCCGATATTTGCATTATCGTATCGCTCAACACTAGTCTAGATACATTTGAGTGAATATGAACATGTATTGCCATGCATATGTACTAGGATACTTTATTCATTTGATTGGTACATCTTAGGAATTAATCTGTCAACTGTAATATAATGGACAGTACCGTGGCTCAGTAGTTAGCACTGTTACTTTGTAGTGCTGGGGTCCTAGGTTCTTATCACTCCAAGGACAACATCTACAAGGAGTTTATATTTTCTCCCATGTTTGCATGGGTTTCCTCCCATACTCCAAAAATAGAGAATTTAGATTCTGAGCGCCAATGAGGACAGTGAAAGTGATGTCTTTAAAGCACTGAGGAATATGATGGTGCTTTATAAATAATAAGCATACTACCCATACCCAATAATCTCCTTGGAGAAACGGGAAACACTCCAGATGTATACACTGCTTAAAAAATAAAGGGAACACTCAAATAACACATCCTAGATCTGAATGAATGAAATATTCTCATTAAATACTTTGTTCTGTACAAAGTTGAATGTCCTGACAACAAAATAACACAAAAATCATCAATGGAAATCAAATTTATTAACCAATGGAGGCCTGGATTTGGAGTCACACACAAAATTAAAGTGGAATGTAATGTCCTTAAAACAAGTCAAAATGATGCTCAGTAGTGTGCGTGGCCTCCACGTGCCTGTATGACCTCCCTGTGCCTGTATGACCTCCCTACAATACCTGGGCATGCTCCTGATGAGGCGGCAGATGTCTCCTGAGGGATCTCCCCCAGACCTGGACTTAAGCATCCGCCAACTCCTGGACAGTCTATGGTGCAATGTGACATTGGTGGATGAGTAATGCTGGTATTATCTGTACTTTGTTTTCCAGCATTACTTTGCATATCTTTGCTTTAACCCTTTTGCTCCTTTCCCCCTAACCAGCTGGGATATTGTTGTCTGTTACCTGTATGGATGCTGCTCAGTTCCCAGCTCTGCTGCGTAGCCGTACTTGCGTGAGTGCCTCCGCTGCGTTGCATGACCACCCGCATGTGCGGTCCCTGGCCGTCTGTAGAAGCTCCCCGTAGGTTGCAAAGTCCTCTGCAGTGGTGCATGACTTACTACTTGTGTGGCTGCAGCCACTGTCAGGTGTCCTTCTGTGCTTAGTTGTGTCTGGCTCTGCATAGGGGGCATGGCCCACACCTGTCCTGCTTTTATGAGGAATGGGTGTGCACTAGAATTGCTGCTCCAGCCTATCGCTGTGAAGCAGCTCATATATAAAGTTCCCCAGCCCTGTGGGGCGTTGCCAGAGCTTTGCATTGAGTTCCTGAACCTAGCCATGTGTGTTTGTGTGTTCAGCTCCTGCTCTGAGTGCGACCAGTTCTGGAGAGCTGATTCCCTTTGTCCTGTCTTGTGTTTCCGCCTTTTCTGGGGGCTGAGTACCCAGTTCGCCCTTCCTGGAGGCTGCATATCCAGACCTGTTCCTGCTGTGTTTTGTTCCCTGAATCCCTGATCCTGCATCTGTTACGGTACCTGAATGTCTGAACTGTGTCTTGTGTTTCCGCCTGTTCTGGGGGCTGAGTACCCAGATCGCCCTTCCTGGAGGCTGCATATCCAGGCCTGTTCCTGCTGTGTCTTGTTCCCTGAATCCCTGATCCTGGATCTGTC
The DNA here is from genome assembly GCA_033576555.1 of Oophaga sylvatica. Lineage (NCBI taxonomy): Eukaryota > Metazoa > Chordata > Amphibia > Anura > Dendrobatidae > Oophaga > Oophaga sylvatica. Next base: position 452,750,556 of record JARQOD010000002.1, on the reverse strand, counting down.
CCGGAACCTGAATGTCTGAACTGTGTCTTGTGTTTCCGCCAGCTCTGGGGCAGAATACCCAGATCGCCCTTCCTGGAGGCTGCATATCCAGGCCTGTTTCTGTTGTGTTTTGTTTCCTGATTCCCTGATCCTGGATCGGATCCTGTACCTGACTGTCTGAACTGTGTCCTCTGTGTTTATTCCTGAAGTCCTTCTGTGTCCTGAACCCTGTGCCAGTGACTGTGATTTTTTGCTATATAACCTGAGTTCATCTTGGAAGGAGGAGTCCAGTGTGTGTGCTGAGTTTCTGTTACTCTGTGCTCAGCTTCTGTGCAATCCCTGGCCGGCTCCCGTTGAGCCTGGTGGGGCTTGCACCAGACCGCTGGGGTTCCTTTTCAGGTCGCTGCCAGATGTCCGATGCCTGATGACTATGGCCTGATGTCCGATGTCCGATGACCACTTCCAGATGTCCGGATCCTATCCTTCTCTGCCTGATGTCCGGAGCCTGCCGATCGTTGCCAGATGTCCGGAGCCTGCCGATCATTGCCAGATGTCCGGAGTCCGTGTTCCTGAGTTCCAGTCCGTGTTCCTGAGTTCCAGTCCATGTTCCTGAGTTCCAGTCCATGTTCCTGAGTTCCAGTCCGTGTTCCTGAGTTCCTATCCTTGTTCCAGATGTCCTGTCTGTGTTCCTGGGTCCCTAAGATCCAGTCCGTGTTCCTGATGTCCCGATGTCCTGCCGGTTCCTCCGTGGTCTACCCTGTGATGACGTCTGTCCTGGGTCAGTGTCTGATGTTCTCCTGCTGAGCCTGTGCTACGCCTGAGGCCTGAGAGAGAGGCCGTCCTAGTATGCCCATGCCAGATGACCCTGGACTGCATCAACCCATGATGACCCCGCCATCGTCTGACGTTCGTCCTGGGCCGGTGTCTGATGTTCTCCTGCTGAGCCTGTGCTACGCCTGAGGCCTGAGAGAGAGGCCATACTAGTATGCCTGTGCCAGATGATCCTGGACTGCATCTACCCGTGATGACCCCGCCATCGTCTGAAGTCTGTCTGAGGTCGGTGTCTGATGTTCTCCTGCTGAGCCTGTGCTACGCCTGAGGCCTGAGAGAGAGGCCGCCCTAGTATGCCCGTGCCAGATAACCTTGGACTGCATCTACCCGTGATGTCCTCCTGCACTCATCTGTGATCCTGAGACGTGTACCCTTCTCTGATGTGCTGAATCGGGAGCCCGGCATTATGTTCTGTTTATGTACTGTGTGTGTCTTTAAGTAAACTTTATGTTTCTTCATACCTGAAGTTGTGCGGTGTTGTCTAGTCCTGCAGGTCGCCATCTTGCCCACATGCTCAGCTGCCACGGATCCCGGTCGCTGCCCTCCCCTAGTCCGGGCAGGCCCGGGTCTCCCTCTGTGGTCCAGTGGGTCCACATTCTCTTACCATCTGGGACGCATGCCTCACGTCGTCGTGGACTGGCGGCGTGGGAGCATTGGCTAGTTAGGCAAGCTATGCCATGTCCCAACGCCCCGCAGCCGTGGGAAGCGTCACAGGATGGCGCGAGACATGATGTCCCAGATGTGCTCAATCGGATTCAGGTCTGGGAAAAGGGCGGGCCAGTCCATAGCTTCAATGCCTTCATCTTGCAGGAACTGCTGACACACTCCAGCCACATGAGATCTGGCATTGTCCTGCATTAGGAGGAACCCAGGGCCAACCGCACCAGCATATGGTCTCACAAGGGGTCTGAGCATCTCATCTTGGTACCTAATGGCAGTCAGGCTACCTCTGGTGAGTACATGGAGGCCTGTGCATCCCTCCAAAGAAATGCCACCCCACACCATTACTGACCCACTGCCAAACCGGTCATGCTGAAGGATGTTGCAGACAGCAGATCGCTCTCCACAGCGTCTCCAGACTCTGTCATGTCTGTCACATGTGCTCAGTGTGAACCTGCTTTCATCTGTGAAGAGCACAGGGCGCCAGTGGTGAATTTACCAATCCTGTTGATCTGTAAGCACAACCCCCATCTGTGGACGTCTGGCACTCAACCATCCTCATGGAGTCGGTTTCTATCTGTTTGTGCAGACTCATTCACATTTGTGGCCTGCTGGAGGTCATTTTGCAGGGCTCTGGCAGTGCTCCTCCTGTTCCTCCTTGCACAAAGGCAGAGGTATCGGTCCTGCTGCTGGGTTGTTGCCCTCCTATGGCCCCTTCCACATCTCCTGGTGTACTGGCCTGTCTCCTGGTAGTGCCTCCAGCCTCTGGACACTACGCTGATAGACACAGAAAACCTTCTTGCCACAGCTCGCATTGATGTGCCATCCTGGATGAGCTGCACTACCTGAGCCACTTGTGTGGGTTGTAAAGTCCGTATCATGCTACCTCGAGTGTGAAAGCACAACCAACATTCAAAAGTGACCAAAACATCAGCCAGAAAGCATTGGTACTGAGATGTGGTCTGTGGTCCCCACCTGCAGAACCACTCCTTTATTGAGTGTGTCTTGATAATTGGCAATAATTTCCATCTGTTGTTGATTCCATTTGCACAACAACATGTGAAATTGATTGTCAATCAGTGTTGCTTCCTAAGTGGACAGTTAGATTTCACAGAAGTTTGATTTACTAGGAGTTATATTCTGTTGTTTAAGTGTTCTCTTTATTTTTTTGAGCAGTGTATAAACATATAGATCCTACAGCCAATGTTGTGAATGGGCTTGAAATGAGTTCTGAGCAGAGGCTCCCTCTGGTGGTTACAAGCGGTACTGGACTGTCCAGTGAAGATTGTGAGGATTGGGAATCAGGTGTTACTGACTGGTCTTATATAAGGGAGTAGCCTTCCCATCAGGGTTGCCGGTGATCAATTGTTCTGGTCTCAATCCTTGATTCCTGTTTCCTTTGTAGCCTGCTGTGTCGTGTCTGCATCTCCTGCTAACAGATAAGACATTTTCTTCTTTTTGTTTTTGTGCTTGATTTTTGCATTTTGTCCTGCACTTCTGTGGGGGCCTTCAGGGTCCCCTCCGGGGGCTTTTGCCCTCTCAGTTTAGTTCAGCCACTGATGTTTGTACATTTGCTTTTTCCAGTTTTTTCAGTGGCTGCTGTTTTGATTTTGTTACACCAGAGAACTAATTTAGGTGGTAGAGGTCGTGTGATCTCAGGTGTTTTTGAAATTAGTAGAGTTGGTGCTTTTCAGGGTTTTTTGGGATTGCAGTAAGTGCCCTTCCTATCCTTTTCTATTTAGGTAGTTTGGGCCCCAACGTTTGCTCATACTATTTTCTGTCTGTGTCAGTATTTCTTCTTGTCTAACCGCCATTACATGTTTGGGGGCTTTCTATGTTCTTTGGGGATCTGCTCCTGGGCAGATAGCTTTCCTCTTTCTATCTTTAGGTGTAGTTAGTTTCTCAGGCTGTGACGAGGCGTCTAGGACCAACGTAGGAACGCTCCACGGCTGCCTCTAGTTGTGGTGGTTAGTCAGGGTACTGCAATCTCATAGATTCCAACTGCTCTGGTGTACTGCCTTTTTTACCTGCACTCCTCAGCTACCGAAACATAACAAGCCAATTAACCATATCTGGATCAAAGTGTTTTAAAAACACATATTTTTATTAGAACAATTAAGACAAGACAAATTGTGTATCCAAGCTGGACATGTAGCATGAATTGTCCCTCTACACCTTGGAGGTGCTGGCCCGCCTTGCCGCGCGGGTTTTGTCAGAGCAGGTTTTCAGTGCCACTGGGGTCATAATTTCTGATAGGCGCATCAGCCTTTCAACTGAAAATACTGGCATGCTGACGTTTATCAAAATTAACAAGGCCTGGATTGGCCCAGACTTCTCAACCCCACCTCATGACGGCAGCAGAACATAAAGCCAATTCAAATGTTCCTTCTTTTTCTTGTGTATTCCCATGCACCCCTTCTCACCCAAGAAAAGGTTTATGGTTCATTGTTTCTTCTTTTTTTTGTCCTAGCCCTCTTCCTCAACCATATCAACAGGGTCATAATGCGGCCTCAATCTAAATTTTTACATAGTTATCATGTAGCCCTCACTCATTATTTTTGGAGGGAAATTATATGGCCCTCACTAATAATTTTTAGGGAGTAAACAGGCGGCCATATCTCAATATTTTTCGAGGGACATCATACAGCCCTCGGTCATTATTTTTAGAGGGTAAACAGGCAGCACTGGTCATAATTTTTAGAGGGTCACCATGCAACATGTGAACCTCACTTTTAATTTTTCCAGGGTGTTATGATGCCTTTCTTTCATAATTTTTACAGGATGTGTATGAGACCTACCTCTCCAATTCTCCTACATTTGTATATGTATATTCCCCAGGCATAAATGTTTTTCACTTCTTGCACTTAGTGCATAGGCATTACCAATCAAGGAATCCCACTCCTTAATAAATGGAAAAAATGTTTTGCAGCCCATCATTCTAATTTTTGGCAGCCCTTTCAGTTAGTTCATAGGCTTTGCCAGTTTAGGAGTCCCACTCCTTAAAAATGAGAAAAAAGGTTTTCTGAGGCACCCTCCGCTACGTGTCTTCCAGGGTGTACTGCATTTCCTCCTTCTAATTTTTGGCAGCCCTTGCACTTAGTTCATAGGCTTTATGAGTCTAAGAGTCCCACTACATGACAATTTTAACAGAATATGCATGAGGCTCCCCTTCATGTCTAAAACAAGTTGTATCGGAGTCCCTCTTCCTTCTAATTGTTGACCGTTCTTGCACTGTCCGCATAGGCTTTGTGAGTTTCAGAGGACCATGATTTTCACACCACATGCCCAGATGAGGTAGTAAAATATTAAAATTACATTTACCGGTGTGGGGTCAGGTCACACCTCACAACTTAGCCATAGTCAAAGGGAGAGAGAGTTACAAAACACTAACAAAACTGTATGAATAGTATATTACAGTACAGCAGTAAAGTGTAAGCTGTGGACCGGGGTGGGTTCCCCCAGGATACAGCAAAGCAGTGGAAAAGGAAAGCAGTAAACACTAAACTTGTCAAATGAAATTTTACTGGAATTACATACCATCAAGTTCACTTTAAGGATCATGTGAGTGCAATGGCCCGCTCCTTAGATCACCTTTGCATACTTCGATAGATCCTCTTTAATACTGTAGTCTCTGTAAGTCTCTAGTGATTCAGCAAGCTGAGTCTGATGGGCACTGATGCATTCAAGTGCCTGTATCTGCCTGTCTGAGTTTTGCGCCAGACTAACTGTGTGTGCGTGAACGCTCCCACCGTAATCCTTGCGGTGGGCCTGGGCTCAGGACTTACTGATGTATGTATAGTAGCTTTGTCATTACAGAAATGAGCCTGCCTGGATGATGGCTGTTTGAACAAAGGAATTAAGTGTTTCTAACCGGTGAGTGGTACCACAGCTGACTTGCTGGAGGGTACTCTGGGTCCTCCGGGTCTGTCACAGATGTCGGATCCTGGGGATTTCAGCTCTGTAAATGGCGCTCAATAGAGACGTGACACTTCCTCCTTCTTCCAGATCACACCTAGCTTTTTCAAGATAGCTACTGAACCAACCCCTTCCTGTCAGGCACTTCTTCCCAATTGCTTATACTACCCGTGGCCTGGGGATCTGTCTGGTTCTGGTTCTGTCCAAACTGAAGTTCAAGCAAGCACAAACAGAGTCCATTTAGCATAACATCAGTCTCTGCCAATAGAATTGCAGCTTTTATTTCTCCTCACAGAAGTGGGGAAAAGCCTCTGAATTTAAAATTCTGCACAAACCAGTTTAAAAATATCAACGTTATAAAGTCCAAGATAAATTGTGGTTCAATTGAAAACAGCAAATCAACCAGTATGAACTAGAAAATTAGTGCACTCTAGAACATACAAAAACCACTTATGCAATTGTGTTAGTTTAAAAAATACTTCTTTTTATTAACAAACATTAAAAATAAATAAAGTAATTAAATTTAGTAGTGCACAAGATGCCTCTAAAATGAGGGAAAGGAAAGCCAGTACACCGCATGTAAACAGTATATAACACAAATATTGGAAATAGGAACCAAACATCAATGAGAGTCCAACACACCTTGTTAGGGTTCGAGTACCCGCTGCTGCACAAGGGGAGTCTCGAACCAGTCCCACTGCGGTCCCCCATTCATCTCCGGCCGCAGTGGAGCCTGCTCAGCAGAGACGTCGGTCCCAGCATCTTGCCCATTCCAATACTGTGCAGTGACTTGCTGCTGCCTCTCCTGGATCTGCTATTATAGCCAGTGCTGGAGCAGACATCTTTGGGACGAAGTCCTGCGTTTCCCTTTCTGAGCATGCCCAGGGTAAGATATCTCATTAGAGATCAGGGGTCACATGTTCAGGTACTGCAGCAGCTCCTATTGGTCCGCCAGGAAGGTCCTGAAACTTCATGTGTTTTGGAACAGTTTTTCATTGGTCCTTGTTTCTGGCAGGTCCTGTAGCTGTTATTATAAAAGGGTGGCATGGCTGGGCCGCCATGCGCTAATATCAACCTTTATATGCTTTGCGCCAGTGTGGTCATGCGTGTGTGTGGTTAGGGCGGCTGAAATACGCCATTACAATACCGACTTAATCGGTGAGGAGCTTGTTATGCTAGCTGGTCAGGGTCGGTGTCCTAGATGCCCTAGATTACCGGCATAACCGGTGAGGAGTTTGATTGCCGTATTCAGGGCCTGGTGTTGTGAATGGGTTTGAGATGAGTTCTGAGCAGAGGCTCCCTCTGGTGGTTACAGGCGGTACTAGTGAGGATTGGGAATCAGGTGTTACTGATTGGTCTTGTTTAAGGGAATCGTTTTCCCATCAGGGTTGCCGGTGATCAATTGTTCTGGTCTGAATCCTTCTTTCCAGTTTCCCTTGTAGCCTGCTGTGTCGTGTCTGCATCTCCTGCTATCAGATAAGACAATTTCTTATTTTGTGTTTTTGCTATATTTTTGCATTTTGTCCTGCACTTCTGTGGGGGCCTTCAGGGTCCCCTCCGGGGGCTTTTGCCCTCTCAGTTTAGTCCAGCCACTGTGTTTTGTACTTTTGCTTTTTGCAGTTTTTTCAGTGGCTGCTGTTTTTGTTACACCAGAGAACTAATTTAGGTGGTAGAGGTCGTGTGATCTCAGGTGATTTTGAAATTAGTAGAGTTGGTGTTTTTCAGGGTTTTCTGGGATTGCAGTAAGTACCCTTCCTGTCCTTTTCTATTTAGATAGTTTGGGCCCCAGCGTTTGCTCATACTATTTTCTTTCTGTGTCAGTATTTCCTCTTGTCTAACCGCCATTACATGTTTGGGGGCTTTCTATTATCTTTGGGGTTCTGCTCCGGGGCAGATAGCTTTCCTATTTCTATCTTTAGGTGTAGTTAGTTTCTCAGGCTGTGACGAGGCGTCTAGGACCAACGTAGGAACGCTCCACGGCTGCCTCTAGTTGTGGTGGTTAGTCAGGGTACTGCAATCTCATAGATTCCAACTGCTCTGGTGTATTTCCTTTTTTACCTGCACTCCTCAGCTACCGTAACATAACAGCCTGGCGTTCAGACGCCATAGATTGCGGGTGACTCCCGCGAGGACATTAGCGCATGATCATGTTCTATGTTCACTTAGCAGTCAACTGTGTACCTGGGTGCCTGACAGGACACAGAAGTTTGTCTCAGCGGCTCTGTGATGTAACAGGGTTCGCCTTCAACGCTAGACACCGCCCTAGCGTGTTTATTTTGCGACTCAGTGAGTTCGCACACATCGCCATATAGCGCTGTGGCATTGCTTCTAGTGGCTCTGTGGAATAACAGAGTTCGCACATATTGCCACAGCGCGTTACGGCGTTTATTTTGGTGACTCTGCGGGATAACAGAGTTCGCTTCTTGCGCCATTTTACTAGCAGCAGGCTCCGCTGGCACGGTAGACCCCGGGCTGCGAACGCACCTCTCTACATCATATATTTGGTGCGTTCCGCAGACCCTAACACATCGAAGGCCAAATACCCCTATATACAGTACAGACCAAAAGTTTGGACACACCTTCTCACTCAAAGATTTTTCTGTATTTTCAAGGCTATGAAAATTGTAGAATCACACTGAAGGCATCAAAACTATGAATTAACACATGTGGAATTATACATTATGCTTTACAAAAAAGTGTGAAAATATGTCTTATAGTCTAGGTTCTTCAAAGTAGCCACCTTTTGCTTTGATTACTGCTTTGCACGCAGAAAAGGTGAACTGATGGATTCTACATGCCTGGTTCGCACCGTGAAGTATGGAGGAAGTGGTGTGATGGTGTGGGGGTGCTTTGCTGGTAACCACTGTTGGGGATTTATTCAAAATTGAAGGCATAGTGAACCAGAATGGCTACCACAGCATCTTGCAGGTGCATGCTATTCCATCCGGTTTGCGTTTAGTTGGACAATCATTTATTTTTCAACTGGACAATGACCCCAAACACACCTTCAGGCTGTGTAAGGGCTATTTGACCAAGAAGGAGAGTGATGGGGTGCTATGCCAGATGACCTGGCCTCCACAGTCACCAGACCTGAACCCAATCGAGATGGTTTGGGGTGAGCTGGACCGCTCACCGCTTCAATTTTGACTAATCTGCAACAGTGTCACCAGCAAAGCACCCTCACACCTAGTTCCTCCATGCTTCACGGTGGGAACTAGGCATGTAGAGTCCATCCGTTCACCTTTTGTCACGCTGTATAGCAGATATATATATGTGATGTCAGTAATCTATATCAAAAGGGCAACATACAATATAACATGTGCATAGATATATGATAACATAGAATTACCTGACAGAATGTCCAGTGGGTCAATACTGAATCCGTTATGCGCTGTCTCCGGCTAGAGGGTGACCGGGGTCTATGCTGACCCTAAACTGGGGTCCTGACTAATCCTTCTACCTGGAGGTACTGTTAAAGGTACAGAGGTCCAGGCCACCAGCGTAAACCCTGTCTCCTATCAATCCCTGCCAACTGTAATCTAGTCCTAAGAAGGACCCTGATTACCACCAAAGGGAATGAACAGGTAACGGTTAATGAACAGAAAGACATACAAGAAAGACAAGAAATAAAGTAAATAAAGTCTTACATACAACACTCACACACAGTAGGAACACCTAAGGTCTCAGAGATAAACTATAAGCTATAAGAGAAAAAACAACTAAGGAGCTCTTAGCTTAAGTATTCTCAGAACCGCTCCAGTCTGCTAGACTACATGAATGCTTTCACCGGCATCTAACAAGCAGACTGGCAGGTATATGAAGGAATCTAATTAGAACATAATCAAAAGCAGCCGGGCGAGGCTGGACCTAGTCTTAGCAAAGAGCTAGGTAAAATTAACTCTCTCATTACCAAACACAAAGAAACAGCAGCTCAGCTGTGAGAAGTCAGAATGTGCAATCGCGACGATCTTCGTGGCGATGCACCCATGACATCTTTTCTGTGTGCAAAGCAGTAATCAAAGCAAAAGGTGGCTACTTTGAAGAAGCTAGAATATAAGACATATTTTCAGTTGTTTCACACTTTTTTGTAAAGTGTAATGTATAATTCCACATGTGTTAATTCATAGTTTTGATGCCTGCAGTGTGATTCTACAATTTTCATAGTCATGAAAACACAAGAAAAATCTTTAAATGAGAAGGTGTGTCCAAACTTTTGGTCTGTACTGTAGGTAACAAAAATTCCAGGAATAATAAATCTATGTAAGAGCCTCCAAAAATATTAGACACACTTATGTGGAGAAAAGGTACAAGTGCCTAATCATACGCGTATATATCCACTGTTAGGGGCCTGCGGAACGCACCTAATAGATATTAAGAATAGGTGCGTTCGCAGCCCGGGGTCCACCGTGCAGGCAGAGCCTGCTGCTAGTAAGATGGCGCAAATAGGCAGTATGAGCGAACTCTGTTATCCCGCAGAGCCGCAGATGTAAACGCCGTAGCACTATATGGCGGTATGGGCGAACTCTGTTATTCCACAGAGTCGCTAACTAAAATGCTGTAGCGCAATATGGCGATATAAGCGGACTCTGTTAATTCACAGAGCCGCTGTGACAAAGACTGTGTCCTGTTAGACTCATAGGGGACACAGATGACTGCTAAACGGATTGCAGTCTGTGGTCATGCAATCAGAACACAAGCAATAATCTCCTCACCGGAGAAGCCGGTATTCTAATGGCGTTTTCAGCCGAGCCCTGAACACGTGCATACAATCTCCTCACCTGAGGTGCCAGTATTCTAGGGGCTTATTTCAGCCAGACCTAACCACATGCATACTGATAGAACCCTCTTGTTTGGTTTTTTCAGTTTGCTGGTCACATGACCTTTTTTCCCTATTTAGTCTGGCTCCGCTCTTCTGGCTTTGCTGGACTTCATTGTATTATCTACTCTTAAGCTAGCCGGGTGCTTAGGTGCCTTACTCAGTCAGTTTTGCTTGATCTTAGGATCTCTAAGTAATTTGTTTTCTGTTTTATTTTCCCTGCTACAATTTCTGTTAGGAGGTGTCCACCTTTTCTCCCAGTCCCTAGATCTTGTAGGGATTCCTCCCTCGCAACTATAGGTCTTCGTTAAGACTAGCTGAGGACTTTAGCGGGTCTGGTCGCAGGATCAGGTTCCCCGTTACATCGTAGGGATCCAGCTTAGTTCTATTGTAGGGACAGAATTCCCATCTTTCCTTAGTGCTTGTAGCAGATCATAACAGTAAGTCCAGCCCAAAAAAAAAAAAAAAAAAAAATCTCTAAGGAAAGATTTTCTGTTTCCATCATGGTGTCGGTTCAGGATTTGGCTCAATGCCTGCAGGGACTTTCTCTGGAGGTGGCTGAGATCCAGCAACACGTGAGTAGTTGTTCTGGAGCACATTTCGTGGAGCCAAAGGTACGTTTGCCTGATTTATTTTTTGGTGAACAACAAGATTTTTTTTCTTTTAAAAATGCTTGCTTGTTGTATTTCCATTTGAGACCCAGATCCTCTGGTGATGAATCACAGCGCATAGGGTTCATAATGTCACTTTTGCGCAAAGAACCTCAGGACTGGGCCTTTTCTCTGCAGCCTAGTGATCCATGCTTTAGATCGGTGGATAGTTTTTTTTTTCTGCTTTGGGGTTATTGTATGACGATCCTGATCGTGTTTCATCAGCTGAGACAGAATTGAGACGTTTGAGACAGGGATCAGGTAATGTGGAAAAATATTGTACTCACTTCCGAAGGTGGTCCACTGAGGTGGGGTGGAATGATTCAGCTTTGAAAAGTTTATTTCTTGCAGGGTTAAGTGAAAGGGTTAAAGATTTGCTGATTGCTTATCCAATACCTGGTAACTTGCAAGAAGCTATGCAATTAGCCATACGGGTGGATAGGAGACTGCGTGCAAGGGTTAATGAGTAAATCTGCCTTGTCAGCTCCAAGTCTGGAGAGGGACTGTACTGACATTGGAGAGCCAATGGAAATTGGAGCAATGACACCTCACTCTCGGGAAAAAGACCGTATATTTGCTGAAGGTTTGTGTTTCTATTGTGGCAAATCTGACCATTTCATTAAGAACAGTGCGCTTCGTATGAATAAAGAAAAAAAAAAAATGAGGTCAGTTTCGCCTGTATAGCTTGTTTAAACAATAAAGGTGTCTTTCTTTCTGCTACCACTGCTGTTGAGGAGGAATTAATGGAGTTTCAGGTATTTGTGGATTGTGGTTCAACTCTCAATGTGATTGATGGGAAATTTTTGGAAAAACTAAAATTAAAACCCAAACTTCTGTCTTCCCCTATTAATGTGGTTGCTGTGGATGGTTCTCCCTTGAAAAATGTTACTCACCATATCTGTGAATTTCCTCTTACTATTAATGGTGTTCATCAAGAGAATTTGGATTTGGTAGTTTTGAATAATTTGCCCTCACCGGTGATTTTGGGGTTACCTTGGTTAAAATTGCACAATCCGGTACTGGATTGGTCTACCAATGAAATTAAGTCCTGAAGTCCTAATTGTTATGACAAGTGTTGTAACGGGCGTATTGCTGCTGTAGTTAAGGGGGAGTTACCTGTACCTATTCAGGATTTTTGGAAAGTTTTTTCTGATAAGGAATCGCAGGTATTCCTCCTCATAGAGATTATGATTGTGCAATTGAATTTGTCCCTGGAGCAACTCTTCCTAAAAGTCGTTTATTTAATTTGACTATTCCTGAGAGAAAGGCTTTGGAGGAATACATACAGACAAGCTTGGCCGCCGGTCACATTAGGCCTTCCAAGTCTCCTGTGGCGGTTGGATTTTTTTTTGTTAAAAAAAAGGACGGCGGTTTACGGCCTTGTCTAGACTTTCGTAAGATTAATAAAATCACTGTACGCAATCCTTACCCACTGCTATTGATTCCTGATTTGTTTAACCAGTTAGTGGGGGCCAAGTGGTTCTCGAAAATTGATCTTCGAGGGGCATACAATTTCTTGCGCATGAAGGAGGGGGATGAATGGAAGACTGCGTTTAACACTCCACTGGGTCATTTTGAGAATCTGGTTATGCCTTTTGGGCTTTCCAGTGCTCCGGCATTTTTTCAGAATCTTATTAATGACATCCTTAGACCTTTGATCGGCAGAAGTGTGGTTGTGTATTTGGATGACATTTTGATTTATTCACCGGATTTGGAGTCTCATTGGAGGAGTGTGCGTGAAGTATTACAGTTACTGAGTGATAATTCACTTTTTGCCAAGCTAGAAAAATGTGAGTTCGCTGTACAGAGACTTAGTTTTTTGGGCTACATTGTCTCCAGTGAAGGTTTTGAGATGGACCCGGTGAAAGTGCAAGCTGTGCAGGATTGAAATAGAACTATTGGTGTGAAATCAATACAGAGGTTTTTGGGTTCGCCAATTATTATAGAAAATTCATTAAAAAAATTTCTGTGATTGCGAAACCTCTGACCGATCTCACCAGGAAAGGTGCTGATGCGGTTCAGTGGACTACTGAGGCCATTGAGGCTTTTGTGTTGCTAAAGGAGAAGTTCAGCTCTGCTCCCATCCTTACGCAGCCTGATGTGACTAAACCATTTTTGGTTGAGGTTGATGCTTCTTCTGTGGGAGTCGGCACGGTGTTGTCTCAGGAAAAGACGGATGGAGTACATCCCTGTGCTTTTTTTTTCAAAGAAATTTTCTGAGTCTGAACTAAATTATGATATCGGTAATCGGGAATTGTTGGCAATTAAACTCGCATTTGAACACTGGCGTCATTTTTTGGAGGGAGCGGAATTTCCCGTTCAAGTCTTCACCGATCATAAAAATCTGGTCTACCTTGATGCTGCCAAACGCTTGAATGCCCGTCAGGCTAGGTGGGCACTGTTTTTCTCGCAGTTTAATTTTACCGTTACTTACATCCCAGGTACTAAAAATGTTAAAGCTGATGCTTTGTCTCGCAGCTTTTCTCCTATGGTGGGTACTGAGGAGGAGGAAAACATTTTGCAAGAGGGGGTTGTTATTGCTGTTTTGGACTCTGTGTTGGAAGATGAGATTCTTAAAGCACAGGAGAATGCCCCATCTAACACGCCGCATGGGAGGTTGTTTGTGCCTGGTACCCTGAGGAGAGATTTGTTTGTTGAATGTCATGACTCTCGGTTGGCAGGTCATCCTGGAATCTCTGAGACCAAGAGACTTGTGGGTCACAGCTTTTGGTGGCCTGGATGGCAGAAGGAAGTCATTAAGTGGGTGCGTCAATGCACGGTGTGTGCTAGATCTAAGTCTTCTCATACTCCTGCTGCGGGGTTGCTTTGCCCTCTGGAGGTCCCTAGTGCACCTTGGACACATTTGGCTATGGACTTTATTACTGACCTTCCCCCATCTGAGGGTTTCACTGTCATTTGGGTGGTCGTGGACCGTTTTAGCAAGATGTGTCACTTGGTTCCTTTCATCAAACTGCCTTGCGCTAAGACTCTTGCTAAGGCCTTTGTCAAGGAAATTGTCAGACTACATGGCGTTCCTACTGACATTGTTTCCGATAGGGGACCTCAGTTTGTGGCTAGTTTTTGGCGCGCCTTTTGTGACAGGTTGGGAGTTCATTTGTCGTTTTCATCTGGATATCATCCTGAGTCTAATGGCCAGACAGAAAGGAAAAACCAGGATGTTGAGCAGTTCTTGCGTTGTTTTGTGACTGATAATCAAGAGGGGTGGTCTGAGTTTCTGCCACTTGCTGAGTTTGCTCTTAACAACCATACATCCGCTTCTGCTGGTTGTTCGCCTTTTTTCTATTGTACTGGGAGACATCCGTCGTTTGGTCATTTTCCAAGTTGGGATCGGCTGTACCTGAAGAGGAGAATTTTTCTGGTGTTTTGGAGAGAGTTTGGACTGATGTGCGTGGTAATCTTCAGGAGGCTAACAAAAGATCCAAAGTGTATTTTGATAGAAAACGACAAGAGATTTTGTTTGCTGTTGGTGACATGGTTTGGTTGTCCTCTAAGAATCTGCGCTTGAGGATTCCGTCTAAGAAATTGGGTCCCAAATTTGTAGGGCCCTTTAAGGTGCTTCAGGTTATTAACAAATCTGCTGTTAAGTTGAAGCTTCCTACCTTCTGGAAGATTAATCCGGTGTTTCATGTTTCTCTCTTGAAAAAAGCTGAGGTCTCAGATGGAGAAGTCTCGGCCACTGTTCCCCTGGTGGTGGAGGACGGGCAATATGAGATTTCTCGCATCTTAAATTCTAGACGGTATAGAGGGAGTTTGCAGTACCTCGTCGCTTGGAAGGGTTATGGACCCGAGGATAATTCATGGGTGAGGGCGGATGATGTTTCTGCGTCTAGACTTGTCAGAGCGTTTCACAAGAGGTTTCCGGATAAGCCTAAGTCCTAGAGGATCCGGAGGATCCTCTTAGAAGGGAGGGTACTGTTAGAACCCTCTTGTTTGGTTTTTTCAGTTTGCTGGTCACATGACCTTTTTTCCCTATTTAGTCTGGCTCCGCCCTTCTGGCTTTGCTGGACTTCATTGTATTATCTACTCTTAAGCTAGCCGGGTGCTTAGGTGCCTTACTCAGTCAGTTTTGCTTGATCTTAGGATCTCTAAGTAATTTGTTTTCTGTTTTATTTTCCCTGCTACAATTTCTGTTAGGAGGTGTCCACCTTTTCTCCCAGTCCCTAGATCTTGTAGGGATTCCTCCCTCGCAACTATAGGTCTTCGTTCAGACTAGCTGAGGACTTTAGCGGGTCTGGTCGCAGGATCAGGTTCCCTGTTACATCGTAGGGATCCAGCTTAGTTCTATTGTAGGGACAGAATTCCCATCTTTCCTTAGTGCTTGTAGCAGATCATAACACATACATGACCACACTGGCGCAAGCACGTAACAGATTTGATACTAGCACGCCGCCGTGCGGTCATGCACACCTTTTATAGTAGCAGCTACAGGACCTTACAGAAAAGGACCAATAGAAAAGCTGCTCCAGAACTACAGCAGCCTCAGGACCTTCCTGGAGGACCAATGGGAGTCACTGCAGTACCCGACCATGTGACCCCTGATCTCCTATGAGAGATCTTACCCTGAGCATGCACAGAAGGGAACACACAGGACTTAGTCTCAACTACGTCTGCTTGCCGCTGACCTGCACTGGTTACAATGGGAGGACCTGGCGAGGCAGCAGTCATCCTTGGCACAGTATTAGACTGTGCAAGATGCTGTGACCTAGGTCTCTGCTGAGCAGACTCCACTGTGGCCGGAGACGGATGGGGGACCGCAGCAGGGATGGCTCGAGATTCCCCTTGTGCAGCTGTGGGAACTCAATCCCTAACATTACCCCCCTACTAGGGCTCCCCCTTCTTTGGGCCTCGCTACGTTCAAAGGCAGCGATGAGCTGCGGAGCGTGAATATGCTCGGCAGGCTCCCAGGACCTATCCTCAGGCCCATAACCCCTCCAATCCACCAAATAAATTTTTTTGGCCCGTACCACCTTGCACCCTACAATGGCATTCACCTCGTGATCGTCTGTAGACAAACCCGATGTCCCGGCAGATGACTCGGAAAACCGGGACATTCCCACGGGTTTCAGGAGGGGCACATGAAAGGTGTCGGAGATACCTAAGAGAGCCGGAAGAGCTAAGCGATAAACCACAGGGTTGAGCTGCTCGAGGACCTTGAAGGGACGCAAAAAGCGGGGTGCCAACTTAGTGGACTCCACTCGCAGCCTGATGTTTCGGGCGGAGAGCCACACTAGGTCACCAGGAGCAAATGTCGGAGCGGGGCGCTGAAGTACGTCGGCGGAAGACGTCATCCTCTCCTTTGGAGGCCTGAATGGCATCCTGAGTGCGGTCCCAAATGTCCCGTGCCTCCATGGCCCAGTCTGCCACTCTGGAGTCGGCGGAAGACACGGGCATGGGCACCGGTTCCTGCGGATGCTGACCGTAGTTTAAGAGGAATGGGGTCTGTCCAGTGGAGTCAGCCACAGCATTATTTAGAGCAAACTCAGCCCACGGTAGCAAGGATGCCCAGTCATCCTGCCTGGCTGAGACAAAATGTCGCAAGTATGTGAGTAAGGTCTGGTTGGCCCTCTCTACCAACCCATTCGTCTCGGGATGATATGCCGAGGAGAGATTTAACTCAATGCTGAGTAGACGACATGGCTCTCTCCAGAACCGAGACGCAAATTGGGGACCTCGATCACTGACGATTTTGTCTGGCATTCCGTGTAAACGGAAAATATGCCTAATAAATAATGCTGCCAAGGCCCGTGCAGACGGTAACCGTGGTAACGGCACCAAGTGCACCATTTTGAATAAAGTGGTCGGTTATCACCCAGATGATGGTGCAGCCCCGAGACTTGGGTAAGCCCACCACAAAATCCATCCCGACCATCTCCCAAGGCCTGTCTGCCACCAGTAAAGGGAAAAGTAGCCCAGCTGGCCATTGTCGAGGGGACTTATTCTTGGCGCAGGAGACGCACGCCTGAACGTATTCCCTGACGTCACGGACCATATGTGGCCACCAGTATGTCCTCGCCAGCAACTCAGATGTCCTTTTTGCCCCACCCTGGATGAATGTGCCCAAGAGAGTACCTCCGGTTGCAAATTGGTGTGTCTTGCCCGGAGGCACAGACTCAAGCGAACCCGGGGCCACAGTTCTTAGGCTTTCTGTGGGGACAATCAGCCAAAGCTCCTCCTCCACCTCCTCAGAGGACACTACGTAGCGAGAGAACGAGAGAAAGCATCGGCCTGAATGTTCTTCTCACCGGAGAGGAAATGGAGGGTGAAATGGAACTGGGAGAAGAACAGGGACCATCTGGCCTAACGAGAATTTAGCCGCTGGGTGGTCTGTAAATAGACCAAATTTTTGTGGTCAGTGAAAACTTGAAAGGGAAAGCGAGCCCCCTCCAGGAGATGTCTCCACTCGGAAAAGGCCAACTTCATGGCTAGCAACTCCCTATCCCCAATGGAATAATTCCTCTCCGCTGGTGTGAAGGTCTTGGAAAAGAAGAAACAAGGATGTTTCCGACCTTGAGCATCCTTTTGTATAAGGACTGCTCCAGCACCAACGGATGAGGCATCAACCTCCAATATAAAAGGCTTATCAACCTCGGGGCGATGTAAGATGGGAGCGCTAGCAAAATGGGATTTAATTGAAGTAAAGGCCTTGGAGACTCCTCTGATCACAATTTGGGATTGGCTCCCATCTTGGTGAGGGCTACCAAGGGAGCTACCAAAGTGGAGAAGTGGGGAATGAATTGGTGATAGTAATTAATGAACCCCATAAAGCGCTGCACTGCTTTAAGAGAGTGGGGTTCTTGTCAATCCATTACAGCCTGTAGTTTGGCAGGATCCATAGCCAATCTCTGGGTGGAGATGATATAGCCCAGGAACGGTAGAGACTCCTGCTCAAAGACGCACTTCTCCAACTTCGCATATAGGGAATTTTCCCGCAAGAGGTCGAAGACCTTGCAGACAACTCTCCGATGGGAGACCATATCTGGAGAAAAGATGAGAATGTCATCCAGATAGACTACCACTGAGGTGGCAAGCATATCCCGGAAGATGTCATTTACAAAATCTTGGAAGACGGCTGGAGCATTACAGAGCCCGAAGGGCATCATCAGATATTCGTAATGCCCATCTCTGGTATTGAACGCCGTCTTCCATTCGTCCCCCTCACGGATGCGGATCATGTTATAGGCACCACGTACAGTCATGGCCAAAAGTTTTGAGAATGACACAAATATTATATTTTCACATGATCTGCTGCCCTCTGGTTTTTATGTGTGTTTGACAGATGTTTTTATCACAGACAGAAATATAATAATTGCAAACATATGAGTAACAAAAGCTTATATTGACAGTTAGAATGAGTTAATGCAGCAAGTCAATATTTGCAGTGTTGACCCTTCTTCTTCAGGACCTCTGCAATTCTCCCTGGCATGCTCTCAATCAACTTCGGGACCAAATCCTGACTGATAGCAGTCCATTCTTGCACAATCAATGCTTTCATTTTGTCAGAATTTTTAGGTTTTTGTTTGTCCACCCGTCTCTTGATGATTGACCACAAGTTCTCAATGGGATTAAGATCTGGGGAGTTTCCAGGCCATGGACCCAAAATCTCTATGTTTTGTTCCCTGAGCCATTTAGTTATCACCTTTGCTTTATGGCAAGGTGCTCCATCATGCTGGAAAAGGCATTGTTGATCGCCAAACTGCTCTTGGAGGGTTGAGAGAAGTTGCTCTTGGAGGACATTCTGGTACCATTCTTTATTCATGGCTGTGTTTTTAGGCAAGACTGTGAGAGAGCCGATTCCCTTGGCTGAGAAGCAACCCCACACATGAATGGTTTCAGGATGCTTAACAGTTGGCATGAGATAAGACTGGTGGTAGCGCTCACCTTGTCTTCTCCGAATGAGGCGTTTTCCTGATGTCCCAAACAATCGAAAAGGGGATTCATCAGAGAAAATAACTTTACCCCAGTCCTCAGCAAGTCCACTGCCTGTACCTTTTGCAGAATATCAGTCTGTCCATGATGTTTTTTCTGGAGAGCAGTGGCTTCTTTGCTGCCCTCCTTGAGACCAGGCCTTGCTCCAAGAGTCTCCGCCTCACAGTGTGCGCAGATGCACTCACACCTGCCTGCTGCCATTCCTGAGCAAGCTCTGCACTGCTGGTAGCCCGATCCCGCAGCTGAAACACTTTTAAGATACGGTCCTGGCGCTTGCTGGTCTTTCTTGGGTGCCCTGGAGCCTTTTTGGCAACAATGGAACCTCTCTCCTTGAAGTTCTTGATGATGCGGTAGATTGTTGACTGAGGTGCAATCTTTCTAGCTGCGATACTCTTCCCTGTTAGGCCATTTTTGTGCATTGCAATGATGACTGCACGTGTTTCTTTAGAGATAACCATGGTTAACAGAAGTGAAACAATGATGCCAAGCACCAGCCTCCTTTTAAAGTGTCCAGTGGTGTCATTCTTACTTAATCATGACAGATTGATCCCCAGCCATGTCCTCATCAACACCCACACCTGTGTTAATGGAACAATCACTGAAAACAGGTTAGCTGGTCCTTTTAAGGCAGGGCTGCAATAATGTTGAAATGTGTTTTGGGGGATAAAGTTCATTTTCTAGCCAAATATTGACTTTGCAAGTAATTGCTGTTAAGCTGATCACTCTTTATAACATTCTGGAGTATATGCAAATTGCCATTAGAAAAAGTGAAGTAGTAGACTTTGTAAAAATTAATATTTGTGTCATTCTCAAAACTTTTGGCCATGACTGTAGATTCAGCTTAGCAAATACCCTTGCTCCCCAAAGCCTATCAAAGAGCTCAGAGATTAGGGGCAATGGGTGTTTGTTCTTAACCCCTTCATGACCCAGCCTATTTTGACCTTAAAGACCTTGCCATTTTTTGCAATTCTGACCAGTGTCCCTTTATGAGGTAATAACTCAGGAACGCTTCAACGGATCCTAGCGATTCTGAGATTGTTTTTTCGTGACATATTGGGCTTCATGTTAGTGGTAAATTTAGGTCGATAATTTTTGCGTTTATTTGTGAAAAAAATGGAAATTTGGCGAAAATTCTGAAAATTTTGTAATTTTCAAATTTTAAATTTTTATTCTGTTAAACCAGAGAGATATGTGCCACAAAATAGTTAATAAATAACATTTCCCACATGTACATCAGCACAATTTTGGGAACAACATTTTTTTTTTGTTAGGAAGTTATAAGGGTTAAAAGTTGACCAGCGATTTCTCATTTTTACAGCAAAATTTACAAAACCATTTTTTTTAGGGACCACCTCACATTTGAAGTCACTTTGAGGGGTTTATATGGCAGAAAATACCCAAAAGTGACACCTTTATAAAAACTGCACCCCTCAAGCTACGCAAAACTACATTCAAGAAGATTATTAACCCTTCAGGTGCTTCACAGGAACTAAAGCAACGTGGAAGGAAAAAATGGACATTTTAATTTTTCCAACAAAAATTTTCTTTTAGCCTCAGTTTTTTCATTTTTACATGGGCATCAGGATAAAATGGATCCTAAAATTTGTTGGGCAATTTCTCCTGAGTACACAGAAACCTCATATGTGGTCATAAACCACTGTATGGGCGCACGGCAGGGCTCAGAAGGGAAGGAGCGCCATTTGACTTTTTGAATGGAAAATATGCTGGAATATTTAGCGGTTGCCATGTCACATTTGGAGAGTCCCTGTGTGCCTAAACATTGGAGCTCCCCCACAAGTGACCCCATTTTGGAAACTAGACCCCCTAAGGAACTTATCTAGATGCATAGTGATCACTTTGAACCCCCAGGTGCTTCACAAATTGATCTGTAAAAAAAAGAAAGTACTTTTTTTTCACAAAAATTTTCTTTTAGCCTCAGTTTTTTCATTTTCACATGGGCAACAGTATAAATTGGATCCTAAAATTTGTTGGGCAATTTCTCCTGAATACACAGAAACCTCATATGTGGTTATAAACCACTGTTTGGGCGCACGGCAGGGCTCAGAAGGGAAGGAGCGCCATTTGACTTTTTGAATGGAAAATATGCTGGAATATTTAGCGGTTGCTATGTCACATTTGGAGAGTCCCTGTGTGCCTAAACATTGGAGCTCCCCCACAAGTGACCCCATTTTGGAAACTAGACCCCCTAAGGAACTTATCTAGATGCATAGTGAGCACTTTGAACCCCCAGGTGCTTCACAAATTGATCCGTAAATAAAAGAAAGTACTTTTTTTTCACAAAAATTTTCTTTTAGCCTCAGTTATTTTCATTTTCACATGGGCAAAAGTATAAATTGGATCCTAAAATTTGTTGGGCAATTTCTCCTGAGTACACAGATACCTCATATGTGGTCATAAACCACTGTTTGGGCGCACGGCAGGGCTCAGAAGGGAAGGAGCGCCATTTGACTTTTTGAATGGAAAATATGCTGGAATATTTAGCGGTTGCTATGTCGCATTTGGAGAGTCCCTGTGTGCCTAAACATTGGAGCTCCCCCACAAGTGACCCCATTTTGGAAACTAGACCCCCTAAGGAACTTATCTAGATGCATAGTGAGCACTTTGAACCCCCAGGTGCTTCACAAATTGATCCGTAAAAAAAGAAAGTACTTTTTTTTCACAAAAATTTTCTTTTAGCCTCAGTTTTTTTCATTTTCACATGGGCAACAGTATAAATTGGATCCTAAAATTTGTTGGGCAATTTCTCCTGAGTACACAGATACCTCATATGTGGTCATAAACCACTGTTTGGGTGCACGGCAGGGCTCAGAAGGGAAGGAGCGCCATTTGACTTTTTGAATGGAAAATTAGCTCCAATCGTTAGCGGACACCATGTCGTGTTTGGAGAGCCCCTGTGTGCCTAAAGTTTAGAGCTCCCCCACAAGTGACCCCATTTTGGAAACTAGACCCCCTATGGAACTTATCTAGATGCAAAGTGAGCACTTTGAACCCCCAGGTGCTTCACAGAAGTTTATAACGCAGAGCCGTGAAAATAAAAAATCTTTTTTTTTTCTCAAAAAATGATATTTTAGCCCACTATTTTTTATTTTCACAATGGTTACAGGAGAAATTGGACCCCAAAAGTTGTTGTTCAGTTTGTCCTGAGTACGCAAGTACCCCATATGTGGGGGGGAACCATTGTTTGGGCACACGTCAGGGCTCTGAAGGGATATAGTGACGCTTTGAAATGCTGACTTGATGGAATGGTCTGCGGGCATCTTGTTACGTTTGCAGAGCCCCTGATGTGCCTAAACAGTAGAAACCCCCCACAAGTGACCCTATTTTGTAAACTAGACCCCCAAAGGAACTTATCCAGATGTGTGGTGAGCACCTTGAACCCCCAAGTGCTTCACAGAAGTTTATAATGCAGAGCCGTGAAAATAAAAAATCATTTTTATCCTCAAAAACTGATTTTTTTAACCCGCAATTTTTTATTTTCACAAGGGTAACAGGAGAAATTGGACCACAAAAGTTGTTGTACAGTTTGTCCTGAGTACACTGGTACCCCATATGTGGGGGGGAACCACTGTTCGGGCACACGTTGGGGCTCGGAAGGGAAGTAGTAACGTTTTGAAATGCCGACTTTGATGGAATGGTCTGCGGGCGTCATGTTAGGTTTGCAGAGCCCCTGATGTGCCTAAACAGTAGAAACTACCCACAAGTGACCCCATTTTGGAAACTAGACCCCGCAAAGAACTTATCTAGATGTGTGGTGAGCACTTTGAACCCCAAGGGCTACACAGCAGTTTATAACGCCCGGGCATGAAAATAAAAAAATCATATTTCTTCCATAATCAGGATTTTTAGTCCCTAATTTTTTTATTTTCCCAAGGGTAACAGGAGAAATTAGACCCCAAAAGTTGTTGTCCAATTTGTCCTGAGTACGCTGATACCCCATAAGTGGGAGAAAACTACTGTATGGGCGCACGTCGGGGCTCGGAAGGGAAGTAGTGACGTTTTGAAATGCCCACTTGATCGAATGGTCTGCGGGCGTCATGTTACGTTTGCAGAGCCCCTGATGTGCCTAAACTGTAGAAACTCCCCACAAGTGACCCCATTTTGGAAACTAGACCCCGCAAATAACTTATCTAGATGTGTAGTGAGCACTTTGAACCTCCAAGGGCTACACAGAGGTTTATAACGCCCGGGCATGAAAATAAAAAAATCATATTTTTTCCACAAACATGATCTTTAGTCCCCAATTTTTTTATTTTCCCAATGTTAACAGGAGAAATTAGACCCCCAAAGTTGTTGTGCAATTTTTCCAGAGTACGATGATACCCCATATGTGGGGGTAAACCACTGTTTGGGCATACGTCGGGGCTTGGAATAAAGGGAGCACTGTTTGACTTTTTGAACGCAAAATTTGCAGGAATCAATGGTGGCGCCATGTCGCGTATGGAGACCCCCTGATGTGCCTAAATAGTGGAAACCCCTCAATTCTAACTCCAACCCCAACACACCCTAACCCCTAAACACCCCTAACCCTAATACAAACCCTAACCATAACCCTAACCCCAACACACCCCTAACCCTAATCCCAACTCTAACCATAAACCTAACCACTAGCCTAACCCTAATCCCAACCCTAACCCCAAAACACCCCTAACACTTATCCTAACTCTAACCCTAACCACAAACCTAACCCTAATCCCAACTCTAACCCAAATTCCAACCCTAACCCAAATTCCAACCCTAACCCAAATTCTAACCCTAACCCTAAGGCTGGGTTCATATTGCGTTTTACCAGCCCGTTCAACACGTAGCGTTGACCGGCTGGTAATGGTATAGCATAACGCGATCGCGTTATGCTATACCCGCTAGCGGTGATGGAGCCCAGATGCTGCAGCCCGTGTCCGAGGCTCTGTCACTGAATGACAGCACGTCGCGAACGCATGCCGCTTTACGGCATGCGTTGCGATGTGCACACAAATGGGGTGAATGGCAGCGTTAACGGACTGCGTTACACCGCGTTATACCGCAGTGAAACGCAGTCCATCTAACGGACTGCCATAATGCAATAAGAACCCAGCCTAACCCTGAGGCCCCGTGCACACGTTGCGGATTCACTTGCGGATTTTTCTAAAATCCGCAGGTAAAATGACCTGCCTTTTACCTGCGAATTTAGCGCAGATTTGCTGCGGTTTTTCCCTGCGGTTTTACAACTATAATGGAATAGGTGTAAAACCGCTGCGGAATCCGCACAAAGAATTGACATGCTGCGGATTTAAAACCGCAGCAAATCCGCGCTGAAAAATTCGCAGCATGTGCACAGCGTTTTTTTTTTTACCATTTATTTGCATTGTACTGTACATGGTTTCTGGATCTGCTGCGGATCAGCAGCGAAATCAGCTGCTGATCAGCAGCGAAATCAGCTGCGGATCAGCAGCGAAATCAGCTGCGGATCAGCAGCGAAATCCGCTGCGGATCAGCAGCGAAATAAGCTGCGGATCAGCAGCGAAATCAGATGCGGATCAGCAGCGAAATCCGCTGCGGATCAGCAGCGAAATCAGCTGCGGATCAGCAGCGAAATCCGCTGCGGATCAGCAGCGAAATCAGCAGCGGATACCCAGTGAAATCTGCTGCGGATCAGCAGCGAAATCTGCTGCGGATCAGCAGCGAAATCCGCTGCGGATCCCCAGCGAAATCCTCTGCGGATCAGCAGCGAAATCCACCGCGGATCAGCAGCGAAATCCGCTGCATATACGCAGCAAAATCCTCTGCGGATCAGCAGCGAAATCCGCTGCTGATCCCCAGCGAAATAAGCTGCGGATCAGCAGCGAAATCAGCGGCGGATCAGCAGCGAAATCAGATGCGGATCAGCAGCGAAATCCGCTGCGGATCAGCAGCGAAATCAGCTGCGGATCATCAGCGAAATCCGCTGCGGATCAGCAGCGAAATCTGCTGCGGATACCCAGCGAAATCTGCTGCGGATCAGCAGCGAAATCCGCTGCGGATCAGCAGCGAAATCTGCTGCGGAACCCAGCGAAATCCGCTGCGGATCAGCAGCGAAATCAGCTGCGGATCATCAGCGAAATCCGCTGCGGATCAGCAGCGAAATCTGCTGCGGATCCCCAGCGAAATCCTCTGCGGATCAGCAGCGAAATCCGCCGCGGATCAGCAGCGAAATCCGCCGCGGATCAGCAGCGAAATCCGCTGCATATACGCAGCAAATCCTCTGCGGATCAGCAGCGAAATCCGCCGCGGATCAGCAGCGAAATCCGCTGCGGATACGCAGCGAAATCCTCTGCGGATCAGCAGCGAAATCCGCTGCTATACGCAGCGAAATCCTCTGCGGATCAGCAGCGAAATCCGCTGCATATACGCAGCGAAATCCTCTGCGGATCAGCAGCGAAATCCGCTGCGGATACGCAGCGAAATCTGCTGCGGATACGCAGCGAAATCCGCCGCGGATCAGCAGCGAAATCCGCTGCATATACGCAGCGAAATCCTCTGCGGATCAGCAGCGAAATCCGCTGCGGATACACAGCGAAATCCGCTGCGGATACGCAGCGAAATCCGCCGCGGATCAGCAGCGAAATCCGCTGCATATACGCAGCGAAATCCTCTGTGGATCAGCAGCGAAATCCGCTGCGGATACGCAGCGAAATCCACCGCGGATCAGCAGCGAAATCCGCTGCGGATACGCAGCGAAATCCTCTGCGGATCAGCAGCGAAATCCGCAACATGTGGACAGGGCCTAAAAGGAAAAAAAAAATTCTTTATTTTATTTTTTGTCCCTACTTATGACAGGGGGGGGGGGTTAATTTACTTTTATTTTGATCACTGTGAGAGTTTATCACAGTGATCAAAATAAATTGTAATTTGGAAGGCGCACTGCGCATGCGCCCGCCATTTTTCCAAGATGGCGGCGCCCATGAAGAGTCCCGGGCGGCCGCCGGGATGGATCAAGAGGCCGCAGAAGACCAGAGGAGGTGAGTATATTGGCGGGGGGGTGATCGGAGGGCGGGGGGGAGCGGAGCACACCGGAGGGGACAGGATCGGAGCGGCCAGCAGATGATAGTAACGACGGTGACCGTTCGCCGCCATGAATCGGCGGCGGCGGCCGATCACCACCGTTACTCGGTGTGGGGAGGGTGGGAACACAGTGTCCAGCCATGGCCGATGCTATTGCTGCATCGGCCATGAATGGATTGTAATATTTCACCACTTTTCAGTGGTGAAATATTACTAATCGCTCTGATTGGCTGTTTCACTTTTAACAGCCAATCAGAGCGATCGTAACCACGTGGGGGTTAAGCCACCCCCACTGTGGTGATGCGCAAGGGGTCCTGTGCCTGCGGGTCGGATGACCTTTCAGTGATTTCGGTCCCCCGACCCGCAGGAACATGATTTATAGCATGACGCCTACGTTGGCGTCATGGGTCGGGATGGCACAGGTTTTCATGACGCCAACGTAGGCGTCATGGGTCGGGAAGGGGTTAACGGTAATGGCGTTAAGACCCCTATAGTCTATACACGGTCGTAATTCTCCATTCTTCTTCTGCACGAAGAAAAAACCTGCCCCTGCTGGTGACACTGACTTCCTAATAAACCCTCTTGCCAGATTCTCCTGGATATATAGTGACATGACCTCCGTCTCAGGAAAAGAAAGAGGATACACCCTTCCCCGAGGGGGCTCTGTACCAGGCAAGAGGTTCATAGGACAGTCATAGGGGCGATGAGGCGGAAGAGTCTCTGCTGCCTTTTTGGAGAATACGTCCGCGTATGACCAATAAACCTTGGGGAGAGAGGAAAGGTCTATGGGTATCTCCGTGGTGGAGACCTGAACGTCCTCCCTGAGACATCTGCCTCTACAGCAATCACCCCAACCTATTATTCTCCCAGAGGACCACTCAATATGGGGAGAATGGTGGCAGAGCCAGGGTAATCCCAACAGAACCTCATCTATTCCCTCAGGAAGAACAAAAAAGGATATATTCTCTTGATGAGAAGGGGATATAGACAGGGGAAGAGGGACAGTCTGGTGGGTGACCTGTGAGGACAGGATTGCTCCATTCAAGACTCGCACCGACACTGGCTCTGCGAGCGTCACCAGAGGTATAGAATTGCGAGAGGCAAAGGAGGAGCACATAAAATTCCCCTCTGCCCCAGAGTCCACACAGAGCTTGGCGGGAAGAGTGGATGAATCTAGGGAGATTAACCTTTTAAGGAGCACTTTCTGAGAAAAAGCCGTTGCATCTAATGACCCTGCTCCCATGGTCACTGAACACGACCGTTTACTCATCCGCTGGGGACATCGGTTGGCATAATGTCCTGGCTGCTGACACACTCTACAGACCACAGATACTCGAGTGGTCCGAGACTTAGGTTCCGCTCGAGAAGCCTCCATCGTCTCTTGGGGGTCGGACGCCCGAACGGGGATTTTAAGAGGTTTGGCAAAGGTAGGAGCTAGCCGAAACCTCTGCCTACACTGGATCCGCTCCAACCTCCGCTCGCGAAAACGGAGGTCGATGCGGGTAGATATGGAGATGAGTTTCTCCAGTGTGGCAGGAATCTCCCTGGTAGCCAAAGCGTCCTTTACATGGTCTGCCAGTCCTCTCCAGTACACCGGAATGAGAACTTTATCCCGCCACTCTAATTCAGAGGCCAAAGTCCGAAATTGGATTGAAAACTGGCTGACCATGGAAAAGCCCTGTGACATTGCCAGCAGTTGGAGTGCCGTATTGTGTGCGACCTGAAGTCCTAAAAAGAGCTTTTTCAGAGCCTCCAAATAACGAGGAGCACTCCTCACCACACGATCGTCGCGCTCCCACAGCGGCGTTGCCCATTCCACTGCTCTGCCTGACAAAAGAGACACAATGAAGGCCACTTGTGCCTGTTCAGTGGGAAAACGTGCTGCCAGGAGCTCAAGCTGTATAGAGCACTGACTCACGAATCTCCGACAATGTTTATTGTCACCAGAAAACTTGTCTGGAAGCGGGAGGTGATATAAGTCGGAGCAGAGGTAGCGGAGGACAAACTGGCTGCGGCTACGCTAGCAGCCTGAACAGCAACAGCAATAACATCCACAGCTGAGGTTGTGCTCTCAAGAGACGCCAACCTACCTTCCAGCTGCTGGATGTACTGCTGTAGACGCTGGTCATCCGCCATTTAACTAGCCAGACCCTGGCGCTAGTATTATGTTAGGGGCCTGCGGAACGCACCTAATAGATATTAAGGATAGGTGCGTTCGCAGCCCGGGGTCCACCGTGCAGGCAGAGCCTGCTGCGAGTAAGATGGCGCAAATAGTCAGTATGAGTGAACTCTGTTATCCCGCAGAGCCGTAGCACTATACGGCGGTTTGGGCGAACTCTGTTAATCCACAGAGTCGCTAACTAAAATGCTGTAGCGCAATATGGCGATATAAGCAGACTCTGTTAATTCACAGAGCCACTGTGACAAAGACTTTGTCCTGTTAGACTCACAGGGGACACAGATGACTGCTAAGCGGATTGCAGTCTGTGGTCATGCAATCAGAACACAAGCAATAATCTCCTCACCGGAGTAGCCAGTATTCTAATGGCATTTTCAGCTGAGCCCTGAACACATGCATACAATCTCCTCACCGGAGGTGCCGGTATTCTAGGGGCTTATTACAGCCAGACCTAACCACATGCATACATGACCACACTGGCGCAAGCACGTAACAGATTTGACACTAGCGCGCCGCCGTGCGGTCATGCACACCTTTTATAGTAGCAGCTACAGGAACTTCCAGAAAAGGACCAATGGGAAAGCTGCTCCAGAACTAAATCAGCCTCAGGACTTTCCTGGAGGACCAATGGGAGTCACATCAGTACCCGACCATGTGACCCCTGATCTCCTATGAGAGATCTTACCCTGAGCATGCTCAGAAAGGAACACACAGAACTTAGTCCCAACTACGTATGCTTGCCGCTGACCTGCACTGGTTACAATGGCAGGACTTGGGGAGGCAGCAGTCATCCTCTGCACAGTATTAGACTGGGCGAGATGCTGGGACCGATGTCTCTGCTGAGCATACTCCACTGCGGATGGGGGACCGCAGCAGGGATGGCTCGAGATTCCAGTTGTGCAGCAGTGGGAACTCGATCCCTAACATCCACAAAGTTAACTGTTGGAGTTGCTAAATATTGATATAATATACATAAATAGGTAAGTAAAGGGGTATTTTAGATTACCTATACAAGTGAGGATCCACTTGAGGTCCAATGTGTGGTTGCGGGATCTGGCAGCATTTCCCTCCACCCCAATGCACGTTTCGTCGAATCTTCCCCAGGGGGCATGTCAATTTAAGCCAGAGTCATCAAGAAGTTGCAGGGGAAACAGTGGCCTCCTGTGGCTGGTGATTAGTACTGCAGGCAATAATATTGTCAATACTAAATTACTAACAAATAGAACAGCAGCTGCAAATTACATACAAACAGTTAATGGCATGTGATAGTCAGCGGCATATTCCCCATCACCTCACAAAACAAAAGTTACTATCTGTTCACCGTTTTGATACAGGAAAGATGTATATCTTTGTACCGTGTTAGCCAGTAGATAGAAAAATATTTAGAATTGTGAGTCCTCAGTGGTTATCAACCAGTATCAACCACTGAGGACTCTCAATTCTACATTTTTTTCTATCCGTTCACCTTTAGTCAAGTATGTTAAAGTCACTTTGACATTACTATGTGTTTGCATTAAAGAGCCTGAAAAGGGTTGGATGTTACCCACATTTCTTTCCTGCCAATTGGATACTTTGCAGTACTGTGATTCACTGTTAATTGATTCTCCACAATTCAATATTTTTAAGAAAATTTATTAAAGTTAGCGAATTCATATTTCAAAACATTCTCATCTCTAGTGTCAATTTCTTTAGCCATTATGTTATCAAAAGGCAAGTCTCTGAATTAAAATATGCTTTATTATCTTATTGTGTTTCTTTAAAACATAAGAAAAAATTGTGAACCGTGAATCAGATATAGTTATTTTATTAGAATAGAAAAGTGTAATATGTATTTTTAATTTTTGCTCATTTCTAGAATACATAACTCTTTGTGAATATCCTTAGTGTTGTTTTACCTTTGCTGCATTTCATTTTATTCTAAATTGAACTATCAATAGACTCATGGGATCTGTAATCTATAAATTAAGAAATAAAAATGATTAATGTTTAGAGATAGACTGTAACCAGAATCAATGAACATCTACTGTAAAGAAGGCAGTGCACATAATCTTAGGTAGAAGCTGTTTTCCTTTGTCCGCTATTCATGATTATAAATAAATAGAACTTGAGGTTAGATGGATTTCCCATCTACACATAATAATCAAAGAAATTAAAATATTTTCATATTTTGCTAAGATAAAAGGTTTGCTTGATGGATGGATGGATTAGCGTGTAAAACACAGTAAATAATTACAGACATATTGGTTAACATTCTGTATGGTAGACCTTACTGTAAATCCAGCTCTGGCCAAATATGGTCAGCAGTGATATGTAAGCTCCCCTTTTTCCATTGTTTTCTATCTCACTGCTTTTGTATTTACCTCTTTTCATGATGGATGAAATGAGTGTAGTCTGTGAACCCTGAATGCACTTCCAGCCACAATTAAATGCAGCTTATCAGCAGCTCTCTGTTAGTAAACTGAAATTTATGGCTCTTGGTAATTAATGTAGGAAGTAGGTGAGCACTGCATTCATTTCAAGCTATCAGCTTGTGCTGTTGTTTCTCTAAAACCCTGGGTCCATTAATAAATCTTTTGCCTTCATATATTGTGATTAGTCAAATCTAAAGACCTGTATTAAAGTAAGCATATGCTGCATATCTATAGGTTTTAATACAATATGGGTAATTCACTAATTTATTTATTAACTGCTGGAAAGGGCAGTTCAAGGCTGTGAAATTCGGTATATTTTCAGATACATGGGCATATCATGAAAGACATAAAAAATAACCTTTTACTGGCCTTAATAATAATAATAATAATTAATATTTATCATAGTTATTATTTAGATATGAGATGATATATACTGAGAGTGAATTTAGGTGAACAGCTCCAATGGGGATGGTGATTAAACTGTCTGTAAAGCTCTGCAGAATATGTTGGTGCTATATAAGCAAGCTTAAAGGGTTACTCTAAAGTTGTCTCTTAAGCAGCACACTGCTTTCCAGTGGTTTCTCGCCAAGCACTCTTCCTTGATTGATAGTTCTGGTGGGTGGCAACGAAGTATAAAGTATAAAGCTCATCATAACTCAATGTAGCTATGTGTTGGATTGCACTTTTTTTGCGATTTCACATCACTTGGATTTTTTTTCCAATTTTAAAGTACATGATATGTTAAAACCAATGGTGTCGTTTAAAATTACAACTTGTCCCGCAAAAAACAAGCCCTCACATGGCCATTTTGACTGAAAAATAAAAAAGTTATGGCTCTGAGAAGAAGGGGAGCAAATAATGAAAATGCAAAAATAAAAATACAGTGGGTGCAGAAAGTATTCAGACCCCTTTAAATTTTTCACTTTTTGTTTCATTGCAGCCATTTGGTAAACTCAGAAAAGTTCATTTTTTTCTCATTAATGTACACTCTGCACCCCATTTTGACGGAAAAAAAACAGAAATGTAAAATTGTTTGCAAATTTATTAAAAAAGAAAAACTGAAATATCACATGTCATAAGTATTCAGACCCTTTGCTCAGACACTCATATTTAAGTCACATGCTGTTCATTTCCTTGTGATCCTCCTTGAGATGGTTCTATTCCTTCATTGGAGTTCAGCTGTGTTTAATTAAACTGATAGGACTTGATTTGTAAAGGCACACACCTGTCTATACAAGACATCACAGCTCACAGTCCATGTCAGACCAAATGAGAATCATGAGGTCAAAGGAACTGGCCAAGGAGCTCAGAGACAGAATTGTGGCAAGGCACACATCTGGCCAAGGTTACAAAAGAATTTCTGCAGTAGTCAAGGTTCCTAAGACCACAGTGGCCTCCATAATCCTTAAATGGAAGAAGTTTGTGACCACCACAAGTCTTCCTAGAACTGGCTGTCCAGCCAGCCAATCTGAGTAATCATGGGAGAAGAGCCTTGGTGAGAGAGGTAAAGAAGAACCCAAGGATCACTGTAGCTGAGCTCCACAGATGCAGCAGAGAGATGGGAGAAAGTTCCACAAAGTCAACTATCACTGCAGCCCTCCACCAGTCTGGCCTTTATGGCAGAGTAGCCTGATGGAAGCCTCTCCGCAGTGCAAGACATATGAGAGCCTGCATAGAATTTTCTAAAAACACATGAAGGACTCCCAGACTATGAGAAATAAGATACTCTGGTCTGATGAGACGAAGATAGACCTTTTGGTGATAATTCTAAGCGGTATGTGTGGAGAAAACCAGGCACTGCTGAAGGAAAATATGAATGCAGCCAAGTACAGAGATATCCTGGATGAAAACCTCTTCCAGAGTGCTCTGGACCTCAGACTTGGCCGAAGGTTCACCTTTCAAAAAGACAATGACCCTAAGCACACAGCTAAAATAACAAAGCCATTCTTGACTGGCCCAGCCAGAGCCCTGATCTAAACCCAATTGAGCATCTCTGGAGAGACCTGAAAATGGCTGTCCATCAACGTTCACCATCCAACCTGAAGGAACTGGAGAGGATCTGCATGGAAGAATGGAAGAGGATACCCAAATACAAATGTGAAAAACTTGTTGCATCATTCCCAAGAAGATTCATGGCTGTACTAGCTCAAAAGGGTGCTTCTACTCAATACTGAGCAAAGGGTCTGAATACTTATGACTATGTGATATTTCAGTTTTTCTTTTTAAATAAATTAGCAAAAATTTCTACATTTCTGTATTTTTTCAGTCATGATGGGGTGCAGAATGTACATTAGAGAGAAAAAAATGAACTTTTTTGAATTTACCAAATGTCTGCAATGAAACAAAGAGTGAAAAATTTAATGGGATCTGAATACTTTCCGCACCCACTGTACCTCTGGTCGTTAAGGGGTTAAACTTGCTCTGCAGTGTGATCAGACTAGGGTGTCATTATTTGTCTCTTATGGGAGCAGTTTATTCTAGTCTTCTTCTGTGTGAGTCATATAATAACACCCTGCTCTGCTCTCACTGAAGAGTGAGTACATGTTGCCCTGAGCACCACAGACATAAGTTTGATTACTGACACAACCCCAAAATTTGGCTTTTATCCTAAGTCATATTACAAGACTCGTTAAAGGGTTGATTGTGACTTGTAGGATCGCTACTTCCAATAGGTGGCGCTATAGAGTACAAGTCCTCTTTGTTTGAAGAGGCAATTTGCATGACACAAACCCAGACATGCTGTGAGGTGGAGGGTCAGTCCAGTAAAGCTGGCCATGCTAGGAGAGGGGGAGAGGTGATGGAGTGGTTTGTAACGTGACTCTGCTAAACACAGCTTTGCTCTACTACCACCCACAAGGACCTTATCAGAATAATATTAGTCATTAACGTTTTCAAATCATGCAGAAGGTTGAGGTTAGACCAGGAGATCAGGCGGGCTGTATATCATACATTGCATACACTGAGAATGCTGCTCTAAGCTATTATGTAGCATGTTTTTTCTGTTTATGATTGGTCAGAACAACATAGGGGGAAGAAGTAAATGACCCCTGGGCAAACTGTCTGACAACATCCACTTGGACAAAAAAGTTAACTCATTAGGTGGCAAAAGCTTTGATTACTATTTATTCTGCAACACAGAAGAGAAAATAGTGAAAAACAAAAATGTTTTATTTCACTACTATTACATTGTGTGTCCAGCTTAACATGAGAAATTTGGACAAAAGTCCACTTTAAGTACTAAAATCTGTGTTACTCCAGCACTACCTCTACACTCATGCCTACTGTAATTCATTTACCTCACCCATATAGTGTCATTAATTCCACAGCACTTTACAAACATAATCACTGTCCCCATTGGGAATCACAATCTACATTCTTACCAGTATGTTTTTGGAATGTGGGAGATAACCAGGGAACTCAGAGGAAACACATGCAAACATGGTGAGAAAATACAAACTCCTTGCAGATGTTGGATTTCAACTGAGCCTGCATCTTTCCCAGCAGATAATGACTGTGATATTCAGTCATTATCTGCCTCTAACTGCCGCGACTGGAGCAAAGCTCTACGTGCGGCTGTTAACCTGTTTAATGCCGCTGTCAATCTGTGACAGCAAAATTTAATTGACGCCAGCAGGGGGCACAAAATTTTATCACCTCATCTTTGCTACCTCTACATGATTATGGGATGCCGATGTGTTGCCCTGATAACAAAGGGTCTGCGTTCTCCTGAAGATCCCTATGTCTGTCATCACGGTACTTCTGTGAAACCCAGCCTGTGGTTAGCATTCATCGGAGACTGTGATTTCTGCTTTATACAGTAATGAAAAACAAATAAAAAAATATATAAAAGTTCAAATCATCACCTTTTCTCCCATTAAAAATTAGGAGATAAAGAAAACACATATTTGGTATCACTGTGTTCGTAAAAGTTTGATCTATCAAATGCCTCATCTATCAAAGTATAACATAAATTAATTTGATTGGTATATGGTATAACGAGAAAAAAAAATCAAAATGCCAGAATTGCAGTTTTTCAGCCACAGCAACAGCAAATTTAAATAACAGGCGATTAAAAATTGTATCTACCCAAATGATATCAATAAAAACATTAGCTCGAGGTGAAAAAAGCAAGCCCTCACACAGCCTTATATCCCCAAAATTGAAAACGTTATGGCTGTTGGAATATTAAAACAAAAACTATACATGTTTAGTACCTGCGTATCATAAAATCATAAAAAATCGCCTGGTCCTTAAGGGGTTAATTGACATGTATTCTTCTTTATTTATTGTATATATTGTATCTTATCGGCCTAACTCAATACTTCCAGCAGTACTGTTCTGCCCTAAATAATAGAATTGCACTTCTACCTGCAGCATGTGGGACTATAGGCAGTTCCACCTTGGATGCTGATATATTTAACCCCTTTCTTCCATCTGACGTACTATTCTGTCCATGTGACCTGGGACTTAATTCCCAAGGATGGAATAGTACGTCATAGGCGATCAGCCGCGATCAAGAGGAGAGCGCAGCTGATCGCAGCCAGCTGTCAGCTGATTCTCACAGCTGACACCTGGCACTAAGTGCCAGGAGCGGTCACGGACTGCTCCCGGAAATTTAACCCCCGGCATAGGGAAGCATCACGCAGGGAGGGTGCTCCCTGCGTGCTTCCCTGAGACCCTCAGAGCAACGCAATGTGATCACATTTTCTGAGGGCCTCCTCCCTGCAGGCCCCCGGATCCAAGATGGCCATGGGGTCCTTCCAAGTCCTGCAGAGAGGTGGCTTGTCAGTGCCTGCTGAGAGCAGGCGCCGGGACTGATCTGACAGAGTGCTCTGCAAATTGTCAGATCAACGATCTGACACTATATAGTGATGTCCCTCACTGGGACAATGTAAAAATAAAAAAAAAATAAAATAAACTTGTGTAAAAATATTTAAAAAAATCCCTAAAGAAATAAAAAAAAAAATATATATATATATTTCCCCAATAAACAAATTATCATGTAAATAAAAAACAATAAAAGTACACATATTTAGTATCTCCGCGTCCATAATGACCCGCCATATAAAACTGTCCCACTTGTTAACTCCTTTAGTGAACCTCCCTTAGAAAAAAAAACAAGGCAAAAAAACAATTCTTTATCATCATGCCGCCGAACAAACAGTGGAATAACACGCGATCAAAAAGACGGATATAAATAAACATGGTACCGCTGAAAACATCATCTTGTCCCGCAGAAAACGAGCCACCATACAGCATCATCAGCGAAAAAATAAAAATTTATAGCTCGCAGAATAAAGCGATGCAAAAATAATTATTTTTTTATATAACATAGTTTTTATTGTATAAAAGCGCTAAAACATAAAAAAGATATAAGTGAGGTATTACTGTAATCATACTAACCTGAAGAATAAAACTGCTTTATCAATTTTACCACACGTGGAACAGTATAAACACTCCCCCCAAAAGAAATTCATGAATTGCGGGTTTTTGCTCATTCTGCCTCCCAAAAAATTGTAATAAAAAGCGATCGAAAAATGTCACACGCCCAAAAATGGTACCAATAAAAACGTCAACTCATTCCGCAAAAAAAAGACCTCAAATGACTCTGTGGGCCAAAATATGGAAAAATTATAGCTCTCAAAATGTGGTGATGCAAAAACTATTTTTTGCAATTAAAAGCGTCTTTTAGTGTGTGACTGCGGACAAACATAAAAACCCGCTATAAATAGTAAATCAAACCCCCTTTATCACCCCCTTAGTTAGGAAAAAATTATAAAATTAAAAAAATGTATTTATTTCCATTTTCCCATTAGGGTTAGGATTAGGGTTATGGTTAGGGGTGTGTTAGGGTTAGGTTTGTGGTTAGGGTTATGGTTAGGCTTGGGATTAGGGTTAGGGGTGTGTTGGTTTAGGGTTGGAGTTAGAATTGGGGATTTACACTGTTTAGGCACATCAGGGGCTCTCCAAACATGACATGGCGTTTGATCTCAATTCCAGCCAATTCTGCATTGAAAATGTCAAATGGTGCTCCTTCCCTTCCAAGCTCTGCCATACGCCCAAACAGTGGTTTACCCCCACATATGGGGTATCAGCGTACTCAGGACAAATTGCACAATAACTCTTTGGGTCCAATTTCATCTGTTACCCTTGGGAAAATAAAACATTGGGGCGAAAATATCATTTTTATGGAAAAAAATATGATTTTTTATTTTTATGGCTCTACGTTATAAACTTTTGTGACGCACTTTGGGTTGAAAGTGCTCACCAGACATCAAGATAAGTTCCATGGGGGTCTAGTTTCCAAAATGGAGTCACTTGTGGGGGTTTCCACTGTTTAGGCCATCAGGGGCTCTCCAAACGCGACATGACGCCCACAGACCATTCCATCAAAGTCTGCATTCCAAAATGTCACTACTTCCATTCCGAGCCCCAACGTGTGCCCATACAGTAGTTTTCTCCTACATATAGGGTATCAGCGTACTCAGATCAAATTGCACAACAACTTTTGGGGTCCAATTTCTCCTGTTTCCTTGGGAAAAAAAAAATTGGGGGTGAGAAGATCATTTTTGAGAAAAATAATAATTTTTTATTTTTATGGCTCTATGTTATAAACTTCTGTGAAGCACTTGGGGGCTCAAAGTGCTCACCACACAT
Organism: Oophaga sylvatica; assembly: GCA_033576555.1. Classification (NCBI taxonomy): domain Eukaryota; kingdom Metazoa; phylum Chordata; class Amphibia; order Anura; family Dendrobatidae; genus Oophaga; species Oophaga sylvatica. Next base: position 452,713,473 of record JARQOD010000002.1, on the reverse strand, counting down.
CTAGATAAGTTCCTTACGGGGTCTACTTTCCAAAATGGTGGCACTTATGGGGGTTTCTACTGTTTAGGTGCATCAGTGGCTCTTCAAACGCAACATGGCGTCAGATCTCAATTCCAGCCAATTTTGCATTGAAAAGTCAAACGGCGCTCCCTCCCTTCCCGAGCTCTGCAGTGCGCCCAAACAGTGGTTACCCCCACATATCGGGTATCAGCGCACTCAGGACAAATTACACAACAACTTTTGTGGTCCAATTTCTCCTGTTACCCTTGGTAAAATAAGAAAAATTGGATGTGACGTAAATATTTTGTTCAAAAAAGTTAAATGTTCATTTTTTTTAAACATTCAAAAAAATTCCTGTGAAGCAGCTGAGGGGTTAATAAAATGCTTGAATGTGGTTTCTTCCAGGCAAGTTCATCGGATTAAGAGAGCAGCTGCTAAAAAGCCATTACAAACCAGCAAACAGATATTTGAAGCTGCTGGTGCCTCTGGAGTCCCTTGAACCTCAAGGTGTAGGATCCTTCAAAGGCTTGCTGTGGTGCATAAACCTACTATTTGGCCACCCCTAAACAGTGCTCACAAGCAGAAACGGTTGCAGTAGACCCAGACATACATGAAGACTAATTTTCAAACAGTGTTGTTTACTGCTGAGTGTCAAGCAACTCTGGATGGTCAAGATGGATGGAGTAGTGAATGGTTGGTGGATGGCCACCATGTCCCAACAAGGCTGCGACTTCAGCAAGGAGGTGGAGGAGTCATGTTTTGGGCCAGAATCATGAGGAAACAGCTGGTAGTGCCCTTTAAGGTTCCTGAATGTGTGAAAATGACCTCTACAAAGTATATAGAGTTTCTGACTGACAACTTTCTTCATTGGTATATAAAGCAGAAACGTGCCTTCAGGAGCAAAATCATCTTCATGCATGACAATGCATCATCTCATGCTGCAAAGAATACCTCTGAGTCATTGGCTGCTATGGGCATAAAAGGAGATAAACTCATTGTGTGGCCACCATCTTCCACTGACCTCAACCCTATAAAGATCCTTTGGAGTATCATCAATCAAAAGATCTATGAGGGTGTGAGGCAGTTCACATCAAAACAGCAGCTCTGGGAGGCTATTCTGACTTCATGCAAAGAAATACAAGCAGAAACTCTCCAAAAACTCACAAGTTCAATGGATGCAAGAACTGTGAAGGTGATATCAAAGAAGGGTTCCTATGTTAACATGTAACTTGGCCTGTTAGGATGTTTTGGAGTTAAATAGCTTTTTTTGTTCAGTGAATGTGACCTCCTAATGCTGCATATTCCACAAATGAGCATTTTCAGTTCATTAAAACATATCAAATGTTTAGAAATTCTACTGTGCCTAATCATTTGGAACAGTGCGTTTTGAGTTTTTATTCATTTTGGAGATTATACTGTTATCATTGGCAGGTTTCTTCAATAAAATTCGATGTATACTCTAAAGAGTGATGACTTTTCTTAGACTGACTGTCATTTGCACCGACCACTTAGGAAAATCAGAGAAAAATATCATTTGCATAATAATTTGGAACATGGTGTATATTTATGCATTTTTTCCAATATTTTTCTATATTATAAAAATAATAGACATTTATATATAAACATTTCACTGTCTTTTAATCTTATTATCCATTCAGTCTGGTCCGAAACTTGCACCTCTATAGTCCGTTTGTCTCATGCTTTCTTTTGTCATTCTTGATGTCATCCAGCTAATAGGTTTTTGGTCTCCCATTTCCCTTTTCCACTGAGAATTCCAAGTAGCAGCTCTCTTTTAAGTGAAGTTGCGCTCATCATGTGTCCAAAAATATATTAGTTTCTGTCTTTAATCTTATCTTCCAAGAATTCTGGCCTTACCGTGATCAGCAACATCTTTGTTGGTGATCCCAGCTGTCCATGGTATTGAAAGAAGTCTTTCCAGCTCCACAACTCAAAGACATCATATATATGTATATATATATATATATATATATATATATATATATATATATATATACATACATATATGTAAAAAAATAAAGGGAACACTCAAATAACACATCCTAGATCTAAATTAATGAAATATTCTCAATGATTACTTTGTTGTGTACAAAGTTGAATGTGCTGTCAACATAATCACACAAAAATCATCAATGGAAATCAAATTTTTGAAACAATGGAGGCTTGGATTTGGAGAGACCCCCAAAATGAAAGTGGAAACAAGTCTAAATGAAAATCAAAACAAGACAAAATTAAAGTGGAAACAAGTCAAAATGATGCTCAGTATTGTGTGTGGCCTCCACGTGCCTGTATGACCTCCCTACAATGCCCGAGCATGCTCCTGATAAGGTTGCGGATGTTCATCTGAGGGATCTCATCCCAGACCTGGACTAAAGCATCCGTCAACTCCTGGACAGTCTGAGGTGCAACGTGACATTGGTGGATGGAGCGAGACATCCTGTCACAGATGTGCTCAATCGGATTCAGGTCTGTGGAACGGACAGGCCAGTCCATAGCTTCAATGCCTTCATCTTGCAGGAACTGCTGACACACTCCAGCCACATGAGGTCTGGCATTGTCCTGCATTAGGAGGAACCCAGGGCCAACCGCACCAGCCTATGGTCTCACAAGGGTCTGAGGATCTCATCTCAGTACCTAATGGCAGTCAGGCTACCTATGGTGAGCACATGGAGGGCTGTGTGGCCCTCCAAAGAAATGCCACCCCACACCATTACTGACCTACTGCCAAACCGGTCATGCTGAAGGATGTTGCAGGCAGCAGGTTCACACTCAGCACATGTGACAGACGTGACAGAGTCTGGAGACGATGTGGAGAGCGATTTGCTGCCTGCAACATCCTTCAGCATGTCAGTAAGAGCTTACAATCTACACTACATATACAATGGTTATACATATATAATAGTAATAAGTAAATATGGAGGTAGCTGCTCCTGGTTTGCACCTAATTCACACTGGTTTGGATGTGCCAGTCAGTTTTCTTTTACTTCTATGTTAGCTTACTGACCGAGCACTCCGCCCATCACCATGTGGTGATTTTAATTATAGCAGGTTCCTGCTCACCCAGAAAAGGCAAGCTTTACTGACAGAGGTGTCCACATTCACCCAAGAATTCAGATATCAGCCTAATAGAGGTATGTTCACATAGGCAGGGACCCATACGTTCTGAGACCACCTTGACGTTGGTGTATGGGCAGGCATTATTTGGCCAAATTTTGTGCAAAGCGTCTCATTCATTTTTTTCTAATATTCAAAAGCCATATTGCTATTCATGTTTCATATTTCACATTGACTTGCTTTGGCACGATAGAGTGCAACCTTTTTTTGTATATACATATATAATAGTCAGATATTCAAATACAAATAGTAGTACAAAAGCATGCAGATATTAAAAGTCAGCTGCCAGTTAGATGAAAGGTCTGGCTTGTGGGGGATGGGCTGCCACATGGGAGACTTGTGGTCCCCTTTGTGTGTGACTTTTCCTCATACGATGTGTCATAGCAACCTCCCAAGGAAAGGAGCCCCATGATATGTTTTACACAAGCATTTAACCCTCTGGCTCACTCCCCTCCTGTCATCTGGGTTGAACCTAAATCCCCTCTCCTGGTGATTTGTAGCTAAATCTCCCAAAACCTATGAAAGATCATAACTCCTTTCTGGATGTTCCTAGGGCAGTGGCTCTGGCACCATTGGATCTGGCCAGGTCCCTGCTACTCATAGAGACTAAACACAGTTTTGTTACCTAGCTGCTACTGGATGTTCTATTTATCTCCATTCCCCTGAGTGTTAGAATGGGTCAAGACTCGAGCTTGTCATTTGCCATGTTCTGGGGATCTCAGAAATATACACGATGTACAGCTAGGATGTACATTATTTCCATAACTCCTTTATGAAATCCTAGCTGGCTGAACAAAAGACTAAAGGGTATGCCACACTAAACAATATCGCTAACGGGATCGCTAAAAAACGTCACTATTTAGCGATCCCGTTAGCGATATTGTTCAGTGCGGCAGCTTCCAGCGACGAGCTTCCTGCTGTGATCTCGCTCGTCGCTGGAATCGTTCCGGACCCTATTTTCTCGTCGGCGCTCCCGCTGGGTAAGTATTTAATCGCTGTGTGGCACCTTTTCTTAGCGATTTAGCGGTACTTTTGTACCGCTAAAGTCGTTAAGAAGATCGCTAACGGCGATAGCGTCGTTAACTATATCGCTAAATGTGGAAGCATTTAGCGATATAGAAACAATCCCGCTAGCGATCGCATTAGTATGCGTCGTTATCGCGATCGCTAGCGGGATTGTTTAGTGTGGCAGTACCTTTAGACCGCATGGCTTGGACCCACAGGGGGTCTTCCTGTAAAAAGTTGCATTCTAGCTGATGGTGGGGGTGTGCGTTCTGACTTTGCAGCTGAAAGGCGGGACCATCTGTGGAGCCTGATGTCTTTTTACAGCTACACATGCTTTCAAGGTGATTTAAAGCTGCCATTACACCCCCTATCCTTCACATGGACAAATTAGCTTTACCATAAATAAAATGTTAATTTTTAATACTTTGTAGAGAACCCTCTGCAGTCATTGACAGCCTGACTTCAGAATTAATCCAATTGCTTCAGTCTACAGTCATAGCATCAATAAGCACTAGTGACCCGCCTCCACCATGTTTTGCAGAGGATATGTTGTGCTTTGGATCATGAACTGTTCTAAGCCTCCTCCATAGTTTCTTCTCTAATCACTCTCACACAGGTTGATCATAGTTTCATCTGTCCAAAGAATGCTTTTCCAGAACTGGGCTTGCTTCTTTAGATTTTTTTTGGCAAAGTCTAATTTGGCTTTTCTATTTTAAGGCTGATTAATGGTTTGCACCTTGTGGTAAAACCTCTGTATTTGTTCTCATGAAGTCTTGAATGGTAGACTTAGATACTGAAACATCTACTTACTGGAGATTGGGTGGATGCTGTGAAGGGATTTTTCTTCTCCATGGAAAGGATTCTGTGAACATCCATCACTGTTGTATTCCTTAGACGTCAAGGACTTTTTAAATTCCCAAGCTCACCAGTGCGCTCTCTTTTTTGAAGAATGTTTCAAACTGTTTATTTTAGCTACTTCTAACATTTCTGATAGGTCTCTGATGAATTTCTTCTTTTTTTCATCCAAATGATTGTTTGTTTCTCTTCCATTGAGAGCTCCTTTATCCACATATTGTGGGTTCACAGCATTAGCTTCAAAATGCAAATGCCACACCTGTAATCAGCTCAAACCTTTTACCTTCTTAATTGGTGATGGATTAATGAAAGAATAGCTCATACAGCCCATGAAAGAGCTTTTGAGATAATTGTACAAATTCCTTTGGTCCCTTTAAAAAGAGGCAGCTACATATTAAAAGAGAATCTGTCACGTGAATAAGAGCTATTAATGTGGAGATATGGAGTTAATCTAAATGTTAATAGAGTTCAGAATCTGCCCCTCACCCGCTCTAAGAGCCATGATGCTGGGAGGAAAATAACTTTATTCCTCCTGGCATCATTCGAGTTTCTGTCATGGGGATGGCGCTGGGCAGGTTCAGAACACTATTGATCTGCAGATGAACTACATATCTGCAAGTTAGTCAGGTCCCTTTAACCACTTCACGACTTTTGATGTACCCATAAGTCATGCTCTGGTAAGGGTTCCCGACCTTTGACGTATGGGTATTTCATGGTGATCGTGCATGACGTAAGAGCTGTACCCATGCAACTGCAGCTTGCCTGACAGCAAAGAACCGGTTGTCACTGCCAGGAGTGATGCCCACACCGCCGCCGACTGTTTAACCACCTAAATGCCGAGATCAATATTGATCTCAGCATTTGGAAGGCTAGTAGAGGGAGAGAGCTCCCTCTCACTTTTGATTGGCGCCCCTGCAATGTCATCTTTATCTGTGACAAATGAGATTTAAAATAAAGATACAGCTCCAACAGTGGAGAAATAGAAAAATTATAGGTCTCATAATATAGCAATGCAAAAAACAAATATTTTTTCTATAAATTAGTTTGTATTGTGTAAAAGAGGCAAAACAAAAAAGTTATACAAATATGGTGCCGCTGTAATCATATTGACGAGAAGAATAAAGTTGCCTTATCACTTTCACCATACCATGAGCATCATAAGAAAAAAATAAAAACAATTGATGAATTGCAGGTTTTGTTTATTGGGCCTCACAAAAATTAGAATAGAAAGTGATCAAACAGTTTTTGATCGCTTTCTATTCTAATTTTTGTGAGACACAATAAACAAATAAGGCCAATAAAAACATCAACTCATTTTGCAAAAAGCAAAATTATTCTGTAAGCAGAAATATGGAAAGATTATAGCTCTCAGAACAGGGCCATGCAAAACTTGTTGTAAAAGAAAGCAGTTTTCAGTGTGTGATAGTAGCAAAACATAAAAAAGATATACCTCTGGTATATCACAAGCAAAAAGCAATAAAATAAATATAACCCATGCTAGTCTTGCCGTTGATTTGTTCATTCTACCTTGCAGTAAGGCTTAGCTCACATGTATCCTGCGCTCTATGCTGAGGTCTTACACCTGGGTTTCTGTGTAAGTCTCTGAAATACGTGATTCAGAAGGAACCCCTAGTGGAAGACTCCCTATAATGAGGCAGATGGAGACACTGTTTTGTACACCTCTGAAAAGAAGAACACTGCTTAACAGAGGCCAGTCTGAGTCCAGAGTAGCTTTGCTGATTCATTACAGTGAAAGAATCGCTCAGAGGTTTCATATGAATCACGTCATTCAGAGATTTAGATATATAGTCATGGCCAAAAGTTTTGAGAATGACACAAATATTATATTTTCACATGATCTGCTGCCCTCTGGTTTTTATGTGTCTTTGACAGATGTTTTTATCACAGACAGAAATATATATTTGCAAACATATGAGTAACAAAAGCTTATATTGACAGTTAGAATGAGTTAATGCAGCAAGTCAATATTTGAAGTGTTGACCCTTCTTCTTCAGGACCTCTGCAATTCTCCCTGGCATGCTCTCAATCAACTTCTGGACCAAATCTGACTGATAGCAGTCCATTCTTGCACAATCAATGCTTTAATTTTGTCAGAATTTTTAGGTTTTTGTTTGTCCACCCGTCTCTTGATGGTTGACCACAAGTTCTCAATGGGATTAAGATCTGGGGAGTTTCCAGGCCATGGACCCAAAATCTCTATGTTTTGTTCCCTGAGCCATTTAGTTATCACCTTTGCTTTATGGCAAGGTGCTCCATCATGCTGGAAAAGGCATTGTTGATCGCCAAACTGCTCTTGGAGGGTTGGGAGAAGTTGCTCTTGGAGGACATTCTGGTACCATTCTTTATTCATGGCTGTGCTTTTAGGCAAGACTGTGAGAGAGCCGATTCCCTTGGCTGAGAAGCAACCCCACACATGAATGGTTTCAGGATGCTTAACAGTTGGCATGAGACAAGACTGGTGGTAGCGCTCACCTTGTCTTCTCCGAATGAGGCGTTTTCCTGATGTCCCAAACAATCGAAAAGGGGATTCATCAGAGAAAATAACTTTACCCCTGTGCTCAGCAGTCCACTGCCTGTACCTTTTGCAGAATATCAGTCTGTCCATGATGTTTTTTCTGGAGAGAAGTGGCTTCTTTGCTGCCCTCCTTGAGACCAGGCCTTGCTCCAAGAGTCTCCGCCTCACAGTGCGTGCAGATGCACTCACACCTGCCTGCTGCCATTCCTGAGCAAGCTCTGCACTGCTGGTAGCCCGATCCCACAGCTGAAACACTTTTAAGAGACGGTCCTGGCGCTTGATGGTATTTCTTGGGCGCCCTGGAGCCTTTTTGGCAACAATGGAACCTCTCTCCTTGAAGTTCTTGATGATGCGATAGATTGTTGACTGAGGTGCAATCTTTCTAGCTGCGATACTCTTCCCTGTTAGGCCATTTTTGTGCATTGCAATGATAACTGCACGTGTTTCTTTAGAGATAACCATGGTTAACAGAAGAGAAACAATGATGCCAAGCACCAGCCTCCTTTTAAAGTGTCCAGTGGTGTCATTCTTACTTAATCATGACAGATTGATCTCCAGCCATGTCCTCATCAACACCCACACCTGTGTTAATGGAGCAATCACTGAAAAGAGGTTAGCTGGTCCTTTTAAGGCAGGGCTGCAATGATGTTAAAATGTGTTTTGGGGGATAAAGTTCATTTTCTAGCCAAATATTGACTTTGCAAGTAATTGCTGTTAAGCTGATCACTCTTTATAACATTCTGGAGTATATGCAAATTGCCATTAGAAAAAGTGAAGCAGTAGACTTTGTAAAAATTAATATTTGTGTCATTCTCAAAACTTTTGTGCATGACTGTAGAGCATTGTGTACCTCCCTCCTCTGGAGTGATGTCTTCCTCCTCCATTGACTCCTCCTCATCCTCCTCACAAAGTGTCCCTTGCCTAGGCCTTTGTGAGGAACCACGTTGCGCAGACTGTCCAAAGGTGATGAAATTTGTGACTCCTCATCCTCCACCTCTTCCAAAACCTCATCCCTTAGTGCTTGCAGTGTTTTTTGAAGCAGGCAGATAAGGGGGACAGTCATGCTGACTAATGCATCATCTGCACTCGCCATCCACGTGGAATCATCGAACGCATGCAAAACGTGGCAGATGTCCTTCATAGAGGCCCACTCAGTGGTGGTGAAGTGTGAACGGCACGAAGTGCGACTTGTTTGCACCTGATGCAGCTGGTACTCCATTACTGCTGCCTGCTGTTCACACAACCGCTCCAACATATGTAACATGGAATTCCACCTGGTGGGTAGGTCACATATGATGCGATGTTCCGGAAGGCGGAATCGGCGTTGCAGAGCTGCAATGCATGATCTGGCCATGCTGGAACGCCGCAAGTGAGCGAACTCTATGCGGACCATGTGCAGCAGTGCATCAAGATCCAGATAGTCCCTCAAAAATCTCTGCACGACCAAGTTGAGCACATGTGCCAGACATGGTATGTGAGTGAGGTTGCCTAGGCCCAGAGCTGCCACCAGATTTCGGCCATTGCCACACACTACAAAGCCTGGCTGGAGATTCGCTGGCACAAACCACACGTCGCTCTCCTGCTTGATGGCATTCCAGAGCTCCTGCACTGTGTGGCTTCGATTCCCCATAGAAATTAATTTCAGGACGGCCTGTTGACGTTTGGCCATGGCTGTGCTCATATCGGTCATAACAGGTAAGCGTTCACGGGTTCATGTGGAGGTAGACAGTGATGGCTCCTGCAGCGATGATTCTGAGGAACTGGAGTAGGAGGAGGAGTCAATGTGTACAGACTGGATTCCTGCAATCCTTGGAGTTCGTAGAACACGTACAGCGCCACTCTCAAGATCTGTACCCGGCTCCACAACATTGACCCAATGGGCAGTGAGGGAAAGGTATCGTCCATGTCCCTGGTTACTGGTCCACGCATCGGTGGTCAGGTGGACCTTGCTACTGATGGCGTTTAGTAGCGCATGTTTAATTTCTCCCTCCACATGTTTTGCAGGGCAGGGACGGCTTGCCTGCTGAAATAAAAGCGGCTGGGCACGTTGTATTGTGGGACTGCCAATGCCATGAAGTTACGGAAAGTGTCAGTCTCCACCAGCCTGAATGACAGCATTTCAAGGGACAGGAGTTTTGCAATGCCAGCATTCAGAGCCTGTGCTCGGGGATGGTTTGCCGAGTATGGCCGCCTTTTCTCCCATGCCTGTGCTACCGATGGCTGTAGAGTGGCCTGGGAGTATGAGGATGGCAGGGAACGTGGTGCTGTGGGTGGAATTACCCTAGGTTTCTGTACACCAGTGCCAGAGGTTCTTCCAGGGCGATCCTGGCACATCCTGGAGCTGTGTGTGAGCTGGAGGAAGAGGCTACAACACGAGCTGAAGATGTAGGTGGTGCTGTAGTTTGGCCTACGTCTCCAGTGTGCCTTTGTAACTCCACCACGTGCTTGGTCCGCACATGTTTCCACATATTTGTGGTATTGAGGTTGACACCTTTACCTCTTTTTACTTTTTGTTACATAGCTTGCATTTGACAAAGCAAATGTCATCTGCAACTGTTTCAAAAAAGGACCACGCACTGCAAGTCCTGGGAGCGTCCGTTTTGGCTTTTGGAAGAGAACTGCTCCGAACGGGTGCCAAAGTGGAGGCTACAGGCAACCAAGTCTGAACACTACCTCTCCCTCCTGTTTGGACCGTTGGGGGAATCTCTTCCTCAGAGCTGCTCCCACCACCTTCCTGTTCCTCACGCCATGATGGGTCAAGGACCTCATCATCTCCACTACCCTATTCAAACACCTGCTTCTCCTGGGTCATCTGGCCAGCACCATGCGCAACAGAAACTGGCACCTGAGTCTCATCATCATCAGATGCGTTCGGCGGTGTGCTGACCATAGGCACTGGCCCACCCGTCTCTTCAGATTCAGAGAGACAAAGCATTTGCTCATCACTACATACTCCCTCTTCTTCATATTCTAGAATGCTGCTTGGCTGGCCCCCTCTTTCCAAGCCAACAGATTCAGAGAACAGAAGTAGAGACTGAGCTGGCTCCTGTACAGAGCTCTCTGACTGCCTGGGCAATTTGGCAGGTGGTGAAGAGACAGATGGTTGCTCTTCAGTTCTCTGGTCCTGAGAGGATGTGGAAGTAATTGAAGTCGATGCGTTAGCTGCCATCCATCTGACAACGGCTTCAATTTGTTCTTCCCGCAGCAGGGGGTATGGCGAGCTCCTACAAAGCTGCGCATAAAGGACCGCTCCCGGGGAAAACTGGGGGATGCTGTGCCACTGGTGCCCGCAGCAGGCACAGAATCCCCACGTCCTCTACCTGCTGGAACTCCATGCCCACAACCATATGCCTTACTCCCCGCCTTCTTCATCTTGGTAGATTGATAAAGATAGGCAGAAAAGTACTAAGGCCTTAGCGTGCTTATTCCTGAACAGCTGCTAACAGGTATAAGAAACACTAAGCTTATTAAATGTGAACTACACTTTAATATGAGCTAATGTGGCCTAACAAGTGTCAAGTGTAGTGTTTGGTGAACTTTATTCACTTTTTTGTGTTTTTCACAAAAAAAACAAAGGTTGTGATTGAGATAAAAGTTGTACAATCGATAGTATCACAAACTTTTTGTAGCTCTTACAATGCAGGAAACTACAATGCAATAGATAAGGCTACAAAAAATAGAGTAATAGTAATCTGGCTGGTCCTGCAGGCCGCAAACCAGCCGAATGGCTCCTGTATCTACTCCTATCTAGTGTTTGCAACCAATGTATTGGATACGGATGGAAGTGCGGCACACTAATAGGAGAGAGTAGTGGAGTAGTGTTGAGCGATACGATAATGCAAATATCGGCTATCGGCCGATATTAGCTCTATCGGCCTTTCGATAATTCGTTTCGATATTTTCGTCTTATCGAATACCGGAATCGGATTTGTCACTGTCACTGTGAGTGTCCGTCGGTCGGGTCTGTCAGGAGTCAGCGGCACTTATCTGGCAGAAGATCTCCGGCGGTCAAGTCCTGGACTGCTTGATGGCCGCCATTATCTTCTCCCTGGCGGTCACATGCAGTTTTTTCGCGATAACTGCAGTGACTGCAGGGTAATCCCGGCCGTAAAGCAGTCAGTCCGATGACGTCACCGCCGGGGAAGCAGGTAATCAGCTGTGCTGAGCCGGGAGGACAGGCTCTGCCTGTCATTCTGATGTAGTAGAGATGGATCGTCGTGGGACACTCGTTACTATGGACTGCGTCGGTCAGGTGGTATACTTTTTTTTTTTTTTTTTTTTCATTTTTTTACAGGAGATCGATGGCGTCGCAGGATGAGACTGTAATAAAAGTAATGAAAACTGTGGTTTTTTTTTTTTTTTATTAAATTAAAAAACTTTTTTAGGAACATTCACCCGTCCGGGTACATAAACAATTTAACTATTTACATACAGGGACCCTGTCCGGGTTATTTAGACTTCTTTGGCTGGCCTCTTCCAGGTACCACCTGGTACTCTTCTTGAGATTGCCAAACATCCGAGGCACCAAGGACCACCAGGACCTGATGACGTCGTGTGGCCTGTACAGTCAAGTCGTGACCCGTTATCTGGGTCTGTGTGGCCACCTCTTTCATCTCCCTCCGGGTCTGGAACCCTATGTCCCAGACTGTACGAACCCCAGGGTGCCTAACAGGTGCCGGGTACGGGCCAGCTATACTTATCATGTCCATAGCTGGGGCTGCTGAGGAGACCACTGAGGGAGGCTGGGGAGATTTACGGCGTGGGTGGGCACTTTTGCAGAGGCCTGGATGTGGGAGGCTGAAGGCTCCGAGGGTCTCACAGGTTCCTGACACACTGGGGAGTAGGGGTCGCACCTGGTAACATTTAGGGCGTACCACCCATTGTAACCCCAGTGTCGGGTGTAAGTCACCAAGTCTCCTGGCAACAGGTCCCTCCCCGGGTGTCCTTCTGGGAGGTGAGCCTCCACGTCCCGCCGGGTCACAAAGACTTCTAAATAAAGTCCAGGCTCCTTGATGAAGCCCCAACCACCTTTCAATTTAAAGCTCCGTACTGCACCCTTACGCCGCGGCTCACTCAGGGTTCCTTTATCCTTTCTCATCCGGTCCTTATCTGCCCGATCCTTCTCCAGGTGACGTTGGTGAAGTTTTTGGGATTCTCGCTGCTCCCTTTGTCGCTCTGCTTCCCGCTCCCAACGTCTCCACTCTTCCTCCTGACGCCGGTTGTAATTCTCCTCCACCAGTTGCTCCATGTCTCCACCACTCCACTGCAGCTTACAGTGTCCGGTTTGCGGCAGCTCTCCTGTCGCCCCCCAGTCCTGGCGGCGCTCCCCTGCGGAGGAAGCAGACGGCTCTAAATCAGATGACAGTCGGGGCTCCGGTACAGGCAGGTAGTGCTCTGGTGCCTGCGCGGCCTCCTCCATGAGGACGGGTGTCGCTTCTTCTGTCTCAGCGACGGGGGCAGACAGCGGGATCTAGTGTGCTGCTGACGGTGCTGCGGTTTTTGCAGGAATGGGTGCCTCCACTGTGACAACGTCAACCAGATCACATTGCAAGGGCTCCTCTACTAGAACGGGTGCCTCACCTTCCGGTACAGACACTTCAGGTAAGAGGGATTGGCGCCGCTCCAAGTTTATTTTTAGGGCACGCCAGCTGGCTTCCATCCTGGCGACCTCCTCCCGGTGCCGGGCCAGGCCTCTTAGGGTATCCTCCGCTTCTTGCAGCGTAGGAGGGTTTCCAGGCCGGGTGCCCAACGGTGGTTCCGTGGCGATCGGGTCGCTTCCGTGGGGGGAGAGCTCTGACTGCTCCATCCCTTCCCACTTCTGCTCGTCGTGTCCATTAGCCATCTCTGCCAAGTCACATGTGTCATTAGCATCTGGAGAGGGCCCCTCTTTTGTAGGGAGGCGGGACCTTCGTGTTAGTTTCCGCACACTGAGGAGGATGAGGAGGCGGAACTCCAGAGCTGTGGGGCACGATCTTACATTGCAGTACCATTTACAGTGGGCGGCCATCGTTTTCACGCCACTGAGTGACACCCACGAAGAGCACGCCCTTCTTCTTCACCAGTGCCTCGTCGTGACGCAGATATGGCGGAAAAATGGCAAATACATTCTCTGATGATTTTAGCAATTCTCAAGCACAAAACCAGTGCAATTCAGGCACACAGGACTCGCTTATAGCGAGCTACAGAATCCTGTTCGTGACGCCCAAGTTGAGTCGCACAGAGCCAGAGGTTTTCGGGGTACTCGGCACCGAGCCCGTCGACTTCTATGGGGTATGTCACGTCTTTACCCGGCAATTGAATTAGAGTCGATTTTACTATGTAGAAGTGTATAAACTATAAATATATGTATATATATATATATGTCACAATGACATGTATATATATATGTATTCTATGTGTGTATATTTTGTGTTTACAAGGAAAGAAAGGGTTTTTTTTGTTGCGATATTTTGTTCCCATAGACTAACATGGGACTTCCGGTATCGAAATCGGATATCGACGATATTTAGTGCTATCGGCGATACAATTTCGATACAATATTTTTAGATATCGAGCAATATCGCTCAACACTAGGAGAGAGTTAATTTAAATTGAATTGAGCAGCACCAATTACAAAAAAAAAAAAAAGGATGAGGCAGTGACACACGCTTAGCAGACTACAACCAGCAGTGGATGCATAACTAACTTCAGCGTGAGCTGCACTCACAAAGAGACCTCACAGACAGCCGTGAACACTGCAGACAACTGTTCACTAACTCTGAAAGGCTCCGCTATGTACTTCTATAGTGTTTGCAACCAATGTATTGGATACGGATGGAAGCGCGGCACACTAATAGATGAGAGTTAATTTAAATTGAATTGAGCAGCACCAATTACAAAAAAAAAAAAAAAAAAGGATGAGGCAGTGACACACGCTTAGCAGACTACAACCAGCAGTGGATGCAGACCAAACTTCCGCGTGACCTGCACTCACACACAGACCTTGCAGACAGTTGTGAAAACAGCACTGCAAGGCAAAAGGAAGCTTTACACAGCGGTTGGTAAACTAGCCTGCCTAAAGAACAATTCACAAAATCGCAATCTCTGTCCCTCAGAGTCAGAAGAGAAGCGTTCTGTCCGTAACTGAATTCACAGCAGAGAGAAACCAAAATTGCGGCGGCGCCTTTTATAGTGCATTCATGACATCATTTCAGCAGCCAATCACAGCCATGCCATTAGTTAACATGACCGCAGCATTACAGGATGTGCCCACACTTCTTAGGATTCCTCATTGGATGAATCAAATCACACTGCCTCTCATAACATTATGGGAACTTCCGATTCCGGTATACGATATGGCAAAAGTATCGGAACTCAGTATTTGAATTCCGATACCGCGAATATCGGCCGATACCCGATACTTGCGGTATCGGAATGCTCAACACTACTGTGGACATTTGTTGGCACAATGTCCTAACTGCTGACAGATATTACAAACCACGGGTACTCAAGCGGCCCGGGACTTAGGTCCCGCTTGAGAAACCTCCATAGCCCCTTGGGAGTCGGACGCCTGACTGAAAAATTCTAGAGGTCTGGCGAAGGTGGGAGCCAGCCGGAACCTCTGCCTACAATGGGACCGCTCCAACCTCTGCTCGTGAAAACGGAGTTCGATGCGGGTAGATATGGCGATAAGCTTCTCCAGTGTGGCGGGAATCTCCCTGGTAGCCAAGGCGTCTTTCACATGGCCCGCCAGTCCTCTCCAAAACACGGGAATGAGGACTTTATCTGGGCAGAGTCCGAAACTGGACAGCAAAATAGCTGACCAAGGACGAACCCTGTGAACTTGCCAGCAGTTGGAGCGCTGCATCGTGGGTGACCTGAGGTCCTAGAAAGACATTTTTTAGAGCCTCCAGAAAACGAGGAGCACTCCGCACCACACGGTCGTCACGCTCCCACAGCTGCGTGGCCCACTCCAACACTCTGCCCGACAGGAGAGATATTACAAAACCCACTTGTGCCCGATCTGTGGGGAAACGTGCAGCCAGAAGCTCGAGTTCTATAGAGCACTGACTCACGAATCCCCGACATTGCTTGTTGACACCAGCAAACTTGTCTGGAAGCGGGAGGTGGGATAATGTAGGGACGGAGGTGGCAGTGGACACACTGCGGTAACATCCACAGCTGAGGTTTTGCGCTCAAGGGCCGCCAACCTACCCTCCAGCTGCTGGATGTTCCGCTGTAGATGCTGGTCGTCCGCCATTTTACTAGCCAGACCCTGGCGCTAGTATTATGTTAGGGCTGTCGGAATGCACCAAATAAATATAAATAATAGGTGCGTTCGCAGCCCGGGGTCCACCATGCAGGCAGAGCCTGCTGCTAGTAAGAGGGCGATATAAGCGAACTCTGTTACTTCACAGAGTCGCAAACATATATGCTGTGGCACTATATGGCGGTATAAACGAACTCTGTTACACCACAGATTCGCTGAGGTAGAGACGCAGAGATAGAGACTGTGTCCTGTTAACACCACAGGGATCCACAGAAAACTGCTGTGCGGATAGCAGTCCGTGGTCATGCAGTCAGCAACGCAAACAAGCAACTCCTCACATTTAAAAAATGGCGTGATGTCCACCTATTTTTGGCAACCAGACTTGCTAAATCTCCCAGCTTGAGGCTGGCATTCTCAGGCTGGTAAGGGTCCATTGATATAGGCCCTCCAGCCTAAAAATAGCAGCCAGCAGCTGCCCAGAAAAGGCACATCTATTACATGACTTAGCAATGGAGAAGCGTATATAAGACACCAATCCATTACTTATCCTATAGTTGCACTGTAAATAAACAAAGCCAGAATAAAGTCCTTTAATTGAAAAAATGACACAGACTCCTTTCATATTCTCAATTAAACCATACTTACAACCTCGCCTATTACACCGAAGCCCTTGATCTCCTGTAATAAAAGTAAAATAAATAAGCAACAATATACCATATCTGTCCGTCGTTCTGTCCCATGTTGTAATCCATGTCTGGGGGATAATTCATTTTCATCCTGTACGGTGCCAAGATGTGACTGTCCACACTGAAAGCCACTGGTGAATGAGCTGCTGGGAACTCAGTGTCAGTAATTGGGGATGACATCGAAGAGGTTACCTCCGGTCACTTGGCTCTGTTCCCAGCTGGGCTGAGCTGCGGTGAAACCCGGGGTCATTTATAAAATTCACATACTAGGAAACAGTAGATTAGTTCCAAAAAAAGGGCACTTGCTGGGCATTGCCACTGTTAAGGCACATTTAGATAAGTTCCTTGGGGAGTCTAGTTTCCAAAATGGGGTCACTTTTGAGGCATTTCCACTGTTTGGGGACATCAGGGGCTCTCCAAACGTGACATGATGCCAGCAGACCATTCCATCAAAATCTGCATTCCAAAACGTCACTAGTTCCCTTCCGAGCCCCGACGTGTGCACATACAGTAGTTTTCTCCCACATATGGGGTATCAGCGTACTCAAGGCAAATTGGGCAACAACTTTTGGGGTACAATTTATCATGTTACCCTTGGGAAAAGTAAAAATTGAGGGCTAAAAAATCATTTATGTGGGAAATTTTTTTTTTTTTCACGGCCGGGCGTTATAAACTTTAATGAAAAATTTGGGGTTCAAAGTGCTCACCACACATCTAGATAAGTTCCTTGGGGTCTAGTTTGCCAAATGGGGTGTGAGGGTCCCTCTGCTGCACAAGGTGAGTCTCGAACCAGTCCCGCTGCGATCCCCCATCCATCTCCATCCGCAGTGGAGCCTGCTCAGCAGAGACGTCGGTCCCAGTGTCTTGCCCATTCCAATACTGTGCAGTAACTTGCTGCTGCCCTTCCTGGATCTTCTATTATAGCCAGTGCTGGAGCAGACGTCTTTGGGACGAAGTCCTGCTTTTCCCCTTCTGAGCATGCCCAGGGTAAGATCTCTCATTGGAGATCAGGGGTCACATGTTCAGGTACTGCAGCAGCTCCTATTGGTCTGCCAGGAAGGTGTTTTGGAACAGTTTCTCATTGGTCCTTGTTTCTGGCAGGTCCTGTATCTGTTACTATAAAGGGGTGGCATGGCTGGGCCGCCATGCGCTAGTATCAATAGCATTATGTGCTTTGCGCCAGTGTGATCATGAACGCATGTGGTTAGGGCTCAGCTGAAATAAGCCCCTAGAATACCGGCTTCTCCGGTGAGGAGATTTGAGTGCACGTGGTTAGGGCTTGGCTGAAATAAGCCACTAGAATACTGGCTTCTCCGGTGAGGAGATTGCTTGATTGCGTTGCTGTCTGCATGATCACGGACTGCTATCCGCACAGCAGTTATCTGTGTATCCCTGTGGTCTTAACAGGTCACAGTCTTTTTCTCAGTGGCTCTGTGACGCAACAGGGTTCGCTTTATAACGCTGGTTCAGCGCCCCAGCGTTTAACTTTGCGGCTCACTGAAGCTAAGTGAGTTTGCACTTGTCGCCATATAGCGCTGTGGCATTCCCGTTAGCGGCTCTGGTGGTTAACAGAGTTCGCACTTACTGCCACAGCGCGCTACGGCGTTTATTTTAGCGACTGCGGGATAACACAGTTCGCTACTTTCGCCATCTTACTAGCAGCGGGCTTCACCTGCACGGTGGCACCCGGACTGCGAATGCACCTCTCTACTATATCTACCGTGTTTCCCCGATAGTAAGACACCCCCGATTGTAAGACGTATCGGGAGTTTCAGAGGGGTCGGCTAATATAAGCCGTACCCCGAAAGTAAGACATATGTCTTACTTTCGGGGAAACACGTGGGTATTGCCGCCTCTCTCTCATCTAGCTGCGTGCCGCTTCCTGCCCACGTCCGCACCGTCCCCCTCTCCATACGTCGCCGCGTCTGTCATCTACCACTGCCGCCTTCCGCCACGGGCTCCGGCTCCCTGCAGCCGCTGGTCCCGCCGTCCTCCGTCGCTCCGTTCGCCCGCAGTCCGGGCTGAAGTTCTCGCGCGCTCTATTTAAATTTCTTCTTCGGTCCCGAAACGTCATCACGTTGGTCACTCACGTGACCGGAGGCCGGAGAGAACTGTCTATCACTGCAGCCTCCGGTCACGTGAGTGACCAACGTGATGACGTTTCGGGACCGAAGAAGAAATTTAAATAGAGCGCCGAGAACTTCAGCCCGGGACTGCGGGCGAACGGAGCGACGGAGGACGGCGGGACCAGCGGCTGCAGGGAGCCGGAGCCCGTGGCGGAAGGCGGCTGCAGAAAAACTCAGGTGAGTTATTCTGGTGGTAGATGGCAGACGCGGCGACGTATACACAGTAATCATACATCAGTAAAACATATACACTGGCATACTGGGGTATCATCTGCTGTATGTAACCCAGTGGGTATCAGCAGGTGTCACACTGGATTAAATACAGCAGGTGGTACTGTATCACACTGGGTTAGATACAGGTAATTTTTTTTCAATATAAGACATACCCCGAAAGTAAGACATAGTGGGGTTTTTGGGGATAAAAAGAAAGTAAGACACTGTCTTACTTTCGGGGAAACACGGTATTAGGTGCGTTCCGCAGACCTTAACATAATACTAGCGCCAGGGTCTGGCTAGTAAAATGGCGGACGACCAGCGTCTACAGCAGTACATCCAGCAGCTGGAGGGTAGGTTGGCGGTCCTTGAGCGCACAACCTCTGCTGTGGATGTTACCGCAGTCGCTGTTCAGGCTGCTAGCGTAGCTGCAGCCAGTTTGTCCACCGCTACCTCTGCTCCGATATTATCCCACCTCCTACTTCCAGACAAGTTTATGGGTGACAGTAAACATTGTCGGGGATTCGTGAGTCAGTGCTCTATACAGCTTGAGCTTCTGGCAACACGTTTCCCCATGGAACGGGCACAAGTGACTTTTATTGTGTCTCTTCTGTCGGGCAGAGCATTGGAGTGGGCAACACCGCTGTGGGAGCGCGACAATCGTGTGGTGCGGAGTGCTCCTCGGTTTTTGGAGGCTCTGAAAAAGGTCTTTTTAGGACCTCAGGTCCCGCACGATACAGCACTCCATCTGCTGGCAATTTCACAGGGATTGCCCATGGTCAGCCAGTTCTCAGTCCAATTTCGGACTTTGGCCTCTGAATTAGAGTGGCCAGATAAAGTTCTTATTCCAGTGTTCTGGAGAGGACTGGCAGCCCATGTAAAGGACGCTTTGGCTACCAGGGAGATTCCTGCCACACTGGAGAAACTCATTTCTATATCTACCCGCATCGACCTCCATTTTCACGAGCGGAGGTTAGAGCGGACCCAGTGTAGGCAGAGGTTTCAGCTGGCAACCACCTTTGCCAATCCTCTTGAATTTCCCGTTCAGGCGTCCGACTCCCCAGAGACCGCGGAGACTACTCGAGTGGGATCTAAGTCTCGGACCACTCGAGTATTCGTGGTCTGTAGAGTGTGTCAGCAGCCAGGACATTATGCCAACCGATGTCCCCATTGAATGAATAAACGGTCATGTTCCGTGATCATAGGAGCAGGGTCATTAGATGCGAGAGATTTTGCTCTGAAAGTGCTCCTTAAAGCAGTGGTTCTCAACCTTTCTAATGCCCCATCATCATCATCATCATCATTGCCTGCCCATCATCATTGGCTCCCCATCATCATCATTGCCTTCCCATCATCATTGGCTCCCCATCATCATCATCATTGGCTCCCCATCATCATCGCCTCCTCATCATCATCATCATTGCCTGTCCATCATCATTGGCTCCCCATTATCATGATTATTGCCTGCTCATCATCATTGGCTCCCCATCATTATCATTGCCTCCCCATCATCATCATCATCATTGCCTGCCCATCATCATTGTCTCCCCATCATCATCATCTTTGCCTGCCACTCATCATTGCCTCCTCATCATCATCATTATTGCCTGCCCATCATCATTGGCTCCCCATCATCATCACTATCTCCCCATCATCATAATCATCATTGCCTGCCCATCATCATTGCCTCCCCATCATCATCATCATCATTGCCTGCCCATCATCATTGCCTCCCCATCATCATCATCTTTGCCTGCCATCATCATTGGCTCCCCATCATCAAAGTTGCCTCCTCACCACCATCACTGCCTCCCCCCATAACCATCACACATACAGCACCTCACACAGACAGCACCGCAGCACTCTCTCACATACACACACGCAGGCAGACACACACACCCACTGATACACACAGACACATACACCTCACATCTCACCTGTCCGGCGCCCGCGCTCTCCGCCACAGCCGGTCGCTGAATGATGACGTCATCCAGCGGCGCTGCTGTGACAGGAAGCGCGGGCGCCCTGCAGGCGCCCCCTGGAGCCCAGAGCTACGGAGGCACGGGGAGAGGTAAGTATTGCACCGCCTGCTGAGGCCGGGTCCCCCCTCTCCTCGCACGGTGGACTCACCGACCCGCCGCTCAGCTCCGGAGGGTCCCGGGCCACTGCACTGTGACTCCGTGGGAGGAGGAATTGCTGTTGCCACGCCACCCCACACACGTGCTGCCTGGGGCGGACTGCTCCACACACGTACTGCCTGGGGCGAACCGCCCCCCGCCTGCCCACGCTACGCCCGCGCCCTACGCCCGCCCACGCTACGCCCCTGCTACGCCACTGGGCTAAAGCTATCGGAAATATGTATTTTTCGATGGCTTTAAGTGACCCCTGTGTTTTGGTCGTTCGACCCACGCCGGGGTCACGACCCACAGGTTGAGAGCCACTGCCTTAAAGGGTTAATCTCTCTAGGTTCATCCACTCTTCCCGCCAAGCTTTGTGTGGACTCTGGGGCAGAGGGGAATTTTATGTCCTCCTTTGCCTCTCACCATTCCATACCGCTGGTGACGCTCGCCGAGCCAATATCGGTGAGAGTATTGAATGGAACAATCCTGCCCTCACAAATCACCCACCAGACTGTCTCTCTACCTCTGTCTATGTCCCCTTCTCATCAGGAGAATATATCCCTTTTTGTTCTTCCTGAGGGAATAGATGAGGCTTTGTTGGGATTACCCTGGCTTCGCCATCACTCTCCCCATATTGAGTGGTCCTCTGGGAGAATACTGGGCTGGGGTGATCATTGCAGAGACAGATGTCTCAGAGAGGACGTTAAGGTTTCCACCACGGAGATACCCATAGACCTTGCTTCTCTCCCCAAGGTTTATCGGTCATACGCGGACGTATTCTCCAAAAAGGCAGCGGAGACTCTTCCGCCTCATCGCCCCTATGACTGTCCTATAGACCTCTTGCCTGGAACGGAGCCCCCTCGGGGAAGAGTGTATCCTCTCTCTCTTCCTGAGACTGAGGCCATGTCACAATACATCCAGGAGAATCTGGCAAGAGGGTTTATTAGGAAGTCAGTGTCACCTGCAGGGGCAGGGTTTTTCTTCGTGCAGAAGAAGAATGGAGAATTATGACCGTGTATAGACTATAGGGGTCTTAACGCCAATACCGTTAAGAACAAATATCCTTTGCCCCTAATATCTGAGCTCTTTGATAGGCTCTGGGGAGCAAGGGTATTTACCAAGCTGGATCTTCGTGGTGCCTATAAGCTGATCCGCATCCGTGAGGGGGATGAATAGAAGACGGCATTCAATACCAGAGATGGACATTACAAATATCTTGTGATGCCCTTCGGGCTCTGTAATGCTCCAGCCGTCTTCCAAGATTTCGCAAATGACATCTTCCGGGACATGCTTGCCACCTCTGTGGTAGTCTATCTGGATGACATTCTCATCTTTTCTCCAGATATGGACACCCACCAGAGAGATGTTTGCAGGGTCTTCGACCTCTTGCGGGCTAATTCCTTATATGCGAAGTTGGAGAAGTGTGTGTTTGAGCAGGAGTCTCTGCCATTCCTGGGCTATATCATCTCCACTCAGGGATTGGCTATGGATCCTGCCAAACTACAGACTGTAATGGATTGGCAAGAACCCCACTCTCTTAAAGCGGTGCAGCGCTTTATGGGGTTCATTAATTACTATCGCCAATTCATTCCCCACTTCTCTACTTTGGTTGCTCCCTTGGTAGCCCTCACCAAGAAGGGAGCCAATCCCAAATTGTGGTCAGAGGAGGTCTCCAAGGCCTTTACTTCAATCAAGTCCCATTTTGCTAGCGCTCCTATCCTACATCGTCCTGAGGTTAATAAGCCTTTTATATTGGAGATAGATGCCTCGTCCATTGATGATGGAGCAGTCCTTTTTCAAAAGGATGCTCAAGGTCGTAAACATCCTTGCTTCTTCTTCTCCAAGACATTCACACCAGCGAAGAGGAATTATTCCATTGGGGATAGGGAGTTGCTAGCCATGAAGTTGGCCTTTTCCGAGTGGAGACATCTCCTGGAGGGGGCTCGCTTTCCCTTTCAAGTGTTCATTGACCACAAAAATTTGTTCTATTTACAGACCGCCCAGCGGCTAAATTCCCGTCAGGCCAGATGGTCCGTGTTCTTCTCCCGGTTCCATTTCACCCTCCATTTTCTCTCCGGTGAGAAGAACATTCGTGCCGATGCTCTGTCTCACTCCGTGGTGTCCTCTGAGGAGGTGGAGGAGGAGCCTCGGCTGATTGTCCCCACAGAGAGCCTAAGAACTGTGGCTCCGGTTTCGCTTGAGTCTGTGCCTCCGGGAAAGACTTTTGTGCCCATCAATTTGCGACCGGAGGTACTCTCTTGGGCACACTCGTCCAGGGTGGGTGGACACTTTGGGGCAAAGAGGACATCTGAGTTGCTGGCGAAGACATACTGGTGGCCACATATGGTCCGTGATGTCAGGGAATACGTTCAGGCGTGGGTCTCCTGCGCCAAGAATAAGTCTCCTCGACAACAGCCAGCTGGGTTACTTTTCCCTTTACCGGTGGCAGACAGGCCCTGGGAGATGGTTGGGATGGATTTTGTGGTGGGCTTACCCAAGTCTCGGGGCTGCACCATCATCTGGGTGATAACTGACCACTTCTCCAAAATGGTGCACTTGGTGCCGTTACCACGGTTACCGTCTGCAAGGGCCTTGGCAGCATTATTCATCAGGCATATTTTCCGCCTACATGGTATGCCAGACAAAATTGTCAGTGATCGAGGTCCCCAGTTTGCATCTCGGTTCTGGAGAGAACTGTCTTGTTTACTCAGCATTGAGTTGAATCTCTCCTCTGCATACCATCCCGAGACAAATGGGTTGGTAGAGAGGGCCAACCAGACCTTGGTCACATACTTGCGACATTTTGTGTCTGCCAGGCAGGATGACTGAGCATCCTTGCTACCGTGGGCTGAGTTCGCTCTAAATATTGCTGTGGCTGACTCCACCGGACAGACCCCATTCCTCCTGAACTACGGTCAGCATCCGCGGGTACCAGTACCCATGCCCATGTCTTCCGCCGATTCCAGGGTGGCAGACTGGGCTGTGGAGGCACGGGACATTTGGGACCGCACCCAGGATGCCATTCAGGCCTCCAAAGAGAGGATGAGGTCTTCGGCCAATGTCCATCTTCGCCCCGCTCCGACATTTGCTCCGGGTGACCTAGTGTGGCTTTCTGCCCGAAACATCAGGCTACGTGTAGAGTCCACCAAGTTGGCACCTCGCTTTTTGGGCCCCTTTAAAGTTCTTGAGCAGGTGAACCTGGTGGTTTACCGCCTAGCCCTTCCGCCTCGCCTTGGTATCATCGACACCTTTCACGTGTCCCTCCTGAAACCCGTGGCCATTTCCCGGTTTTCCGAGTCATCTGCCGGGACGTAATGTTCATCTACCGATGATCATGAGGTGAACGCCATTGTTGGGTGCAATGTGGTACGAGGCAAAAAAATTTATTTGGTGATTGGAGGGATTATGGGCCTGAGGATAGGTCCTGGTAGCCTGCCGAGCATGTTCACGCTCTGCAGCTCATCGCTGCCTTTGAGCGCAGCGAGGCCCAAAGAAGGGGGGCCCTAGGAGGGGGGTAATGTTAGGGTTCGAGTTCCCACTGCTGCACAAGGGGAGTCTCGAACCAGTCCCGCTGCGGTCCCCATCCATCTCCGTCCGCAGTGGAACCTGCTCAGCAGAGACGTCGGTCCCAGCGTCTTGCCCATTCCAATACTGTGCAGAGACTTGCTGCTGCCCTTCCTGGATCTTCTATTATAGCCAGTGCTGGAGCAGACGTCTTTGGGACGAAGTCCTGCGTTTCCCCTTCTGAGCATGCCCAGGGTAAGATCTCTCATTGGAGATCAGAGGTCACATGTTCAGGTACTGCAGAAGCTCCTATTGGTCCGCCAGGAAGGTCCTGAAACTACATGTGTTTTGGAACAGTTTCTCATTGGTCCTTGTTTCTGGCAGGTCCTGTAGCTGTTACTATAAAGGGGTGGCATGGCTGGGCCGCCATGCGCTAGTATCAATTGCATTATGTGCTTTGCGCCAGTGTGATCATGCACGCATGTGGTTAGGGCTCGGCTGAAATAAGCCCCTAGAATACCGGCTTCTCCGGTGAGGAGATTTGAGTGCACGTGGTTAGGGCTTGGCTGAAATAAGCCACTAGAATACCGGCTTCTCCGGTGAGGAGATTTGAGTGCATGTGGTTAGGGCTTGGCTGAAATAAGCCTCTAGAATACTAGCTTCTCCGGTGAGGAGATTGCTTGATTGCGTTGCTGTCTGCATGATCACGGACTGCTATCCGCACAGCAGTTATCTGTGTATCCCTGTGGTGTTAACAGGACACAGTCTTTTTCTCAGTGGCTCTGTGACGCAACAGGGTTCGCTTTATAACGCTGGTTCAGCGCCCTAGCATTTTACTTTGCGGCTCACTGAAGCTAAGTGAGTTCGCACTTACCGCCATATAGCGCTGTGGCATTCCCGTTAGCTGCTCTGGGGATTAACAGAGTTCGCACTTACTGCCACAGAACGCTACGGCGTTTATTTTAGCGACTCTGCGGGATAACAGAGTTCGCTACTTTCGCCATCTTATTAGCAGCGGGCTTCGCCTGCACGGTGGACCCCGGGCTGTGAACGCACCTCTCTACTATATCTATTAGGTGCGTTCCGCAGATCTTAACATGGGGTCGCTTGTGGGGTTCCACTATTTAGGCACATCACGGGCTCTCCAAACGCGACATGGCATCCAATCTCAATTTCAGCCAATTTCGTGTTGAAAAAGTCAAACGGCGCTCCTTCCCTACCGATTTCTACCATGCGCCCAAACAGTTGTTTACCCCCACATATAGGATATCAGCATACTCACAACAAATTGTGCAATAACTTATGGGGTCCAATTTTTCCTGTTACCCTTGCAAAAATAAAAAATTGGGATGAAAAAAAAATAATTTTTGTGGAAAAAATATATTTTTTTAATTTTACGGCTCTACGTTATAAACTTCTGTGAAGCCCTTGGGGATTCAAAGTGCTCATCACACATCCAGATAAGTTCCTTGGGGGTCAAGTTTCCAAAATGGTGTCACTTGTGTGGGGTTTCCACTGTTTAGGCACATCAGGGGCTCTTCAAACGCAACATGGAGTCCGATCTCAATTCCAGCCAATTTTGCGTTGAAAAGTCAAACTATGCTCCTTGCCTTACGAGCTCTGCCATGCGCCCAAACAGTGGTTTCCCTGCACATATGGGTATCAGTGTACTCAGGACAAATTGCACGATAGCTTTTGGGGTCCAATTTCTCTTATTACCCTTCGTAAAATAAAAAATTTGGATCTGAAGTAATTTTTTTGTGAAAAAAGTGAAATGTTAATTTTTTTTAAACATTCTAAAATTTCCTTTGAAGTGCCAGAAGGCTTAATAATCTTTTTGAATGTGGTTTTCAGCACCTTGAGGGGTGCAGTTTTTAGAATGGTATCACTTTTGGGTATTTTCTATCATATAGACCCCTCAAAGTGACTTTAAATGTGATGTGGTCCCTAAAAAAAATGTTGTTGTAAAAATGAGAAATTGCTGATTAACTTAAAACCCTTATAACTACCTAACAAAAAAAAATTTGGTTCCAAAATTGTGCTTATGTAAAGTAGACATGTGGAAAATGTTACTTATTAAGTATTTTGTGTGACATATCTCTGTGATTTAAGGACATGAAAATTCAAAGTTGGAAAATTGCAAAATTTTCAAAATTTTCGCCAAATTTCCATTTTCTTCACAAATGAACTCAAGTCATATCAAAGAAATTTTACCACAATCATGATGTACAATATGTCTCAAGAAAGCAGTGTCAGAATCACCAGGATCCATGGAAGCATTCCAGAGTTATTACCTCATAAAAGGACAGTGGTCAGAATTGTAGAAATTGGCCCGGTCATTAACATGCAAACCACCCATGGGGGTTAAGGGGATAATAAATAATAAAAAAATCATTGTTACTCTAAAGTATTTATAGTCCTGTACAGAAATGATGGCACCCCTGAAAATAATGTGACAAAAGTGACATGTTAAATCAAGGTGTGCCCACTAATTAGCATCACAGGTGTCTACAATCTTAGAATCAGTGAGTGGGCCTGTATAGAAGGCTACAGATACTCACTGTGCTGTTTGGTGACATGGTGTGTATCACACTCAACATGGACCAGAGTAAGTGAAGGAAAGAGTTGTCTCAGGAGTAGTGTTGAGCGATATTGCTCGATATCTAAAAATATTGTATCGAAATTGTATCGCCGATATCACTAAATATCGTCGATATCCGATTACGATACCGGAAGTCCCATGTAAGTCTATGGGAACAAAATATCGCAACTAAAAAAACCCTTTATTTCCTTGTAAACACTAAATATACACACATAGAATACATATATATATATATACATGTCATTGTGACATATATATATATATACATATATGTATAGTTTATACACTTCTACATAGTAAAATATCCTCTGATTCAATTGCCGGGTAAAGCCGGCTTCTGTGAAAAGACAGAAGCACCCGACATGAAATGACACTTGGTGTACATAGGGTTAACCATGTCTTTTCATGTCGTTTGCAATCTGATTTGCACAAACAATTACATCAGTCTATGTGTGCAAAATTTCACACCTGTAGGGTTAATTAAAGGTGTAAATTCGTTGTAAAAAAAACGGACTTTTTTGCTACGAATTTACACCTTTAATTAACCCCTACAGGTGTGAAATTTTGCACACTTACACTCATGTAATTGTTTGTGCAAATCAGATATCAAACTACATGAAAAGACATGGTTAACTCTATGTAAACCAAGTGTCATTTCATGTCGGGTTCTGCATTTTCACAAAAGCCGGCAATTGAATTAGCGGCTATTATACTATGTAGAAGTGTATGAACTATAAATATAAATATATATATATATATATGTGTCACAAATTTAATGACATGTATATATATATATGAGGTGTAAAATTGCTGAAAAAAAAGGCGTGGGCTCCCGCCCTATTTTCGCAACCAGACAGACAAAGCCAGTGAGTGGGGGCAGATAATAATAGCCCAGAGAGGGACCATTATTTTTGGCCACCCCCCGGCTACTAACATCTGCCCCCAGACACCCCAGAAAGGGCAAATCTCTAATTAGATTTGCCCTTTCTGGCACTTTGCCCGTCTATTCCCATTGCCCTGTAGCGGTGGCGAATGGGTTAATAAGGGTTAAAATGACCTTGCAATTGAAAGGTCACTTTAAGCCAGGTTAATAATTGAGAGCTGTCAATTAGACAACTATCAATTATTAATCCTATTGTATGAAAGAAAAATCAAACACACACACTTTAATAAAAAAGAAGTTTAATGAAATAATCACACAGTTTTTGACCATATTTTATTTTCCTGCTAAAACCATTTCCTGTAATAAAAATAAAATAATAAAGCAAAATTATTCTTACCAATCCGATGTACAGTCAGGTCCCACGGTGTAATCCTTCAGAAAGGGTTAATGTTTACTGCAGGGACCGCAGCTAATGCTGCAGCCTAACAGTAAACCCCAAATGAATGAGTTCCTCTCCTGGCTGACAGGAGAGGAAGTGGAAAGCTTAATTGATTGCTTTCCACTTTCACTTCAGGTCAGCCAGGGACACAATCAGTGACGTCAGAGGGAACTGGTTAACAAAAATAGGGGATCCCCTCGAAAAAAATTGGCGTGGGGTCCCCCCTATTTTTGTTAACCAGCCAGATGAAGCAGACCGCTGAGGCCTGGATTTTCAGGCTGTTAAGGAGCCAAGATCCATGGACCTTGCCAGCCTGATAATACCAGGCCACAGCAGTCTGCATATCTTGGCTTATTAACAAAAATAGGGGATCCCCTCGAAAAAAATTGGCGTGGGGTCCCCCCTATTTTTGTTAACCAGCCAGATGAAGCAGACCGCTGAGGCCTGGTTTTTCAGGCTGGTAAGGATCCAATATCCATGGACCTTGCAAGCCTGATAATACCAGGCCACAGCAGTCTGCTTAGCTTGGCTGGTTAACAAAAATAGGGGATCCCCTCGAAAAAAAAACGGCGTAGGGGTCCCCCTATTTTTGTTAACCACCAAGTAAAATGCAGACTGCTGCGGCCTGGTATTAAAAGACCGTCAAGGCCCATGGATTTTGGCCCTCAACAGCCTGATAATACCAGGCTACAGCAGCCCCACATTTGGTGCATCAAAAGATGTGTCAATTGTGGCACTTTACCCGGCTCTTCCCACTTGCCCTGTAGCGGTGGCAAGCGGGGTAATAAGGGGTTAATGTCACCGTTGATTGCACGGTGACAATAAGCCCGTTAATAATGGAGAGGTGTCAATAAGACACCGATCCATTATTAATCCCAAAGTTATTAAATGCATAAAAAAAAGACAAAGCAAGAAAAAAGTATTTTAATGAAATAAAAGAGACAACACACTTTTCATTCTTTTATTGTACTCTCATTCCTGCGACGCCATCGATCTCCTGTAAAAAAAAGAAAAAAACAAACCAACAGTATACCACCTGTCCGACGCAGTCCATAGTAACGACAGTCCCACGACGATCCAGCTCTGCTACATCGCAATGACAGGCAGAGCCTGTCATCACGACGCAGCACAGTTGATTACCTGCTTCCCCGGTGGTGACGTCATCGGACTGACTGCTTTACGGCCGGGATTACCCAGCAGTCACTGCAGTTATCGCGAGAAACTGCATGTGACCGCCGGGGAGAAGAGGATGGCGGCCATGAAGCAGTCCAGGCTGTGACCGCCGGAGATCTTCTGCCAGGTAAGTGCCGCTGACTCCTGACAGACCCGACCGACGGACACTGACAGTGACAGACCCGACCGACGGACACAGACAGTGACAGTGACAAATCCGATTCCGGTACTCGATAAGACGAAAATATCGAAACGAATTATCGAAAGGCCGATAGAGCTAATATCGGCCGATAGCCGATATTTGCATTATCGTATCGCTCAACACTACTCAGGAGATTAGAAAGAAAATGATACAAACATGTTAAAGGTAAAATTTATAAGACCATCTCCAAGCAGCTTGATGTTCCTGTGAATACAGTTGCACATGTTATTCAGAAATATAAGTTCCATGGGACTGTAGTCAGCCTCCCTGGAGGTGGCCTCAGGAGTAGAGTTGAGCATTCCGATACCGCAAGTATCGCTGTATCGGAATTCCGATACTTAGTTCCGATATTTTTCATATATCGTATACCGGAATCGGAAGTTCCCATAATTCTTTGAGAGGCAATGTGATTTTAGACAGCCAATGAGTAATCCTACGAAGTGTGGGCACATCCTGTAATGCTGCGGTCATGTTAACTAATGGCATGGCTGTGATTGGATGCTGAAATGATGTCAGAATGCACTATAAAAGGCGCCGCCGCCATTTTACCGTCACTGTGCTGTGAATTAAGTTAGGGACAGGACGCTGCTCTGCTGACTCTGAGGGACAGTTAGAGATAGCGTTTTTGTGAATTGTTCTGTAGGCAGGCTATTTGAGAAACCGCTCTGTAAATCATCCTTTTTCCTTGCAGTGTTGTTTTCACAGCTCTGTGCAAGGTGTGTGTGTGAGTACAGGTGACGCTGCAGTTTGCTCTGCATCCAACGCTGTTTGTAGTCATCTGCACGTGTCACTCACTGACTCTTTTTTTTTTTATTTTGTGGAATTGGTGCTGCTCCATTCAATTGAAATTAACAGTGATCTATTAGTGTGACGTGCTTCCATCCGTATCCAATACATTGGTTGCAAACAGTCTAGAAGTACACAAAGGGGCCTTTCACAGCTAGTGAACAGTTGTGTGCAGTGTTCACTGTAGTCTGAGGTTTTCATTTTGGAGTGCAGATCACGCTCCAGTTAGTTCTTCAACCACTGCTGGTTGTAGTCTGCTGAGCGTGTGTCACTGCCTCATCCTTGACATTTTTCTCAAATTGGTGCTGCTCCATTCTATTTCAAATAACTCAAATCTATTAGTGTGACGCGCTTCCATCCGTATACAATACATTGGTTGCAAACAGTCTAGAAGTACACAAAGGGGCCTTTCACAGCTAGTGAACAGTTGTGTGCAGTGTTCACTGTAGTCTGAGGTTTTCATTTTTGGAGTGCAGATCACGCTCCAGTTAGTTCTTCAAACAATGCTGGTTGTAGTCTGTTGACGTGTGCCACTGCCTCATCCTTGACATTTTTCTCTAATTGGTGCTGCTACATTCTATTTCAAATAACTCAAATCTATTAGTGTGACGCGCTTCCATCCGTATACAATACATTGGTTGCAAACAGTCTAGAAGTACACAAAGGGGCCTTTCACAGCTAGTGAACACTTGTGTGCAGTGTTCACTGTAGTCTGAGGTTTTCATTTTTGGAGTGCAGATCACGCTCCAGTTAGTTCTTCAACCACTGCTGGTTGTAGTCTGCTGAGCGTGTGCCACTGCCTCATCCTTGACATTTTTCTCAAATTGGTGCTGCTCCATTCTATTTCAAATAACTCAATCTTTAGTGTGACGCGCTTCCATCCGTATACAATACATTGGTTGCAAACAGTCTAGAAGTACACAAAGGGGCCTTTCACAGCTAGTGAACATTGTGTGCAGTGTTCACTGTAGTCTGAGGTTTTCATTTTTGGAGTGCAGATCACGCTCCAGTTAGTTCTTCAACCACTGCTGGTTGTAGTCTGCTGAGCGTGTGCCACTGCCTCATCCTTGACATTTTTCTCTAATTGGTGCTGCTACATTCTATTTCAAATAACTCAAATCTATTAGTGTGACGCGCTTCCATCCGTATACCAATACATTGGTTGCAAACAGTCTAGAAGTACACAAAGGGGCCTTTCACAGCTAGTGAACATTGTGTGCAGTGTTCACTGTAGTCTGAGGTTTTCATTTTTGGAGTGCAGATCACGCTCCAGTTAGTTCTTCAACCACTGCTGGTTGTAGTCTGCTGAGCGTGTGCCACTGCCTCATCCTTGACATTTTTCTCAAATTGGTGCTGCTCCATTCTATTTCAAATAACTCAAATCTATTAGTGTGACGCGCTTCCATCCGTATACATACATTGGTTGCAAACAGTCTAGAAGTACACAAAGGGTGCCTTTCACAGCTATGAACACATTGTTGCATGTGTTCACTGTAGTCTGAGGTTTTCATTTTTGGAGTGCAGATCACGCTCCAGTTAGTTCTTCAAACATGCATGGTTTGTAGTCTGTTGAGCGATGTGCCACTGCCTTAATCCTTGACATTTTTCTCTAATTGGTGCTGCTACATTAATTTCAAATACTCAATCAATTAGTGTGACGCGCTTTCCATCCGTATACAATACATTGGTTGCAAACAAGTCTAGAAGTACACAAAGGGACCTTTCACAGCTAGTGAACACTTGTGTGCAGTGTTCACTGTAGTCTGAGGTTTTACATTTTGGAGTGCAGATCACGCTCCAGTTAGTTCTCAAACAATGCTGGTTGTAGTCTGTTGAGCTGTGTGCCACTGCCTCATCCTTGACATTTTACTTCAATTGGTGCTGCTACCATTCTATTTCAAATAACTCAAATCTATTAGTGTGACGCGCTTCCATCCGTATACAATACATTGGTTGCAAACAGTCTAGAAGTACACAAAGGGGCCTTTCACAGCTAGTGAACAGTTTGTGCAGTGTTCACTGTAGTCTGAGGTTTTCATTTTTGGAGTGCAGATCACGCTCCAGTTAGTTCCTCAACCACTGCTGGTTGTAGTCTGCTGAGCGTGTGCCACTGCCTTATCCTTGACATTTTTCTCAAATTGGTGCTGCTACATTCTATTTCAAATAACTCAATCTATTAGTGTGACGCGCTTCCATCCGTATACAATACATTGGTTGCAAACAGTCTAGAAGTACACAAAGGGGCCTTTCACAGCTAGTGAATACTTGTGTGCAGTGTTCACTGTAGTCTGAGGTTTTCATTTTTGGAGTGCAGATCACGCTCCAGTTAGTTCTTCAAACAATGCTGGTTGTAGTCTGTTGAGCGTGTGCCACTGCCTCATCCTTGACATTTTACTCTAATTGGTGCTGCTCTCCATTCTATTTCAAATAACTCAAATCTATTAGTGTGACGCGCTTCCATCCGTATACAATACATTGGTTGCAAACAGTCTAGAAGTACACAAAGGGGCCTTTCACAGCTAGTGAACAGTTGTGTGCAGTGTTCACTGTAGTCTGAGGTTTTCATTTTTGGAGTGCAGATCATGCTCCAGTTAGTTCCTCAACCACTGCTGGTTGTAGTCTGCTGAGCGTGTGCCACTGCTTATCCTTGACATTTTTCTCAAATTGGTGCTGCTCCATTCTATTTCAAATAACTCAAATCTATTAGTGTGACGCGCTTCCATCCGTATACAATACATTGGTTGCAAACAGTCTAGAAGTACACAAAGGGGCCTTTCACAGCTAGTGAATACTTGTGTGCAGTGTTCACTGTAATCTGAGGTTTTCATTTTTGGAGTGCAGATCACGCTCCAGTTAGTTCTTCAAACAATGCTGGTTGTAGTCTGTTGAGCGTGTGCCACTGCCTCATCCTTGACATTTTTCTCTAATTGGTGATGCTACTTCTATTTCAAATAACTCAAATCTATTAGTGTGACGCGCTTCCATCCGTATACAATACATTGGTTGCAAACAGTTAGAAGTACACAAAGGGGCCTTTCACAGCTAGTGAACAGTTGTGTGCAGTGTTCACTGTAGTCTGAGGTTTTCATTTTTGGAGTGCAGATCACGCTCCAGTTAGTTCTTCAACCACTGCTGGTTGTAGTCTGCTGAGCGTGTGCCACTGCCTCATCCTTGACATTTTTCTCAATTGGTGCTGCTCCATTGTATTTCAAATAACTCACATCTGTTAGTGTGACGCGCTTCCATCCGTATCCAATACATTGGTTGCAAACAGTCTAGAAGTACACAAAGGGGCCTTTCACAGCTAGTGAACAGTTGTGTGCAGTGTTCACTGTAGTCTGAGTTTTCATTTTTGGAGTGCAGATCACGCTCCAGTTAGTTCTTCAACCACTGCTGGTTGTGTCTGCTGAGCGTGTGCCACTGCCTCATCCTTGACATTTTTCTCAATTGGTGCTGCTACATTCTATTTCAAATAACTCAAATCATTAGTGTGACGCCTTCCATCCGTATCAATACATTGGTTGCAATGTCAGAAGTAACAAAGGGCCTTTCAAGTATAACATGGTGCAGTGTCACTGTATCGAGGTTTTATTTGGAGTGCAGTCCGCTCCAGTTAGTTCTTCACCACTGCGGTGTTGTCTGCTGAGCGTGTTCACTGCCCATCCTTGACATTTTTCTCAATTGTGCTGCCTTCTATTTCAAATAACTCAAATCATTAGTGTGACGCACTTCCATCCGTATACAGTACATTGTTGCAAACAGCCTTTTTGTTAAGGTACAGTATTATATCGACATTGTACAGGTGTCGCTATTCAGTCTGATAACTAGATATCATTCACCTTTTCTATCAGTTGTCGTTGTTTCAGCACCACTTGCAGGTATATATTTTGCTATTGTGACTATGCACTATTGACTTTAACAAGGTAATGCATGATTTTTGTTACCGATTCTCATGTTTACATGATGGACCTTTATGATATGGGTTGTTAAATTTTTAATTAAATATGTAATTTTTCAAATGACACAAATATAAGTAATGTTGAAGAGGACTAGTCCTACATCCATTGTTTGCACAATATTACAGGTGTACATCATGTCCCTTAATCAACAATGGATTATTATATTTATTTGTATGCTTTTATTTAAAAGCCAAGAAGACTGAAGGCTAACCTTCGCACTGCAGCTGTTGTCAAAGTTCAACCCAACATTGCAGCATTTGAGGCATGATGTGAGTTGGATTTGTCTAAGTTATGGAGTGACAAGGTTCACCATCAGTACCCTATAGCATAAGTAGGCTTTTGTGTTAGAATTTGTGTTCGACATGTGGATATCTGCAGTAATATGTCACAATTATTTAGTTACAGATTTGTGACAAAGACTAATAATTTTATGGTTTTAAAAGTGACGTTTCACTTGTTTACAGCTTAGAAATAAGGGTGTAGCCTCTTATCTATGTGTAGCAGTAGCCACTTTAACATGTCATGTTTTTTTCAACATGTGTAGCTAGCTAGCAGTAATTTTTGCCGGACACACAGCAGGGGAACAGCAGGCGTTACTGAACCCCACAAACACATCAGCGATTGTTTTGATCTGTGCATCCAACACTTCTGAGCAGCAACTGGCGGTGTTGAAGCCCAGGGTCAAGGAGGGTGTAGGCAGAGGCCTAGTATGAGATGTTAGAAGTTTATTTGGAGTTAGCAGCATTAAATTTTTGCCAGACACACAGCAGGGGAACAGCAGGCGTTACTGAACCCCACTAACACTATAGCTTGTGTATTGGTCTGTGGACACGACACTTCTGAGCAGCAACTGGCAGTGTTGTAGCCCAGGGAGTAGAGTTCAGGGGGTAGAAAGATGAACATAACAGGAGACATGGATAACGTTGCCAACCAGTTATTTAATCTGAAACCGGACAGGCAAATTCATGCGAGATCCATGCCTTGTTCATTTCTGAAAAGTAAGCCGGTCTACATTATCGGAGGATAGTCGCATGCGACGGTCTGTCAGTACACCACCTGCAGCACTAAAGAAGCGCTCCGATAATACACTGGCAGCAGGGCAAGCCAGCACCTCCAATGCATACTGGCTAAGCTCTGGCCATGTATCCAGCTTAGAGACCCAAAACTTGAATGGGGAAGAGCCATCTGGGAGTACACTGAGAGGGCAAGACATGTAGTCTGTCACTAGAGTTGAGCGATACTTTCCGATATCCTAAAGTATCGGAATCGGAATGGTATCGCCGATATCACTAAAATATCGGCGATACCCGATATCGATACCGGAAGTCCCATGTAAGTCTATGGGAACAAAATATCGAAATTAAAAAAACCCATTCTTGCCTTGTTGGTTAATTGTACATGAAGGAAAACAACAAAGACTAATGTAGAATGTATTGGGGAAGGTTGAGGAGACATTAAAGGCATAGATGTTTAACCCAATCAAATGGAATAGCATAAATATTTTTTTTTTTTAAAGATGTTCGGATTGACGAAGAAATTGACAATGTTAACGTTTTTTATATTTGGCAAATATGTATATTACACAACTTCCATGCTCTTCATCTTCACCTTTTTAACTTTTCACACACTTTCTCCTTCATAATCTTCTGCAGCATCATCTTTTCATCAAATTATTCTTCATCTTCACCTTCTTTATCTTCTTCTAAACTTCTTGCTATTCATCTTTGTTAACATTACTCATATTCTTCTTATTAAACTATTATTCTTATTCATATTCTGCTTCATCTTCTTCATCATATTCTTATTTGTGACAGAGAATCCTGTACTTGTAATCTGTCAAAGTATGAATTTTTCATCCTTCCGTTCTTGCTGTCACAAAAGATTTAAATTACAACAGTATTTGTCCGTGTTCAGTTTAGCCTGCAGCAGCAGGCATTTTCCAGGGGCACCACGAGGAGGAACGGACTCACCCCCATACACTGCTTAGTCTTCTTCTGCTTAGAATTTAGAGCATATATTTTGCTCTTCATTTTGGTCTTATACTTCATGTTCTTCTGCTTTTAGATCTTCTGCTTATTGTTCTTGTGTCTCTTGTTCCGTATCTTGTATTTGTAGCACAATCTTGTACCAGCTGATGTTACTGGGACACGGTTACTAAGCAGGAGGTACCTGTGCTCCAAAGCACTACCAAGGACCAGCAGACGTTGCTGGAACTCGGATACCGAGATGGAGGCACCTAGGCCAAAGGCACTGTGGAGAACCAGCTGACGGTACTGGAACCCGAGGGGCAGCAGAAGGAAAAGAGCCAATGGCACAA
Organism: Oophaga sylvatica; assembly: GCA_033576555.1. NCBI lineage: Eukaryota > Metazoa > Chordata > Amphibia > Anura > Dendrobatidae > Oophaga > Oophaga sylvatica. Next base: position 452,676,687 of record JARQOD010000002.1, on the reverse strand, counting down.
CCGAGGACCAGCTGACGTTACTGGGACACGGTTACTAAGCAGGAGGTACCTGTGCTCCAAAGCACTACCAAGGACCAGCAGACGTTGCTGGAACTCGGATACCAAGATGGAGGCACCTAGGCCAAAGGCACTGCGGAGAACCAGCTGACGGTACTGGAACCCGGAGGGGCAGCAGAAGGAAAAGAGCCAATGGCACAACCGAGGACCAGCTGACGTTACTGAACCCCAGTAACACAGGAGCAAGTGTTGACTGTGCTAACAGCACTTCCGAGCAACAACTGGCGGTGTTGGAGCCCAGGTCAAGGAGGATGTTTAAATACTAGATCAAGTAATTTCCTTGTTACCTGTCAATTTTAAATGTCTATACTTCAAACAAGAGAAAGATAACCTTTACTACCATAAGATGATGATTTCATTTAAACTAATATCTAGATAAATAAAGAATTGACAAACATAAACACATACATTAACATGTTGAACAGCAATGCAAACCACAAAATAAATTAGTTAAGGAATCTGCTATACGGTTGTACATAAAAGCATACAAGTACATATCTGAATCCATTAATGATGGATAAGTAACAGTATGTACACCATTTTTATTGTATAGACAATGAATGTCTGACTTCAAAACATCATCAGCATTACAAGTTACTGTGACATTACTAAAATGTTAACATTTGCTGAATAATGTCACTAAACAGTTTATACAAAATTATAACAATTTCCATCATGTAATACTCATAATATGTGGCAATAATCATGTTTATAACAAACATAACCTTAAAAAGTGCATAGTGCATAGTGAAAATTGCTATTTATGCCTGACTGTCGACTTGCAAGCATGACAACGGATAGATAAGGTATATATAGATGACACTGCATAGCCACAGATGGTGAAATGGCGATGTAATACTGTACCTCAATAAAGTGTGCGTCACTACTACATAATTTTTTTTATATAGCTTTATAAACAGGTACGTGGATGTATGCTTGCGCCTTTGTTTTGACGCACAGACTGCCTTCCTGCTGAGACGCGTTGGGTAGTGAACAGTTGTGTGCAGTGTTCACTGTAGTCTGAGGTTTTCCTTTTTGGAGTGCAGATCACGCTCCAGTTAGTTCTTCAACCACTGCTGGTTGTAGTCTGCTGAGCGTGTGTCACTGGCACATCCTTGAAATTTTTCTCTAATTGTTGCTGCTCCACTCTATTACAAATAAAATAAAATCTATTAGTGTGACGCGCTTCCATCCGTATACAATACATTGGTTGCAAACACTATAGAAGTACACAAAGGGCCTTCACACCTACTGAACAGTTGTGTGCAGTGTTCACTGCAGTCTCTGCGGAATAACCACACTTAGGCCTTATAACTTTTCAGACTTTCTTTATCAATCTACCAAGATGAAGAAGGCAGGGAGTAAGGCACGTGGTCGTGGAGTTTCTTCAGGGAGAGGACGTGGGGATTCTGTGGCTGCTGCGGCCCCCAGTGACACAGCATCCACCAGTTTTCCCCGGGCCGTGAGCGTTCCTTTATGCGCACTTTTGTAGGAGCTCGGAGTACCCCCCTGCTGCGGGAAGAACAAATTGAAGCCGTTGTTGTTTGGATCTCAGCCAATGCATCGACTTCAATTGCTCCACCTCCTCTCAGGACCACAGCACTGTTGGGCAACCATCTGTCTCTTCACCGCCTGGCAAATTGCCCAGGCAGTCAGAGAGTTCTGTACAGGAGCCAGCTGAGTGTCTGCTTCTGTCTCAGAATCTATTGGCTTGCAAACAGGGGCCCAGCCAAGCAGCATTCTGTAATGTGAAGAAGAGGGAGTATGCAGTGATGCGCAACAGCTGTGTCTCTCTGAATCTGAAGAGGCGGGTGAGACAGTGCCGATGGTCAGCACACACCGCAGAACGCATCTGATGATGATGATGAGACCCAGGTGCCAGTTTCTGTTGAGCATGGTGCTGGCCAGACCACCCAACAGCAGGTGTTGGAAGAGGGTATGGAGATGATGAGGTCCAATACCCAACATGGCATGAAGAACAGGAAGGTGTGGGAGCAGCTCAGAGGAATAATAATAATATTTATTTATATAGCGCCATCATATTCCGCAGCGCTTTACAGTTTAGCAGTTTCAGAACACAAGTCATAAGTAACAACGTTAACAATACAATAATTTAAGCTAAATAAGTCGCCCCTGCTCGTGACAGCTTACAATGTACAATGAGATGGGGGAGATACAAAGTATAGGTGTTTATATACAATGGTGCATTTACAATGATGTTCCAGCCATCTTAAGGGACTGAGGGATGGAGATAGTGAATGGGCTAGAGACACACACACACTTACACAGAATACATAGAATGACTTTGATTAGTGAATGTGATAGGCCGCTCTGAACAAATGTGTTTTGAGGGAGCGCCTGAAACCATGCAAATTGTGGATAGTCCTAATTTCTTGGGTACAGCATTCCAGAGGATTGGCGTAGAGCAGGAGAAGTCTTGGAGTCGGGAGTGGAGGTACGTATTAGTGCAGAGGTTAGTCGAAAGTCGTTTGCAGAGCGCAGCAGTCGGTTAGGCCGATAGATAGAAATGGGAGGAGATGTAGGAGGGGTGCTGCACTGTGGAGAGCTTTGTGGTGAGAACCAGTACTTTGGTTGAAAGCTGGGAGAGGCCTAGAGAAATGGTTAGTGATAGAAGGAAGATAGAGGAAGACATTGCCCCAACGGTACAAACAGGAGGGAGAGTTAGGCTGCAGACTCGGTTGCCTGTAGCCTCCAGTTTGGCACCTGTTCGGAGCAGTTGTCTTCCAAAAGTCAAAACGTGCGCTCCCAGGACTTGCACTGCGTGGTCCTTTTTTCACACACTTGCACATGATATTTGCTATGTGAAATGCAAGCTGTGTAATCAAAAATTAAAAATAGCTAAAAGTGTCAGTCACCTCAATACCACAAATATGTGGAAACATGTGCGGACAAAGCACGTAGTTGAGTTACAAAGACACACTGGAGATGTAGGCCAACCTACAGCAGCACCTACATCTTCAGGTTGTGTTGAAGCCTCTTCATCGAGCTCACACACAGCTGGTTATGCTTCCTCACAGGATCGCCATGGAAGAACCTCGGCCACTGTTGTCCAGAGACAAACTGTTATTCCACACACAGCAGCAAGTTCCCTGTCATCCTCACACTCCCAGGCCACAAAACAGCCAGCGGTAGCACAGGCATGGGATAAAACACGGCCATACTCCGCAAACCATGCACGAGCACAGGCTCTGAATGCTGGCATTGCAAAACTCCTGTCCCTTGAAATGCTGTGATTCAGGCTGGTGGAGACAGACAGTTTCCGTAACTGAATATCATTGTCAATCCCACAATACAATGTGCCAAGCCGATTTAATTTCAGCAGGCAAGCCGTCCCTGGTCTGCAAAAGCATGTTGAGGGAAAAATTAAACATGCGCTACTAAAAGCCCTCAGTAGCAAGGTCCACCTGACCACCGATGCGTGGACCAGTACCCATTGTTATGATCTGCTACAACCAGTAAGGAAAGAAGGGAATTCTGTCCCTACAATACAACTAAGCTGAATCCCTACGATGTAACGGGGAACCTGATCCTGCGACCAGACCCGCTAAAGTCCTCATCTAGTGTGAACGAAGACCTATAGTTGCGAGGGAGTAATCCCTACAAGATCTAGGGACTGGGAGAAAAGGTGGACACCTCCTAACATAAATTGTAGCATGGATAATTAAACAGAAAAATAAATACTTTGTGATCCTAACATCAAGCAAAACTCACAGATTAAGGCACCTAAGCACCCGCTAGCTTAACAGTAGATAATACAATGAAGTCAAGCAAAGCCAGAAGGGCGGAGCCAGACTAAATAGGGAAAAAAGGTCATGTGACCAGCAAACTGAAACAAAACCTAACAAGAGGGTTCTAACACCCATGGCCAGGGACAATACCTTTCCCTCACTGCCCATTGGGTCAATGTTGTGCAGCCGGGTACTGATCTTGCGAGTGGCGCTGTACGTGTTCTGCCAACTCCAAGGATTGCAGGAATCAAGTCTGTACACATTGATTCCTCCTATTCCAGTTCCTCAGAATCATCGCTGCAGGAGCCGTCACGGTCTACCTCCACATGGACCCGTGAACGTTTACCTGTTGCGACCGATATGAGCACAGCCGTGTCCAAATGTCAACAGGCCATCCTGAAATTAATTTCCATGGGGAATCTTAGCCACACAGCGCAGGAGCTCTGTAATGCCATAAAGCAGGAGAGCGACGTGTGGTTTTTGGAAGAGAATCTACAGGCAGGCTTGGTAGTGTGTGACAATGGCCGAAATCTGGTGTCAGCTCTGGGCCTTGGCAACCTCACTCACATACCATGTCTGTCATAAAGTGCTCAACTTGGTCGTGCAGAGTTTTTTGAGGGACTATCCGGATCTTGATGCACTGCTGCACAAGGTCCGCCTAGAGTGCGCTCACTTGCGACGTTCCAGCATGGCCAGATCGCTGATTGCAGCTCTGCAACGCAGATTTCACCTTCATGAACATCGCATTATATGTGACGTACCCACCAGGTGGAATTCCTCGTTACATATGTTGGAGCGGTTGTGTGAGCAGCAGCCAACAGTAATGGAGTATCAGCTGCATCAGGCGCAGTCAACTCGCAATTTGCGGCGTTCACACTTCACCACTACTGAGTGGGCCTCTATAATAAGAATAATAATATTATTTTTTTATATAGCGCCATAATATTCCGCAGTGCTTTACAGTTTAACAGTTTCAAAACACGAGTCATAAGTAACAACGTTAACAATACAATAATTTAAGCAAAATCAGCCGCCCTGCTGGTGAAAGCTTACAATCTACAATGAGGTGTGGGAGATACAAAGTACAGGTGTTTATATACAATGGTGTTTTTACAATGATGGTCCAGCCATTTTAAGGAAGTGAGGGATGCATGGAGATAGTGAATGGGCTACACACACAGAATTACACATAGAATGACTTTGATTAGTGAATGTGATAGGCCACTGTGAACAAATGTGTTTTGAGGGAGCGCCTGAAACCATCCAAATTGCGGATAGTCCTAATTTCTTGGGGTAGAGCATTCCAGAGGATTGGCGCAGCGCGGGTGAAGTCTTGGAGTTGGGAGTGGGAGGTACGGATTAGTGCAGAGGTTAGTCGAAGGTCGTTTGCAGAGTGCAGCAGTCGTTAGGCCGATAAATATAAATAAGGGAGGAGATGTAGGGGGGTGCTGCGCTGTGGAGAGCTATGTTGGTGAGAACCAGTAATTAGAATTGGATCCTATAATGAATGGGCAGCCACTGCCAGTGTAATGAGTGGCGAATAACTCTATGAAGGATATCTGCCACGTTTTGCGTGCGTTTGATGAGTCAACGCGGATGGCGAGTGCAGATGATGCACTAGTCAGCCTGACTGTCCCCCTTATCTGCCTGCTTCAAAAAACACTGCAAGCACTAAGGCATGAGGTTTTGGAAGAGGTGGAGGATGAGGAGTCACAAATTCCATCACCTTCTGGACAGTCAGCGCAACGTGGTTCCTCACAAAGGGCTGGAGGACTTTCAAAGTACCATGCTGTATCAACAATTGAACCTCCAGAGTCGCTGTCTATATTTTCATAACCATTACAAACTTTTAATGTATTTTACAAAGCACATAATGTACATTTTTTGTCTATCCTTTTGTAATGCTATTGTGTTTCCATAAACTGATGTTACAGAATTATGATACAAAGTTTTTAAATTTTGAGTTTTAAATTTTGTAAATTTATAATGTATTTGAAGGACTTTGTGAGGAGGATGAGGAGTCACAAATTCCATCACCTTCTGGACAGTCAGCGCAACGTGGTTCCTCACAAAGGGCTGGAGGACTTTCAAAGTACCATGCTGTATCAACAATTGAACCTCCAGAGTCGCTGTCTATATTTTCATAACCATTACAAACTTTAATGTATTTACAAAGCACATAATGTACATTTTTTGTCTATCCTTTTGTAATGCTATTGTGTTTCCATAAACTGATGTTACAGAATTATGATACAAAGTTTTTAAATTTTGAGTTTTAAATTTTGTAAATTTATATGTATTTGAAGGACTTTGTGAGGAGGATGAGGAGTCACAAATTCCATCACCTTCTGGACAGTCAGCGCAACGTGGTTCCTCACAAAGGGCTGGAGGACTTTCAAAGTACCATGCTGTATCAACAATTGAACCTCCAGAGTCGCTGTCTATATTTTCATAACCATTACAAACTTTTAATGTATTTACAAAGCACATAATGTACATTTTTTGTCTATCCTTTTGTAATGCTATTGTGTTTCCATAAACTGATGTTACAGAATTATGATACAAAGTTTTTTAAATTTTGAGTTTTAAATTTTGTAAATTTATATGTATTTGAAGGACTTTGTGAGGAGGATGAGGAGGAGTCAATGGAGGAGGAAGACATCGCTCCAGAGGGAGGTAGACAATGCTCTAGTCAGTATGTAGACCAAGGGTGGGTGATGCACAGCAGGCGGAGATGACGCCTCTTGCAGGGGACAACGTTTCTTGGCCAGTTGGGAGTCTGCAGCACATGGTTGATTTCATGCTGCAGTGGCTGAGAAACGACCGCCGCATCGAACACATTCACACCACGTCTGATTATTGGGTGTACACCCTCCTAGACCCTCGCTACCGGGACAACTTACAAAGCCTCATCACACCGTTGAACCGGGAGCGTAAAATGCGGAAGTACCAAGACACACTGGTGCAATCCATAATGTTCTCCATTCCAGCCGAGAGCACTGCTGCTGCTACTGATTTACAAAGCAGCTCTGTGCGTCGAGGCAGTGGAGACAGCTCTGCAACAAGAGGGAGCACAAGCAGCGCCTCTGCACAGGGCAAGAACAGTATGTTCCAAATGTGTCGAAGTTTTGTGGCAGCGCCACCAATGTCTACACCATCCGAGACGGCTCCAGTCAGCAGGAGGCAACATTTCCGTAAGATGGTGACAGACTACATGTCTTGCCCTCTCAGTGTACTCCCAGATGGCTCTTCCCCATTCAAGTTTTGTGTCTCTAAGCTGGATACATGGCCAGAGCTTAGCCAGTATGCATTGGAGGTGCTGGCTTGATCTGCTGGCAGTGTATTATCGGAGCGCGTCTTTACTGCTGCAGGTGGTGTACTAACAGACCGTTGCATGCGACTATCCTACGATAATGTAGAACGGCTTACTTTTCTGAAAATGAACTAGGCATGGATCTCGCCTGAATTTGCCTGTCCGGTTTCAGATTAACTAACTGGTTGACAACGTTTTCCATGTCTCCTGTTATGTTCATCTTTCTACCACCTGAGCTATACTCCCTGGGCTACAACACTGCCAGTTGCTGCTCAGAAGTGTCGTGTCCACAGACCAATACACAAGCTATAGTGATAGTGGGGTTCAGTAACGCCTGCTGTTCCCCTGCTGTGTGTCCGGCAAAAATTACTGCTACCTACCTACACATGTTTAAAAAAACATGACATGTTAAAGTGGCTAGTGCTACACATAGATATCAGGCTACACCCTTATTTCTAAGCTGTAAACAAGTGAAACGTCAAATTTAAAACCATTCAATGATTAGTGTTGGTAACAAATCTGTAACTAAATAATTGTGACATATTATGGCAGATATCCACATGTCTAACACAAATGCTAACACAAAAGCATACTTATGCTATAGGGTACTGATGGTGAACCTTCTCACTCCATAACTTTGACCAATCCAACTCACATCATGCCTCAAATGCTGCAATGTTGGAAGTGCATAATGTGGGTTGAACTTTGACAACAGCTGCAGTGCGAAGGTTATCCTTCTGTGTTCTTGGCTTTTAAATAAAAGCATACAAGTAAATATAATAATACATTGTTGATTAAGGGACATGATGTACACCTGTAATATTGTGCAAACAATGGATGTAGGACTATTCCTCTTCAACATTACTTATATTTGTGTCATTTGAAAAAATACATATTTTAGTTAAAAATTAAAAACCCATGTTCAGTAGCTGTGAAAGGCCCGTTTGTGTACTTCTATATTGTTTGCAACCAATGTATTGTATACGGATGGAAGCGCGTCACACTAATAGATTAGATTTATTTTAAATGGAATGTAGCAGAACCAATTGGAGATAAATGAAAAGGATGAGCCACTGAGACACGCTCAGCAGAGTACAAGCAGCAGTGCTTGAACATGTAACTGGAGCGTGATCTGCACTCAAAAAAGTAAAAAACACAGACTGAAGTGAACACTGAAACACAACTGTCCACAATCTGTGAAAAGCTCCTTTCTGTACTTCTATAGTGTTTGCAACCAATGTATTGTATACGGATGGAAGCGCGTCACACTAATAGATTAGATTTATTTTAAATGGAATGTAGCAGAACCAATTGGAGATAAATGAAAAGGATGAGCCACTGAGACACGCTCAGCAGAGTACAAGCAGCAGTGCTTGAACATGTAACTGGAGCGTGATCTGCACTCAAAAAAGTAAAAAACACAGACTGAAGTGAACACTGAAACACAACTGTCCACAATCTGTGAAAAGCTCCTTTCTGTACTTCTATAGTGTTTGCAACCAATGTATTGTATACGGATGGAAGCGCGTCACACTAATAGATTAGATTTATTTTAAATGGAATGTAGCAGAACCAATTGGAGATAAATGAAAAGGATGAGCCACTGAGACACGCTCAGCAGAGTACAAGCAGCAGTGCTTGAACATGTAACTGGAGCGTGATCTGCACTCAAAAAAGTAAAAAACACAGACTGAAGTGAACACTGAAACACAACTGTCCACAATCTGTGAAAAGCTCCTTTCTGTACTTCTATAGTGTTTGCAACCAATGTATTGTATACGGATGGAAGCGCGTCACACTAATAGATTAGATTTATTTTAAATGGAATGTAGCAGAACCAATTGGAGATAAATGAAAAGGATGAGCCACTGAGACACGCTCAGCAGAGTACAAGCAGCAGTGCTTGAACATGTAACTGGAGCGTGATCTGCACTCAAAAAAGTAAAAAACACAGACTGAAGTGAACACTGAAACACAACTGTCCACAATCTGTGAAAAGCTCCTTTCTGTACTTCTATAGTGTTTGCAACCAATGTATTGTATACGGATGGAAGCGCGTCACACTAATAGATTAGATTTATTTTAAATGGAATGTAGCAGAACCAATTGGAGATAAATGAAAAGGATGAGCCACTGAGACACGCTCAGCAGAGTACAAGCAGCAGTGCTTGAACATGTAACTGGAGCGTGATCTGCACTCAAAAAAGTAAAAAACACAGACTGAAGTGAACACTGAAACACAACTGTCCACAATCTGTGAAAAGCTCCTTTCTGTACTTCTATAGTGTTTGCAACCAATGTATTGTATACGGATGGAAGCACGTCACAGTAATAGATTTGATTTTTTTTTCTAATATAATGGAGCTGCACCAATTCCACAAAATAAAAAAAAAAAAAAAAAAAAAAAAAGAGTCAGTGACAGTGACACGTGCAGATGCCTACAAACAGCGGTGGATGCAGAGCAAACTGCAGCGTCACCTGCACTGTCACACACACACCTTGCACAGAGCTGTTAAAACAACACTGGCAAAATGAAGCTTTACACAGCGGTTGGTAAACTAGCCTGCCTCAAGCACAGTAGTACACAAAATCGCAATATCTAACTGTCCCTCAGAGTGAGCAGAGTAGCGTTCTGTCCCTTACTGAGTTCACAGCACAGTGACGCTAAAATGGCGGCGGCGCCTTTTATAGTGCATTCTGACATCATTTCAGCAGCCAATCACAGCCATGCCATTAGTTAAGATGACCGCAGCATTACAGGATGTGCCCACACTTCGTAGGATTCCTCATTGGCTGACTAAAATCACATTGCCTCTCAAAGAATTATGGGAACTTCCGATTCCGGTATACGATATGGAAAAAGTATCGGAATTAAGTATCGGAATTCCGATAACGCGAATATCGGCCGATACCCGATACTTGCGGTATCGGAATGCTCAACACTATCTGTCACCATCTTACGGAAACGTTGCCTCCTGCTGACTGAAGCCGTCTCGGATGGTGTAGACATTGGTGGCGCTGCCACAAAACTTCGCCACATTTGGAACATACTGGTCTTGCTGTTGTGAATGTGCTAGAAATGAATTCTGAACAGAATCTCCCTCTGGTGGTTACAAACAGTACTGAACTATCCAATGAAGATTGTGAAGATTGGAGATCAGGTGTTACTGACTGGTCTTATATAAGGGAGGTTCCCTCCCATCAGGGTTGCCGGTGATCAATTGTTCTGGTCTCATCTTTGATTCCTGTACACTTTGTAGCTTGCTGTTTCGTGCCTGCATCTTTTGCTAACAGATAAGACATTTTTTTCTTTTATTTTTTTGTGCTTGTTTTTTGCATTTTGTCCTGCACTTCTGTGGGGGTCTACCGGGTCCCCTTGGGGGGCTTGTGCTCCTCTCAGTTTAGTTCAGCCACTGTTGTTTGTTCATTTGCCTTTTCAAGTTTTTTCAGTGGCTGCTGTTTAGTTTTTGTTACACCAGAGAACTAATTTAGGTGGTAGAGGTCGTGTGATCTCAGGTGTTTTTGTAATTAGTAGAGTTGGTACTTTTCAGGGTTTTTGGGGATTGCAGTAAGTGCCCTTCCTATCCTTTTCTATTTAGGAAGTTTGGGCCCCAACGTTTGCTCATACTATTTTCTGTCTGTGTCAGTATTTCTTCTTGTCTAACCGCCATTACATGTTTGGGGCTTTCTATGTTCTTTGGGGATCTACTCCGGGGCAGATAGCTTTCCTCTTTCTATCTTTAGGTGTAGTTAGCTTCTCAGGCTGTGACGAGGCGTCTAGGACCAACGTAGGTACGCTCCACGGCTGCCTTTAGTTGTGGTGGTTAGTCAGGGTACTGCAATCCCATAGATTCCAACCTCTCTGGTGTATTGACTTTTTTGCCTGCTCTCCTCAGCTACCAAATCATAACATCTTGCCCTGTGCACAGGCGCTGCTTGTGCTCCCTCTTGTTGCAGAGCTGTCTCCACTGCCTCGACGCACACAGCTGCTTTGTAAAGCAGTAGCAGCAGCAGTGCTCTCGGCTGGAATGGAGAACATTATGGATTGCACCAGTGTGTCTTGGTACTCCCGCATTTTACGCTCCCGGTTCAACGGTGTGATGAGGCTTTGTAAGTTGTCACGGTAGCGAGGGTCTAGGAGGGTGGACACCCAATAATCAGACGTGGTGAGAATGTGGGCGATGCGGCGGTCGTTTCTCAGGCACTGCAGCATGAAATCAACCATGTGCTGCAGACTCCCAACTGGCCAAGAAACGCTGTCCCCTGCAAGAGGCGTCATCTCTGCCTGCTCTGCATCACCCCACCCTTGCTATACATACTGACTAGAGCGTTGTGTACCTCCCTCTGGAGCGATGTCTTCCTCCTCCATTGACTCCTCCTCATCCTCCTCACAAAGTGAGCCCTGCCCAGCCCTTTGTGAGGAACCACGTTGCGCTGACTGTCCAGAAGGTGATGGAATTTGTGACTCCTCATCCTCCACCTCTTCCAAAACCTCATCCCTTAGTGCTTGCAGTGTTTTTTGAAGCAGGCAGATAAGGGGGACAGTCAGGCTGACTAGTGCATCATCTGCACTCGCCATCCGCGTTGACTCATCAAATGCACGCAAAACGTGGCAGATGTCCTTCATAGAGTCCTTCGCCAGTCCTAACACTGGCTGCCCATTCATTATAGTATCCAATTCAAAGTACTGGTTGTCACCCACAAAGCTCTCCACAGTGCAGCACCCCCCTACATCTCCTCCCTCATTTCTATCTATCGGCCTAACCGACTGCTGCGCTCTGCAAACGACCTTCGACTAACCTCTGCACTAATCCGTACCTCCCACTTCCGACTCCAAGACTTCTCCCGTGCTGCGCCAATCCTCTGGAATGCTCTACCCCAAGAAATTAGGACTATCCGCAATTAGCATGGTTTCAGGCGCTCCCTCAAAACACATTTGTTCAGAGCGGCCTATCACATTCACTAATCAAAGTCATTCTATGTGTAAGTCTGTGTGTGTAGCTGTCACGCTGTCTAGCAGATATATAAATAAATAATGTCAGTAATCTATCAAGTGGGGCAACATTCTATATAACATATAAATAGGTAACATTAACATGTATATATAGCATAGTATTACCTGACATAATATCCTGTGGGTCAATACTGAATCCTTTTCACGCTGTCTCTGGCTAGAGGTGGACCGGTGTCTATGCTGACCCTAAACTGGGGTCCTGACTAGTCCCTCTACCTGGAGGTACTGTTAATGGTACAGAGGTCCAGGCCACCAGCGTAAACCCTGTCTCCTATAAATCCCTGACCACTGTAATCTAGTCCTTAGAAGGACCCTGATTACCACCATAGGGAATGGACAGGTAAAGGTTAACAAACAGTATAGACAAACGAGACAGACAGGGGATAAAGTAAATACTGTCTTTCATACAACATATAAAAACAGAGGGAACACCAAAGGTCTAGGAGATAAACTATAAGCAAGGAGAGGAGAAACAACAAAGGAGCTCTTAGCTTAAGTCTTCTCAGAACCGATCCTATCTGCAGTCTGTATGAATACTTTCACCGGCATCTAACCAGCAGACTGGCAGGTATATAAAGGAAGCTAATTAGAACATAATCAAAAGCAGCCGGGCGAGGCTGGACCTAGTCTTAGCAAAGAGCTAGGTAAAATTAACTCCCTCATTACCAAACACAAAGAAACAGCAACTCAGCTGCGAGAAGTCAGAATGTACAATCGCGACGATCTTCGTGGCGATGCACCCATGACAGTACCCCCCCTTCTACGAGGGGCCTCCGGACCCTCAGGGCCAGGTCTGTCCGGGGAAGTCGTGTGGAAGGTCCAAACCAATCTATCTGCGTTAATCTCAGACGCAGGAACCCACGTCCTCTCCTCAGGACCATATCCCTTCCAATGAACCAAATACTGAAGGGACCGGTGATTCAGACGTGAGTCAATGATCTTGAACACTTGAAATTCTAAGTTACCATTGACCACCACTGGAGGAGGAGGTAGAAGTGACGGTCTAACTGGCGCCACGTACCTCTTAAGCCACGATTTGTGGAATACATTATGGATTTTAAACGTAGGAGGGAGGTCCAGACGAAATGCCACAGGATTAATTATAGAACTGATCCTGTATGGACCGATGAACCTGGGACCCAGTTTCCAGGAGGGAACTTTGAGTTTTATATTCTTGGTAGACAACCACACCAGATCGTTCACACCTAGGTCCGGACCAGACACTCTCCTCCTATCAGACCTCCGCTTGAAACTGTTCCCCATAGCACTCAGACCATTCAGCACTCCTCTCCAAACTGAAGCAAGTGACGACGAGAATCGTTCCTCCTCAGGAACCCCAGATGGACGGGTATGTGGGGTCTTAGAGCGAGCACAAACTCCACAGGACGCGACAAAAGTTATTACCTCTTTATTTAAGTTAGGCCACCAAAACCGGCGAGAAAGGAGATCCACAGTTGCTTTACTCCCTGGATGTCCTGCTAAAGCAGAACTATGATGTGCCTCGATAACTTTTTGTCTTAACTGATTAGGAACAAACAGTTTCCCTGGAGGTCCTACAGGGGCGTCCCCCTGAGCCTCCAACACCTCCTCCTCAAGCTCAGAGCACACAGCCGACACCACCACTCCCTCCTGAAGGATAGGAACCGGGCCATCCGTCTTTCCGGCCCCTGGGAAACTACGAGATAAGGCATCAGGAAGCAATTTTATTGAGCAGTCATACGTGCGATGAGGAGGTAACTTTTGACACCCCTCCTCTGAGAACATCTCCCCAAAGTCCTCCAGAAAAGGAGGCAAAGTCCTAGGCACGACCGCACCGATGACCGTGTTCATGCAGTTATTCTTGCAAAATTCACCCCACTGGCTTATCTTTCTGGATTGCCAATCAATCACTGGGTTATGTTTAGCCAACCAAGGAAGTCCCAACACAATAGGAGTAGGAAGACCCTCCAACACATAACAAGACAACTGTTCTTTATGTATTGCCCCTACTCGAAGGTCTATGTTATGAACAGCTTGTACAAAGCTACCTTGACCGAGAGGTCTGGCGTCAATAGAAAGTATAGGGATCGGTTTGGCCAATACACTCAGTTGCATACCTTGCACCTGGGCAAACCGAGCGTCCACCATATTAGCCCCAGACCCACTATCAAGAAGAACAGAAATCCTCTCAACTCTCGCACCAACCACCACCTCCGCAGGCATGAGAAATTGAGACGGACCTGGGGACGAAATACCTACTCCCAGGTTGTCGTCCACCACACAACCTGGGATTAACAGTTTTTCGGTGACTTTTTTGCTCAATGAGGCACGGGAGGGACACCCCCCAACAAAATGTCCCTCTCTCCCGCAGAAGAAACACCTTCTTGTCTTGCGGCGCACCGCCGATTCCCTCCTACAAAATGATGTCCCACCCAACTGCATAGGTTCCTCAGAACAGACCAGGGGAACCTCCATATAAGGGACTTTAGTAGTGGGTGGAGTCATAACAGGGGGCGGAGTTACCTCGCACCTTCCCCGAAGCCGTCTATCAATACGAATAGCAAGGGCCATAGCAGCCTCCAGTGACGGAGGAGAATCATACTGAGCCAAAACATCTTTTAATTTGTCAGATAACCCTTGACAAAACTGGCTCCTAAGAGCTGGGTCATTCCACTGAGTATCTGTGGCCCATCTACGGAACTCAGAAGAAAATTCCTCCGCCGGACGATCTACCTGCTGTATCCTACGTAACTTCGTTTCAGCAAGGGAGACCCGATCCGGGTCATCATACACCAGCCCCAGGGCAGCAAAAAATCGATCTACTGACTGGAGGGCCGGGGAGCCCGGAGGAGGAGAGAACGCCCAGGATTGAGGGTCCCCTTGTAAGAGCGAGATGACAATTCCCACCCTCTGCTCCTCACTCCCCGATGACCAAGGCCGTAGCCGAAAGTACAATTTACATGCCTCCCGGAAGGTAAAAAATTTGTCCCGCCCACCAGTGAACCTGTCCGGGAGAGCAACCTTAGGTTCAGATCTGGTTTGCTCCGGGGGGGATAAAACCTTGGACTTAATGTCCGTAAACTCCATGGACAACTTCTGCAACTGCAGGGCAAGCTGGGCTACTGGATCCATGGTAGCTGGGGAGAATCTATAGTTTTGGCCGGTGAAAATGTCACGCTGTCTAGCAGATATATAAATAAATAATGTCAGTAATCTATCAAGTGGGGCAACATTCTATATAACATATAAATAGGTAACATTAACATGTATATATAGCATAGTATTACCTGACATAATATCCTGTGGGTCAATACTGAATCCTTTTCACGCTGTCTCTGGCTAGAGGTGGACCGGGGTCTATGCTGACCCTAAACTGGGGTCCTGACTAGTCCCTCTACCTGGAGGTACTGTTAATGGTACAGAGGTCCAGGCCACCAGCGTAAACCCTGTCTCCTATAAATCCCTGACCACTGTAATCTAGTCCTTAGAAGGACCCTGATTACCACCATAGGGAATGGACAGGTAAAGGTTAACAAACAGTATAGACAAACGAGACAGACAGGGGATAAAGTAAATACTGTCTTTCATACAACATATAAAAACAGAGGGAACACCAAAGGTCTAGGAGATAAACTATAAGCAAGGAGAGGAGAAACAACAAAGGAGCTCTTAGCTTAAGTCTTCTCAGAACCGATCCTATCTGCAGTCTGTATGAATGCTTTCACCGGCATCTAACCAGCAGACTGGCAGGTATATAAAGGAAGCTAATTAGAACATAATCAAAAGCAGCCGGGCGAGGCTGGACCTAGTCTTAGCAAAGAGCTAGGTAAAATTAACTCCCTCATTACCAAACACAAAGAAACAGCAACTCAGCTGCGAGAAGTCAGAATGTGCAATCGCGACGATCTTCGTGGCGATGCACCCATGACAGTAGCCCATTCACTATCTCCATCCATCCATCACTCCCTCAAAATGGCTGGACCATCATTGTAAATACACCATTGTATATAAACACCTGGACTTTGTATGTCCCCCACCTCATTGTAGATTGTAAGCTCTCACGAGCAGGGGCGGCTTATATTGCTTTAATTATTGTATTGTTAACGTTGTTACTTATGACTTGTGTTCTGAAACTGTTAAACTGAAAAGCGCTGCGGAATATGTTGGCGCTATATAAATAAAGATTATTATTATTATAGAGGCCCACTCAGTAGTGGTGAAGTGTGAACGGCGCAAATTGCGAGTTGATTGCGCCTGATGCAGCTGATACTCCATTACTGTTGGCTGCTGCTCACACAACCGCTCAAACATATGTAAAGTGGAATTCCACCTGGTGGGTACGTCACATATGATGCGATGTTCAGGAAGGCGAAATCTGCGTTGCAGAGCTGCAATCAGCGATCTGGCCATGCTGGAACATCGCAAGTGAGCGCACTCTAGGCGGACCTTGTGCAGCAGTGCATACAAGATCCGGATAGTCCCTCAAAAAACTCTGCACGACCAAGTTGAGCACATGTGCCAGACATGGTATGTGAGTGAGGTTGCCAAGGGCCAGAGCTGCCACCAGATTTCGGCCATTGTCACACACTACCAAGCCTGGCTGGAGATTCGCTGGCAAAAACCACACGTCGCTCTCCTGCTTGATGGCATTCCAGAGCTCCTGCGCTGTGTGGCTTCGATTCCCCATGGAAATTAATTTCATGACGGCCTGTTGACGTTTGGCCACGGCTGTGCTCATATCGGTCGCAACAGGTAAGCGTTCACGGGTCCATGTGGAGTTAGACCGTGACGGCTCCTGCAGCGATGATTCTGAGGAACTGGAGTAGGAGGAGGAGTCAATGTGTACAGACTTGATTCCTGCAATCCTTGGAGTTGTCAGAACACGTACAGCGCCACTCGCAAGATCAGTACCCGGCTCCACAACATTGACCCAATGGGCAGTGAGGGAAAGGTATCGTTCCTGGCCATGGGTACTGGTCCACGCATTGGTGGTCAGGTGGACCTTGCTACTGACGGCGTTTAGTAGCGCATGTTTAATTTTTCCCTCAACATGCTTTTGCAGACCAGGGACGGCTTGCCTGCTGAAATGAAATCGGCTTGGCACATTGTATTGTGGGACTGCCAATGATATTAAGTTACGTAAACTGTCAGTCTCCACCAGCCTGAATGACAGCATTTCAAGGGACAGGAGTTTTGCAATGCCAGCATTCAGAGCCTGTGCTCGTGGATGGTTTGCCGAGTATGGCCATCTTTTATCCCATGCCTGTGCTACCGATGGCTGTTTTGTGGCCTGGGAGTATGAGGATGACAGGGAACTTGCTGCTGTGGGTGGAATAACACTTTTCTCTGGACAACAGTGACCGAGGTTCTTCCATGGCGATCCTGTGAGGAAGCCGAACCAGCTGTGTGTGAGCTCGATGAAGAGGCTTCAACACGACCTGAAGATGTAGGTGCTGCTGTAGGTTGGCCTACATCTCCAGTGTGTCTTTGTAACTCAACTACGTGCTTTGTCCGCACATGTTTCCACATAGTTGTATTGAGGTTACTGACACTTTTACCTCTTTTTACTTTTTGATTACACAGCTTGCATTTGACATAGCAAATATCATCTGCAAGTGTGTCAAAAAAGGACCACGCAGTGCAAGTCCTGGGAGCGCACGTTTTGACTTTTGGAAGACAACTGCTCCGAACAGGTGCCAAACTGGAGGCTACAGGCAACCGAGTCTGCAGCCTAACTCTCCCTCCTGTTTGTACCGTTGAGGCAATGTCTTCCTCTACCTTCCTTCTATCACTAACCACTTCTCTAGGCCTCTCACAGCTTTCAACCTCTGAGACACACAAGGATGGTAACACCCTTGACCTGTTCAATCTCCCACCTAAATAACTCACCGCTTCCACTGTCTGACCACAACATTCTCTCTTCACGCTCACAAATCCTCCACCATCCCAGCGCACTCCTACCTACCACACATTCAGAAATCTACAAGCCATTAACCCTCAGACACTTTCAGATTCCCTACACTCATCACTGTCCCCAATCTCTTTTTCCTGTCCTGATCTGGCTGTTCATCACTACAATGACACTCTTAGAAGCACCCTTGACCAAGTAGCGCCGCTCACCCTCAGAACTTCCAAACACACAGTAAAACAGCCCTGGCTCACATTGCAAACTCAACTTCTTCAGCGATGCTCTAGGAGTGCTGAACGCCTTTGGAGAAAAACACGCACACCACAAGACTTCATCCACTTTAAATTCATGTTAAGAACTTATAATGCTGCCCTTCACCTCACCAAACAGACCTACTTCACCTCCCTGATCTCCTCACTAGCCAACAACCCCAAGAAACTTTTTGACACTTTTCACTCCCTCCTCAGGCCAAAAGCACAAGCCTCTATCACAGACATTTGTGCTGACGACCTGGCCTCCCATTTTATATAAAAAATAGATACTATCCGTCAGGAAATCTGCTCTCAACCACCAAGGGCTGTGACTCCCATCCCACCCTGCTGTTCCCCTGGCTAACTTTCCACATTTGATCCCATCACAGAAGAAGAAGTCTCCAGAGTCCAGACTCCTCGCTTCCTCTCGTCCGACTACATGCACTACCGACCCCATTCCCTTACATCTCCTCCAGTCTCTCTCTCCAGTTGTCACAACTCACCTAACTAAAATCTTTAATCTCTCACTCTCCTCTGGCATTTTCCCATCTGCCTTCAAACACTCCATCATTACTCCACTACTAAAGAAACCCGCTCTCGACCCTTCCTGCACAAACAACTACAGACCGGTCTCCAATCTCCCCTTCATCTCTAAACTTTTGGAGCGCCTAGTCTTCTCCCACCTCACCCGTTACCTCTCCAATCACTCCCTCCTAGACCCTTCACAGTCCGGCTTCCGCACCCTACATTCGACCGAAACTGCACTCATCAAAGTGAGCAATGACCTTCTTACAGCAAAACGTAACGGTGACCACTCTTTGCTCATTCTTCTCGACCTTTCTGCAGCTTTCGACACGGTTGACCTCCGTCTCCTACTGTCTAGGCTCCACTCACTAGGTATTAAGGACACTGTTCTCTCCTGGTTCTCCTCCTATCTTTCTGACCGCTCCTTCAGTGTTTTTTTCTCTGGCTCCACGTCATCTTCTCTTCTTCTTACTGTCGGTGTACCCCAGGGCTCAGTCCTTGGCCCCCTTCTCTTCTCTCTCTACACAGCCACAATTGGAAAGACCATCAGCAGATTTTGCTTTCAGTACCATCTTTATGCTGATGACACACAACTATACACGTCATCCTCCGACCTCACCCCCACTGTACTACAGAAAGTCACCGACTGTCTGTCCGCAGTCTCCAACATCATGTCCGCTCTGTATCTGAAACTCAACCTCTCCAAAACTGAACTTCTTCTGCTCCCGCCGTCTACTAACCTCCCTAAATTTGACATATCCCTCTCCGTGGGCGGCATCATAATAACACTCCGGCAGCAGGCTCGCTGTCTGGGTGTTATGTTTGACACCAATCTCTCCTTCACCTCCCATATACAATCTCTTGCCCGCTCTTGCCGCCTACACCTAAAGAACATCTCTAGAATCCGACCTTTTCTCACCATGGAAACAACAAAAACCCTCACTGTAGCATTGATCCACTCCCGCCTGGACTACTGCAACGCTCTATTACTTGGCCTCCCCATTACTCGACTATCCCTCTCCAGTCCATCCTTAATGCAGCAGCCAGGGTAATCCATCTGGCTAATCGGTACTCGGACGCGTCCGCTCTTCGCCAGTCCTTACACTGGCTGCCCATTCATTATAGGATACAATTCAAAGTACTGGTTCTCACCCACAAAGCTCTCCACAGTGCAGCACCCCCCTACATCTCCTCCCTCATTTCTATCTATCGGCCTAACCGACTGCTGCGCTCTGCAAACGACTTTCGACTAACCTCTGCACTAATCCGTACCTCCCACTCCCGACTCCAAGACTTCTCCCGCGCTGCGCCAATCCTCTGGAATGCTCTACCCCAAGAAATTAGGACTATCCACAATTTGCATGGTTTCAGGCACTCCCTCAAAACACATTTGTTCAGAGCGGCCTATCACATTCACTAATCAAAGTCATTCTATGTATTCTGTGTAAGTGTGTGTGTGTGTCTAGCCCATTCACTATCTCCATCCCTCACTCCCTTAAGATGGCTGGACCATCATTGTAAATGCACCATTGTATATAAACACCTATACTTTGTATCTCCCCCACCTCATTGTAGATTGTAAGCTGTCACGAGCAGGGCGACTTATTTTGCTTTAATTATTGTATTGTTAACGTTGTTACTTATGACTTGTGTTCTGAAACTGCTAAACTGTAAAGCGCTGCGGAATATGATGGCACTATATAAATAAATATTATTATTATTATTATTATTCCTCTGAGCTGCTCCCACCACCTTCCTGTTCCTCACGCCATGTTGGGTCTTGGACCTCATCATCTCCACTACCCTCTTCCAACACCTGCTGCTGTTGGGTGGTCTGGCCAGCACCATGCTCAACAGAAACTGGCACCTGAGTCTCATCATCATCAGATGCGTTCTGCGGTGTGCTGACCATCGGCACTGTCTCACCCGCCTCTTCAGATTCAGAGAGACACAGCTGTTGCGCATCACTGCATACTCCCTCTTCTTCACATTCCAGAATGCTGCTTGGCTGGGCCCCTGTTTGCAAGCCAACAGATTCTGAGAACAGAAGCAGACACTCAGCTGGCTCCTGTACAGAACTCTCTGACTGCCTGGGCAATTTGGCAGGCGATGAAGAGACAGATGGTTGCTCAACAGTGCTGTGATCCTGAGAGGAGGTGGAAGCAATTGAAGTCGATGCATTGGCTGCCATCCAACCAACAACGGCTTCAATTTGTTCTTCCCGCAGCAGGGGGGTACGCCGACCTCCTACAAAAGTGCACATAAAGGAACGCTCACGGGGAAAACTGGTGGATGCTGTGTCACTGGGGTGGCAGCAGCCACAGAATCCCCACGTCCTCTCCCTGCTGAAACTCCACGGCCACGACCACGTGCCTTACTCCCTGCCTTCTTCATCTTGGTAGATTGATAAAGAAAGTCTGAAAAGTTATAAGGCCTAAGTGTGGTTATTCCGCATAGACTGCAGTGAACACTGCACACAACTGTTCACTAGGTGTGAAAGGCCCCTTTGTGTACTTCTATAGTGTTTGCAACCAATGTATTGTATACGGATGGAAGCGCGTCACACTAATAGATTTTAGTTATTTGAAATAGAATGGAGCAGCACCAATTAGAGAAAAATTTCAAGGATGTGCCAGTGACACACGCTCAACAGACTACAACCAGCAGTGGTTGAAGAACTAACTGGAGCGTGATCTGCACTCCAAAAATGAAAACCTCAGACTACAGTGAACACTGCACACAACTGTTCACTACCCAACGCGTCACAGCAGGAAGGCAGTCTGTGCGTCCAAACAAAGGCGCAAGCATATATGCACGTACCCTGTTTATAAAGCTATATAAAAAAAATTATGTAGTAGTGACTAGTGTTGAGCGATACGATAATGCAAATATCGGCTATCGGCCGATAATAGCTCTATCGGCCTTTCGATAATTCGTTTCGATATTTTCGTCTTATCGAATACCGGAATCGGATTTGTCACTGTCACTGTGAGTGTCCGTCGGTCGGGTCTGTCAGGAGTCAGCGGCACTTACCTGGCAGAAGATCTCCGGCGGTCATGTCCTGGACTGCTTGATGGCCGCCATTATCTTCTCCCTGGCGGTCACATGCAGTTTTTCGCGATAACTGCAGTGACTGCAGGGTAATCCCGGCCGTAAAGCAGTCAGTCCGATGACGTCACCGCCGGGGAAGCAGGTAATCAGCTGTGCTGCGCCGGGATGACAGGCTCTGCCTGTCATTCTGATGTAGCAGAGCTGGATCGTCGTGGGACACTCGTTACTATGGACTGCGTCGGTCAGGTGGTATACTTTTTTTTTTTTTCATTTTTTTACAGGAGATCGATGGCGTCGCAGCAGGATGAGACAGTAATAAAAGAAATAAAAACTGTGTTTTTTTTTTTTTTATTAAATTAAAAAAATTTTTTGGAACATTCACCCGTCCGGGTACATAAACAAGTTAACTATTTACATGCAGGGACCCTGTCCGGGTTATTTAGACTTCTTTGGCTGGCCTCTTCCAGGTACCACCTGGTACTCTTCTTGAGATTGCCAACATCCGAGGCACCAAGGACCACCAGGACCTGATGACGTCGTGTGGCCTGTACAGTGACGTCGTGACCCGCTATCTGGGTCTGTGTGGCCACCTCTTTCATCTCCCTCCGGGTCTGGAGCCCTATGTCCCGGAATGTACGAACCCCAGGGTGCCTAACAGGCGCCGGGCACGGGCCAGCTATACTTATCATGTCCATAGCTGGGGCTGCTGAGGAGACCACTGAGGGAGGCTGGGGAGATTTACGGCGTGGGGTGGGCACTTTTGCAGAGGCCTGGATGTGGGAGGCTGAAGGCTTCGAGGGTCTCACAGGTTCCTGACACACTGGGGAGTAGGGGTCGCACCTGGTAACATTTAGGGCGTACCACTCATTGTAACCCCAGTGTCGGTGTAAGTCACCAAGTCTCCTGGCAACAGGTCCCTCCCCGGGTGTCCTTCTGGGAGGTGAGCCTCCACGTCCCGCCGGGTCACAAAGACTTCTAAATAAAGTCCAGGCTCCTTGATGAAGCCCCAACCACCTTTCAATTTAAAGCTCCGTACTGCACCCTTACGCCGCGGCTCACTCAGGGTTCCTTTATCCTTTCTCATCCGGTCCTTATCTGCCCGGTCCTTCTCCAGGTGATGTTGGCGAAGTTTTAGGGATTCTCGCTGCTCCCTTTGTCGCTCTGCTTCCCGCTCCCAACGTCTCCACTCTTCCTCCTGACGCCGGTTGAAATTCTCCTCCACCAGCTGCTCCATGTCTCCACCACTCCACTGCAGCTTACAGTGTCCGGTTTGCGGCAGCTCTCCTGTCGCCCCCCAGTCCTGGCGGCGCTCCACTGCGGAGGAAGCAGACGGCTCTAAATCAGATGACAGTCGGGGCTCCGGTACAGGCAGGTAGTGCTCTGGTGCCTGCGCGGCCTCCTCCATGAGGACGGGTGTCGCTTCTTCTGTCTCAGCGACGGGGGCAGACAGCGGGATCTGGGGTGCTGCTGACGGTGCTGCGGTTTTTGCAGGAACGGGTGCCTCCACTGCGACAATGTCAACCGGATCACATTGCAAGGACTCCTCTACTAGAACGGGTGCCTCACCTTCCGGTACAGACACTTCAGGTAAGAGGGATTGGCGCCGCTCCAAGTTTAGTTTTAGGGCACGCCAGCTGGCTTCCATCCTGGCGACCTCCTCCCGGTGCCGGGCCAGGCCTCTTAGGGTATCCGCCGCTTCTTGCAGCGTAGGAGGGTTTCCAGGCCGGGTGCCCAACGGTGATTCTGTGGCGATCGGGTCGCTTCCGTGGGGGGAGAGCTCTGACTGCTCCATCCCTTCCCACTTCTGCTCGTCGTGTCCATTAGCCATCTCTGCCAAGTCACATGTGTCATATCTGGAGAGGGCCCCTCTTTTGTAGGGAGGCGGGACCTTCGTGTTAGTTTCCGCACACTGAGGAGGATGAGGAGGCGGAACTCCAGAGCTGTGGGGCACGATGTTACATTGCAGTACCATTTACAGTGGGCGGCCATCGTTTTCACGCCACTGAGTGAGTGACACCCACGAAGAGCACGCCCTTCTTCTTCACCAGTGCCTCGTCGTGACGCAGATATGGCGGAAAAATGGCAAATACATTCTCTGATGATTTTAGCAATTCTCAAGCACAAAACCAGTGCAATTCAGGCACACAGGACTCGCTTATAGCTAGCTACAGAATCCTGTTCGTGACGCCCAAGTTGAGTCGCACAGAGCCAGAGGTTTTCGGGGTACTCGGCACCGAGCCCGTCGACTTCTATGGGGTATGTCACGTCTTTACCCGGCAATTGAATTAGAGTCGATTTTACTATGTAGAAGTGTATAAACTATAAATATATGTATATATATATGTCACAATGACATGTATAGAATATATATATATATATATATATATATATATGTATTCTATGTGTGTATATTTTGTGTTTACAACGAAAGAAAGGGTTTTTTTTTGTTGCGATATTTTGTTCCCATAGACTTACATGGGACTTCCGGTATCGAAATCGGATATCGACGATATTTAGTGCTATCGGCGATACAATTTCGATACGATATTTTTAGATATCGAGCAATATCGCTCAACACTAGTAGTGACGCACACTTTATTGAGGTACAGTATTACATGGCCATTCACCATCTGTGGCTATGCAGTCTCATCTATATATATACCTTATCTATCCGTTGTCATGCTTGCAAGTCCACAGTCAGGCATAAATAGCAATTTTCACTATGCACTATGCACTTTTTAAAGGTTATGTTTGTTAATAAAAATGATTATTGGCACATATTATGAGTATTACATGATGGAAATTGTATAATTTTTATAAACTGTTTAGTGACATTATTCAGCAAATGTAACATTTTATTAATGTCACAGATAACTTGTAATGCTGATGATGTTTTGAAGTCAGACATTCATTGTCTATACAATAAAAATTGTGTACATACTGTTACTTATCCATCATTAATGGATTCAGATATGTACTTGTATGCTTTTATGTACAACCGTATAGCAGATTCCTTAACTAATTTATTTTGTGGTTTGCATTGCTGTTCAACATGTTAATGTATGTGTTTATGTTTGTCAATTCTTTATTTATCTAGATATTTTTTTAAATGAAATCATCATCTTATGGTAGTAAAGGTTATCTTTCTCTTGTTTGAAGTATAGACATTTAAAATTGACATGTAACAAGGAAAATACTTGATCTAGTATTTAAACATCCTCCTTGACCCTGGGCTCCAACACCGCCAGTTGTTGCTCGGAAGTGCTGTTAGCACAGTCAACACTTGATCCTGTGTTACTGGGGTTCAGTAATGTCAGCTGTTCCCCTGCTGTGTGTACGTCAAAAAGTCCTGCTGCCTCCACCCTGTTCTCTTCTCATCCCTGGGCTCCAACACCGCCAGTTGTTGCCTGGAAGTGCTGTTAGCACAGTCAACACTTTCTCCTGTGTTACTGGGGTTCAGTAATGTCAGCTGTTCCCCTGCTGTGTGTAAGTCAAAAAGTCCTGCTGCCTCCACCCTGTTCTCTTCTCATCCCTGGGCTCCAACACCGCCAGTTGTTGCCTGGAAGTGCTGTTAGCACAGTCAACACTTTCTCCTGTGTTACTGGGGTTCAGTAATGTCAGCTGTTCCCCTGCTGTGTGTACATCAAAAAGTCCTGCTGCCTCCACCCTGTTCTCTTCTCATCCCTGGGCTCCAACACCGCCAGTTGTTGCCTGGAAGTGCTGTTAGCACAGTCAACACTTGCTCCTGTGTTACTGGGGTTCAGTAATGTCAGCTGTTCCCCTGCTGTGTGTACGTCAAAAAGTCCTGCTGCCTCCACCCTGTCCTCCTCTAATCCCTGGGCTCCAACACCGCCAGTTGTTGCCTGGAAGTGCTGTTAGCACAGTCAACACTTGCTCCTGTGTTACTGGGGTTCAGTAATGTCAGCTGTTCCCCTGCTGTGTGTAAGTCAAAAAGTCCTGCTGCCTCCACCCTGTCCTCCTCTAATCCCTGGGCTCCAACACCGCCAGTTGTTGCCTGGAAGTGCTGTTAGCACAGTCAACACTTGCTCCTGTGTTACTGGGGTTCAGTAATGTCAGCTGTTCCCCTGCTGTGTGTACGTCAAAAAGTCCTGCTGCCTCCACCCTGTCCTCCTCTGATCCCTGGGCTCCAACACCGCCAGTTGTTGCCTGGAAGTGCTGTTAGCACAGTCAACACTTGCTCCTGTGTTACTGGGGTTCAGTAATGTCAGCTGTTCCCCTGCTGTGTGTACGTCAAAAAGTCCTGCTGCCTCCACCCTGTCCTCCTCTCATCCCTGGGCTCCAACACCGCCAGTTGTTGCCTACAAGTGCTGTTAGCACAGTCAACACTTGCTCCTGTGTTACTGGGGTTCAGTAATGTCAGCTGTTCCCCTGCTGTGTGTACGGCAAAAAGTCCTGCTGCCTCCACCCTGTTCTCTTCTCATCCCTGGGCTCCAACACCGCCAGTTGTTCCTCGGAAGTACTTCCACGGGTACTGACTCCTGCCCAGCCTGGTTACAGCACGACAGCTTTTTCCTGGCAGTGTCAACGTCAATTAGCCTCCAATAAGTTGTCCTGTCGTGTTGCATTCTGGTTAGCCGACTCTATGATGCCTGCAGTTTAGGTCATTCCTATGTGTGCTGTGGGATATGTAAATAAAGGCTGTTTCCGTTGTGACAATAGGACAAGCACCCACTGTAGGACTGTGTGATTCGGTAACTGCGGACGGCTTGCGGCCTGTCAACTTACATTTTCATGGGTGCCTTATGGTACCCGTCCGGGTTCCAGTACCATCAGCTGGTTCTCCACAGTGCCTTTGGCCTAGGTGCCTCCATCTCGGTATCCGAGTTCCAGCAACGTCTGCTGGTCCTTGGTAGTGCTTTGGAGCACAGGTACCTACTGCTTAGTAACCGTGTCCCAGTAACGTCAGCTGGTCCTCGGTTGTGCCATTGGCTCTTTTCCTTCTGCTGCCCCTCCGGGTTCCAGCACAGTCAGCTGGTCCTCGTTACTTGCATTGGCTCTTGTACCTTCTGCTACCCGTCCGGGTTCCAGTACCGTCAACTGGTTCTACGCAGTGCCTTTGGCCTAGGTGCCTCCATCTCGGTATCCGAGTTCCAGCAACGTCTGCTGGTCCTTGGTAGTGCTTTGGAGCACAGGTACCTACTGCTTAGTAACCGTGTCCCAGTAACGTCAGCTGGTCCTCGGTTGTGCCATTGACTCTTTTCCTTCTGCTGCCCCTCCGGTTTCCAGCACAGTCAGCTGGTCCTCGTTACTTCCATTGTCTCTTGTACCATCTGATACCCGTCCGGGTTCCAGTAACGTCAGCTGGTTCGCGGAAGTTAGTCAGCCTTCTTGTACCTTCAGCTACATTCAAAAATTGAAGATTTTTTAAATGTTTTTTGGGTAATCACTCTGGATCTCCAACAATGAAGACGACGACCTTGATGACCACCCCGAAGAAGATGACTACCACAAGGACGACGAGCATCAAGCCAACCAGCTTGAACACCATCACAAAGAAGAAATAAAAGATTACCCAGAAGAAGATCACCAACAGGACAAAGAAGGTTAAGACAAACTACAAGATACAGAACAAGAGACAGAAGAACAATAAGCAGAAGATCAAAAAGCAGAAGAACATGAAGTATAAGACCAAAATGAAGAGCTAAATATATGCTCTAAATTATAAGCAGAAGAAGACTAAGCAGTGTATGGGGGTGAGTCCGTTCCTCCTCGTGGTGCCCCTGGAAAATGCCTGCTGCTGCAGGCTAAACTGAACACGGACAAATACTGTTGTAATTTAAATCTTTTGTGACAGCAAGAACGGAAGGAAGAAAAATTCATACTTTTACAGATTACAAGTACAGGAATCTCTGTCACAAATAAGAATATGATGAAGAAGATGAAGTAGAATATGAAGAAGAAGAATAGTTTAATAAGAACAATATGAGTAATGTTAACAAAAAGATGAATAGCAAGAAGTTAAGAAGAAGATAAAGAAGGTGAAGATGAAGAATAATTGGATGAAAAAGATGATGCTGCTGAAGATTATGAAGGAGAAAGTGTGAAAAAAGTTAAAAAGGTGAAGAGCATGGAAGTTGTGAAACATACATATTTGCCAAAAATAGAAAAAAGGTTAACAACATTGTCAATTTCTTCGTCAATCCGAACATCTTTAAAAAAAAAATATATTTATGCTATTCCATTTGATTGGGTTAAACATCTATGCCTTTAATGTCTCCTCAACCTCCCCCAATACATTCTACATTACTCTTTGTTGTTTTCCTTCATGTACAATTAACCAACAAGGCAAGAATGGGGTTTTTTTAATTTCCGATATTTTGTTCCCATAGACTTACACTGGATTTCCGGTATCGGTATCGGGTTTCGCCGATACTTTTTGGGTATCGGCGATACCAATTCCGATCCGATACTTATTGGTATCGGAAAGTATCGCTCAACTCTACTCAGGAGGAAAATTGATGGCAAATCAAAGAGATGGATAATATGAATGGTAACAAAACTTCTAAACAGATTAAAGGTGAACTTCAAGCTCAAGAAACATCAGTGTCAGATCGCACCATCCGTCATTGTATGAGCCAAAGAAGACTTCATGGGAGATGACCAAAGAGGACACCATTGTTGAAAAAAAATCATAAAAAAGCCAGACTGGAATTTGCCAAACTACATGTTGACAAGCCACAAAACTTCTGGGAGAATGTCCTATGGACAGATGAGACAAAAATGGAACTTTTTGGCAAGGTACATCAGCTCTATATTCACATATGGAAAAATGAAGCATATTAAGAAAAGAACACTGTCCCTACTGTGAAAATTGGAGGAGGCACTGTTATGTTCTGGGGCTGTTTTGCTGCATCTGGCACATGGTGTCTAGAATCTATGCAAGGTACAATAAAATCTCAAGGCTATCAAGGGATTCTAGAGAGAAATGTGCTGCACAGTGTCAGAATGCTTGGTCTCAGTTGCAGGTCATGGGTCTTGCAACAGGATAGTTATCAAAAAACTGACCGGCACATCCAAACATAGATTCAGTGTGAACAGGTGCTAAACCTAGAGTCACCAACTCATATACATACAAGAGAAAAAGGTAGCACACTGTAGCGCTATAGCTTGCAAACACGAAATATGAAAAATATGAAAAATGAATTGCATCATTACCTTAGAAATATGAAAAATTGAGAAGTCTTAGCGCATAAGATGGCCAAATTATGTGAGCCTGATAGCCACGTCAAGGCTCTTCTCGTATATCAGGTCCTAACTAATGCCTATCCTCGCTTAGAAAAGTCTGTCTGCATGGGAACGTATGAATCCTCTCTTCAGACTAAAATCTACTTCTCTGTGGAGGGGTGATGAACCTGTTGTAATTAAAAAGCCTGTGACCACCAGGTGGAGTGCTCAGGTAGAAGGTAAATGAATACATATCAAAAAACTGACCGGCACATCCAAACATAGATTCAGTGTGAACAGGTGCTAAACCTAGAGTCACCAACTCATATACATACAAGAGAAAAAGGTAGCACACTGTAGCGCTATAGCTTGCAAACACGAAATATGAAAAATATGAAAAATGAATTGCATCATTACCTTAGAAATATGAAAATTGAGAAGTCTTAGCGCATAAGATGGCCAAATTATGTGAGCCTGATAGCCACGTCAAGGCTCTTCTCGTATATCAGGTCCTAACTAATGCCTATCCTCGCTTAGAAAAGTCTGTCTGCATGGGAACGTATGAATCCTCTCTTCAGACTAAAATCTACATCTCTGTGGAGGGGTGATGAACCTGTTGTAATTAAAAAGCCTGTGACCACCAGGTGGAGTGCTCAGGTAGAAGGTAAATGAATACATATCAAAAATCTGACCGGCACATCCAAACATAGATTCAGTGTGAACAGGTGCTAAACCTAGAGTCACCAACTCATATACATACAAGAGAAAAAGGTAGCACACTGTAGCGCTATAGCTTGCAAACACGAAATATGAAAAATATGAAAACTAAATTGCATATTACCTTAGAAATATGAAAAATTGAGAAGTCTTAGCGCATAAGATGGTCAAATTATGTGAGCCTGATAGCCACGTCAAGGCTCTTCTCGTATATCAGGTCCTAACTAATGCCTATCCTCGCTTAGAAAAGTCTGTCTGCATGGGAACGTATGAATCCTCTCTTCAGACTAAAATCTACATCTCTGTGGAGGGGTGATGAACCTGTTGTAATTAAAAAGCCTGTGACCACCAGGTGGAGTGCTCAGGTAGAAGGTAAATGAATACATATCAAAAAACTGACCGGCACATCCAAACATAGATTCAGTGTGAACAGGTGCTAAACCTAGAGTCACCAACTCATATACATACAAGAGAAAAAGGTAGCACACTGTAGCGCTATAGCTTGCAAACACGAAATATGAAAAATATGAAAAATGAATTGCATCATTACCTTAGAAATATGAAAAATTGAGAAGTCTTAGCGCATAAGATGGTCAAATTATGTGAGCCTGATAGCCACGTCAAGGCTCTTCTCGTATATCAGGTCCTAACTAATGCCTATCCTCGCTTAGAAAAGTCTGTCTGCATGGGAACGTATGAATCCTCTCTTCAGACTAAAATCTACATCTCTGTGGAGGGGTGATGAACCTGTTGTAATTAAAAAGCCTGTGACCACCAGGTGGAGTGCTCAGGTAGAAGGTAAATGAATACATATCAAAAAACTGACCGGCACATCCAAACATAGATTCAGTGTGAACAGGTGCTAAACCTAGAGTCACCAACTCATATACATACAAGAGAAAAAGGTAGCACACTGTAGCGCTATAGCTTGCAAACACGAAATATGAAAAATATGAAAACTAAATTGCATCATTACCTTAGAAATATGAAAAATTGAGAAGTCTTAGCGCATAAGATGGTCAAATTATGTGAGCCTGATAGCCACGTCAAGGCTCTTCTCGTATATCAGGTCCTAACTAATGCCTATCCTCGCTTAGAAAAGTCTGTCTGCATGGGAACGTATGAATCCTCTCTTCAGACTAAAATCTACATCTCTGTGGAGGGGTGATGAACCTGTTGTAATTAAAAGCCTGTGACCACCAGGTGGAGTGCTCAGGTAGAAGGTAAATGAATACATATCAAAAAACTGACCGGCACATCCAAACATAGATTCAGTGTGAACAGGTGCTAAACCTAGAGTCACCAACTCATATACATACAAGAAAAAAGGTAGCACACTGTAGCGCTATAGCTTGCAAACACGAAATATGAAAAATATGAAAAATGAATTGCATCATTACCTTAGAAATATGAAAAATTGAGAAGTCTTAGCGCATAAGATGGCCAAATTATGTGAGCCTGATAGCCACGTCAAGGCTCTTCTCGTATATCAGGTCCTAACTAATGCCTATCCTCGCTTAGAAAAGTCTGTCTGCATGGGAACGTATGAATCCTCTCTTCAGACTAAAATCTACATCTCTGTGGAGGGGTGATGAACCTGTTGTAACTAAAAAGCCTGTGACCACCAGGTGGAGTGCTCAGGTAGAGGTAAATGAATACATATCAAAAAACTGACCGGCACATCCAAACATAGATTCAGTGTGAACAGGTGCTAAACCTAGAGTCACCAACTCATATACATACAAGAGAAAAAGGTAGCACACTGTAGCGCTATAGCTTGCAAACACGAAATATGAAAAATATGAAAAATGAATTGCATCATTACCTTAGAAATATGAAAAATTGAGAAGTCTTAGCGCATAAGATGGCCAAATTATGTGAGCCTGATAGCCACGTCAAGGCTCTTCTCGTATATCAGGTCCTAACTAATGCCTATCCTCGCTTAGAAAAATCTGTCTGCATGGGAACGTATGAATCCTCTCTTCAGACTAAAATCTACATCTCTGTGGAGGGGTGATGAACCAGTTGTAATTAAAAAGCCTGTGACCACCAGGTTGCAATTTTGTTGTAAATCCTCAATAGCTTTAAATGCTCTCTATTGAGTTTTTGTTTGATCATGGAGAACTTTAAGATCTTGTTATATCAATGTTTGAAATAAATCAAGAGCTGAAACGCTAGATAGTACATAGGATCAGTTGATTAAAAACTGACATCATCATCTGTCAGTTCAAATATATTGCCATTTGTAACTGCTGCAATGATAACAAGAAGAATAAACATTTGATTCATGTTGAATTTTATCTAAGTTGCAACAGATAATGATCCAGTGAAAAAATGCCTCTTGACCGTAAGTAGTTGAGCAAATTTATTAACGTCCCTGATAGTATGAAAAATAATAGTTGGCTAGGGACAAAGTTAAGTCCTTTTGCCAGCACTTT